>CM060934.1:836935206-837560206 GCA_030765085.1 Allium cepa
CATTCACACTCTGGGAATGATGGATTTATCATCGTGGATGGTCAGATCACATCCACTCCGAGTTAACAAGCGAGGTCGTTAGATGGACGGGTCCATCCTCCTCTAACTTGGTTAGGACACGGTTGGAGTCGTTAGGCAGACGGGTGCGCCCTCTCCAAAGTCGTTCTTTGAATTTTCACATTCCAAATCGCGCTCTGGGAGATTGGAGTGGTTTTAAGGATTGTCGTGTATCAATCCTTTTTGATATTAGCGTAGTGGCTTGCCCCCAAGCTCGGGTATCATTTAATGAGTGATCGGTCATATCACAGTCACTCGCTATTTGAATAAATTCCACCGTCCGATGGAACTTAGCTCTCCGTGCATCATGATGTTGTACGTCATATTCAATAAATCATAGCTCTGGCTCGAAGAGATGACATTTTATTGCTGAAATGAAAGAACGTGGCAAAGTCAGTTGCCTTATTACAAATTCAAATTTTGAAATGCAAAAACAAAATGCAAATAAAAGAATAAATTGGATAAATGAAGCCTATCATATGTAGTAGCGACGGAGGCTTTCACTATTCCAAGCTTTTGGCAAAGTAAGACCGTCAACGGTCGACAACTTGAATGTGCCATCCCCGAGCTTTTGAGTGAACACATATGGCCCTTCCCAATTTGGCTTCATGTGTGAAGGTACCGGATAGATTCATTTCAGAACGAGATCACCAAGTTCGAAGGTCCATGGTTAGACCTTGGCATTGTATAATCGGGCGACTCGATTTCGATATGCGGCTACATTCAAATCAGCCTCTTCACGCTTCTCATCCAGTAAGTCCAAAGATTCAGCGAGTAATATGGCGTTAGTTTTCGGGTCATAATAAGTCACGCGATGAGAAGGTACTTCCATTTCGACTAGGATAACAGCTTCTGAGCCCTAAGATAGAGAGAAGGGAGTGTGTCCGGTTGCGGATTTGTGGGTCGTTCGATAGGCCCATAAAGCCATAGGTAATTCATCAACCCACTTGCCTCCAGCCTTTTCTAATTGTTTTTTCAGAATAGATTTGATAACCTTATTAACAGCTTCAACTTGGCCATTCGCTTGAGGGTGTGCAACCGCAGAGAATTTCTTGCGGATGTGGAATCGCTGGCAGAAATTCTTGAATTCAACACTGTCGAATTGAGCTCCGTTATCGGTGATAATGGTATGCGGGAGGCCAAATCGATAGATGATATTGCGAACCACGAAGTTGATTACTTTTTTCATCGTGATTGTCGCAAGAGGTTCAACTTCAGTCCATTTAGTAAAGTAATCAACGGCGACAATGGCATATTTCTCTCCTCCTTTGGCAAGAGGTAGAGTGCCAATGATATCGATCCCCTATACTGTAAACGGCCAGGAACTGACCATTTGGGTTATCTCGGTCGGTGGGGCTCTCGGAATTCAAGCATGTCTCTGGCATTTATCACATTTCCTTGCATAGTCTGATGCGTCATGGTTCACAGTTCGCCAAAAGTATCCATATCGAAGAATTTTCTTGGCGAGGGCTTGCCCCCCAGTGTGATCACCACATTCTCCCTCATGCACATCATGTAACACTCTTTTGATTTCATCGTGTGCGATACATCCGAGGAGAGGGACGAAATATCCTCTTCTTTACATGACTCCATCCTGAATGGTAAACCGCGAGGCTTTTCGAAGAATCTGTTTCCTTTCACTCCTACGCTCTGGTAGTGTTCCACGCTCGATATAGTTTCGATATGGGGTCATCCACCAGTCTTTTTCGAGAGTGACTTCAAATATAAAATCGGTTTCCATCTGATCAATGCTGGGAGAAGATAAAGTTTCAATGGGAATGAGTCCCATCTGTTGTGCTTCGCCCGTACTTGCTAACTTGGCTAATGAATCAGCCTTCTGGTTGTGCTCGTGGGGTATGTAGAAAATGGCATAATAATCGAATTGATCGAGTATTTCCTGGACTCGAGCTAGGTAAGCTGCTAGTTTTCGATCCTTGGCCTGGTACTCTCCCCAGACTTGGCATACGACTAATTAAGAGTCGGAGTAAACTTCCACAGCAATAATTCTCATATCACGGGCTAGCTTCAACCCAGCAAGTAAAGCTTCATACTCAGCTTCATTATTGGTCACGCGGAACTCAAATTTCACAGCATAGCATATGGATTGGCCCTCGGGGGTTTCAAATACTACCCCAACACCTGAGCACCGATCGTTGGATGCGCCGTCGGTTTGTAGCTTCCAGATGTATTCGGGAGATTTAGGGGTCTCGGGCAAGTCCTCTGGGACAGTGAACTCAGCTATAAAATCTGCTAAGACTTGACCGTGAATGGCTCTAAGCGATATCGAACTAACTCAGTTCGATATTCCACTTAAGCAGCCTACCCGAAGTTTCAGGCCGCGTAAGGACCTGTCATAACGGCTGGTCGGTGTACACGGTGACAGGATGAGCCTGAAAATATGGACAGAGCTTCCTCGAGGCAATGACTTGGAAATCGGCCAACTTCTCTAGCTTTGGGTAGTTTCTCTCAGCTCCAGTTAGTCGCTTGCTAACATAATAGACCGGTTTTTGCACTCGGTCTTCCTCCCGAACAAGGGCAGGGCTGATCGCATTTTTTGATACTGCCAGGTAGATATACAACTGTTCATGGTTGATAGGCTTTGATAAAATTGGCGGCGAGGAAAGATGTTGAACCAGTGCTTGGAATGCGCCCTCGCACTCTGTAGTCCATTCAAAGCTCCGCTTTCCTTTTCGGATCAGATCAAAGAAAGGGATGCATTTGTCGGTAGACTTCGATATGAACCTGCTCAATGATGCTACCTTCCCGCTGAGACTCTGAACTTGCTTTATTTTTCTTGGAGTCTGCAAGTTTCTGATTGCCCAGATCTTTTCTGGATTGGCTTCTATTCCTCGACAGTTGACAATGAACCCAAGGAACTTTCCGGATGCAACTCCAAAGTGGCACTTTAGCGGATTGAGCTTCATCCCGTACTTTCGAAGGGTGTCGAACATTCACTCCAAATCTTTGATGTGATCAGTGGAGAACCGTGATTTCACCAGCATGTCGTCTACATAAACTTCCATGGTCTTCCCAATCTGGTTGGCGAACATTCGGTTGACCAGACGCTGGTAAGTCGCTCAGGCGTTCTTTAGTCCAAACGGCATGACTTTATAGCAGTAGAGTCCCAGATCGGTTACGAAGCAAGTATGTTCTTGGTCGGGGACATGCATAGGTATCTGATTGTAACCGGAATAAGCGTCCGTGAAAGATAATAATTCGTGTCCAACCATTGAATCTACAAGCTGATCAATCCTGGGAAGTGGAAAACTGTCTTTTGGACAAGCTTTATTTAGATCAGAATAATCAACACATGTCCTCCATTTCCCATTTGGATTTCGGACAAGCACGGGATTGGATACCAACTCCGGGTATAAAGCATCTCGAATAAACCCATTTGACTTGAGCTTATCGACCTCTTCTCTAAGGGCGGCAGATCTCTCTGGATCCATATCACGCCTTTTCTGTTTGACCGGGATACACCTCGGGTCAATATTCAGGATGTGGCTCGCGATGTCCAACAAGATCCCACACATGTCATAATGTGTCCAGGCGAACACGTCGAGATTCGGCCGGAGAAATTCAACCAATTCTTTTTGTGTCTCTTGGCTCAACTGAGACCCAACCTTCAACATTCTCGAGTCATCATCATTGTCATTATCGATCGGAACATCGATCGTCAGTTTAGTCGGAGAAGCTTGAATTTCTATAGATTCATCCTTATTTTCATTCTCTCTAGGGTCAAGATCCCTCTGGAATTGGTTATGGTGCCCAGGCCAAGGCCCAGGCACCAATTGTCAATTATTCGCAAAGCGGACGCAGAGAAATTCCTCTATACCCTTTCCTTTCTCTCTTCGTTGCGCCTCATGCAGCTCAGCAACATAACAGGCTTTCCCAACAACTTGATCTCCTTGAATGACTCCAATCCCACGATCGGTGGGGAATTTCAAAGTTAGACACCAAGGGGCAATTGCTGCCTTGAATTCAGCGAGGGCCGGTCGGCCCAAAAATGCATTATATGGGGATTGAATGTCCAACACAACAAACTGCAAAATCCGGACTCTCCGGCACTCTCCAACTCCCAGCTTCACTGGCAACTCCACTACTCTAGTGGGTATATTGGAACTTCTATCGAAGCCACGAATTCGAGATTGGAAAGGTTTCAAATCCTTGGCTTCCATTTTCATTAGGTCGTAAGCTCTCTTAAACAAGATATTTACCAAACTCCCACTGTCAACCGGGATCCTCTCCATCCAAGCAGGACCAACCTGGGCAGATATGACCAGTGGGTCAATGGTGGGGGCTTCGACCCTGTCAGCATCCCGACTTCTAAACACGATGTCATCAGTCATTGTTTTCTGTTGTTTGGCCGGAGCCCCTTCATCAGAATTACTGCAACACTCGAAGTCCGCATACTTGATAGAAATGGCATACGACTCCATATCCCTCCAGCTTCGGTCTGTTGGATGGGGACCACCGCTAACTGTATTTATTACCAGTCTCCCGCCCGTATGAGCGGGTTCCTCTAGTCTTTCTGGACTCTGCACACGATTTTGGGTCGACGGGCCCGCACCATCAGATTGCGGCGCCCGCACGAACTGATCTAACTTTCTCTCCCTTATCAACTTCTCAATGAGGTCCTGCAAATGTCTACACTCATCGGTATTGTGGCCATAACTTTCATGGAATCTACAGAATTTTCCCGTTTGAATCTGCCTCTCCGATGATGGCTTCGGAGCAGGCTTCTTATACTGCATGGCATTGCAAGTTTGCAGATACACGTTTTCTAGCGACGTATTCAATGGTGTGTAGTCATCAAACATTGGAGCCCTACGTCGCGGGCCACGGTTTTGAACCCGTTTCTTATTCTGGTTATCATTGTTTCTCGGCTGAGACTGCTTGTTCTGTATATTCAACTGTACTTTCCCAGAATTCTCACCCGACTGTTTAACTGCCACATTACTTTGAATCCCCTCATTCCTGGGTCTCACATCGTCCTGCTTCCTAGACTGTTTTGCGTCCTCACGCCTTAATAATTGAGCGGCTTTGGAGTAGAAACGGTCCAACGACGCGGGAGGCTTCCCAGCTAACCAATTCCCAAACTTAGAGTCAGGGTCAATTCCCTTATTCAGTGCCATTAGAATTGAATTGTCGTTGGGATTACTGATCTCTATCCATGCTGCGTGGAACTTTTCTAAATAGCGTCTAAGTGTTTCCCCTGGGGCCTGGGTGACGCTGGATAAAGTGTTAATATCTTTAGGTCAGGCAACATGCATACGAAACTGCTCTACAAACTTTGTAGCCAACTGGCAAACGAAGAAATAGATCGTGGTGGTAGCCTTGTAAACCACATTGTTGCAATGCCCCCCAGAGAGATGGGAAAAGTACGGCACTTCACTGCGTCATCAGCCCTTGCCGCACTCATTGACCACTCATATTTCAAAATATGCTGATTGGGGTCTGAATTTCCTTCATACATCGGTACGGTCGGCATCCTGAATCGCCGAGGAGGTTCGGCATAAAGAATCTCGTCTGTGAAAGGGGTATGACTCCGAGAGATTCCCCAGTCGTCGTTGGTAAGACCCTGGCTTTCACGGATCATTTTCCTAATCATGGCTAGAAGATCTGGCATTGCAACGTTCTACGCACGTTGGGCCAAAGTGTGGTCGGGTTCCACATTGCAAGGTTGGACGGGGCGCTGTCGACGGTCCATATCTCGCCTCCTTAGCTCAACGTCTTCTGGGACGTAAGGTTCAAGAGTACATTTGTGTTGATTTATGGCATCAACCCCTATGTCAACTGCAGTAGCGGTGGCATGGTTATCTGTAGTATACTGAGGGATAGTTCCTCCTCGGGAGGAGGGTCCAGTACGAGAGCTGACCGATGGACCAACCCTTAGCTGTCCGACAGTCAAGGTGGGCTGATGTCTGATGGCCTGTGCGTGACCTTCATCTGGTTGAGGACGAACGGATCTTTGGTTGTAGCCAGATGAGGCAGAACTTTCTGTGGAAGAGCGAGAGACTTGATCTCTTCCATGCCTTCTACGTTTCTGGTGGTTTAGCTGGTTGGTTAGCTCAGCATTTGCACTCAGTTTTTCTGTCGACTGTTGCCGACTCCGTGTTAGTTCCTACAGCAACAACTGGAATTCTTTCCTAGTAACCGGGCCTTGTGACTCTGAGGGTCCGGTTGCATTCTGGTTGGTTGGTGGCAATTGCGTGGGATTTCGCCTATCCCGGCCTTCTTGGTCGCCAACGTTGGAGGTGGTTGTTGTGCTAACCATCTTGAGGGCTGAATTCCTTTCTTAGACTTTATGCAAATCTGAATAGAATGGAAGGAACTTGAATTACTGATCTGGATCCCTCTCTTAGATTTATGCAATCCGGTATTGACGATAGATCCAAGGAGCAGGAGGAAATCTGGGTTATGTTTTCTCAGTGAAAGCACCAAAGTGTTTGTACCAAAATTGGGCACAACACTCTTCGGAAGTTTTTGAAGAGATAACAGTGAAGAATATAAATTTAAAATGAAGATTATCTAATAAAAACTCCAACAAAAAGGAATGTAAATGCACAGACAAGCGATTTAGAGTGGTTCGGCGTGTTTCCTACGTCCACTCAGAAGTTTTTGTGGCTTTATTGATTCTCTTTGAACAATTACAAGTGATTACAGCGAACAACAGCAAAATACAACTTGGAATTAGAATTCAACAGTAAGAATATGGGGTAAATCTTGATTCGACAGAGTCTGGGCTCTTGAGAATCAAAAGATCCTTTTTCTGTAGGCACTAGGGCTCTATTTATAGGCGTAGGAGGCTGAGACTTCGCTCAAACTTCGGGAGACTCGCTCTGGCACATAAGGGTTCCCACACGACCAATTGCAGAGAGTTTCGACTCGATCAAGATCATGTCCGATGGAGCTGAAATTTGGAAGGAACGTTCTTTGGTTCGTACGTAATCTTCTGTGAAAATTTCATGGCATTTGGATCAGTGGATTTTGAGATATAGTCGATACGAAATTGAATTTTCCGGTGGCTGTTTGATTCAAAATCATGATTTCGAATCGATGCACTTCGACTCGATGAAGCACGTGATCCTGTGGCAACGTGGCGTGCACTCCTCGCATCGATCCACTCTTTGCTTTGGTTTGACCGTGTTGCATCCATTAATTTCGCCTCATTTGCATCGATGGCCGTTATCTGATTCGCATTAATGGATATGAAGTAGTCATAACTCGATGGATTCGAACAGCAACAATCATTGATCGATACGAACATAAGACGACCGGTGGTTACGAACTGGACACTAGTTGTCCAATACGAAGCATACTACTCATTGATCGATACGAAACTGATCGATTCGAAGTATGGCATAACAATAGGTGGGAAGTGATATAACCTGATGGATGCGAATAGCAGTTGCCAGATGAATTCAAATAACCACTTATCGATGGTTGCGAACTAGATGGATACAAAGTAGGACCTAGCTGATCGATACAAAACGCACTCTCTGTTGATGGATACGAATGAGATCGATACGACCCGGGGTTCCTTGATGGATACGAAGATGCTGCCGCTCTGATGGATACGAAGGTTATGGATATGCACCAGAGCTCGGTGATGGATACGAAAATGGGGTTATCACCTTCAATTTGCATCGATCATAACTTGAGCATACGAACTCAGATTGACTTGAAATTGGAAATGCGGGCTTCCATGGCTTAGTTCGTCATGTCTTGTCAGTTGTAGCCTGATTTGGACTCGGACGAAGTTCATCGACATCCATAGCGAACCTGTGCACGCTCGATACCCAGGACGATTGATCCTAAGTTTGTAACTAGTTCCTTGATATCTCGGTCTTGCCAAAAGGCAGGATAATAGGATTCACGGCCATGATTTCCAGTTACAAAGATGGACGACCTAGGTTGATTAGGGTTAAGAATATAAGGAAAATTTGTAGATTAAATATACTCAAATCTTTAAAAATTTATATCTTTGTCATGCGAGGTTGAAATCGAAAGAAACAAGCAGCATTGGAATCGTGGCGATGAGTACGACTTTGTGGAACTGATTAGGAATCGTTTGGAGCTAGTTAAAATTTTAGGTAAAATCGAACGTCATTTGATTTAATTTAAAATTGAAAACTTAAGGTGAGTTAAACTCACTCATTTAGTTAATCGGTAATGTTTATAGCAAATAAAATTTATTTATGCTGTTTGGATTATTGAAATAGGTAATTATTGAAATTTTTGATTGTTGAAATTGATTAGGATGACGATATAGCACCTTGAAATACTATTAGATTAGTTGAATCGGATCTAGGGTGATGGCATAGCAACTCGATTTGCTATTAAGCTGTTTTTTATTTTTAAGTCTACTTCCAATACTGAATCATATATGTGTGAAATTTGATGAATGGATTGTTTTTGAATTACGTTGTTTAATTATAACTTAAATTGAATTGTAATATATGGGTGTTATCTATTTGGCCAAAAAGCACCATCTAGTATTTAATGGAAATATGGTTTGATTGTTATGTTAGAAGTAGAATAAACTTCTGATATGCCATGATATAGAACTTGGGAAAATGTTAGTTGATAGTCATATTAATATGGATAAGTGCCATTCAACGATTTGATTGTTAATCATGGATTTGGATGTATATATTTGTAAATGGATCATGTGAATATTGATAATTTTACCTGGATAGTTAAATTGAATAAAATGGTTGCTTGTTTAAGTACCATTGGAGCTATTGAGCTTATTTTGAAATTTGGAAAGTTTTCCAATTTGTGTTTAACTTTAGATTTTATAATCTGAAGTAAAATGTTTATTTGGTGAATATATACAAGTAATTTGTTAAGTAGTTATTTATAAATGATTTGAAAAGTGGTTTATAAAGAAATATTGGTCATTTTGATTAAATTGTGAAAGAACTATTTTGAGATTTTAAGTGGTATTATCTATTTATGGTGACAAATATATTTGGTAAATGGATAGTAAAGTATCGATTACTTTATTTAAATTATATCATTTTAGATTAATTACTTGGGTGAATTTTTAACGATTGGTTTGAAGTTATTATAACATATTATTTGGTAATTCATATAAGAGTTCAAATTATATATTATTATTATAAAAGGGTTTAAGTGGTATTTTTATGAGATTAAGTCATTCATTTTAAATGAATAGGAGATTGATTTCGAAGTATTTATATTTAAATGGAAATATTACAAAGAGTATTCTTAAGAAGCTTTAGGTGAAAATGTTGGGTTTTAGAAAAGAAATATATTTTAAATGGTTATGGAAAAGAGGAATTTTGTAAATAGTAAGGAGATGTGGAAAGAGCGCTTTTGTAAATAATCATGGAGATTTTATAAAGGAGATATTCTCAATCAAAAAGAAAGATAGATAAAGAGAGAAAGGGTATTTTGGAATGTTTATAATTTCGTTTTAAAGGATACTTGTGTTTGTAACAACCTTGGAATTTTAACGATTTTTATAAAGTAATTAACTAAAATTTTCGTGGGTTTTAAACTATAAAATTTGGCAAGGAAATTTTGATATTTGGAATAGTCTATTTAAACATAGCAAATGATAAATTTTTATTGGAAAATATGAAAGTTCGTTCTGTTGTGTTTCAAATTTAAAATCAGTTAATTTGATGAAAATAAAATATTTTTGAAACATAAATTTTTTATATCATAAAATGTAAATCATTTTCTGAGTGAGATGTCATTATTCATTTCATCAAATTTGGACTTCTCTAGCCTCGTTCATCTTATTTTCAGCGAATTTGCAGAAGTTTTGGCAACGAATATCAACTTTTGATAGGATGATCGTATCGCTGATATCCATGTACCATTCTGTTCGTCTTGCCGTGCTGATCTTTATAGTATATTCGTCTGTGTATTTTGGTGTCCGGTACGTGGCGAAATCGACGAAACGGTTAGCTGTATCTGTACTCCTTTTCGTGCATTTTTGAGTTCGTGTGTCCATCTAATTTCCATCGTGTATTTACCTAATTGCCACTAGCTTTTATATTTTTGAAATTCAGCATTTATGACTTTACAATTTCCATTTGTTTTCATATATTTGATGGTTCGGTTACCAACTCTTTCTCTTTCCTTCATGTTCAATTCTCTGCATCTAGCCTATTTTATTCCCTCCTTCTTTTGAGAAATATAGTATATAATATAAAGTTGTAATTATATTCCTTGAAACGTTGTTCTTCTCCTTTGGTTCACTTTTGCCAAAACCTTCCTTCTTCAGGTTCATGCATGAGATCAAATTATACATGAACGAAGCTGAGTATGAACAACGAAAACAGCATGGAGCTTAATCAAATTATTACATATATCAACAATCATTTCAGAAGTAAATCCCTTGAAAGAGATCTCGCGCATGTTCTATTAACTTCCGCAGTTTATCATATATGGAAAGAGAGAAATAATCGTACTCACAACAAATCAAAGCTGTCCAAAGAGCAAAGATGGACTATTATTGAAAACGATAGCAAAATCATTCTCTAGAAATCTAAGAAAAAGATCAGAAATCAAACCAGATTTGATTTCCTTGCGGATTATTGGAGCAAAGAGGCTGGCAGTAAGCATATTGAACATTATCTCCACAATCCGAAGGCTTATAAAACTCATTCTAGCATTCATCAGCGAATCAATCAAATCAACTACGAGCCTCTAACCAACAATCATTCTGAAGATGGTGATAGCAGCTGCAAATCTACAGATCTGTGTTGCGTTAACACCAGATCTGTAGATCTTAGCCACACAAAGCACAACTTTGCCTCGAGAAATTACATCAGCTCAATCAAAGCCGATAATAGCATGAGAAATAAATTCAACCAATGGCTTCCGTACTGGGAGAGAGGCGAGAGCGGTAGAAATGAGAAGATGAGATAGGGCTGTTTTTGTTTTAGCGTTTTCTCGTCGCCATGGTTTTAATTTTGTTTTGCTTGTGAATATGTCGGCAACCCTAAGTTGCATAGGGTTTTAGTTGTAAATGTTGTGTCTCGGGTATTATTTTTGATACCCGCTTTTGTTCTGGACCGGGCCCTTTAACTCTTTTAAAAAAAAATGTTTATATTTGTGAAGCCTGTGACCAGATCTTGTCCGCCACCACTAGCTTATTTTTTTTCCTTCCACCGTATTACACATGTTGCCAAGACCACCCAAGCTCTAGTTCCACTTGCCTCTCTATCCTCCTCCCCTTGCGGACCTCAACCTCCCGTATAGCCAGTCCGCCTCCTCCTTATTTATAAAAAAAGAAATAAAGAAAAAATGATGAGCTTGTTACAACCGAGCCTAGCTTCCATTTATCTCCTCTCTTTGCCTGCTCCAGCCCACCATTCCCTAACTTCTCCACCTATTTCTCATGCCACGACCTCACGCCACCTTCCACCATAGCCCGA
The DNA here is from genome assembly GCA_030765085.1 of Allium cepa. NCBI lineage: Eukaryota > Viridiplantae > Streptophyta > Magnoliopsida > Asparagales > Amaryllidaceae > Allium > Allium cepa. Next base: position 836,946,684 of record CM060934.1, read on the forward strand.
GCAGCCGAAGCCCATACCACAACAATCCTCTCTCCGTCGTCCAACCTCTTTCATGCGACCCGCCTTTTCCACCACGCAACAACTCATCCAAGCATCATCACCCATCCTCCCACCTTGCTCCTCCATCACACGTGCCCAATCAACCATCGACTACCCTTCTAGTTAGCCTTCCTCTTTAAAAAAGGTATAAAATGAGTTAAATATAAAATCTTGAACCTGCTTGTCCTTCGTTGCCTGTGCTCAACCCGCCTCTCCATCAACCAACCCTCCACCACTACCGTACTCGCCGCTTCCATCGTAGCACCCTCCGCCATATTAGTCAACCCCTCTAACGTCACAACACTCCTCACATCACCAAGCACGCGTGTCAGCCCGCAAGCCACCTCAACTCGCCACTGCCCCTGCACCACAGCCGTGAGCAGCACTCTAACACCTATCTCCCCACCAAGACAGTTTCACTTTCCCTTCCCTTCTACTTATTTATGAGTAAGTTTTATATTAATTTACCCATTAGTTTATATATATATAAGGACATATTGAGTTGCTTTCAATGTTTACCTGTAACATATATATTAAGTTCGTACGTACATACATATCAGTGCATGGGCTTATGTATTTTCCGGTTTAGTTATATATATATAAAATAAAGTAAGTTTATATTGATTTATAATAAATATTGATTTTTAAATATATTATATATATATATATATTTCATATGTATATGTTATATATGTATGCTAACCGTACATATTATATATGAGGCTATATATAAAGAAGAATTATAAATATTTTACTATTTTGGGCAATGTTTTGTTATATATATATATATATATATACATATATATATATATATATATGTATATATATATGTATATATATATGTTTATGATAGTAATTTGTAATAATTATAAGAAAGTCAGTTGTATTCATATGTTTAAAATATTTACTAAAGTTTGTGTTATATTTTAAATATATTTTTTAATAGATTCATTATAGATATATTATTAAAGATTCATTTGATAATTTTGAGGAAATATATAGGTTTCAATAATAAAAATAAATGAAAATATATAGCCTATATATATGTGTGTGTGTGTAAGTTTATTTATATAATTAATTTTTCGTCAAATCCAGTTCATCGTGCTTTGCTTTTGTCACGCCGCTCTTCAGAATTGGTCACAACAACAGTTCCTAGCTTTGTCATTTTTTCGCATGTCGATCCGTGCTTATCTGTATCCGTCTTCATCTTACTCTTATTATTTCTCTATCCGCAAAAGATGAGAGATCACTTACGATAAATATTTTTATATTTAGTAAATTTAATTCACATGAAATGACGATTGAAATATGCTATTAAATTTGAATTACTAAGTTATTAAATTATTGAATATGATATGCCATTATCTGCAATTATTCACCTATGACATATGACACATTAACCTATTGTACAAATTATATTTAAATTTGTTACTGATGATATATGCCTATTGTTGATATGTTATATTATTATCATATTTTTTCTCACTCTACAAGTTCCATGTTCTCTGGTAGTTTAGAATTCCATATAGGTTAAAATGACACATACCCGAATGAACTTGTAAATTAGGGAAAAATCGTTATGGGTTGAAATGATAAACCCAAGCAATTTTCATTGGTATTGAAATTTTAGGACTGCGGGTTGAAATGATATATATCCGTAAATATTAAATTTAAATTGCGGGTTGAAATGATAAATATCCGTATCACCTGACCATAGGATAGAAAATTATATACAGACACGATTAGTCTATTTTTGAAAATAATTTCCAAAGTTTGAAAGGAAAATATGGATTTTAATAAATATTGATTTTAAATATAATATAAAGATTTTAATTTTAATATACATATATATATATAATTTAGATTTTTTTTAAATTGTATATTTTGGAAATTTTAAAATTATAAGTTAAGTTTTAAAATGTAAATTATAAAATTTTACTTATATTTTTTTAAAATATATAAAATAACATTTAAAATAGATTTAATAATAATACGATTTAATTAAATAAAAATTTAATAAAATTTAATTTAATAAAACTTAATTTAATAAAACTTAATTTAATTAGTATATATATAATATGTTTAAATAATTATTTAAAATTTATATTAATATTTTGAAAATAGAGTTTTTTCTAATAACTTTAATAAAATATGATTAGAAAGATAAACTGAAATTGATTTGCAATTTAATTTTTTTAATAATTATATATAAAGAGAAATTGATTTGAAGCTTATTAATTTGAGATTTTAAATATATGATATTTAACTTGATTTTTGATTAAGGTGAATTAATGAATATTCTCAGATTTAAATAAGATTTAAATTGAATGTTTAATTTCAATTTAAATTAAATTTAAATTAGATTTGAGATATTTAAATGTTTATAAAAGTGGTTAAATGAATATTTTCAGTTAGATATTTAATATTGATTTTATTTAAATTAGTAATTTGAGATTTCATTTAAATGTTATTGAAATGATGAAGTGAATATTTCAAATTTAAACAAAATTAAAGTTGAATTTTGAAATATAAATGAAATTTATCAAATCGAGTTATTGTAAATTGTAGAATATTTAAACTTTAAAATATATTAAAAGCAAAGGTGGTTTTAAATTTGCAATTCAAACCTGAATTTGAAATCGATATAAATTGTTGAACTGAGATCGATTTAAATTGAATTTTTGAAACTAAAGCTGATTTGGATTGATTTGTGAAATTGGAAGAAATTCGAAATTATTTTCAAGATAAACTATTTTAATATATATATATATATATATATATTTATATAAAATACTTTAATCTATAACCTATAGCTATTTCAAAATAAACTGCTTTTCAATATTTAAACTATTTAAGTGAAATGGATAAGATTACAAAAACAATAGGATTTCAAAAGTGATACGACTTCAAAGTGAATAAAATTTCGAAAGTAATGAATTTGAAATGAATATGATATTTTGATATGAAGTATGAACTGTTTGGAAATAAAATGACCACGGTGTGAAATAAGCGTTTGGTTGTTAAGGAGACCGGGTTCGGATATTGTCATACTCTCTACCAATACCGAAAACCACTTTAAAAACTATGTACATGGTGGAGACTCCAGAATGAAGTAGGATGGTTTGGTGTACGATTCTATATGAGGTATTTACATAGCCCTGACTCTCGTGAGTCGACTTAGATGTGACTAAAACAGGAGCCATGTCGAGCCAAGTGAGGTCATTCCTCCTATTGGACACATTTCTTTGATACCATTCTGTTACTTTATGATTTTATTGGGTGCACCTTTGATTTGGGAGTGTGTCTCGAGGTGTGCGGTAGTAGCTGCTATGCGTTACCACTAGTCTGGATCCGCAAACGGTATATCTACCCTCACATTGCCTCGCTTTCCGTGTTCGCATGCCCTATCGCGCCTCATATGAGTTTGTTTTATACCGTACCTATGGGGTGTCCTATGGGTAAAACAACAGTTTGGTGGAGCTTACGGCATTTTATAGACTACATGAATATATAAATGTGTTAAGGGGGATATGGGTAATGCCTTAACGCTATTTTAATACTTTACTGGTAGCCATGTTATAATAGCGTATATTATTACATAGTAGATAATTCCACGGATCCTTGGAGGATGGAAATCCTAAACATCCTTTAAGTTATATTGTATTTCAGATGCCATCTCACTTGAGCAAATTTACTAGTATAAGAATGTTAATCCTGACTCAAGTGTTTTTGTTTTCTTCTCGGGTGAGAATGATTGTTACAGTATTTGAGGCTCACCTTTGGAGTTTAGAGCTTTGCTAGAAGATCGGTCTCTTATCTATTCAGCTTGCAGTTATTCCAGTTATTTCCTGTTGTTTATGTTCAAACTTGTCAGTTGATTTTGTATTAGTGACTACTTTGTATTTTAGATTCTGTTGTATTTTGTTTCAGACTGTGATGTTTATAGTAGCTTCATGAACTACAATTTATCTATTCCGCTGCTTATTGTTGTAGTACTCTGTGTATGTGATTTTTTGTAACGACCCGTTAAATTCAATGATATTAAATGAGTCAATTTGATATGTTTTCTAATCTAATTTAAATTGAAATAGAAGTCTTAGGATTTTTAATGGAGTAAATGTAGGGGTTAGCTAGTAACTGTAATTAAAGGTAAATAATATAAAATGTTTATATGACATAGATTGAAATAACGAAAATTTGTGTTTGTGGTTATAAGTCATAATTAGTTGATTAAAATGGTATTAATGAAATAATAACTGAATTGAATTGCAAATATATAAACATTAGAAAAATTTATTTGGTGGATTAAATTTGTTAAAGTTCATAAGTTTTGTAATTTAATTTAGTAGAAACTTTAAATTATAAACGAAGATTGAAATAAACGCTAAATTTAATTATGTAAATGATGACATAAGACCTAGTTATAGGAATTGGAATATAATCCAATTTGAATTAAGTAGAAGAAGGATTTGATTAATATGTAAGTTATTGTTCAAGGTATTGAATAAAAATTTTAAATCCAATTATAATTAATGATAATAACGTTAGTATTAGTTAATAAATATATTTCAGTGCAGTACCCAAACGAATGGAATAAAATGAATATATATTGAATAGAAATGAAATGTAAGGTAAATGACGATTGTGTAAAATCAGTACAAGTTGGAAATGCATAAACCTTAATAAACATTCCAATTTAATAAATTTATGCAAATGTGGGACTTAGTGATAAGCGTGTAATTATGGGTATGATAACAATTAGTATAAAATTCCTATTTTAGTGGCATGTTGCAATGGGTGATTTAGTTTGGGATTTTATTAAATTTTGATGGAATTATTTAAGGTTTACAATAACAGAAGTTTAGGAGTAAAGTGAGATAATTGGAAATTTTAATCATTCATATAAGTCATTTGTTTATTAATATGAGTTAGCTAATAAAATTTAATTTGGGCAATACCTATATATTAGAAACACATTTGTAAAGTGTAATTAATTGAATTTGGTGAATTGGGAATGAATCCAAGGTTATAGGAATTGATGTGATACTACGCAAATAAAAGGTAACTGCATAAAATCAATGTTTCGTAATAAATTGTAATTGATAATTAAGTAGGAATGGGTTTGAATTTGACAAAAAGGAAAATTTATTATTTGCTTACCTATCTATTCAATCTATTAAATTTGATCAGATCCATTTGCAATTAAACGAATTTATTTACAAGTTAGTATGTATTTAGCTGATAACTATAAACCAATTAGGGCAATCGGATATATATATTACCAGTTAAGTTATATAAGATAATGGTTGACTTAATTAAGGGAGTTTATGTAATAATTTCAGTTATTTGTAAGTGGAAATAAAACGTTAATGATAACAAGTATTCAAAATTTACCATCTATTTAGTATATTAAGTATAATTGATAATCAACTGCAGCAAGTAATAAATAATAAATACGTAACGTTAAATGAAGTAATATTTGAAATTTAATATTTAGAAACTATGTAAATATAAGTGCAGATGAAATTGGGGATATTTACATATTGAAATATGAATCCAATGATAAATCAATCTAATTGACAATAAATAATGGAAAGTAAATTTAATTAAATTTTGGAAATTTAATATATATATATATTTTGGTGAAATTAATGAAATTTGAGGATTTCTAAATTTAATTCGACAAGTTAAATTTTGTTTAAATTAGTATAGGTGATTGAAAATTTTATAATAATAAGAATCATCAATTATCAAAGAGAAATGGGAAATTGGATTTAATTGACTAAATTTTGATTTATTTAATGAATATAAAAATAGCCATTTTGGCCACGGACCCGGATTTCGACGAAACTAGTTTCATCGGATCCGTATCGGTGAATTATTATAGGGTTTCAAGTTTCGTATCGATCGGACCTGTCGTTTGATCGTACGGACGCGAAACGCCTTGAAAATCAATTTTATTAAAATCAATTTGAAATCAATTTGGAAATCTTGTTTTTCAGCATAACTTCTTCATACGATCAAATTTGGACGTGAAACTTTTTCCATCGCGTTCAGAATATCTTAAAATACCTATTTGGATATATAGATTTAATAAATTCGGTTCCGGAGGCATAGCAGGCTTTTTGGGCCATAGTTTGTTCCACACGTTCATTTTACGGTCTATCTACGCTACCTCTAACCCTCTATATAAACCCAGCTATTCAGCCCTAGCCTCCGCCTAATTTCATTTATCTGTGCGTATTTCTTCAAGCTTCTCTTCTTCTTCAATGGGGGCTAACCCTAGATCCAGTCAGTTCAAAAACAAAATGAAAATTCAAAATCTCCAGAAAAATTCCACAAAAATATATGTCAATGTTCTCGAAACACGTAATCTCATGGTAAAATTCGTTTTTCAAATGGAGTTATCGTTTACCCAGAATAAATTGAAACAGTCCCAACCGTTAATCACGTCGTCACAAAACTACGTCTGATCGTCAAACGGTTTCTGGGTATTGGAGAGGGGACTGAGGGGGTTAGACCTATGTGGTTATTGCATCGAATCAACGGCTGGATCGCCGTATAAAATTCGATTAGGGTTTTGGAACCCTACAAACAAGGCGGCGGCGCACACATTTTCTAGCGACCGGATTGCATGGGTAGGAGCGGCTCGGCGATATGAGGCCAATGGTGGTGGCGCTGGGTTCAACGGTGGTCGGAGGCAAGCTAAAATCGTGGTCAAACCTTCGGTCAACGATTTGTTTTGGGTTCGATGGTCTGATGCCTGCGTTCGTAGGGGAGAGTGTAGTTGCCTGGGCGCGTGACTTTCTCAGCTGACGTGGCATACAAGTGGGTTCATGTGTGTTCTTCTTTTATTTTTTTCATTTGAAATTCAAGCACGTTTTATCGTATAACTTTTACATACGAATTCCGTTTCACGCAAATTTCTTTTGTTAGGATCGTAATTTAATTCCGGACTTGATGACGCTGGTTTGGACGAATTCTGAGAAGGGCGAATTTTTGGGTTTAAATCGAATTTAAATTCGATTTAAATTCAAAAGGTGAGTGTTTTAACCCACTCACAACTACTAGAAGCTTTTATGTTTGTTTAAATTAATTTTAGAAATGAATAGAAATTTATTTATGAGTATTTGGCATGTTTATGTTATTCATATCTGTTGAATTGCATTTATTTAATTTAACTGTTAATTTAATTAATTTATTCCGTATAAATTTACAGTTAAAATTTATTTGTTTGTATATGAACTGCTAGTTAACAGTTATATAATTTATTACTGAATATAGACTGTAGATTAATAGCTGTTAAATTTAAATTGAATAAAATTGCCAGTATTACCTGTTATGTAGTACCAAAAATAATATTGTTATTGATTGATATTGATTGATGATTGCGATTTGGATGATGGATGATGTTGATGAATGGATGTTTATTGTATATCATTAAATTGCAAATTATCATGCATATTTCATTTCATTTGGGATTGTGGTTTGAAATGATATATAACCGCAAAATTTTATATTTTTAAATTGCGGATTGAAATGATAAATATCTGTATCACTTGACCATAGGATAGAAAATTTTATACAGGCACCGTGGTATATATATAACTATTTAAATGTGATTTCTATGGTTTGGATGGAATACGGTTTATAATAATCTTAAATTTTATATTGTATAAATATTTTTCTTCCATATATATATACATATGAAGTTGAAATTTTTGAAATTAAAGGGTGTATAAAAATCTTTATTAAAAATAGAAGAAAATTAAGAAAATGGAGTTTAATAATTTATATCATATGTTTAAATGTTAAGTTTGGAAATTTTAAGATATGATATTTATAATTGGATTTTTCCCAAGATAAATTGAAATGAATATTCTAGTACAATTTGAATTGAAAAAAAATATATATTTTATTACTAGAAATTGGAGTTTTATTTATTTATGGATTTTATGTGAATATTCAAGACTAATTAATAGAACATTCGATTTGTTGAAAGAAAAAAATCCAACTTTAGTTTGAAATATTAATACTCCAAATGGATATACGTACATATATATAAATTGAAGTGGTTTTGGAACTTGAGAGAGATAATACAAATTTTGGTTTAGACTTTAATAAAGAAATGTATTTGTAAAGCCATGAGAACTATTTTCTTTACAAAGTAACATTTAAGTTAAACCTTTTAATTCATATACCGTTGAATGTCCAAACCATTCATGTTTTAAAAGTATGGTTTCAAAGCATAAATTCTGAAATATTATGTTTTGGAAGTATAATTCAAATGTTTGGTTTCAAGATATTTTAAATTTTAAACCCGTATGATTTTGGAAAGAATAACATTTGAGATAAAATGATATCATATGGTTTTGAGTTTTAAATTGATATCGTATTCATAGTTTTGAAATGGAAATGTTTATTCTGGTTTAAAGTATAAACTATTTTTTTTAAATTGACTGCGGTGTTATAATAACGATGGGTTGGCAAAGAGACCGGGATCGGATATGGACATACTCTCTGTCGATACCGAAAACCACTTTGACTAACCGTGTACGCGGTGGAGATTCCAGAATGAAGTAGGTGGTGGCGACGTTTCCTGTAAGGTAAATACGTGGACCCGACTCCCGTGAGTTGGCATAAGGTGGCTAAAACAGGAGCGATTCTCAGGCCAATGAGGTCATTCCTCTGATCGGACCCTCCTCTTCGATATTATACTTTGACTTGGATTGATTCAGTGGCCACTTCTATATTTTGATTTTGGGGAGTTAGTCCGAGGTGGGCGGTAACTGCGGCTACGCGTTTCCACCAGCCTGGATAGCAATTGGTATATCTACCCTGGCATTCCCTAGTTGTGCCGTGTCACCTACCATACCGAGCCTTTACTACGAGTTTCTATTTGTGTCGTACCTATAGAGTATCCTCTGGTAGCCTCCCGATCAGGAGGTATTACGGTACTGTATAGACTATTGGCATTATTTGTGTTAAGGGCTATATGGGTAACCCCTTAACGCTATTTAAAAGTAATTTTATTTTATAAATAGACACTATTATAATAGCGCAATATACTACATAGTAAATAATTTAACGGATCCTTAGGAGATGTAAATCCCGAACATCTCTTGAGTTACTGTACTCATATTTATTTCTGTTAATTTAACTCACATAAGATCTTTTAGTCTGACTCTTGTGTTTTTGTCTTTCAAATTCGCTCGGGTCAGTCCGAGCGTTTCAGGATCGAAGACTTTAGCTTTGGAGGACGAAGACGAAGAATCCGTATTATTATTATTTATAGTATTGCACCACACTCTTTCTATTCCGCTGCGTTGATTGTATTGGTATGTGTAACTCTGATATTTATTTTATAAAGCAAATCAAGTGTTTGTAAACTGTTCTGAACTGTATATTTATTATTACATTTTATCCTTCCGCTGTGAGATTCTGTTTTGTTTTTATTTCTTCTCTGTTTTTCTTATTTACCCCATAACAATCCGCCCTTGCGTATGCTTTGAATTGGCACGTGTGTCGGTTTAAAGTGTGCGAAAAGGCGGGATGTTACATTTTTGATTGATTTATTTACTATATATGCTAAGTTTTGACAAATATAAATAAACAATCTGTTGTTTTGAGCAATTCAAGTCTGACATGAGTGGATGATTGTCGATTTGAACGGTTCGAAATACTGGGTCGTTACAGTGTTTAACCATTTTAGTATGATCCTGAGATAAGTAAATCTTTCTAGATAATTGGTTAAGATACTATACCATTAAAGTATATGGGAAAGCTTCTTCAAGTTCCAAAAGGAATGATTTGGAAATATACTTATATTGTTAAGATAAGAACTTGGTTTTATTTTCTAAGTATTGGAAGTATTTCGTTTTGTGAATATACTTATTTCATGAGATAAGTATATGGAAAAACTTCCAAGTTTTTGAAAAGTGATTTCAAATTTATGAAGGTGAAGCTCAGTGTTTTCCATGGGAAATGAAATGCATGATTTGGATGTTTTATTTGTTTGATAGGTAAATAACCAACTATCAAATCTAGCCAAATTCGTTGATCTTTTCGAAGAGAACGAGATCGGATTAATTATTCTGAAAACCACTTCGATCCGATTTGTGCATTACGAATTGTGATATCGTAAAGCTTATGAAGACTATGGATTTTTAAAAGATTGGTTTATCCAGACACAGGACAACTTGTATGGACAAATGTATGATAGTGCATTTCTAATGATTACGTACATTAGTTTTTACAAATGTACATTTCTTTGGTGGCAGAGAAGGCAACTTTTCTTAGCTTAACATCCTTTCTTGAGACATACAAGCTCAAGGGTTGTATTATTGTGGGAGGCAATTAGTAGTCAACGGAAATGGTAATGTTAGCATTCCAAGTATGAATGCTATTCTAAAGGTAAAACGTAGCCTCAAGCCTCACCAGCTGAGAATGACTAAAATATGGGAGATGCAGCAGGGTTAAGCAGGTCGCACCCAAGTAGGGTATGTTATCATCTTTCTAGATACCCTTGGAAATATTATATTATAACTTATGGATATGGTTGTGCATGGAAAAGAGAGCACTCGATAAGGGTGGGAACACCTGGGGGGATAACATATTCGGTACTATCTGGTTAGGTAGGCCGGTCCTGTGTGGGCATGAATCGCTAGGTACAATCTCGGTATACTTTTTTAGAAGTGTACTATGACAGGCGGTACCCCAGTAGCCCAGTCATTGTTGAAATCCAATATCCACTACGAGCCTTTACGGTTTTGATTGTATACCAAATTTTGCTGAAACATGAAATGCAAGCATTTCGCCTATTTTCTATTTATTTTCTGTAGACACTATCACAATATCAGATGATTTTGATACAAAAATGTTTTTGTTATCGTAAGGTAAAAACCAGTCGTGTTTATGTGTGGCGTGGTCTTACGAGATACCTTTGTTTCAAAGGGTTTTGGAAAATATAATAATTCAAATTGAGTGTGTTTTCTCACGCTGGTTTTCCAGAGTGACTCGGATGTTATTTTATTATAGTACTCGTGTTAGACCGAGTGTTACAGATTCAGATTAGGATGCTATGAAGCTAAGGAGATGAGCTGGATGACAGAGACGTATTCACATATTTGGTTATTCCATTGTGTGTTATGTATATGAGGACAAGTTATTATAACTTTCCATTATTGTTATATTGGCTGTTGTACTCCGACTGATGTTTGTATATGAATATACAGATTAAAATTTTGTTTTGTGTAAAGACTTGTGATATATTATTGATTATTCGTTCTGCTGTGAGATTCCATATTCTTTAGTTTTCTTCTTATCTTCTATCTTTCCTTCTTATCCTTAACAATCCACCTTTTTCTTCAATTTGAGATGACATGTGCGGTTATTTGTCAGCTCAGAATGTACAGAAAAGTGGTTCGTTACAATTTTGGTATCAAAGCCAAAGGTTAAGCGAGAACCTTGGCTTTGGAGGGGATTACTCATTAGAGGTAGGGTAAGTAAAACCCTAGAAAAAGTTTGAGTTTATTAATATATATGTGTGCGTATTTGTTAGTGGATATTAAATGTTTTATATTGTGTTGACTTATTGGTTAAGTGTTATGAATTCTGATCAGTACGGAAAGTACAACTGTATCAATAGGAGTTTTTAAACACTTAAACAAAATAAATCGACATAATATGGTTTTGAAGAGGGTAAATGAAATAATTTTACCCAAACGATAGTTTGATATAAAAGAAATAATTTTCTAAACTATTATATGTATTTGGTGTGTTTGGTTGATATTATTATAATCAAAACATGATTATAAAATTTGTGATGGTTATGATAACCAAATAGAAATTATACATAAGTATGATTTATACAAATGAGTTATAACTAAAATTGGATTTAAACCAGAATTTGAAATTCAATCCTGAAATTTTGGGAAATGCTTTAAATGAATTTGAACTAAGTATTTGGGAATTCTAAAATCTTAGAGATTTTGGAAATGTTTTTCCAAAGAGTTTAAAAGGAAGAATGGGGATATTATTTTGAAGATATTTTTGAATAGAAATTGTTTTAAATTGGATTTTGAAAATGAGGAAGCAACTAAACTCACTTCAGACGCTGAAAAATAGTTCTGATGATGATAGTCGCATCATCAGTGTTCATTTTCAAGTTTTTAAGTGATGGTTTTGCTACTGTAATGATTGGCTATGATTATTTGTTTTGGACTTGTTTGGTAAATAAGTTTGTTTTAGAAATTTTCAAAAGGAAATTGTCTTGGGCAAACCAAAGTTTTTTAAAATTCCAAAAGTATGATTTGATATACAAAAGTGGATATATGTACATTTATGATTTGAAATAAAATCGGGCGATTAAATTCTGGGATTACAATTTAAATGATTTTTGACGTTAAGAGAAAATCAGTATTTGACCTTATAATTTGGAATTGATATAGATAAGGAAGGAAGGTGTGGAATTTATCTTGGAATTAAATTTTAAGTTGAGTAAGTTAAAATGAATATTATGGTTTAAATTCAACCTAAGATAAGTTAAATAAAACTGAATTGGATTTGAATTGAATTGCAAATGTAGTTTGAAATGTAAAATTGTTATATAACTATAAGTTATGATCATTGAATGGAATGGATACACTTAAACTATAAAGTGATATATATATATATACACATACATACATATAATCTAAAGTTATGATTATAAGATGTGAATAGACTCAAGTAAGAGATATGAGATTTTAAGCGAATAAGTTCTTGAACTTATGAATTGAGAAATGAAACGGTAAAACCAAAATGGAAATGGTTTGATATTATAGTAAGAGGTTGAAATTCAAAGTTTGAATTTTTAAAAGGGAGGATGAATTGGAATTGAGTAAACTGAATATAAACATGAATTGTGAAGTGATTATATAACTATACGTTATATATATAATATGAGTAGACTCCAGTTGAAATTCAGGGAATCGTGAATAAGTAAGTTTGTATAACTTATTAAACTGAGAAAGTGGAAAAGTATGATCAAATTAAAATGGTTAAGTATTTGATAAAAAGAAGTGAATTCAATTTGAGAATAAATGAATTGAATATGATTTTGGAGTATGAATTGGATAAGATTGGATATAAACTTAAGTTATAAAGCTGAATATGAACTTAAGTAGCGGTATGGAATGTTTATAATAAACCTTAGAAATAATTTTATAAAATGATTTATAAATAAATTAGCATGTAATGAACTGTCGTTCACTATAAAATGAAGTGAATAGAACTATGTGAATTAAATGAATGTGAATAGAAAAGGATGAAATTTAAGTTGGAGGTGAAATTAATTCGAATAAAAGTGCATGAACCTAAGCTGGAGTGTTCGAAAATTGATTTACATTGAATTAATTTGAGATTAATAAAATGGATTTGAATATAATGAATGTGGATATGAATGGAATGCAAATGAATTGATTGTGAATCAAATTGAAAATTGATAAAATTGGATATACATTGACTAGAAAAGGATAATTGAATGTTTAAACCTTGTACTTGTTTTTGTATTCAAATATACATGATATGATGTATTTGTTTTGTGAAAAACATGTTTTTAAATTCGTCAAAAGAATGGAATGTTATGAAAATTTCATGATTTTGAAACTTATGTGCTTATTTTGAGTAAGTTTACGTACAGAGAGCTGCTTGAATAGATTTTGGGTACGTGATTACATATAAATTTAGCAAGCTCGCTTAATAACGCCACTATAAGGCACATTAACGCATTAAAAGCAAAACTGAAATATATATTGATATATAATTGTGTTTCCGACCATGTGGGTCGATGTACATATATTCATCGTATTTGTGATATTGCAAAAGGCTTTCCGTACAAGGAAGGCTTTATTAAAAAAATTTGAAAATTTTTGGAGAATATTTGTTAACAAAAAAGTTGATTTTGAATGGAAAATGAAATAAAGATTTTGATTTAGAATGGAAACTAAACTGTTTTGAATGGAACTAATTTTTTTTAGAAAAGTGAAATATTTAGTTTTAACAAAGTGAGTTTTGAAGAGTTAATGGGTTTGGGTCATTCGTCCTACCTTAGCAATTTCGGGGATGAAATTCTTTTAAGGGAGGAGGAATGTATTGACCAAGAATTTTGGTGGTTTAATTTTGAATGTTTAACTTAATTCAAACGTTGAATTGGAAATAGTAATTTATTTTGAATATGGAAATTTTGGTTCATTGAGAGAAATGGGTTAAAATTTCAAATATAGCGATTTAATAGATTTGGTGAATAGTAAATTTAATATTAAAATTGGGTAAAAATGCAAATCTAAAATTAAATGTGAATAAAAATAATTTCTAAATTCGATTTAAACTCTATTTGAATTAGACTTATGATATTGGACTTTTGGATGGAATTGAAAATCGATAAATCAAAAATTGGCATTTTATATATTAATTTAATAGTGTAGTTTAATATTTGGAATAGTGAGCATAATTGAATTTGTGATTTTATATGAATCAAAATGATTTCTAATATTAATATAAATTATATTTGAATTATAATTTAGTTGTTAAGTTTTTAAAATTCGAATTTCAAGTAATACAGTCGATTTTGAAAATTGCTCGATTTAATCGACTCGTTAAAATAGCCATCTGGGACATAGTTTCGAAATTTGACGAAACTAGTTCCATTAGATCTGTAATAGTCATATTTTGAATTTCATAGCAATCGGATTTATCGTTTGCTCGTGGGAGCTAAAAACGCACAGAAATTAATTTAAGGAATTTAATTTAAAATCGGTCGTTTGAAGCCGTAACTTCCGTGTACTTTGGAATTGACCTTCGAAACATGTTCAATTGAGTTCGAGATAGGGGTTAAACATTACAAACATTATTTGTTATGCTTTATTTAGAGATCGGAAAAATCAAGTCTGAACGGGGCTTCAAATAGTAATTTATACGTTATATATTATATACACACAAACTTAAAACCCTAGTTTATTTTTTCAGCCGCCGCCTCTAATTATCTTCAACGGCCGAAAATGGCATGCCTTCTTCCTTTATTATCTCATGATCCGTTGACTTTTAGACAAAACCTTAAACATGAAAATCGAAGGGGACAAAGAGAAGAACACAGCTAACAATGGAGATCGCTTGCGGTTCACTGTAACAGCCAGAATCGAGCTTCGTAGTGTTTCGGTTGTTGCATTTTTTTGAGACGAGGGGGCCACCGAGTGCAACATGATCGGAGTTGTGGGTGGAGCAGGCCTAGGTGCATGTAGCAGTGGAGTTTGATCGTCGTCGAACGCGACGAAAGAGGCTTGACAATCGACTTTGGAAAGGCAACCATGGGTTCATGCTTGCGATCGTAGCCTAGAACGAAGGTGAAGGGAGAAAGGGATTCATGGCTATGATTTCCTGTAACAAAGATGAACGGCCCAGGTTAATTAGGGTTAAGAATATATGGAAAATCTATAAATTAAATATACTAAAATCCTAAAAAAAATATTTCTTTGTCATGCGAGGTTGAAATTGAACGAAACAAGCGGCGTTGGAATCGTGGCGACGAGTACTACTTTCTGGAACTAATTTGGAGTCGTTTGGAGCTAGTTAAAATTTTAGGTAAATAGAACGCCATTCGATTTAATTTTAAATTGAAACATTTGGCAAAGCGGAAACTCAATGTGAGTTAAACTCACCCATTTGGTTAATCTGTAATGTTTGTAGCTAATAAAATTTATTTATGCTATTTAGATTGTTGAAATTGATGATTGTTGAAATTGATGATTGTTGAAATTGGTGATTGTTGAAACTGATTAGGATGACGATATAACACCTTGAAATGCTATTAGATTGGTTGAACCGTAGTTGACGATACAACTACTCGAATTGCTATTAAGTTGTCTATGTTTATTTTCAAGTCTATTTCCAATACTGAATCACATATGTGTGAAATTTGATGAATGGATTGTTTTTGAATTACATTGTTTAATTATAACGTAAATTGAATTGGAATATATTGGTCTTGTCTATTTGGCCAAATAAAGACCGTCTAGTATTTATATGGTTTGATTGATATGTGAGAAGTCGAATAAAATTCTGATATGCTATGATATAGAACTTGGCAAAATGTTAATTGATAGTCACATCAATATGGATAACTGCCGTTTAATGGATTGATTGTTAATCAAGGATTTGGATGTATATATTTGTAAATGGTCTGGATAGTTAAATTGAATATAATGGTTGCTTGTTTAAGTACCATTGGAGCTATTGAGCTTATTTTGAAATTTGGAAAGTTTTTCGATTTGTGTTTAACTTTTGATTTTATAATCTGAAGTAAAATGTTTAGTTGGTGAATATATACAAGTATTTTTGTTAAGTTATTATTTATAAATGATTTGAAAAGTGGTTTATAAAGAAATATTGGTCGTTTTGATTAAATTGTGAAAGAACTATTTTGAGATTTTAAGTGGTATTATCTATTTATGGTGATATAATTTTTTGATAAATGGATAGTAAAGTATTGATTACTTTATTTAAATTATATCATTTCAGATTAATTACTTGGGTGAATTTTTAATGGTGGTTTTGAAGTTATTATAACATGTTATCTGGTAATTCATATAAGGCTTCAAATTATATATCATTATTATAAAAGGGTTTAAAGTGGTATTTTTATGAGTTTAAGTCATTCATTTTAAATGAATAAGATATTGATTCTAAAGTACATATATTTAAATGGAAATATTACAAAGAATATTCTTAAGGAGCTATAGGTGAAAATGTTGGATTTTAGAAAGGAAATATATTTTGAATGGTTGAAAAGAGGAATTTTGTAAATGGTTAGGAGATGTGGAAAGATCACTTTTGTAAATAATCATGGAGATTTTATAAAAGAGATATTCTCAATCAAAAAGAAAGATAAATAAAGAGAGAAAGGGTATTTTGGAATGTTTATAATTTCGTTTTAAAAGATACTTGTGTTTAACTTTTTTAGTATGATCTTAAGATAAGTAAATATTTCTAGATAATTGGTTAAGATACTTATACCATTTTGAAGTATGTGGGAAAGGTTCTTCAAGTTCCGAAAAGAATGATTGGAAATAAACTTATATTGTTAAGATAAGAAATTAGTTTTATTTTCTAAGTATTGAATGTATTTCGTTTTGTGAATATACTTATTTTATCAGATAAGTATATAGGACTTCTAAGTTTTTGAAAAGTTATTTCAAATTTTTGAAGGTAAAGCTCAGTGTTTACCATGGTAAATGAAATGTATGGTTTGGATTTTTGTTTGTTTGACTAGTTAAATAACCGACTATCAAATTTAGCCAAATTCGTTGATCTTTTCGAAGAGATCGAAATCAGATTTAATCTTTCGAAAACCACTTCGATCCGATTTGTGCGATACGAATTGTGATATCGTAAAGTCTTTTGAAGACGGTGAATTTTGAAAAGATTGGTGTGTCTAGACCCAGGACAGCTTGTATGGACGAATGTCTGATAGTGCATTTCTAACGATTATATACAATGGTTTTTACAAATATACATCTGTTTGGTGGCGGAGAAGGCAACTTCTCTTAGCTTAACACCCTTTCTTGAGACATACGAGCTTAAAGGTTGTATTGTTGTGGGAAGCAATTAGTAGTCAATGGAAATGACAATGTTAGCATTCCAAGTATGAATGCTATTCTAAAGGTAAAATGTAACCTCAAGCCCTATCAACCGGGAATGACTAAAACAGGAGAGAAGCAACAAGGCTAAGTGGGTCGCACATAAGTAGGATATGTGATCACCTTTCTAAATACCCTTGGAAATATTATATTATGACTTATGGATATGGTTGTGCATGGGAAAGAGAGCGCTCGATCATGGTGGGAACAACTGGGGTGATAACTTATTTGGCACTATCTAGCAAGGGGTAGGCCGGTCCTGTGTTAGAGGTATCGTTAGGTAAGATCTCGGTACATATTTCTAGAGTGTATTGTGACGGACGGTACCCCAATAGCCTAGTCATTTTTGGAATCCAATATCCACTACAAGCCTGTACGGTTTTGATTGTTTGCCAAATATTGCTGAAACGTGAGATGCAAGCATTTCAACTATTTTCTATTAATTTTTTGTAGACGCCATTATAATATTAGATGATTTTGATAAAAGAATGTTTTGGTTATTGTAAGGTAGAAACCTGTCGTGTTTATGTGTAGCGTGGTCTTACGAGATGCCTTTGTTTTTAAAGGATTTTGGAATATATAATAATTCAAATTGAGTGTGTTTTCTCACGCTAGTTTTTCAGACGGACTCTGGTGTTATTTTATTATAATGCTTGGGTCAGACCGAGTATTGCAGATTTAGGTTAGGATGCTATGAAGCTTAGGAGACGAGCGGGATGACAGAGACGTATTCACGTATTTGGTGATTCCTTTGTGTGTTATGTATATGAGAACAAGTTATTATAACTGTCCATTATTGTAATATTGGGTGTTTTACTCCAATTGGTGTTTATATATGAATATAACAATTAAAAATTTTTTTTTGTGCAAAGACTTGTGATATATTATGGATTATACGTTCCGTTGTAAGATTCTGTATTGTTTATTTTTCTTCTTATCTTCTATCTTTCCTTCTTACCCCTAACAATCCACCTTTTTGTCCAATTTGAGTTGACATGTGCGGTTATTTGTCAGCTTAGAATGTGTAGAAAAGTGTTTCATTACATATTAGATTTCAAAAATCAGAAGATAGGGAGAAGAAGGATTACTTTAAATTAGAGGTTAGAAATAAGAATCAATTACTAGAAAGTTTGCCATTTTCTAAAATCTAAGGGGAAAGATTTTGAAAAAGCTTCTTCATTGCTTACCAAATTTTATAAAGGAAAAATGAGGGATAGGTGTCTTTTTATAGCGGTGAGAAGGAATAATGATAGTCGGATTAAAAACAAATAAATCTAAAACGTTCAAAACGTCAGAACACTAGCCATCGCTATAAATAAGGGAATGAAGGCCTCCCTCTATCGGCCAACCGCTAGCGGTCCACCGATCATGACTCAGAAGTCGACTGCTTTGCCATGATTTGGAGCGTTACATAGTTTTCGTTCAATTTTATTAATCACCGCATTTAATCCATCAATTACTCAATCATTTCTTACGTTAATCCATGTTAACTCAAAATTTTCTCAAACTTTAATCTCCACTAGTATTTTGAAATTTAAAATTCAAACTTTTAATTCAAAATTCAAATATTAAAATTTAAACTCGTTTGAATTAATTTCAATTTGAAAACTTTAAATGCCCATAACTTTTCATTAAACTCCGATTTTAACATATTATATATAGAAATTAATTAGAAAGTCACCACGAATGCAATGGTGCAACTTCCATGATCAAATTCTTACGTTTAAATAATTTCCATTTTGAATCTTATTTTAATTATTAAATTTCTTATTAAATTTTATGAGATGTTGCACTTGCATTGTTATATTCGTGGCAATTTTGTTGACAACGTTCAAACTTAGAAATTGGAAATGGAGTTCATATGATGATTTATTAAAGTTTAATCCATCGACACCATGGTTGGGACCGGTCGAACCCTTATAGTTAACCAACCTAGACCGACCGACCGATCGACCTATTTCGACTAGGATTTGACAAGGCGGAATGACCTGGATTTTATATTATTATATCTAACAACTAACGTTGATTAGAGCATCTACAAGTAGAACGTTACTCCTTCACTAATCAACTGAAAGACCCTAACCAAATCGGCATGCTCTCGACTCTCTCTCCTCCAAAAATTTTGAAACAAAAATTTAAAACATAAATCCGAGGAAGGCAAGAAAAAGAATGTTAAATCAATTCCAAGTAGGGTCAAATCAAGTTAGAAAAAAGGGAGAAACTTTTAAGAGGTGAGTGGGTTATTATTAATTTTGTTGATTTACGAGTAATTGAATTTATTTATACACTTATTTGATCTAGGGAGTTAGTTAAAATTAATTTGAGATAGAAGTATAGGTTACATGGTTATAACTTCTAGTGTATCTAATTTTTATTTAGATATGATGAAGTTTAGAAATATGGTTAGAATTGATTTTAAAATATGAATACACCCTTTTGTTCACCTCGAATTGAATCTAGAATTTGATGTGTATATATCTAGATCCTGTTGATATTGATTTTACCCTACACTAATTTATGATACACATACCAAAGTAGCTACGCAATTAAGAAGACTAAAATCATACTGAATTATTAGTGACACACAAAGATTATTAAAATTATAGACTTGAGGAAATAGATTGAATCTAGTTAGTTGTTGGCATTTAATCATTCTTAACAAAATATGGTCACTATCAAAAATATGTAGCAAATGTTGATTAATGATAAACAAAGAAAGACTTTAGTTCGTAGCAATAAAAACTGCCCAATCGATAGGCTAACTATAGTCGATCAATAGGAAGCAACCGACCTCTGCAGTAGCCAACAATCGACCAATAGACAATTTTTCTATGTCGAACGTCAAACTATGGCCCAGATTTATAGATTAATATATATTGTTATATATAATAGTTTATTCATAGGAAAAATAGTTCCCTAATTCTTGACTTGGGGATGTACAGGAGTAGTTAGATATATATATATGGATAACTTGGCCTAGAAAATATTCGTTTAACGAATTCGGTATTGGACACAAGGGAGTTTGACTACAAATGGCACTTATAAGAGGTTCCTCGATGCATTTGGCGATTAGGATGTTAAAATATTGTTAGATGCCAGCACGATGCAATAAGTTGTGTTACAATTAATCTAAGTCATGGATGCATCTGACAGTAGTTATCTTTGGTATAAGTGGGCATTACGGGCTCCTCTTAATGTATAAGTATGACACATTGTAATCATAGTTTAGGTAATTTTAATATCCCCAAAATTATATCAATTTAAAATTTAATAATTAATGTGAATTTTGGAACAAATTGTGGAATTAATTTGAATTTTTCAAAATAAATAAAATAAGTGTTGAATTATATTTATATTTGTAAATAAGGTTGTGAAGTTGCATTTGAATTTAAGAATTCAAAAATATAAATATTTAAAAATATTTGAATTTAAATTATACAAGTATATATATATATATGAGTATATGTATAAATATAAATGGATTATAATTCAAATTTGAATTTGAATTTGAATTTTAAATTTTAAATTAATGTCTTAGAAAAATAATTTGCATTTGAAATCATAAATGTGTAATTTATTTAATGTAAAAGATTTGTTAAAAAAACATTTCTTCTTTTAACATTGTATATAAAAAATAGATGGGAAATGTATTTGTTAATAAAGTAAAGATGACATAAATTTTATTTAAAAATATTTACCTCATATAAAAATACAAATGTCAAGCATGTCATAAGGGAATAAAACAAGTGTTAACATGTAGAAAGAATTAAACAAGTGTTTAACATGTAGAAAGAATTAGACAAGTGTCGTTACATCATTTTCATTTTCTTAGAAATTCATAGAAAAGAAAATAAAATTATATAAGTCATTTTATCTTCTTCTTATTACTCTTTTATTCATTTCTTAAGCTAAAAAAAACTTTAAGACCGATGGGGATTGTGAATGCCCGGATCGCAAGGGATTCTTCGGAAGTGCCTTCGGTTCTGTTCGAACCCTGAACAGACTTGTATGGATTGTATGTCTGACATTACATTTTGAGATATAAAGCAGATTTCTTTTAAATACATTTCTGTTGGTGGCGGAGAATTTATTCTCTTAGCTTAACACCCTTCTCTGAGACGTACGAGCTCAGAGGTTATGTAGTTGAAGATTATCAGTAATATACTCCCAACCTGGTAATGTGGCATGCTGAGTGCTGCTGATCATTTGTTGATCGAAGCATGGTTTTTGTGAAAAGCGTATCTTTGTGGACGAGACTTCGTCGAACCTCACAACCCAGTAATGGTCAAAACAGGAAGGATGCAACAAGGTTATTGGGGGTAGCGCCTTTTAGGGTATGTGCATTTCCTTGTGGTATCATGGTATGGAGCCCAGGTACTTAACTTATGTTGATATCGCAAATATGTTACTTTGTGATTGTTGTTGTTGGGGCCCCGGATAAAGGTTGGTTACAACCAGGGGATGGCATACTCATGTCAGTAGTTACCTAGTTACAGAGGTAACCCGGCCTTGTGTTGGCAGAGATCCGGTTAGGTTCTCAAGGCATCCCTCCAAAGGCGTACCCATGTGGCTCATGAAGTTCCTTAGCCTGACCATTTGTTGGAAATCCAAAGAAACAATACGAGCCCTGTACGGTTTTAGTTGTATAACCTGCCATCTCAGGTGGTAGCTATAGTAGGCATAGTATAATGGTACCTATGCTGGCTAAGATTAATATTATATTTTCGAAAAGAATTTCTACACTATGCACTAATAATAATATTAAGAAATTTTCTCGTATCAAGCATATTTGACTATCATAAGGAGAAATCTCCCCCAAGTGTGGGTGTGTGTGTCGGGAGGCCTTATGGTAGTTTCGTTTTCCAAAAGCATAAATGGTTTTCTTTTAAAATTTTGTTTTTTTATTCAAAACCACTGTTTTTGTTTACTCATACCAGTCCCATGACTAACCCAAATTTATTGTTTCCTTTCTAAACTCTGGTTGCCCATAATTTCCACACGGGCAGCCTAGAAATAGGTTTTCCATGTTTTGGTGTTGTCTTGGAATCTTTGAAGTATTTTGGTTTGGAAGCTATTGGATTTTAAAGCTTTTCTCTTAGAGATATTTTGGAAACCTTTTGGATCTCAAGGTGCTTAGTTTGGAAGTTCGCTATCTCTTTATTTCTTTGAGGACTTTCTTGGAGTGTGATACTTTGTTGTTCCACTGTGATGTTTCTATTTTGAAGTTGTGTTATCTATGCTACTAATAATAAAAATTCAACCAACCAATTTCAACTGTGTGTTTTGGAACTACCCAAAATATCCTTTTACGTCCACTTCTTCTTCGTCTGTTTTGGAACTACCAGGGAGAGTTGTGTAATTCCCTTTTTCATCTACTTACTCCCCATTTTCTCCATTTACAATACATTACCGTATCATCCAAATATTTCACTGCTCGCAATTTAGGGTTTCCAATCCTCCTACAGTTCTCTTCTACAGTTTGCTTTTTGAATTTGGCACTCACTTCGACATCTAGCGTTGGAGTTCATGATTTAGGTTTTTTAATCCCTTGAAAATTCGCACTCGGCATCTGGCATTCACGTCGACGTTTAGGATTGAAGGCTCACGATTTAGGGTTTCGAATCCTCCTACAGTTCGCTCTCGGCATATGACATTCACGTTGACATCTAGAGTTTTAATTTAATATGATTTAGTCAGGGAAAAGGTAAAATATTTTAATATGATGTATACTCAACTAATTTTTATTGGTGTAACTTAAAAACGCTTAGGTAGATTTTTTAAATTTGAATCTATTCAGATTGTTCAATTTGGTTTAATTTTATTTAAGTATTTAACTCAATCTAGTATATAGAAGGGTAGAAGATAGTATTGTTGCGGCATGGTTCTACAGAGATGGTATGTTGTGGCAAAGAGGTGAGCTGCTGAATATTAACAAAAGGCATGTAGTGTTATGGCAATACCGTGGTGAGTTGCTGCGGAAGAGATATGATGTGCACATGTAAAAACATAACGGGATTGCGATTAGAAAGAAGTGAAGCTTGAGCAGAGGCGGTTATTGCACTTCCAGGGTCTGATGCTTTAGAATGCAAATGTGCTGAAAAGAGGCAACTGCTACGTGGTAGGGAAGAAATCCCAACGTACTATAGACCGAGGCAGAAGGCTGAGGACATGGGGCTCCAAGCAAAGAGCGAATAAATGGGCGAAACATGAAATGAAGCACTTTTGAGGCATGCACAACAGGTTGTATGGTGGGTGAGCTAGGGAGGTTTCAACCATATGCGGTTGGACTAGGTGGCTTCATCGTCTTTAAATATATAGCTAGGATGCAAATTGAAATTGCAGGCCAGACAGGAAGTGAGGCATGCAAAAGATGAGATGGCTATAGGCAGCAGTTAGGAAGTGTGGCGGCGGTCTGGTGATATATGAGTGATTTTTGCTGCTAGGAAGTGTGATGACGGTCTAACGCTACATGAGTACACTGCAGGGAAATTGCAAGGAACGTGCTACGAAAAAGTGGCAAGCGAGATAGATGATGCTGATAACACAATTTTCAAGGTAAACTCAAGTCATTGAATTCGATCGTGGTGGGTTCTAAAATCCAAGATGGGCTCGCACCAACTACCAATCGATAGCCACATATTTTTTATCTCAGTGTTTGCTCAAGGAAATCTAAGATGAGATGGCTATCCAAGATGTCATCTCAGTGTTTGCTCAAATAATATTTTCGATAGCTACATATTTTTCTAAGTGAGGCATCTCAGTCATCAGACATGTATCATTTGTCCAAATAATATTTTCTCAGTGTTTGCTCAAGGAAATCTAAGATGAGATGGCTATCACCAAACCTTAGAAAATATTATTTTATCATAAATTGGCCAAATGATACATGTCTGATGACTGCAATTTTTTCATGAGAAACATATTAGGACTGTACGCTTAAAGTACAATACTTCATGGAAGATCTCTTTGTATTTTTCAAGTTTGATGATTCTGCATATTCTGTATGGTTCTTCCCTCTACAATCTATATGGTTTGTATTTTTTTTTACAGGTTTGTAAATTTATTTCTATATGGTTCTTCCCTCTACGATCTATATGGTTTGTATTTTTTTTACAGGTTTGTAAATTTATTTCTGTTTGGTTATCATCGTTGTAGAAAAATAGTAGCTACAATGTAATTTTCTATTGCATATTAGATTCAGTCTGTTGATCTTTGTATATTTGTACCATGATGTGACTGTACTAAAAATGAATTTTAGTGTCCATCTGAACCGACTATAAATTTTTATCATTGGTTGGCCTATCAATGTCTTTGTACAAAAATGAATTGATATGACTGCCATACTTAGTGAGATTGTTCTCTAGAATGGAATTTTTACTATCTTCTAAGCATTTGATCACCAACAACTTTTCTTTCGTTGGCTAATTCAATCTGTGCAACTATGTTAATTACCTACTCCTTTCTCATATCTATGTTTTTCCCCTTATGCTTTTACAAATATTCTGTCTATTCGCGATCAACAATTTGAGTCAAATTTTATACAGCAGTAATCGCTGCTATTTTACTAATTAATCTTTTTTTCCATCATTTCCAGTTATATACCTGGTCTTCAAAGTGAATGTCTTCTCAAATTTTTGTGTTAGCTGGTACAAACTCACTAATTTGCTTTGATTACACAAAAAACAAAGATTCCTAGCATAATCTGAGCAGATATATCATCGACAATATAACTATAACATCCCGCACATATAACCCTAATTGATGGAAGAATGAGATATAATAAATATAACACGGACAATGAACTTCGGACTCCCACATCTGTCCGGGTGCGTAGCAAGGGCCATACACTTGTATGTATAAAATGGTCTAATATTCGTGAAAATGTTGTAATGGATATTCTGATGATGTTGTATCTGCGATGTTGATTTATGGCAGTTCTTTTTGTTTCCGCAGTTTATATTCATCTAATGTTGTTATAAGCTCCATCCGGATTGGTGTTCGATGTTTGAATCTCTGGCAGTCGAATACAAGTGAGGTATTTGATGTCGATTTTTTAACGCTGAATTTCGGGTCGTGACAAGACTACGACGACCCGAATTTCTCTCCATAGAAAGTCGCATCATCTTCAAGAAAGAAAGGGATAGAAAAGAAAACGAAGGAGAAGAAAGAAAGAAACAACATCAGAATCTCAACAGTGGAACGAATAAATTTTATTATTCACATAAGATATTACATAGCATACAACATTTATCAGAGTTACACAGATTTTACATCACATACTAGACAGTTATAAACACCTGTCCAGTTACTACAACTCAAATACAACATAAACAATCGACTCGGAAATCACACAGCGGAACACTATATATATCTACAACGCTGAAGCCTCCTGCTCCATTGCTCTTCCAGAATTCGTCAAAGCTAACCTGAATCCCTTAGCTACTCGTAAAAATTTCAATACCCAAGAGTTTAAGAAAACAGAAGATAAACTCCAAGTCAGACATGGGTCTGGTGTGAGTAACAGGTTAAAGTTGCTTAACTTTGAAAATCCTTTGAAATCAAAAGGTATCACGCAAGACTCCCCACAAATAAACATGGGTAAGTTTTTACCTTACGCTAACTAAAATATTTGACAAGAAATCCGGTGATATTATAATAGGGTCTATGGTTTTCAAATAAATAATAAATAGCCGAAATTGTTACATTCATTAAATTCCAGCTACTAGCCACAAAGTGGGTAATACAATCAAAACCGTAAGGGCACGTAGGAAGAATGGGTTTCCATCAGTGGCAGGGCTACTGGGGTACTGCCCGTCACAGTATGTGGCTTTGATCACCGTACCGAGGATTACTCTCAATCCCCTGCAACACAAAGCCGGAACTATCCCTTACTGGACAGTCCCGAACAAGACAACCCTGCAGTTGTTTGCAACCAACTGCCCACACAGCCGAATATAAAGGGACCTCTAGACAGGGGTAAATCTCCTCCTACTTGGGTGCTACCCACTTAGCCTTGTTGCACCTCCCCTGTTTTAGCCATTCTCGGTTGATGAGGCTTGAGGCTACGATTACCTTTAGAGAACACATCTCTTAGAATGCTCATCGTCCACCTGACGATGTTCTGAAAGCATTCAATCCATACAAGTTCGTTCCGGGTTCGAATGAAACCGAAGGCATTATCTCGTTACATTCATTTTGGAATCACCCTTGGAGTTAACGACGATAACCCTTGCACTCTGAATCTTCATATTCACTTGATATTCACGACCTATCGTTAATTTGGATCGATGTGGTTTTCGGGTATCCAAATCTAGTAACCCGATCCATGTCTCATCGAAATCCAAAATGCCATCTTTTAGGTCTAAGTTGTTTTAAAGTTAAAACAATTCAATTCATTATCTATATACACACAGATAGATAATTCACAATCTCATAATAGATAATCTACATTATCATCACAACAGATAATCCACATTATCATCACAAATAGATAATTTACATTATCATCACAATTCAACCAAAGCGTCCATATCACACTGTATCACTTATCTCATATCTGAGATCTCAAACCATTCAAAGCAATCAATATCATTCATCCACACATAAGAAATGATTAATTAATCACACTATCTCTAATTAATTTAAAATGAATTAAATTAATTACTTCCATCTCTAATTAATTTAAATTGATTATCTCCATTATATAAATCCTACTAACTTTATCATTAATTAATTACAATCCAATTAATTAATCATTCTCTAAGTATTCATCTTAATTAATCACGCTTGATTAATCATTCTCTAATTACTTTAAGTAATTAGCCTTTAATTAATTTCACAAATTAATTATCCTTAACCATTAACAGTAATTAACCTTTATTTACTCCATTAATTAACTATAATTATAATTAATTACATTAATCCTTAATTAATTACATTAATTAATTACTCTATAATCACTTATTATTGATTAATTATTCTGAATTAATCAACCCTTAAGCACATCATTAATTACATTAATTAACGATCCCTGATTACTTCTTAATTAATTATTAAATTATGACACAAAGTCCTCTCCAGGCTAATCCGAATAATGAGTGCTTATTTTTTGTAAATAAGTGTTACATTCATATTTCAAAATAAATCACAACAAATTTCCCTTTTTGATCTTTTAAACAAAATATACAACACAATCACAAAGGTTCGATGTGGTTTTCGAATATCCATTTGGAATTCGACATCCGGTGGCACCCAAATTCAAATGCCATTTAAAGGCAAATATTGATAGTCGGTTATTTAACTATCAATCAATATTTATAATAATCACTATCAAACAATATTCACAACAATCACCAAGATTTAAATAAATTTCCTAAATTATTTATTTCCAAAATATCTTCGCAAGATATATTTTAACACTTCAACACTTTGAAAACAAATTTAAACTTACTTTCCACATTTCAGTTCTTTGAAAACAAATTTCATATTATTTTCCACATTTCAATACTATGAAAAAAAATTCAAATCATTTTTCCTTACGCGGAAAACATTTCCAAATATTTATTCATTTCCACTGAAAATCTACCGAGTTCAAATATTTTAAAATAATTTAAAATACTTATCCAAAATTATACTTGGAAACATTTAAAATAAAACTATTTTGAAACACTTGCTTAAATATTAGTTATGAAAATATTATACTAATATCTTATATAAAAATTCAAGTCTAAACTAATTTTAAAATAAATTAGTAAATAGGATATAACTGTTTAAATATCCAATTTCTAAAACAAATATCAATTAAAAACTTTAAATAATCACCTCTATAATAAATTAAAATATATCTTTACCTTAAAGATTTTCAAAGTAACCTAAGTAAATAATTTCTCCAAAATATTCTTTCCTTAAACTATCTTTACAACTTCAATTTATATTTATAAACTATATTGAAAACATACTCGGTTTTCAAGGGAAAGTACACCTTCCATTCTAAAATGGTTCATTCAAATGAATTTATAAATCTAGAAAGACTTATTTTAAATTTACGTTCCAAATCCGTAAATTCCTTTCCACGCTTTTAAAAAAAAAAATTATTTTTAAAACAAATTTCCCTTTCTTTTATAAATTTCCCATTGTGAATTTAATTTTTCAAATATCCACAGATATATGATTTTCAAATCGATTCCTAAATATCCACTTTCAATATCAAATCAATTTTCAAACTGATTTCCAAATTTATTTCAAATACCAAATCAAATCCCAAATTGATTTTCCAAACATTTATTTCAAACACCAAATCGATTTCAGAATTGATTTCCCAAAATTTATTTTTTAATCACCAAATTGATTTCCAAATCAATTTCCCAAGGATTTATTTTTAAAATACCAATTCAATTCCAAATTGATTTCCCAATCTATTTATTTTCAAATACCAAATCAATTTTCAAATTGATTTTCAAATTTATTGTCTTTTAAAATAAATTCTTTTATATCTCCCATACTAATTAAAATCTGGATTTAAAATAAACTCTTCAACTTTTAAACAATATTATTTAAAACCCATTTATTAAAATCTTTTCCCATATTTTGGAATTAATTTGATAAGTTATCAAAAATAAAACTTTGTCTATTTAAATTCCTTCCTTTAAATTCACCCAATTTTTAAAAATGAATTTACTTAGAATTTTCCACTTTAATTTCCAAAAATCAAACTTTATTTATTTCTGATATCCTATGATACCAAAAATATATTCGGCTAAATTATAGCCTTCAACGAATTCAATCACAAATATAATCACACGGAGATTATAAATAAAACAACACACATCATTTAAACAAATTCAAATATTTGAGGAAACCAGTTGGATCCCTTCAACCTGTTTCCCTGCACCCACAGACGTTAGCACAACAATTAAATACCAATTCCACTTCGAGGTGGAATATCGCGGTATATGGGATTAACATAACATCATCCGCTGTTATGCGGCGCATAGGGTCTCATCCTCTATATAATGTGGGAAATCAATCGCTCCAAATACATATATAATACCTATTCCACTTTGAGGTGGAACATCATGGTATATGGGTTTAATATAATATCATCTGCTACTATGCGACGCATAGGGTCTAATCCAATACAACTGATAATAATTTATCATATCAAGCACACAATCAACACAATCAACAATTTTAAATTTAAATATTTTAAATTAAATCAGAAAAATCTGTGTAATGACCCAAAATTTTCGATCGCGAAAATTTCGGATAGTCAGGGAAAAGAAGAAAGAGATAGAAGAAAAAGAAGAACAGAAACACCAACATCTCACCTTCGCAGCGGATAAAATATAATAACACATGTTATTCTTTACACAGAGAAAGTTGTATCAGTCAATTACATTTAAATACATCAGAGTTACAACCATTACCAATCACTGGACAGTTTAAAAACAACATGTCCTAGTTATACAATAATACATCACAACGGAAAACACTCCATACCTTCCTGCCCTTCAGCTCGCCTCCTGAGCTCCAAAACGTCCTAACCTGAAAATCTGTAATACTCGGTCTGACCCGAGCATTACATTAAAGTAACACCCGGGTCAAGCTGGAAACCAGCATGAGTAAACCCATCTAACATGAAATTCTAATGCATAAAACATATTCCAACCCGGGGTAACTCGTGCCTTATTACGAGTTCTTAACTCGCCATAATCAACATCACATCTTACAATCATATCTAAGAATTACTTCTCAGATTTATTGACCAAGTTTAAATCATTTATTTCATTCCAGCCTATTTGCTTCTAAACTCACATTTATAAAGAATCGAAGTGGTTTCGGGTATTTACTGATACCCGACCCCGATCTCTTCGAATCCCATGTCATCTTAACCCAAGTTATTCAAATGAAATACAATTCAAACTTTAAACACCGGATGTCATTTTTCAGCCCAAATATATTATATCACGTAGCATCACACATGACATATCAGAGATATCAACTAATCTAAGGCATACCATATCGTTCAATCATTCATAAGCAAGATTAGTCAGCCACATCATCTCTAATTAATTTAATTAACCACTAATGAATAAATTAATTATTTCAATTACTTTTAAATCCTGCTTCCTAATCATTAATTAATTGCAAACCAATTAATTAATCATTCACTAATTTTTCGTCTTAATTAATCATCCTTGATTTATTATACTTTAATTACAATAAGTAATTAAGTCTAAATTAATCAAAAATCAATTATCCTTTACCCAACCATATTAATTACATTGATCCTTAATTAATTACTTAAATTAATTATCTTATAATCACTTACATTTATTTATTACCCCTTAACCAATCACACTCGTTAATTAAATTACCCTTGATTAGTTTCTCTAAATCAATCAATCCTTAGTTAATTACACTAAGTAATTAACCCTTAATTACTTTCATTAAGTAATTTCCCTTTAATTAATTACTTTCATCACGTAATTATCCCATTGGTTAACTATCCTCAATAATTACCTTAAATTTTATTACATAATTATTTTCTAATTAATAATTAAATTAATTTACTCTTAAAAAATAATCCTTAATTACTTACATTATGTAATTATCATTTAAGTAATTACTCTTTAATTACTTACATTAATTAATTAATCTCTAATTAATTTACAATTCTTAATCATTAATTAATTAATCTCTCTTCATCAATTTATTTAACCCTATAATTACCCAAACCTTAATTAACTTCTTACTTGTCGCTAAAATTTTATTTAACAAATTTGGGATTTAATTATCATTAATCTATTAACTGAAGCCGTTAAGTTTAATTAATGATAAAACATTTTATCTTCTCAACTTCTACTTAATTATATTATTCATTAAGTTTAAACAATCTTAAAATTTAACTTAATCTAAGTTAAAATGAATTACACAACTCTTACTTAACCAATCATTTAAATAAACCATTATTATTTTAAAGAGATAGTTTTTGTTAGAAAAATAGTTAAAACTTAAATTTTGTTTTAACTTTGAAATTTTCTAATCTCGAACATTTAACCAAGTAAAACTCGTGTCCATACCCATGCCATCACACAATATTCCCGAGGCCCCCCTATTTTTTCAAAACTTTATTTTGTTAAAGTTAAAAAAAATCCTGTTACAAAGAAAAAAAAACAACACGCGAGCATCTTCGAGACTAACTTGAATTAGCACGAGCATGAACCTGAGAAAGCATCTTCTTCCCTTTACTTCCTGATTCCTTCTTCATTCTCCATTCCTCCTCTGAAGCGCACAACCACCACCTCATGCACATGCACACGACTCCGCCTTACTGGAACATGTCGCCGACCCTATCCACAAACCATCTCTGACCTTCGAAATCACCCGATCACCTCAACATTCCGTAAACATTCCTGCATCGAAATTCAAACACCCGAAACCCCTTTACAGGAGCAAGAACCCCCTTTTACCTCGTCGTTCTTCCTTTCCCGACCATCGGAATCTACAAAAACTCGTCAGCACCGTCGACATCGTCTCCTTGTCCTTTTCCCTCCATACCGCAATCATAACTATCCGCCATGATGCCGAAATTGACAGGTAAGTAACCTCGAGCCAAAACATTTGCTAAACCCTAACCTTACCTTAATCAACCACCACCGGCACCTAGAAAATTTTGGTTTCAATTTTCCCATGTCCCTCGAATCCCAAGCTATCTCCGGCCAAGACCTCGATGATTAAATTTTCCCCGAATGACGAGAATCGACGTTTTCCCAATATCGTTCAACTCGTGTTTTCTTTTGATTGACTCACTTAAAAACCTTGAAATTAATCTCAAAATTTACCATTTTTCAATACAATTTAGTTTATATAATCCAAATATGAAATAAAAAGGATCGATTTTGTAGGTTGAAAAAGATTTTCACAATAATTCCTTCATCCAGTAAAATAACTTGTTAATTAGGCTTTAAAAAAAAAATTTAAAAATCAAGTTTGGTTATCAGAACTAGATCTTCTTTAAAGATTAAAACTTATAGGGGATTGGAAAGTAAGTGATTGATTTTTGAAATGATTTTTGGTCTGTTGATATAAGAACAGTGACACACACACACACGCATATATATATATATATATATACAGACATTCAAACACAATCAATCCCATTTTATATACATGCAAGCAGATCTATGCAAACATTTATTTTCCACAACATGCTTTAAATTCCTCACATGCAATCAAAGTTAACAAATTTCAACCATAAAATGTTAATTTACTCACCTGTAAACAGAGAAACATTATTTATTTTAGGTCAGGAACTAGATGTTGGTTTAATCCTCTTAGTCGAGATTAAATTGATCTGGAATCTTGATTAGTTGAGATGAATTCGCATGTACTTTAGCTTGCTTCTGATCATTGAAACAGATATTTGTTTTAAACAGAGTTTGAAACATGAATCCTACTGTTACATTTCTGCTTGCTTTACTTCAGAAGAAACTATAAATTGCTACTTGTAAAATTTCTTTGATTTGTTTGGAAGATTCAGGTTTTAAAAGGGTTGCTATTTAATGATTTTTTTGGTTTGTATATTATTTCTAGACTTTGATCTTCTTTGTTTCGAATTTTGGAAAGATGGAAAAGAAATGAGATAGAGAGTGGAGATGTTTTAAATAACTATGTTTTATCTTTTATTAAAAATAAAGAGAGAAAAAATTAAGACACATGTAAATTTTGGCTGGCACTTGTCATAAGATATATTCTTAAGCTTCCATTTGTAATTATGTAACAATATATTTTTATAAGTATTTATAAAATAATTCCAATTTAGTTTATATTTATAAATGTCTTAATTGTTTTAATATTTAAACTCCTCTTGTATTTATCTATTTAATTTTTTAAAAAAGTAGATGATATAAAATCCCAATTACACACTTATATAGTTATACAAATATACTAATTATATATATATATACACCTTATTTATATTTTTAAATGTTTTCCATAATACTTTTATATTAAATTTCTATTTAGTAACTACTTTACTTTATTTATATTAATATGATCTTTGAATGAAAATAACAACTATATACTAATAAAATCATATATATATATATATATTAATTTCAATTTACTTTAAAATATTTATCTTTTGAATTTCTATTTAAAATTCAAATTAAAATCAACTCATATAAATATAAATATTTAACAAACACAAATTCGATTCTATTTAAAATCCATTTATATATGTAAAAATAACGTATTATTATTATTGTTTTGAAAATAATCAATTTTTATCAATTTCAAATAATTATAAAGGATATTATCTCATTTATTTGTTCAATTTATAAATTAGTATTTTCAGAAGTTAAATCAGATAACTATCCAATTATCAGGTGCCTGAAAATCCGGGTTATCACATTCCTCCCCCCATAAAATCTTTTCGTCCTCGAAAAGGAACGAAAACAGTATTTATAAAAATTCTTAAAATCAAATAAATTTCCTTTGATCATTCTTTTTTTTAAAAACACTTTTAAAATCTATATAATATTACGAAAATAGTTTTTATGGAGATACTTTTTTTAACTCGATGTTTCAACCAATCCA
Organism: Allium cepa; assembly: GCA_030765085.1. NCBI lineage: Eukaryota > Viridiplantae > Streptophyta > Magnoliopsida > Asparagales > Amaryllidaceae > Allium > Allium cepa. The sequence continues at coordinate 836,980,994 of CM060934.1, forward strand.
TCCTCGTTTTCACAGAAATTCCGTCATACATTGATCACGCGTAAGACTGAAAATCTATAAGTACTCGGTAAACCCGTTTACAACACCCATTGGAAATTTATTTATTAATATAGAAAAATACTTTTGAAATAGAGGAAATATCTTTGGTGAGAATGCTCTATAAATCATCACCCCCATCGATGGTCGCAGTTAACCCGATGGTTACGTTGCCATCCCGACAAAATCCATAGATTACTGTAGGCCTCCGCGCCCCCCAATTATGCCATGGAACCCGCTATAGATCGCAGCTATAACCGAGGTTACGTTGCTGTCACAGCAAAAACCCATATAACTGTAGGCCTCAGCGTCCTCGAATTCCACTACCAAAAGAATGAAACTTCTCCACTCCACTTGACCATAGATCGCAGTCTACCGATGTTACGTTGCCTTCCCGACAAAATCAAGCGTAGACCGTTGACACCCACCTCCACACGATTTCTGCTATGGTCCACACAGTAGATCGCAGCGACATCGAGTTACACTATCGTCACAGCATAACCCAATGCCTCTATAGGCATCAGCGCCCTTGACTTTCGCTACCCAATAATCCTCAGGAACTAGTTTGTCCGGACTCCTCACAGGATCAACTTTAGAGCCTTCCCCTCTTTGAGACTCAAGGCAGTACCAACCTATGGTACTCCTGAGAAGTTCATTTCAAGGGAGCGCCTTTTTCTCCAGAGCCATTTTCAAAACACTTTATACTATACACATATAGTATCTTCCATATCATACACCTAGTATGAATTCATATAAATCTCTTTTCTCAAAATCGATTATCCTAAAATCGATAATTCTCAATAAGGCTTTCCAAATTCCAAAATTGATTTTTCTCCAAAAATCAAAAGCCTTTCCAAATCCATAGGTTCCAAAAACCTTTTCTCAGAATCATTCTCATAAGATTCTTTACACATATATATAATATATATATATATATATATAACTTTTAAAAATCTTTGGATCACTTCATACTTGTATAAATTCCCTTTTTATACTTCAAAAACTTTCAAAACCCTTTTCATCTTGCAAAAGATTCAATAAGGGAAGTTTTATTTTATATAACAAAGATATATAACTCTGTTTATTCCAATCAAATATTCAAATTTGATTACTCTATAAAGTCACTTATTTACTTCCATAAAGTAAATTTCTACCATAGAAATATCCCATTTTCACTTTTACTTCATCATATATTTCACAAAATATACCTTTCATTTCAAAAACCATTTCACATTTCTTACCCACAAATTCCAACTATCAATTTCATTCAAATCCGTACGATGTACACATATCATCCATACGATGTACACATATCATCCGTATGCTATACCAATCTGATTGCTCACTCGATCACACAATTTCAATTTAGAACTAGTATCGTCCACCCGACTACCTAGTGCGGACTCAGATCTGGTTTCTTGATCAAAAACCATCATTCTCCTTGCATAGTCATAACTATGATAGAGAATATCCAAAACCAATCAGCAATCCATATCCAGGTTCGTCGTCAAGCGAAAAATCCCAACTCGGATCGATAAACTATCTCGAAATTCTATGCTCGAATCTGGATCAAATCACTATGCGAATAGAATAATATACGTACATCCTACGTATTTATCTTTATTGATTTACTAATCAAATGAATTACCTTTCTATTCACATTCACCTTAATTTCATTCACTTATTCACAATTGCTTCAATCCTATTTGCATTATCACTTCAATTCTTATCTCAAGTGATAACAAATCATAAACAGTTTGACCTCTGTCCAGCTTAAATTTAGAAAATAGCTTGAAAAGTTTAAAGTAGATAAATAGTAGAAAAATAATTATTAAATTGTAAAATAGCTGTAAAAATAGTTAAGTAATTGCAAAATAGTTGGAAAATTGTCAAATAATTATAGAAATTTTAAATAATTTCAAAATAGTTGTAAAATGCTAATTGATTATAAAATAGTCGAAAGATTGTAATTAGTTTATAAAACACTTGCAAAATAGTTAAATAATTCCAAAAGTAGTTATAAAATAAGAATAAGATAGTTTTGGGTTTAATAAGAAAGGTTGTATATATAATAAATAGTTTGGAAAAATAGATTTGTACTAAAACAATTTATTTTGAAAATAGTCCAGAGTCAAACTGTTCAATTCCCCACCTCCATTTCCAATCAATTCAATTTAAATTTCCTCTTCCATTTAAATTGGCTCAAATCCAATTTAAATAACTTCAATTTCCATTGAAATTGATTTAACCTCAATTCAAGTTGAGTTAATCCTCAATTTCTTTCTTAAATTCAAATCAATTTCCATTTGAATTTACTTATTCAACTTTAATCACAAATTTAATTAATTCAAATAAATTTCAAATTGAACCAATTTCAATTCATATCAACTCCAGTTTGAATTAATCCCAATTCCCATTTGAATTTGAACTCATTCAACTTCAATTTCATTTCAAATTAATCCAATTCAAATTTTCCATTTGAATTTTTAAACTTATCCATCTTCAATCACAATTCCAATTAATTCAAATCAAATTCAATTTGAACCAATTCAATTCACATTTCAAATTTAAACCATCCCGAATTATATAAATTCGAGTTAAATTTTCAGTTTCCAGGTCTCAAACCCATTTTGAGACCACACAAACTCCCAATTCAAATCAACCATTTAACTTCTTAAGTAAAATTTTAATTTCATCTCGAAATTTCCAAATCAGGTTATTTATTCAAACTTATTTAACTTCTTCTAAGTTAAATTCAATTTAAATCCCGTTAACCTTACTCAAATTTGAATTCCCACTTAAAATTTCAAAATTCTTTCCCACATATAAGTTTAAAACTTATATCCCTTTGGGTTTTCACATCTCATTCCAAATAAAAATTTAAAACTCAAAATTTAGAGTTTATTTCAAACCATCATTGATATATGTATATTCACATATATACATATTAATTTCCTTTACACACCAAGTTATACTTTAAAATTTAAACCACCTTTGGTTTCAATTCAAAACAAATTCCTTTAAATTTTCAAACAACTCTTGTTTGAAACAGGACCCAGATTTAGAACTTCACAGTTTAAATCATTTTCAGTTCCAATTTATAAGTCATACTTACCCAAATGTTTTTCTTCCTTAAAACATTTCATTTTTCTTACTCATTAACACACATTTCATTATTAAATACAACAACCATTTATGATATTAACCAAGATTATCATATCTGGAGACCAATTCATTATTATCTTATTCTGAAATTCTTTCCCAAACTCAAGATTTTAATTTTCAGTTTGAATCCATTTCAAACTTATCTTTATTTAATTTCGATTTGGTTGTATTTCTATTACCACTTAATTTAATTACAATAATTTAACAACCAATTACCTTAATATTTATTTGAAAGATATAATGCTTTATATATCAAAATATATTCTTATATAAAACCATTTTAAAAATTTTATATAAGAAAATAACAAGTACGCTCTCTCATATATTATACTCAACTCAATTTAGGGTACCATTGACCCTATCCTTAATGAGTAATCCCACCAGAGCCAAGGTTCTCACTCAACCTTTGCTCTGATACCAAATGTAACGACCTGAAATTTTCGATCGCGAAAATTTCGGATAGTTAGGAAAAAGAAGAAAGAGATAGAAGAAAAAGAAGAACAGAAACACCAACATCTCACCTTCGCAGCGGATAAAATATAATAACACATATTATTCTTCACACAGAAAAAGCTGTATCAGTCAATTACATTTAAATACATCAGAGGTACAACCATTACCAATCACTGGACAGTTTAAAAACAACATGTCCTAGTTATACAATAATACATCACAACGGAAAACACTCCATACCTTCCTGCCCTTCAGCTCGCCTCCTGAGCTCCAAAACGTCCTAACCTAAAAATCTGTAATACTCGATCTGACCCGAGCATTACATTAAAGTAACACCCGGGTCAGGCTGGAAACCAGCGTGAGTAAACCTATCTAACATGAAATTCTAATACATAAAACATATTCCAACCCAGGGTAACTCGTCCCTTATTACGAGTTCTTAACTCGCCATAATCAACATCACATCTTACAATCATATCTAAGAATTACTTCTCAGATTTAATGACCAAGTTTAAATCATTTATTTCATTCCAGCCTATTTGCTTCTAAACTCACATTTATAAAGAATCGAAGTGGTTTCGGGTATTTACTGATACCCGACCCCTATCTCTTCGAATCCCATATCATCTTAACCCAAGTTATTCAAATGAAATACAATTCAAACTTTAAACACCGGATGTCATTTTTCAGCCCAAATATATTATATCACGTAGCATCACACATGACATATCAGAGATATCAACTAATCTAAGGCATACCATATCGTTCAATCATTCATAAGCAAGATTAGTCAGCCACATCATCTCTAATTAATTTAATTAACCACTAATGAATAAAATTAATTATTTCAATTACTTTTAAATCCTGCTTCCTAATCATTAATTAATTGCAAACCAATTAATTAATCATTCACTAATTTTCCGTCTTAATTAATCATCCTTGATTTATTATACTTTAATTACAATAAGTAATTAAGTCTAAATTAATCACAAATCAATTATCCTTTACCCAACCATATTAATTACATTGATCCTTAATTAATTACTTAAATTAATTATCTTATAATCAATTACATTTATTTATTACCCCTTAACCAATCACACTCGTTAATTAAATTACCCTTGATTAGTTTCTCTAAATCAATCAATCCTTAGTTAATTACACTAAGTAATTAACCCTTAATTACTTTCATTAAGTAATTTCCCTTTAATTAATTACTTTCATCACGTAATTATCCCATTGGTTAACTATCCTCAATAATTACCTTAAATATTATTACTTAATTATTTTCTAATTAATAATTAAATTAATGTACTCCTAACGAATAATCCTTAATTACTTACATTTATGTAATTATCAATTAAGTAATTACTCTTTAATTACTTACATTAATTAATTAGTCTCTAATTAATTTACAATTCTTAATCATTAATTAATTAATCTCTCTTCATCAATTTTTTTAACCCTATAATTACCCAAACCTTAATTAACTTCTTACTTGTCACTAAAATTTTATTTAACAAATTTGGGATTTAATTATCATTAATCTATTAACTTAAGCCGTTATGTTTAATTAATGATAAAACATTTTATCTTCTCAACTTCTACTTAATTATATTATTCATTAAGTTTAAACAATCTTAAGATTTAACTTAATCTAAGTTAAAATGAATTACACAACTCTTACTTAACCAACCATTTAAATAAACCATTATTATTTTAAAGAGATAGTTTTCATTTGAAAAATAGTTAAAACTTAAATTTTGTTTTAACTTTGAAATTTGCTAATCTCGAACATTTAACCGAGTAAAACTCGTGTCCATACCCGTGCCATCACACAATATTCCCGAGGCCTCCCTTTTTTTCTTTCAAAACTTTATTTTGTTAAAGTTAAAAAAAATCCCGTTACAAAGAAAAAAAACAACACACGAGCATCTTCGAGACTAACCTGAATTAGCACAAGCATGATACTGAGAAAGCATCTTCTTCCCTCTACTTCCTGATTCCTTCTTCATTCTCCATTCCTGCTCTGACACGCACAACCACCACCTCGTGCACATGCACACGACTCCGCCTTGCTGGAACATGTCGCCGACCCTATCCACAAACCATCTCCGACCTTCGAAATAACCTGGTCACCTCAACATTCCACAAACATTCCTGCATTGAAATTCAAACACCCGAAACCCCTTTACAGGAGTAGGAACCCCCCTTTTACCTCGTCGTTCGTCCTTTCCTAACCGTCAGAATTTACAAAAACTCGTCAGCGCCGTCGACATCGTCTCCTTGTCCTTTCCCTCCATACCGCAATCATAACCATCCGCCATGATGCCGAAATTGACAAGTAAATAACCTCGAGCCAAAACATTTGCTAAACCCTAACCTTACCTTAATCGGCGACCACCGGCACCTAGAAAATTTTGGTTTCGATTTGCCCATGTCCCTCGAATCCCAAGCTATCTCCGGCCAAGACCTCGATGATCAAATTTTCCCCGATTGACGAGAATCGACGTTTTCCCAACATCGTTCAACTCGTGTTTTCTTTTGATTTACTCACTTAAAAACCTTGAAATTAATCTCAAAATTCACTATTTTTCGATACAATTTAGTTTATATAACCCAAATATGAAATAAAAATGATCGATTTTCTAGGTTGAAAAAGATTTTCACAATAATTCCTTCATCCAGTAAAATAACTTGTTAATTAGGCTTTAAAAAAAATTAAAAATAAGTTTGCTTATCAGAACTAGATCTTCTTTAAAGATTAAAACTTATATGGGATTGGAAAGTAAGTAATTGATTTTTGAAATGATTTTTGGTCTGTTGATATAAGAACAGTGACACACATATATATACACACACACATTCAAACACAATCAATCCCATTTTATATACATGCAAGCAGATCTATGCAAACATTTCTTTTCCCCAACATGCTTTAAATTCCTCACATGCAATCAAAGTTAACAAATTTCAACCTTAAAATGTTAATTTACTCATCTGTAAACAGAGAAACATCATTTATTTTAGATCAGGAACCAGATGTTGGTTTAATCCTCTTAGTCGAGCTTAAACTGATCTGGAATCTTGATTAGTTGAGATGAATTCGCATGTACTTTAACTTGCTTCTGATCATTGAAACATATATTTTTTTTAAACAGAGTTTGAAACATGAATCCTGCTATTACATTTCTCCTTGGTTTGTTTCAGAAGAAACTATAAATTGCTACTTGTAAAATTTCTTTGATTTGTTTGGAAGATTCAGGTTTTAAAAGGGTTGCTATTTAATTATTATTTTGCTTTGTATATTATTTCTAGACTTTGATCTTCTTTGTTTTGAATTTTGGAAAGATGGAAAAGAAATGAGAAAGAGAGTGGAGATGTTTTAAATAACTATGTATTTATCTTTTATTAAAAATAAAGAGAGAAAAAATTAAGACAAAATGTAATTTTTGGCTGACACTTGTCATAAGATATATTCTTAAGCTTCCATTTATAATTATGTAACAATATATTTTTATAAGTATTTATAAAATAATTCCAATTTAGTTTATATTTATAAATGTCTTAATTGTTTTAATATTTAAACTCCTTTTGTATTTATCTATTTATAGTTTTTTAAAAGTAGATGATATAAAATCCCAATTACACACTTATAATAGCTATACAAATATACTAATTATATATATATATACCTTATTTATATTTTTAAATGTTTTCCATAAAAATTTTATATTAAATTTCTATTTAGTAACTACTTTACTTTATTTATATTAATATGATCTTTGAATGAAAATAACAAACTGTATACTAATAAAATCATATATATATATATATATTTTAATTTCAATTTACTTTAAAATATTTATCTTTTGAATTTCTATTTCAAATTCAAATTAAAATCAACTCAATAAATATATATATTTAACAAACACAAATTTAATTCTATTTAAAATCCATTTATATATGTTAAAATAACGTATTATTATTATTGTTTTGAAAATAATCAATTTTTTCAATTTCAAATAATTATAAAGGATATTATCTCATTTATTTATTCAATTTATAAATCAGTATTTTCAGAAGTTAAATCAGATAACTATCCAATTATCTGATGCCTAAAAATCCGGGTTATCACAATCTGATTGAGTGAGAAGATCTCACACTAGTCCCATGACTAATCTGGAGTTTATTGTTCCCTTTCTAAACTCTGGGTGCCCATAATTTTCCACACAGGCAGCCTAGAGTCAGGTTAGCAGTTGTTCTGGAGCGAAGTCAAAAAAGATATGCTGTGGAGATTTGGAGTTCAAGCTGGATGGCGAGACGTATCATTATACTATGTATTATCCGCTGCGTTGGGATTGCTGTGAGTTTAGTTTAATATGGAGTAGTTATTGTAAATGCCTAGTGTTGAATGGTGTCGTTGTAAATTTTGATGTTGTATTGTAATAACAGAGATGATTCTTTGTTTTAAAGATTATTCATTTATCTATTATATGTTGTTCCGCTGCGAAATGTGAGATTCTGTTATTTTTTTCAGTTTCTTCTTCTATCTTCTTCTTCTTTAACCCTAATGGTTTGGTTTTCCGGCATTCGACTGTGCGGCATTTGATACAGTAGACGTATCGATGTCAACTTTCGAAAGTCGAAAAATTGGGTCGTTAAATGCGAAAAATATATGTTTACTTTTACTTAGATAAGTATTAAAAATATAATTAAGCATAGGAAGTGGGAAATTGTCTGTAAATTTAGAAATATAGTAGATTTCTAAAAATATGTTAAAACCCAAACACTTGAATTTGCTAAATCATGATCATAACTTGAACCTGCATTGGAAATTAGGATTTTTAAAACGAAATTCACAATTTTTAAATTTGTATCGAGAGTGCATTTCATAGATATACCAATTGTCATAACCCGTCTTTCTCTCCACTAAAAGGCGCATCATGAATGAGGAAAGAAAGGGATAAAAAAAGAAAAGATAGGAAAGAAGAAACTCAATAACAATAGATTCTCACAGCGGAACGAATGAAATATAATATATCACATAAAATATTACATGGTATCATATACATCAGAGTTACATAACGTATACATCATTAATTAGACAGTTATAAACACCTGTCTAACTATACAACTCAAGATATCACAGAGATACAGACACAACTCAAACACAACGGAACCACTATATATCTACTCGTTGATGCCTCATGCTCCAAATCTCCTCCAGAATTCGTTAAAGCTAACCTGAATCCCTCGACTACTCATATATAATATGAGTACCCAAGAGTTTAATAAAACAGAAAATAAACACTTGGGTCAGACATGGGTCTGGTGTGAGTAAACGATTTAAAGTTGCTTAACATTTAAAAAATCCTTTAGAAAGAAAGGTATCACGTAAGACTTCCCACACATAAACATGGAAAAGTTTTTAACTTACGTTAGCCAAAACATTTGATAGAAAATCCAGTGATATTATAATAGTGTTTAGGGTTTTCAAGTAAATAAAAAATAGCTAAAATTGTTACATTCATTAAATTCCAGCTACTAGCCACAAAAGTGGGTAATACAATCAAAACCGTAAGGGTACATAGGAAGAATGGGTTTCCATCAATGGTAGGGCTACTGGGGTACTGCCCGTCATAGTACAGGACCTAGATTACCATACCAAGGATTACTCTCAATCCTCTACAACACAAGGCCGGAACCATCCCTTACTGGATAGTCCCGAACAAGACAACCCGACAGTTGTCGCGAATCAACCGCCCCACACAGCCGAATAAAAAGGGACTTCTAGACAGGGGAAAATCTTGTCCTACTTGGGTGTACCTACTTAGCCTTGCTACACCACCCTGTTATAGCCATTCTCGGATATCAAGATTCCTGTGCGACACGAAAACGAGCCTTCGAACGACGACAGAACCCAGACCATAATGGAAAAATTTGGATCGCCACGACGATCACGGCAGCTGGAAACTCTGGCCCTCCTCCTAGAGCATCACTACGTCTCCTCGCCTCGTTCCCTGGCCATGCGATCGAACTCGACGCTATGATTGAGACGAAATCACCTTGATTAATTACAATTAGTAATTAATTATCCTTAATAATTACATCACTTAATTAACTTCAAATAATTTTATCAATCAATTCATAAATTAATTACACTAAGTGATTAATTATAAATTACTTTCACTAAGTAATTATCCTTCTTTATTAATTACACTAAGTAATTACACCCAAAGTACTTTCATTCTTTAATTAATTGCATCATGTAATTATCCACTAATTACTTCACTAAGTAATTATACTTAATAAATTACACTAAGTAATTATACTTAACCCAATGATTATTTTAATGAATTAAACTAATTAATTAACTTAAACTAATCATATTGATTTAATTAATTACATTAAGTAATTAATCACTTTAATTACTTACATTAAGTAATTATACTTAAACAATTCCACAAAGGATTATCTTTAATTAATTAATCTAATTAATTATTAAAATTAATCACATTAATTAATTATTTAATAATCCCTAGTTAATGATCTTCATCAACTATTAAAAATTCTTTAATTACTTCCTTAAGTAATTATTCTTTAATTAACCATTATTAATTACAAATTAATTAATTATAAATCACAAATTAATTAATCTTTAATTAATTAAGTTCTTAACTGAAACTTAATAAATATTTTAATTACTTGATAAATAAATTTACTAATCATTAATAATATTCACTTATTTAATTAATGATTCTCAATTTAATTAATTAACTTTCAACCTTAATTAATTTAAGATAAATTCTTTTATCCTAATTTAAATACTTAATTTACATCATTATATTTTATTAGAAAACACTTTTGAAATCAATTTTATAATGAAAGTGTATAACTTATTTAAATCAAAAAAATTTAAACATTTTAATTTTAATATTTAAAACCTTTTAAGCTTGTCTAAATAAATTCGGATAAATAGATATTCTTGAAAACTTATTTACTATATCTTTTAGAAACCTTTAAAATATAAAAAATTTGTTAAACAATTATCCTTGAAACTAATTAAGACTTTAGAACCTCTTTTAACATATTGCATTTTAGAAATTGTTTGTAAATTTCCCTTTGAAAATCATTCATTTTATTTCTTTGAATTTTTTTATCTTGATTCACAGTTTAGTTCAAAACTTGTATTTCTATGGTTTCCTTTGCCAAAAGAAAATCTGGGTCCTGCTTATCTGAACTAACAACAGGGATGACAAGATCAACCCGAAGTTTAATACCAGAATTACGAGACAACTCACGAGCAACTCTTCGTCTTCAACTGCTTTGAGACATCACAGCAAAGTACGTGAGCACGTCCCGAGACTAGAACTTCTTACCAAAACATCCTTCAACACCTGATACTCAAACGTGCATCGGTACATGATACCAAATGAAACGACCCGCCTTATTCTCCACAATAAGACGCATCATTTTTAAGAAAAAAAGGGATAGAAAGAGAAAGATAGAGAAGAAAGAAAGAAACAACCTCAGAATCTCAACAGCGGAACGAATAAACTATATTAATCACATAAAAATTACATATTATCATATATATCAGAGTTACACAGCTTATATAACACCTACTAGACAGTTATAAACTCATGTCTACTATACAACTCAATATACAATACAGATATCAACACAGAGATCAACACAGCGGAACCACTATCAATCTACAACGCTGAAGCCTCTTGCTCCATATCTCCTCCAAAATTCGTCAAAGTTAACCTGAATCCCTTGGCTACTCGTAAAAATTTGAGTGCCCAAGAGTTTAATAAAACAAATAAACTCCGGGTCAGACATGGGTCTGGTGTGAGTAAACGGTTAAAGTTGCTTAACTTTTAAAAACCTTTGAAAAGAAAAGGTATCATGTAAGACTCCCCACTCATAAACATGGGTAAGTTTTTACCTTATGCTAACCAAAATATTTGGTAGGAAATTCCGTGATATTATAATAGGGTCTAGGGTTTTCAAGTAAATAGAAAATAGACGAAATTGTTACATTCATTAAATTCCAGCTACTAGCCACAAAAGTGGGTAATACAATCAAAACCGTAAGGGCTCGTAGGAAGAATGAGTTTCCATCAATGGCAGGGCTATTGGGGTACCGCCCGTCACAGTTCGTGGCCTAGATCAACGTACTGAGGATTACTCCTAATTCCCAGCAACACAAGGCCGAAACCATCCCTTACTGGACAGTCCCGAACAAGACAACCCCGGCAGTTGGAGCTCAACAACTGACCACACAGCCGAATAAAAATGGACCTCTAAACATGGGAAAATCTCGTCTTACTTGGGTGATACCCACTTAGCCTTGTTGCACATCACATGTTTTAGCCATTCCCGATTGATGAGGCTTGAGACTACGATTACCTTTATAGAACAGATCTATCTTAGAATGTTCATCGTCCACCTGACGATGTTCCGAAAGCATTCAATCCATCCAAGTTCGTTCCGGGTTCAAATGAAATCGAAGGCATTATCTCGTTACACTCATTTTGGAATCATCCTCAGAGTTAACGACAATAACCCTTGCACTCTGAATCTTCATCTTCACTTGAGATTCACGACCTATCGTTTAACTTCGATCGATGTGGTTTTCGGATATCCAAATATGGAAACTCGATCCCGGTCTCATCGAAATCCAAACGTAACTTAAAGGCCAAGTTGTTTAAAGGTTTAAACAATTCAGTTCAATTCAATTCAATACTTGAATTCATACGGCACTGACACGGATAAATATCACACATTTATCAATGATATATCCAATATCACATCACAGAATATCACAGCATATCATCTAATAGATATCAACCAATCCAGATATTATACTCAAACAATCATCCATAAGCAACAATTATTAATCCCTATTAAAATTAATTTAATTTAATTAAATTAAACCGATTACTTAAGAATTAATCACCTAACTTTGCTTAATCAACCATTAATTAATTACAAACCTCTTAATTAATTAACATCCTTTAAATATCCATCTTAATTAATCACTTTGATTAATTATTCCTCAATTACATAAAGTAATTATCCTTCAATTAATTATACAAATTAATTATTCTTAACCATTACAGTAATTAACCTTTAATTACTCTCATTAATTAATATTTAATTACATTAATTAATGATCCTTAATTAATTATTTCCATTAATTATTTATTTATAATTAATTACATTAATCCTTAATTAATTACATTAATTTATTATACTTTAGTTAATTACTTTCATTAAACAACCTTGATTAATCATAAACAGTAATTACCCTTCTGTAATTACTTAATTAATTAACTCTTTAATTAATTATACTAATCCTTTGATTAATTACACTAAGTAATTTAATCCTTAATTACTTCTACTAAGTAATTACCCTTTTATTAGTTCCCATTAAGTAATTTCTTTAATTAATTACATCCAGTAATTATACATTAATTACTTCACTAAGTAATTATACTTATTAATATCATTAAGTATTTATACTTAATTAATCACCAAGAGATTATCTTTAATTAATTACAATTGGGTAATTCATCCCTTAGTTACCCTTTAAACAAATTAATTAAATCTTTAATTACAGGTTAATTAATTTTTTAACCATTAATTAATAAACCTTAATTATTAATTAATATAACTTAATTGCAAATTAAGTACTCCTTAATTACCAATTAATCAATCCTTAATTAATAGTTAATTAACCCTTAATTAATCTTTAATTATAGATTAATTATCTCTTAATCATTAATTAATAAAACTTAACTATTAATTAATAAAACTTAATTGTTAATTAATAAAACTTAATTAAGTATTTCTTAATTATCATTTAATTAACCTTTAATTACTTAATTAATTAATTTCAAATTAATCAATCTTTAATTACTTAATTAATAATCCTTAATTACAATTAATTAATCTATAATTAATTAATTTAATTAATTAATGATTAGGGTTTAATTAATTTATAATTGTCACACGTCAGCGATCCACCTTACAGCCGATTCTGACTATCCATATGCTACCACATCACCTAAATCAAAATTGAGCTTCACAGGTGAACCTCGGACCAAAACCACTGCCTGAAAACAACCCCACATCCACGTCGCCGACCACCAGAGCCTCCCAAACTCCGGCCACATCTCCACGAAACATCCATGCAGCCACCTTCCAAATCCCAAGCGACTCGATGCCGTAGATACGACGCAACATCCATTAATGCAGGATCGACCAAAACTAGGGTTGAAACTAAAATCATCACACCGCCAACGCCATAGCGACTATTCGACGCTTCTACCATTTTTCCCCACGTCCCTAAACACCAGCCTAGCCACAGACGAAACCCCAAGACTTCTCAACCTCTAGATCGCCAAAGGTGGCCCCAAAATCAAATTCTAGTCAAATCCAAAATGCAACCGCAATGCATTATTAAAAATTGAGATTTTAGTTTTAAAATCATAACTTTCTAAATAGATTCAAGTTATAATCTTGAAACATCAAATCATGATGTTTGAATTTTAACTTCTTTTGATTTTTTGTCTGTAGTTCCAAATTTCCACAGAAGTTATGCTATATTATATTTTAAACTATTTTTAAGATTTGAATTTTGTCGAATCTAACATCTTTTGTTTAGAAACCATTGTCTAAAATGAATCAGAGGGATGAGAAAAGATTTTTGAACAAATTTAATGCATGTAACCTGGAAACAATTTCATATGTCTGATTTTTCAGACATGCACAACCAATTCACTCACTTATATAGACAAATTTACACATGCAAGCAAATTTTCCAGCCTACTTTAAACAAATTTACAAACAACGGATCTAAATCAAGAATTTAAAGAACTTATTTATAGTTTTGGAAAGATTAACAGAGATAACTGTATGCATAGCATGCACATTTCATTATCCAGACACATGCAAACAATATATATTAAACATTGATGATTTAAATCAAGTAACCGGATTTAAGATAAAATATAGTTAAGTTTACTCACCTTTTTTTTCAAAAAGCATAGAGTTGTATTCTAAAACAGGGAACTTTAAAAACTTTGAATTGCAGTGACCTATGAAAATTGAGTTGAAGCTGAAAACTTTGAATTGCCTTAAAACTTTGATTCTTGTTTAATTGATGCAGGTTGAAACTTATTGTTGCTGAGCATTGATAACCCAGATTGCATTATCAAATTGAAACTGTATCTTGGTTTACAATCTTGCTTTGAAAATGGGTTATAATCTTGGAAATTTCTTTGAGAATTATTGACAGATTTGCTTTTTGATTTGAGAATTGAAGTACAGGTTTTGATCTAAGTTACAAAATCAAATTAATAGTTAATAAGTAAAGTTTTAGAAAATAGTTATTTTAAGTTATTATAAGTTATTAAGTAAAGGTTATCCGAATTTGAAAATAGTTATTTTAAGTTATTAAGTAAAGGTTAAATTCAAATTGAAAATATTTTTTTGAGACTACTAATTAATAAATGGTTTAAGTTATTTATAGTTATGTTTTGATAACTTAAATTTATCAAGTTAACATAATTATTTATATTTAAACTTAATTAATGATTTAATTAAGTAAAGGTAATTTTAAAGATAAATGGTGTAATTATGTTAATGATAATAAAGATATTAACAAGATAATGTTTTAGCTTAATTAAGGTTAATGTCTTGATGTTAATCGAAATAATTTAAGGAACTTAAGTATAATTAATTTGTTTAGTTAATTATAAAGGATTGATAAAGAAATTAATTAAGGGTAATTAATTTAGTTGATTAATAAATGATTAAGGATTAATGGTTAATTAATTTAAAGGTTAATTAATTTAAGGGTTAATTAATTTGTAATTAAAGATCATTAATTAGATAATTAAAGATTATTGATTAATGATTAGAGATAAATTAATCAAGTAATTAAGTGTAATTAAGACTTAATTAATCAAGTGATTAAGATTGATTAATTAAGTGATTAATGAGTAGTTAATTAAGTAACTAAAGGTTACTTAACTAGTAATTAAAAAGTAATTAATTTGTGATTAAGTTTTATTAATTAATAATTAAAGGATAATTAATCTGTAACTAAAGATTGATTAAGAAGTTGTTAAATGATAATTAATTGATTAATCAAATGGTGATTAAGGATTAATCAAATGTGGTTAAGGATTAATCAAATGATAATTAAGAATTGATTAACTGTTAATTAAGGGTTAATCAACTGATGATTAAGGAGTAATTAATTTGCATTTAAGTTTTGTTAATCAATAATTAGGGTTACTAATTAATAATTAAGAGATAATTAGTTAGTTAATTAATGATTAATTAATTAATTAATTAATTATAAGAGTAATTATGGATTAATTAATTTGCATTAAGAGATATTGATTAATAATTAAGGTTATTAATCAATAGTTGATGGATAATTAATCAGTTAATTAAATTATAATTAATTGATTATGAAAGTAATTAGGGATCGATTACTTCGTATTAAAGGAGATTAATTAATAATTAAGGATTATTAATTGATAATTAAAGGATAATTAATCTGTGATTAGAGATTAATTGATTGATTGATAAGGTAATCAAGGAATGATTAATTAATTAAAAGTTAGTAATTAATTAATGATTTTTTGAGTACGATTAAGTGATTAATTCTTAAAGAATTAATTTAATTTACTTTTCTTTATTCACCACAAATCAATTTCAATTCTATTTACTTACAAATTTGAAATGAATTTCAATATTCAATTTCACTTTCATTTACTCGCAATTGTAAATTTATTTATTCATTCACAATTTATTTTCCACCTTAATAAATTTTATTCCATGATTATTTTTATCAGATTCCAGAGTCCTTCCAACATTTCAAATCATTTTTGAAATCAATTCAATTTATCTTTTAAATTCCCAAAACCAAACCCATTTTTCCAAACAACTTCAATTCCAGTTTCAACATATTTATTCATTCACAATCCGGGAGAGGTACTTCTTGTTCATCCCACGAATGAACCTCTCATTTTTCTTTAGAGGCGTGTTTACCAGTTCTGGACCGAAACGGGATAGTTCGTTGAATTGGTTTAAGTACTCCTCAAATGACAAGCTCCCCTGCTTTAAGTCCATAAATTCTTGGTACATTCGGGAAATTCCTGCCGACGGCATATAGCGCTTCTCAAACACCTTCTTAAATCGAGTCTAAGTAAACTCTTCTTCCGGTTCATCTGCAGTGACTATCTCCTACCATGCTAAGGCTTTCTCTTGGAGTTGCCAAGAAGCTATGAGTCGCATTTGATCGTCTTCTAACTGGAGTTCGACGTTCGAATCTCCGACAGTCGAATACAAGTGAGGTATTTGATGTCGATTTTTTAACGCTGAATTTCGGGTCGTGACAAGTGGTATCAGAGCATTTTATACATATAACACAACTTCAAAATAGAAAAATCATAGCGGAACAACAAAGTATCACACTCCAAGAAAGTCTTCAAAGAAATAAAGCGATAGCAAACTTCCAAACTAAGCACCTTGAGATCCAAAAAGTTTTCAAAATATCTCCAAGACAAAAACTTCAAAATCCAATAGCTTCTGTACCAAAATACTTCACAGATTCCAAGACAGCACCAAAACACGGAAAACCTGTTGCTAGGCTGCCCGTGTGGAAATTATGGGCACCCAGAGTTTAGAAAGGAAACAATAAACTCCGGGTCAGTCATGTGACTGGTATGAGTAAACAAAAACAGTTGTTTTTAATAAGAAAAACGAAATTTTAAAAGATAACCGTTCATGCTTTTGGAAAATGAAACTACCATAAGGCCTCCAGGCACACTCACAATGCAATCGCACACTTGGGGGAGATTTCTCCTTATGATAGTCAAATATGCTTGATACGAGAAAATTTCTTGATATTATTATTAGTGTATAGTGTAGAAAATCTTTTCGAAAATATAATACTAATATTAGCCAGCATAGGTACCATTATATTATGCCTGCTAACGCTACCACCTGAGGTGGCAGGTTATACAACTAAAACCGTACAGAGCTCGTATTGTTTCTTTAGATTTCCAACAAATGGTCAGGCTAAGGAACTTCCTGGGCCACATGGGTACGCCTCTGGAGGGACGCCCCAAGCGCCTAACTGGATCTCTACCAACACAAGGCCGGGTTACCTCTGTAACTAGGTAACTACTTACACGAGTATGTCATCCCCTGTTGTAACCAACCTTTATCCGGGGCCCCAACAACAACAATCACAAAGTAACATATTTGAGATATCAACATAAGTTAAGTATCTGGGCTCCATACCAAGATACCACTTCTATCCAGAAGGAAAGTCACATACCCTAAAGGGCGCTACCCCTAATAAACTTGCTGCATCCTTCCTGTTTCGACCATTACCGGGTTGTGAGGTTCGACGAAGTCTCGTCCACAAAGCTATGCTTTTCACAAAATCCATGTTTCGATCAACAAATGATCAGCAGCACTCAACATGCCACGGTACCAGGTTGGGAGTATATTACTGATAACCTTCAACTACATGACCTCTAAGCTCGTACGTCTGAGAGAAGAGTGTTAAGCTAAGAGAATAAATTCTCCGCCACGAACAGAAATGTATTTGAAAGAAATTTTCTTTATATCTCAAAATGAAATGTCAGACATACAATCCATACAAGTCTGTTCCGGGTTCGAACAGAACCGAAGGCACTTCCGAAGAAGCCCTTGCAATCCGGGCATTCACAATCCCGATTGGACACCCCATCACATATGGAGAACTCTATACCGGAGCAACTCAGTGCAGAGTCATTCTACAAGTTATCCTATCGTTCTCAAAGACACCCGGTCTTCACCACCGTCTTCAAATGTTATCCATTTTGTTGTATCACTATTCGGAATGGGTTATATGACACAAACGTCCTCTCCTAGCTAAACTGAATAGTGAGCATCAATTTAAAAACATATGGATATGTCATTCACAAAGATTCACAGGTTCGATATGGGTTTTGGATAACAAACTGGAATCCGACTCCCTGTCGCATCGAAATTCTAAAGCCGTTTTACGGGCCAGAGGGTTTTTATATTCACACAGAAATAAATTCATCAGAGAAAACACAGCTCAGCATAAAGCAATTCATATCACATAGCATCACAATTACATATCAGAGATATCAATCAGTACACATCATACAATAGTTATCAATCATCTACAACTAAGATGAATCAATCGTGTGATTTAAATTAATTAATCACATAATTACTTTTATTAATTATCTTTAATCAATGATTAGTTATCCTTAATTGAAATTAATTAAATCTTAATCACCTTAATTAATTAATTATTTCTTAATTAATTATCTTAATTAATTAATCCTTAATTGTTAATCAATTAAATCTTAATTACTTTTATTAATTAATTATTCCTTAATTAATTGTTTTAATTAATTACAATTTAATTAACCTTAATTATTTACTTAATTAATCTTTAAATATTAAGTAATTAATTTAAATAGTTTATTCTTTAAGTAAATCATTTATCACTTAAGTAAATCATTAATTACTTAATAAATTTAAAAGATAAATCTTCTTACCTTTGTTAATCATTCTGATTATCTTGTGAACCATGTTAAATAAATCATCCTTATTACATAAATTTACTTAAGAGATTGAAATTAGTGTACATAGCATTTTTTTTCTTAACTATCATTCTCATTTACATTATTTAACTAATATAAATTATTTTATAAAATAATGTGATAAAATTATATTAAATTTAATTACTTTAAAAATTCCTTACTTAAAAATTTAATTTGTTTTAAACTCAAATCAAAATTATCATCAAAAACATGAGTTTAAAATCTATTTAAAAGTTTGAATTTTATTTTAAAGAAAAACTGTTTTGTACGTCACCCCTGAGACTACCTCGAGTCTCCCTCGAAACATTTTACTACTTGCTTCGAGTTATCAACAAAACTTACCCATGTGCTTATATTTTTTTCTCAAATTTGTCTAAGTACAAAACCCGTGTGGCCCAGAATTTGCTTCGAGTTCATACCCGAGCTATCATCTACATTTCTCGAGAGTAACTTCGGGTTGCCCCTTTCTTCCCCAAACTGCTGCCTCCTGACACAACCCCTCTGACTGCCTCCAGTTGAACCTCTGGTCATCGACACATCCACGGTGACGTCCCCAAACCACACAAACACCCAGAATTTCGATACGATCGCGCTTTCATATTCGAGCCACCAGACCCAAATCTGGAACAACTTAAGCCCAAATCGATCGCCTCGCTCTCTCTCTCTCTTCTGATTATCAGAATTCGCAACACTCTATCCTAAGCTCTGCCAGCTTCCCGCGTTTTTGATGGTCCTCGTCCGATGATCTCCGGTGGCCTAACGACGGCACAGTGATCAATTTCTTCCCTCGACTCATTTTAATCCTTAAAGACTAACTCGATCAAAATCAACATCCACGTTGATCTAGAATTTAATACAGCATTTTTCCCAAATTCCACAGTCTTCCAGCTAGCTCTGGTTACGAACATGAAGTCCCTTGCCTTATCGATCACCAGAACTTTGAGAAAATGGAAATTCCGTTCATCCCCCTCTTTCTCAACGAATATTTGATAAAATATCTAATTTTACTTTTAAAAATCATCAACTTCGAAGACAATTCAATTTATATATTCAAAATGTGGAATCGTGTTTGATGAAATTTCTGTTTATATTGGGTTTGCCTGTATTTTCTATTTCTAGGAAAAATTTCTAGTTTAATTTACCAACATTTATTTTTAAAACTTAGGGCATGATCATTCAAACATGTTTTATTTTGATCTCAAGGCCTAAAAAGAATTTGAGATAGAGCTTCTAGATTTTTTGACAGGGTTTTGAACCTGTAGGCATGGAACAGAGTTCACTTTGATGTGCACAGACATGCATCTCATTTTCATGTATAAATATATACATGCAAACACATTTTTTTTCATTCAAACTTCAATATTGTTTACAGCAACAAGTTCAAGTTTAAATCAGAGAATTTACTCACCTGTGTAGTTGAGCAGAGAGTTTGCTGTCTGGTTTAAAAATTGAAAGCTTGAAAATTGTTTTGCTTAACTTGATCTGGAATTTTTTTTATCTGCAACTTGTTAATATAAGCTTGCTTAGTTTCCTGATGGAATGATTTTCTTAATTTCTTAACAACAAACTAAATTTCAACTTACTTACAGTTTTTTTAAATGAAACAGAGAAAAAGAAAGATCTCTAGTCTGCAACTTTAAAGCTTGAGTTTGCAATTTTTTTCTTTTTGAGTTGATCCTGATTCTTGTTTAATTATTGAAGTTGACTCCTGCTTGATTTTGAATTACTTGTTGAAGACTTGAAGTTGTTCTTGAAATTCCTTCTCTGGCTTGAGATTTTGAAAGAAAAGGTTTCAGATTTGTTTACTGGAATTTAGCCTTGAAAAAGTTGAGGAGGTTGTTTGTTTAATTACTTATGACTGATGTTTTTCTCTGGTCTTAAAGTTTTGTACAGCTTAAGAAATGAATAAAAGAGTAAGAAGAAGAAGATAAAATGACTTGTATAATTTTATTTTATTTTCTATGAATTTCTAAGAAAATGAAAATGATGTAATAACACTTGTCTAATTCTTTCTACATGTTAAACACTTGTTTAATTCTTTCTACATGTTAACACTTGTTTTATTCTCTTATTACAGGCTTGACATTTGTATTTTTATATGAGTTAAATATTTTCAAATAAAACTTATGTCATATTTACTTTATTAACAAATACATTTCCCATCTATTTGTTATGTACAATGTTAAAAGAAGAAATGTTTTTTTAACAAATCTTTTGCATTAAATAAATTACACATTTATGATTTCAAATGCAAAATATTTTTCTAACACATTAATTTAAAATTTCAAATTCAAATTCAAATTCAAATTCAAATTTGAATTATAATCCATTTATATTTATACATATGCACACACACATATATATATATATATATATATATATATACTTGTATAATTTAAATTTAAATAGTTTTAAAATATTTGTATTTTCGAATTCTTAAATTCAAATGCAACTTCACAACCTTATTTACAAATATAAATATAATTCAACACTTTTTTATTTATTTTGAAAAATTCAAATTAATTCCACAATTTGTTCCAAAATTCACATTAATTATTAAATTTTAAATTGATATAATTCTGGGGATGTTACAGTAATGCTGTCCCAAGAGTGATGATGTATGTGATCTCATGTTAGAAACAATCTCATATATTATTAGTCCTATCCGTCATTGTTTTGTAGTTCGATTGGTTGTTCATCCCTAATTATTAACGTTTGCAAGATGTTTTGGGTATATGTGTATATGGAGCTATATTCCTTAGATTAATATAGCCAACCCTAGTAAGTAACTCGAAAATACAAGTAGGACACCCTTGGTCACATAGGTTATAAATAAAGTCAATTACACGTGATCACCATAAATTAGTGAAGCTACTCATTTACGAGACTTTTGTCTGACTCGCTCGTTTTCTTTTCCCCATCATAAAAAGTCAAGGTAGTTGGTGATTAGCCTAAATCTAGTATGTGGAGAGGTGAGCTTGCCGTTGGCATTGCTTGTTACTCTTCATTACTCTCCATGTAAATACCTATCATATTTTAGCACTAATCAAACTTTGTATTGTAATTTTGTAAACTCTGGATTTTTGACTACATATATTTTGAAGTTCTTTTTTATTGGATATCTTCTGATGTGACTATTTTCAATATTTGTAATTTCACTACCTTTCGCCATAAGATCTGAAAGTGTAAAATATCTTAGACTTTACCCTTGTAATTATATGCTATAATGTTTTAAATCCCAATAACTCATCTTCTTAGCATGACTTAAGATCGAAATTCACCCATAAGGTTTGGTTATGGTGTGTTTGAAGGTGTGGATTGTGAAATGTAGTATTATAGCCAAAATTTATGATTCCTTAGGAATTAGGTATATACTAAGAGAATATAGTTTTATATTATGAAAAAGTTTTTCAAAATGGTTTTCCAAAAAGTGTATATATATATGTGCAGATAAAAAAATTTCAAAGGTTTTATACATGAAAGTATAACATGGAAAATGCAATCACTCATTCTTGTTAATACCATCTTTGGAAAAGTTGCTAACAAGTCGTTATACAGATAGAGAGAACGTGCAATTCTATCGGAAATGGCATAGGTGATGCAGCTAAGGTTCTAAGCGTGAACGTCCTGATATGGTTCTAGACTACGATGCTTTTAATCAAGAGGACAAGTTGAGATTAACCCTAATAGGGCATCCATAGAGCAGACATCATTTGCACTTTCTACCAATCCACCTACCATCGATTTTGCCAAGTAGTGTAAGGACTTTGTGAGTCAAGGAGGGAAGCCATATGTGGGGACTGAATCTTATATGGACTCAAAAGCATGGATTCGATTTTCAAATTAATGGGCCTTGGAGAGGATGTTAGGAGACAACTTGCAGCCTGGCATTTAGTAGGAGAGGCTCTATATTAGTAGGACATGGTAGTGACAAAGAACAATAAGGAAGTGATAATTTTGGAAGAGCTTATGAGGCATTTTGAGATAGATATATTTCCATGATAGAACTGGGAGTACATTTGAAGAGGTTTGTATATTTAAAGCAAGGAGAGATGTCGATGGAAGAATATGTAAATTAGTTTAATTAGCTTGCTGGGTTTGGACAATATCTTATAAAAACCCCTTACAAGGAATCTCTAAAGTCTGCAAAGGTGCTGAATCAACCTCTTCATGGTTTGGATATTAGTCACATTTCCATTAGGGTGACTTGCTAGGGCTTGCTGGAGATATCTTTGCTAAATGCTATTTCCAAAGAATAGGTGAGTAGTGAGCCTAACAGGGCAAAAGGAGAGTCACCCAGTAAAATCAGCGCAACAATGAACTAGGGACCTTAGGGAAGTTTAAGAAACTGGAGATGATATGCAGGAGATGCGGTAAGAAGGGGAATGTTATGAAAGATTACAGGTTGGACATTTCAAAGACCAAATTCTACAATTACAATCAACTAGGGCACTTGATCAGGGAGTGTCTACCGCATTGAGGACTCTACCCAAGTGGTTTTAGCTTATGCGTTGGATTTTGTTTCTAGCTCGAGTGCATCTTTGGTAGCCAACAAAGGAAAGAAGGCCGTAATGGAAGGTGTGTTAACTTTATCCAATTTATCTGTTTGTACCTTATTTGACACCATAACATCACACTCTTTTATTCCGAGTAGACTTGTAAATGAGTTGCACTTTGATGCTAGCATAGTCTTTGTTCTAGTAGTTGTATCAAACCCTTTTGGAGGATCGACTTATTTATCTATGATTTATAAGGGTTTGAAATTGTTTATTTAAGAGATGCATTCGATTGCGATGCTTTTGTCCTGGGATTATCCCAATTTGGTTAGATACTGGGTATATACTGGATAACCATGTATAGAGCAGTCTCAGATTGTGATAGGATGGCCATCCATTTTTGTATTTGTAGTGGACGTAGTCTTTAGGTGTATTGTGACCTTAGAAGTTCAATTACGTTGAGTTACCTATATTCTTCATACCTATCACAAGATGAGTTAGCTTCAATGCTAATATTCATGACTACCCAGACATATTTTACAAAGGTTTTGGCCTCCTACCCTAGAGGGAGATTGAGTTTTGGATTTATCTCAAGGAGAATGTTAAACCTATTGCCTTACCTTCGAGGCATATAGCTCCTAAAGAAAGACACAAGCTAAATATGCAAATGAATAAGTTGTTGAGAAGGGCTTCATTAAGAGAAGTATTTCATAGTAGGGAGCACTGGTTGTCTTTGCCACCAAGGTAGATGGTTCTTTAAGGCTTTGTACCACTTTTCCTGAGTTGAGTAAGCTAACAAAGAATAATGGTTATTCATTGCTCCACATAGATGAACTCTTTCATCAATTAGTTAGAGTGAAGGTGTTCTCTCAGCTTGACTTAGCTATTGAGGTCCATCAGTAGCTTGAAGTCGAAGATAGTATTCAAAAGACTACGTTTTGTACTCGATGGACTTTACGAGGGGTTATTCATGCCATGTGGACTAACTAGTGCACCTCATATTTTGTGGATATGACGTTTATATTTTTTAGAGGGTTGCTTAATAAGTTCATGGTGGTATTTTTTGATGACATACTAGTCTATTTGTAAAGCGAGGATGAGCACAAGATGCATTTAGGAGAAGTGCTTAATACTCTCTAGAGGCATAAGTTGAAGGTGAACTTTTTCAAATGTCACTTTTAGCGCAAGGACGCTTTTTAGGGGTACAATGTCTTTGAGCATGGACCAAACTACTATAGAAAAGCATTCGCGATTTCACTAAAATTTCTGCCCCACTAACCTGCCTTACTAAGAAAAAATTGGTTTTCTCATAAGACACAAAGTGTGAGGATGCTTTTATTAAGCTGAAGGATTTGTTGACTAGTGCACTTATTTTGATACAACCCGATGGTTCAAAAGCATTCACAGTATATACCGACAAAGTATATATCGAGGCTCGGGGTATGAGATTAGTAGCATCTTTGACGTAGGAAGAAAGGCCGGTGTGTTGTGCTAGTCGATAATTGTAAGTCCACGAGAGAAACTATCTTACCCATGATCTTGAGTTGGCGGTCATTGTTTTTTCCCTTACATCATGGACATTATTTATTAGGAGAGCAGTTTGAGCTACTCATGGATCATAAGTCTCTAAAGTATTTGTTCTTTCAAAAGAATTTGAATTTAAGGTGGCAGAGATGGATAGATTTCTTGTCATCATATAATTTCTATATCTCATATACATTGGGAAAGGGAAATTTTGTAGTTGATGCCTTGAGTAGAAATAATGCGATGATAAGTTCTATCTTCTTATAGTGGAAGCACTTGGAGATGTTCTATACATTCGATGTTGCCTTCATCGAACATAACTCAAGGAGTGTTAGCAGCTTTGGATGTGCAGCCTGCACTTATTGACCACATTGGGTCATGATACAAGAAAGATATAGTTATTGGATATTTTGGAGAAGCTTGGAAAAAAAGAGCACTCAAGTCTTTTGAGTGGCTACACCATTAACGCGAAGGGGTGGTCACAGAGAGATGAAAGACTATGTGTTCCTCCCATTATGGATTTTATTAACATTGTACTAGTTGTGTTCCATCATTTTAGGATGGCCATCCATTCTAGTGGGGATAGTATTTATCATGACATGAAAAGGATCTTTTATTGGTTGGGTATGAAGATGCATGTGGTGGAGTATGCGTCTTAGTGTATGACTTGCCGAAGGGTAAAGACAGAGGAAAAGATGTTAAGTGGATTATTGCAGCCATTAGATATTACACAATGGAAGTGGGAGAGTATTTCTATAGATCTTTTTGATGGAATACCTAAGAGTATAAGGGGAAATGAGAGTATTTCTATCATAGTCGAACGATTAACCAAATTCTCTTACTTTATTCCAATTAGTAGTATAAGGAATGCAACATCATTGGCGACACTTTATATGAGTGAGATAGTTCGATCACACAGAGTTTCTTCTAGTATTGTGAGTGACCAAGATCTGCTTTTTATTAGCCAGTTTTAGAGGAGTCTTTAGGAGGCTTTAGGCATCGAGTTGAATTTGAGCAGCGCTTACCATCCATAGATAGATCGACATACGGAGAGAGTGAATACATTGGAGGACTTTCTTCAGATGTGTATTTTGGATTTCGAAGTCTCTTGGGAGGATCACTTGCCATGGGTAGAGTTCACCTATAATAATAGTTATCAAGCAAGTATTCGGATGGCACCGTTTGAGGAATTATATAGGTGACCTTGCATATCACCGTCTAATTTATGTTACACCAATGATAGGATCATTCTTGTACCATATATGGCATAGGATACAATATATAAGATAGACTTGATTTAAAGAAGGACAAAACCGTGCAAGATAGGTTGATGTTATATGTCGATAGGAGACACATAGAGGGAGTTCGTAGTGGATGACATTTTCCTTATGAAGGTCACACCCCTTTGGCGTGTTATGAGAATTGTTAGTTCAGGAAAGTTAGCGCCAAGGTTAGTAGGGCATTTTTCGATCATAGGTAGAGCAGGGAAGTTAGCTTGTAGGATGAAGCTTCCTAAAAATTTAGCGAGAGTACATGAAATTTTCCATTTGTCATACTTGCAGAAGTTTCTACATGATACAGAAGCCGTGGTTGAGCCGAGTCGGCTGAAATAGATAGCCATAGAAAGGAGTCACTTGTTCACCTGCGCCTACCTATACCCTTGAGCATAGTACAAAGCAACTCCACAATAACGTTAATAAGCTTGTTAAGGTCCAGTGGGAAGGACACCAATGGAGAGTACATGAGAGCTTCAAGAGAATAACCGATCTAACTTTCTAGAACTATTTTCCAGTGTGCTTCCATTTAGTCAGTACTTATAAGATGCTTACAAATTTAGATTTTAGCTTAGAATACCTCATAGATAGGGACGTTTTGATGCTAGAAATGGTTGCGAACATTTCAGTAGGACATGTTTTGGATGATGATTGATAATGGATGTATTTATTAAATTGATCTTTGTGCATAAAGAAAATATCAAGTTAGCTTGCACTCATGCCATTACTTGTTTATTTTATTGAGTACATGCATAAGGTTGGTTTATATGGATTGAATGGACATGCATACATGTAGAACTGCCAGTATATTTACATAGAATGTTGCTTACCTTTTGGATACATGTCATAAGCACATAGATTTCAGTAGATTTATTAGATGAGGAGACCCCTTAATTTTTGCTTTAGTATAGATTCATATGGATTCCATGCTTATACACACATATTGCATTCAAAATTTAAAATAAAGACAATGGTTGCTGATTGTTGATGGTTGAGTAGATGGTTGTAGGTAATGATTTCCATGTTTATAAGCTGCATTTTTTCATCCTTAGAGATTTTAAGGATGAAATCCTTTTCAACGGGGAATCTTAAAGCCCGTAAATTATCCAAAAATTTAATATAGTAAGGGTGAAAATGGAATTTTTTACAAAAGTCAGAGTTTTGCAACGAAACTTGCATCGTTGCTTCGTGAAGATTTTCGATAACATCCATATATAGAGTTTTGGAAAGGAGTTCGTATGAAAAATGTTTTAAATTTTAATGATTCGACGTAGACAATAATTAAAAAATATTTATAATGAAAATTTTATATTAGGGAAGTTCAACCAGTCGACACCATGATTGGGACCGTTCGAACCCTAGCGGTCAACCAACCCAGACCAATGTTCGACCGATCAACCGATTTCGGCCGGGGTTAGCATAGACTGAATATATGGTATTTTATATTATTAAATCTAACTACTAACATTGGTTAGAGCATTTATAAATAAAATGTAAGTCCTTTACTAATTGATCAGATAACCCTAAATCAAGTCGGTAGCTCTCAATTCTTTATTTTCCAAAATTTTAAAAATAAAAATTTGAAATGTAAATCAGAGGAGGGCAAGATAAACAAGGTTAAAATCAAATCTGAGGGGAGATATCAAGATAAGAAAAAAGGGAGAAAGCCTAAGACGTTAGTGGTTATTATTAATTATGTTGATTTACAAGTAATCAAATTTATTCAATGTAACAACCCTCACTACGGTGGGCCCAGATTTTCATTAACTCAGAAACCCAAGTCCAACAAAATATGGATCATAAATTTTTTATACTGCAAAAAAGAAGCTATATCAGAGCACTAATGGTAATAATCAGAGCGGAAATAAGTAAATATAATAGATCATAATAATTACTGATCTAGAATTGATACCTCAAATGTCAAGTGCCTCAGCTAGACCACTGCTCTAAAACAATAACAGTACCTGCCCTTCTAAATCCTCTGGGTTGTAATGAGGAGGGGGCCAGAACAATGTTTTGGTGCCTAGTAAATTATACATCTTATACATAACACTAGTTTATGCCGATTGTTCACTATTTCTTATTATGTTAGATTTATCACTAGTCGCTACGACTACATCGCTGCATACAAACCATTCCCATCTACACCATGTTGATCTATATCTATATATATAAGTATGTATATCCCATTGTCATTAATATATCTAGATACTATCCCAACTAGTATCTATCGCTTAACACCTCATAAGGATTCATCACCTCATTTCATCATGATCATCGTATCACTCGAGGAAATCCTATAGTGCACACCAACGACCTCTAGTGCATAAGGTCCAGTACTCTTTGGGATTTTCACATTTCCCTACTTCATATATCATCGATTTCCTGCCCCACGCACCTCCACCCCATTTATGTTTTGAAGGAATCTTTGCATGGGTTAACTATCTTTGCCCTAAAAAATAGACTAATAAACAATTGTGGCAGTACATAATCCAACCAAACCATTCCAGATATATGGAAGAGATCAGTTAAGTGTAATCCTATCCTTCCCGTTAACTACAAGGGACCGATGTCGAGCTTGCTAAATATGTTACTCTTATCCCTTGTTTTCGTTCCTACGCACACCAGCCTTTGCACACCCTGTTGCATAAGTCTGATCCCTCCAATTATCCATTTAGATTGCCTACTGCAATCAAGGCAATACACACTTCTAATAAATTTGAAGTAGACTGCTAGTGCAGGTATAGTCTCGCCATCCGTAAAAGGTCCACCCATTGCCTGCTGTTACGAAGGTTCATTTCCAAGCACCCATAGACTTGAGGGTATCCTTTTGTCTATACGCAAGCGTATACTCTTCACAGGTCCTGTTGGTTGGTTAAATTTCTTGCATCCCAATCCATTCTAATGACTTTAAATCATCTACTCTCTATAATTATAACATTCAGTTTATAATTATTCACATCCATCATAAATGAATATCCATGGCTAAACATATACATATTTCATATTCATCTACATTTATTCTTTTTACATATTCTTTATTGCTTCTACGACTTTTATATTTGACCCTAGATCTTTGTAACATCCCGTATCTGGAGTCCAAAGGCTAAGCGCTACAGATGCTGCAGTCATCAATAGTATCAACTTCCGCTGACAAGATACAGTAATGAATGGTATCCATAATATCAGAAGCACTTGAATATGAACAAAATCACAGATTTTAAAAACAAAATTTTGTTGATTACATTTCAAAACAAATACATATCCAAGTTACATAATATCATATAATTCCCAGGTAAAAATTAGTTATAATCATTACAAAAATATGCCAAGAATAACATATGATGATTCCCCCGTGGTTGATCAAAGTAATATAGTCATATATGACTTAATATACACAACGGAATCAAAACAAGATAAAACTTCAAATTCTAGTTAGTTATCCGTCAACCACCTGCTCGTCTTCGGATGCTTTATTCGGAATGGGCTTTCCCTCACTAATATCCTCTTTAAAACGTATATTCTGCAAATTCTTTCCTACAACCAAACTAGTTAATCAAACAGATTATATCAAAATAGCAATAACCTTTATGCTAATAAATGGACTATCTGTCTGTAAAACAAGTAATATGTGAGCTATCTACCCACAATGTAATAATAAGGTCCGTTATGCTACAAATGGACTATATATCCATACAACAGGGTTGACTGCCCGCAAACTAGACTAACTGTTCGAAATCTAGGCTGACTGCCTACAAAATGGACTAACTGTCCGAGTTGTTTTTTAGGGTTAACCATCCTTTAAATTTTCCTTGAAAACCTTTTCAAAATTATTTAGTTCTTCAAATCATATATATATATATAAGGAAAATATATCTTTAGCTTTATTCTAAGCCATTTTGCTATGTTATATATATATATATATATACACACACTTTAATCAAATAATATTGATGGGATTTAATAAAGATTATATATCCTTCCAAAACAAGATAAAACCCTTTTTAACTTGAAAATACTTAGGCTACATTACTTATCTATTACTTTCGAAACCTTTTTTTAAAATCGTTAAACAACCCTTTCGAAATCATTGAAGGTTGCCCCTTCAAACCCTATAGAAGATTTTTTCAAAAACATTGGAAAAACCTTTCTTTTGTCCAAAAGCTTCAAAATATCAGACACCCCCCTTTAGAACCTTTTAAATAATGTCTTTTGAAAAACATAGGAAAAACCTTCGTTTCAATCCTTTCGAAACCCTGCGAAACCACCCTTCTCGAAACCATTCATTAAAACCGTTCAAAACAGTCAAAACTCAATCCTTCCGAAAGCACTTTGGGTTCAATTTAAAACATGCGGAAAGCTTTCGAAACCATTAAAAAATGTAGCACTTCGAAACCTTTGAAATACGCCCCTGTCGAAACCATTTAGATTCTGCCTTTAAGTAGAGCAAAAGGATCGGAAACCCAATAAAGTCGATATCATTTATTTTGAAATCATATAAAACTATCATCTTTCGAAACCAATTTTTGTTTAACTTTACTTATAGGAAAAGGGTTTTGAAACATTTAATTCGAAAGTAATTGCTTAGAAACCATTTCCTATGTAATGAAGTGTTGTTGTCGAAACCATCCTTTCAAAAGCCATGGAGAGGTGGCGTGGTTTTTCGAAAACAAAACAACCCCTTCGAAACCATCCGAGTCGAAAGGCAAAAGGCAGCAACAAAAAGGTCTCAACGTAGTCGAAAGCAATTATTTAAAAACAGAGACGCAACCCAATTGAAATCATTTCCTTTAAATCATTTGACCTAGTCAAAAGCCACTTTGTCGAAAACCATTTAGTCAAAACAAGCAGGCGTATTTCTTTAATTTAAAACAGAGGACTACTGCAACCCCTTCGGAACCCCTAGTTTCGACTCCCTACCATTCGCCTACATCCAATTCACTACAAACCAGTAAACTGATACCATGTGCATTGGTTTCGACTGTGTCGGAAGCGAAGTTGGGGAGGCGGAACCTGGTGCCGACAGTGTCGGAACAGTGAAAAACATGCAGCGAATAGTTTTTTTCACCTAACCTACCTTACGTGTCTAATCGTGATTGGTTGCCTCTTTCTTTACCAATAAAAGGTACTGCACTTTGTCAAAAGTGCTACCAACTTTCCAGATTTTATAATTTAAATCATTTTACAAAAAGCTATTCTCCTCTTTTAATTATGTAAAACATTAAAGTCCCATACCTTAAATAATTTTATATAGACCTTAAAACACTTAGGAAAATTCTACAAAAATTCCAAAAAATCTATTTTAATATGTTTTCCAATATATAAAAATTTCAAACCCCAATATTTTCTTGTTTAACCGAAAAAAATTATTAACCCAATTTAACATTTTCTTTACTAGAAAATTCATATTAATTCCACCAAAATTCAGGAAAATATGAAAATTGAAACTAATCTCCAAAATAATATTTATGACCTTCATAAAAATTCGTAAGGCATTTGGATGTCATTTTTTTAGAGTTTTCATCTTAAAACATATCATAAACTCATTATGAATACACATAAATCATCAACATGTATATATATATTATCATTCCATCATTCAAAATCATGGAAAATCTTTGCAAATTGTTCGACAATCATCTTAAAGCTGAAAATACAATCAAAAATGAGATGTAAACATTATTCACCTTAGCTTTAGAGATTATAGGGATTGAGATATGAATAGAATTGATTTGAATTTGCTTCTTCCTAGCTTTTCTTCCTCTTTTACTTTTTAATCGTTGTCGGTCCCTTGTTTTCAAAATTTCAAAATGAAATGAACGTGTAAAATTTTACACGACCAAGGTTTGGAGGATATAGGAATGGCCTCTTTCTTATTTTATCCCTTCTATATTTCAATTTAAACTCTTCTTTAGTTCATTGTCAATTGGCACGACCACCCTTAATAAAAATCAAATCTCAATCCCTTAATCGATACATTATTTAATTTAATTTAACTAATTAAATATCATAATAATATTACCAAAAATATAGGGTGTTACAGACTCCCCTCCTTAAAGAATCTCATCCTCGAACTTACGATAAGGTACACAACAAATCAATCGAAGAGGTAAAACATACCGTCAAACAAGTCAGGATAAGTATCTCTAATCCTGCTCTCAATCTCTTAAGTACGGTACCTGTCATCGTCGCTGCATTGGACTTTGACTAATTTGACCGTCTTGGTTCTAAGTCTCTTCTCATCTCTCGCTGCTATGCGAACTGGCTTTCTCACTATAGTCAAATCTGGTTCTACTACTAAATCATCTAGCATAGTCGGTGCAATAGCAGTCTACTAGTCTCTAGCACACTCTTTGAGATGAGAAACCTGAAAAACATCGTGGAATCTTGCTAAACTACTCGGTAACTCAACTCTATATGCGATTTTCCCGATCCTCTCAATAATAGGAAAAGGTTTAACAAATCTCGTTGATAACTTCCCAGATTTTCCAAACTTAATCACACCCTTCATCGGTGACACTTTGACGAAAACCCGATCTCTAGTTAAGATCTCTAGATCTTTCCATCTCTTATCTGCAAAACTCTTTTGCCTAGACCGAGCCTCCTTCGTTCTAACCCAAATGACCTCATTCTTTTCTACAGCTTCTCTGACTAAATCTGGACCAAGAACCAATCTATCCCCGGTCTCTAGCCAACAAATGGGAGATTTGCATGGCTTCCATACAAAGCTTCAAACGGTGTCATCCCAATACTAGTTTGATAACTGTTGTTATAAGAAACTTTACTAAATGAAAACGGTCTTCCCATGATTTCCCAAAATCTAATACATAAGCTCTTAACAAATCTTCCAAGATCTTGTTAACTCTCTCTGTTTGCCCATCTGTCCACGGATGGTAAGCAGTACTCATCTTGAGCTTGGTTTCCAAAACTTCTTGCAGAATCATCCATAACTCACTAGTGAACAAAGTATCTCTATCACTAACTATGCTACTAGGAATTCCATGTAGTCCAACCAAATTTTTCATAAACAACCATGCCAAAACAGGTGACATACTGGTTGACCTAACTTGAATGAAATGGGCATTCTTGCCAATCTGTCCACTATGACCCATATACTATCATTTCCCCTGTTCGACCTTGGCAACACATCTATAAAATCCATGGAGATAGAATCCCACTGTGACGACCCGTCTTTCAATACCCAGAAAGACGTATCATCAATAAGAAAAGAAAGAGATAGAAATAGAAAAGATAGAAAGAAAAGAACAATAATCATCAGAATCTCACAGCGGAACGAAACAAAATATAATATTACACATATCCATTACATAGTTTTACATATCAGAGTACACAAAATAATACGACTTCATTACATTGGACATTTTAAGAGTTTGCCAAACCATACAACCCCAAAATACAACATCAAAAGTCACTACATCGGATAGATAAGTCCGTCTGGACTCCAGCTGCAGCTTCCAAAAACATTTTGCCAATCCCAACCTAATCACTTGGCTACTCATAAAAATTTGAGTACCCAAGAGTTTATGAAAAACAAAATAAACATCGGGTCAGACATGGGTCTGGCGTGAGTAAATAAGTTAAAGTTGTTTAACTTTAAAATCATTTTGAAAACAAAAGGTATCACGTAAGACTTCCCACAAATAAACACGGGTAAGTTTTTACCTTACGCTAACCAAAGCATTTGATAGGAAATCCAGTGATACTATAATAGGGTCTAGGATTTTCAAGTAAACAGAAAATGGATGAAATTGTTACATTTATTAAATTCCAGCTACTAGCCACGAAAGTGGGTAATACAATCAAAACCGTAGGGTCTCGTAGGGAAAATGGGTTTCCATCAATGGCAGGGCTGCTGGGGTACCGCCCGTCACAGTATAGGGCCTAGATCACCGTACCGAGGACCACTTCCGATCCCCTGCAACACAAGGCCGGAACCATCCCTCACTGGACAATCCAGAACAAGACAACCCTGCAGTTGTGGCCAACAACTGCCCACACAGCCGAAATAATAAGGGACTTCTGGACAAGAGAAAATTTCGTCCTACTTGGGCATGACCCACTTAGCCTTGCTGCACCTCCCCTGTTTTAGCCATTCCCGGTTGATGAGGCTTGAGGCTACGATAACCATTAGAGAACTCATCTCTTAGAATGCTCATCGTCCACCTAACGATGTTCTGAAAGCATTCAATCCATACAAGTTCGTTCTGGGTTCGAACGAAACGGAAGGCATTATCTCGTTACACTCATTTTGGAATCACCCTCAGAGTTAACGACAATATCCCTTGCACTCTAAATCTCCATCTCGATCTTCACTTTGAGATGTCACGACCTAACGTTTAACTTAGATCGATGTGGTTTTCAGAAAATCAAATTTGATTCCCGATTCTGGTCTCATCGAAATCCAAACTTGTCTTAAAGGCCAAGTTGTTTAAAGTTTTAAACAATTCAGTTCAATTTAAACATAGCATCCACACAGTATTATCCACAGATAATAACCAATATCTATCTTAGATGTATACATAATTTCTCATCATAGAATATCTTAACTATCATCCAACAGATATCAACCATATTCAAATATTCAATTCAAAACAATCATCCATAAGCAAGCACATCTTTAATTCATATTATAATTAATTTAATTAATTCAAATTAAATTAATTACTTAAGAATTAATCACATTACCTTGCTTAACCAATCATTAATTAGTTAATCACAATCATTTAATTAATTAATCACTTCTTAATTAACCTCATTATTAATTAATCTTTAATTAATTAATGATCCTTTAATTTTTAATTAATAATTCATTATTAGAAACTTGATTAAAAATTAATCATTCCTTAATTGATTACCAATTAACCCTTAATTTATAATTAATTAACCTTAACTAATTTATTAATTAATTACAAATTTTTAATTAATTTATCTTAATTACTTAATTAATTATAAACTAATTAACCTTAATTATTTAATTAATTAGTCCTTAACCACTAATTAATTAACTGTTCATTATAAATTAATTAATGTTTAATTACTTTATTTATTAACCTTAATCAATTAGTTAATTAATTCTTAATCACTAATTAATTAATTACTAATCACTTAATTAATTAGTTATTAATCTCTTATTAATTAATCTTTAATTATTTAATTAATTATCTATTAATTATAATTTAATTTAATCCTTATTTATCAAATTATTAATTCATAATTAATTAATTAAACCTTAATAAATCTAAAATTACTAATCAATTTAACTTTAATTACTTTATTAATTAAAGTAAACTTTAATTCTAAAAATTAATTAATTTTCAAAACAAAACAATAATTGAAATTATTATATAATTAAAACATTTCAATTTTGTTTAAACTAATTACCTTTTTAAACATTAAATTTAAATGAATGTAAAATCATCTTTAAACTTAACTATTAAAATATAAAATACTTTGAATCAAAAAGTTTAACATTTCAAAGTAGTTTAAATAAAATTTTAAAGTTTCAAACTTAAAACAAATTTAAAACTCTTTTAAAAAAACACTACTAGTTTCGGGTTTTCGACCGACCCAACTCGATCGCTTGAACTCAAACTTCTTCTTCCCTACCTATTTCCTTAACCAAGCTTCAACTCGAATTACACCAACCTGGAAGAATCAACAACAAATATATCCCCAGGCACGAACCACTGCAGCATCTCCCTGAGAAAATCACGAGCCAGAAACCATTCTCCTCGAACGCTGCTTTGAGTCACCACAACTCCAACGCTCACTGACACGATCGTTGACATGAGCACATGCACGTCACTCCGATGCCGCCGCCGCCATCAACGACACCACGCATAGACCCCACGTCGACCCCAAATTCGACCTTCCACCGTTGATCAGCAACACGCAACTCCAATCCAAATTTAGGTAGCCGCACCATTACTGAAACTAACCTTTCATCAGAAAACTCGCCCTAACCCTCAACCTCGTTCATCATTCGCCACGCGACCTCGGTCACTTCACCACAAAGCCTCCACGCAACTATACCCAAGAGCACTCGCGACTCGATTCATCCAAATATTCACATTCACGAAAATATCGAATACAACCAAACACGGCAGCAAAACCCTAGAATCCCAAATTCCAAATACCCTGATGAACTATTATCACTTCCATTTTTTTTCACAGATTAATTCATCTCCATTACAACTTCAATCCAAAGCTCGACCCCTAGAAATTACCCAATAGCCCAATTTTGCCCAGAGACCAATTTCCGGTCATCAACCAAATACTTCTTCCATTCCAATTTAAAAATTCTAATCTTTGCCTTAAAAATCATGTTATACAAAGTAGATTCAAGATGTAAAATTTAACCAACAAAATACAATACATGTTTTTATCATGTTATTAAAAAATTTCCACTGTAACTTCCTGAATCAGAAGATTTTCAAACTATTTCTTTTTGAATAAGATTTTAAACCTTAATTCATATTTAATAAACCTACTGCATTGAAGATTCGAACTTAACAATGATTTTTTAAGTAAAATTTGAAATTCTTGTTTTAAATTTACTCTGTATCTTGAAATTACAGAGAAGCATCAGGAGATATAAACATGCATATTTTAAAACAAAAATAAACACAAGATTTTATCTATATATTTACATGCAAGTCATACAACATCACAGACATTCACATGCACAAATTTATTTACTAAAATTTTCTGATTTTAAAATTTACTCACCTGTTTTGTTTTTAAGCAGAGACCCATAATTTGAATTCCTGGAAAAAGAAATGACTGCAGTTTTTAACTTGAAATTGCTTGATCAAATTGTTTGCTTGATTTGTTGCTTTCCACTCCAATTCAGTCAGCACTTAATGGAAGAGCTTTAAATTTGCCTTCCTGAAATTTGATGATTTTTTTTACAGGAACTTTATTTTGCAGATTTTTCTCTGTAATTTGTTTTGCATATTGAAGTTTTTGAAATTAGGCTAGAATGTTTGATTAATTTTGGTTAAAAGTGTGAAGATTTGAAGAATTTTCAGATTTTAAGATGAAGGAGTGATTTTTCTTTGATTTAGAAAATGAGGATGGAAAAAATTTAGAGAAAGAATATGAAGTAGCTTTTTATACAAAAATTTTGCTTTTATAAAAATTAAAGAAAATAAATTAAGAATTATGACACTTGTCATTATACCTTGCTAACTTCTTAACACATGTTATAAGCGTGTTTTAAATTTTAACAAGTGTAATTTTCATGCAAAAAGGATTTTAAAATGTTTTTATTAATAAATTTTCTAAATTTAAAATACATTTTTAATTCATATAATTCAATTGGTCTTAAAGAAATAAATATAAATCAAATTTTATATCCTAAATAAATCATAGAAATACATCTTTAAAATCAAAGAATAATTTAAAATATAAATAACTCTATTTTGAATTTCAACTTAACAATTCAAATTCAAATTAAATTCCAAATTCAATTCAAAAATCACATTTGATATGAGTAAAATTTTAACACATCCATTTCCATGTGTAAATATTAATTTTAATTAAAATCAATATACATTTACAATCCATTCATTATTATTGTTTAAAACAACAAATTATCAATTTAAAAACATTTATTTAAAAAGATTATCACGTTTAAATTGGGTTTGAAATTGCGGAATATCACATTCCTCCCCCCTTAAAAGAATTTCGTCCCCGAAATTTAAACAAAAGATAATCCAAAAAATTCATTTTATTCAACAATTCAAGCATACATAACATCCATACATAAGAAATCAACAAACAAAACATCCAAACAACAATACATCCAATACAAACATCACTAGTTATCCGGGCACAAATCTGGATAAGCCTTCCTAAAACTATCCAGAGTCTCCCAGGTATAATCTCTGGGATCCTCACTCCACTGGACTTTAACGAGCTTCACTATCTTGCTTCTGAGTTGCCTCTCGTCTTGATCAATAATTCGAACAGGATGTCTGACAACTGATAAGTTCAGCTCAACCTCTAAGTCTTCCTGCACAGCTGGTTCTACAATAAGAAATGAATCGTGCGCATATTTACGTAGATGAGATACGTGGAAAACATTGTGAATTCCAGCCATCCGGACTGGCAATTCAATCCTGTATGGTACGGTACCAATCCTCTCGAGCACTCGGAACGGACCAATATATCTCGGAGCGAGTTTCCCTGTCTTCCCAAATCTTACTGCTCCTTTAATAGGGGAAACTTTGACAAAGACTAAATCATCAATCTCGAACTCCAATTGTCTTCGTCTTTTATCTGCATATTTCTTTTGACGATCCTGAGCATCTCTCATCCTTTTCTTGATAAGCTCAACTTTAGCAGATGCTTCTCGGATCAGATCTGGTCCAAGCACAAGACGGTCTTTCGACTCAATCCAACAAGCTAGGGACCTACACGGTCTTCCATAAAGTGCTTCATAAGGAGCCATCTTGATACTTGCTTGGTAACCGTTATTATAAGAGAATTCCACAAGATGTAGATGGTCTTCCCATGATCCACCAAAATCCAATACATAGGCTCTCGGCATATCTTCTAGAATTCGATTTAGCCTCTTAGTCTGCCTATCTGTCGGGGGATATGTTGTACTCAATCTCAAACATGTTCCCATAGTTGATTGCAAAGCCTTCCAGAATTTGTTGGTGAAGATAGGATCTTGATCACTTACAATATTGACTGGAACGCCATGCAATCGGACTATCTCTCTCAAGAAGATTTCTGCCAGAGAAGCTGCAGTACGGGTTGCCTTAACTGGTATAAAATGGGCGCTTTTGGTTAGACGATCAACAATCACCCATATTCCTTCATCTCCCTTCTTTGTTCTAGGCAAACCGTCAATGAAGTCCATCGAAATCATCTCCCACTTCCACATCGAAATCTCCAAAGGTTGTAACAAACCGACTGGCTTCTGCTGATCTCCTTTAACTTGCTGGCAGATAGCACAACAATTAACGAATCTAGTCACATCCTTCTTCATTTTCGGCCACCAGAAAACTCTCTTCATATCCTTATACATCTTCGAGATTCCTGGATGGATATTTAATCTGGAGCGTTGACTTTCTGATAATACTTCCTGTCGTAGATCCCTATCATACAGAACACAAATCCTTCCGTTGATCCTCAGTGTCCCTTGGTCATCAATCTCAAAACTAGGATACTGATCCTTCCTAACTCTTTTGATAATTCTTTTCAACATTTTATCTGATTCTTTCTTGCTTGAAATCCTTTCTAGAAGAGACAGAACCACTTCCAAAAGAGAAAGAACTGCATTTCTGCTAAGAGCGTCAGCCACAACGTTCGCCTTCCCCGGGGTATACAGAATATCCAAATCATACGATGCCAAGAACTAGACCCATCGCTGCTGTCTTAGATTAAGATCTTTTTGAGTGAAAAGATATTTCAACGGTTTGTGATCCGTGAATAACTCAAACTTTTCTCCTAAAAGATAGTGTCTCTAGATCTTTAAAGCAAAAACTATGGCCAATAGCTCTAGATCATGCGTAGCGTAGTTCCTCCCATGTGGCTTCAATTGCCGACTCGCATATGCAATTACCCCACCATTTTGCATAAGCACAGCTCCCAATCCAACAATACAGGCATCAGTATACACTTCAAACTTGCTCTTCCCATCTGGAATAGCCAATACAGGAGCACTTGTCAACCTTGCCTTCAGATTCTGAAAAGCCTCCTCACATTCAGGTGTCCACCTGAATTTATCTCCCATCCATGTCAGCTTTGTTAGGTGAGAAGAGATCTTGGAATAATCCCTAATAAACTTCCTGTAGTAACCGGCCAATCCCAGAAAACTGCGAACTTCTGTTGGTGTCCGAGGCTGCTTCCACACTAGAATAGTCTTAACTTTAGCTGGATCTACAGAGATTCCCTCACCAAAAACAATGTGGCCCAAAATTTTTACTTCTGATTTCCAAAAATGACACTTAGAGAACTTCGCCTTCAGCACATGCCTTCTCATAGTTTCCAATACTATTCTCAAGTGCTGCTTGTGCTCTTCTTCCGACTTAGAGTAGACTAAGATATCATCGATGAGCACCAAAACAAACTTATTCAAAACATCTCTAAAGACTCGATTCATCAGGTCTATAAAGTAGGCAGGAGCGTTGGTTAACCCGAAAGGCATAACGAACCACTCATAGAAACAATTAGGTCCCCTAAATGCTGTTAAGGGAATACTGTCCTCAGCTACCCTTAACTGATGGAAACCTGATGCTAAATCTAACCGAGAAAAGACTGAAGCTCCATGAAGCTAGTTGAAGAGATCATCAATACGAGGAAGAAGATACTTATTTCGAATGGTCACTTTGTTCAACTCACGATAGTCTACATAGAACCTTAGCGACCCATCCGACTTGGTGACAAATACTACAGCCGAACCCCAACAAAAAAAACTTGGTCTAATCAAACCCTTCTCCAACAGATCTTGAGTTTGCTTCACTAGTTCTTCCCTCTCCCTTGGAGCCATCCTCCTACTAAGTTGAATTACGGGTATTGCTCCAGGAACCAAATCTATACGGAACTCTATTTCTCGGTGCGGAGGCAAACACTTAACTTCCTCGAATACGTCTGAGAAATCCTGGACTACTTCAATATCTTCAACCTCCTCTTGAGAAGTTTCAACTCCATGTAAAAGACTACTCAAGTGAATTCCAGAGTTATCACACATTACTCTGGCAATCCTACCCAGATCAGTTTCCAACGAAACTGTTCTCTCATCACAATTTAAGATAGCCTTATATTTGTCAAGCCAATCCATTCCCAATATAAGGTCAAAACCCTTAAAATCCAACACATAAAGGTCACAGGAAAAACTATCGGATGGATAGGAGATTCTCAAATCCTTACAGATCCTATCTAATTTGGTTACCCCTCCTATAGGATTAGATACACAGATGGGATTGTCTACGGTACTAGGGGTAAGAAAGAAATTCTCTACAGATTCTAGAGAAATAAAACTCAAAGAAGCACCAGAATCAAACAAGACTTTAATATATTTGCCATCTAAATGTAAGGTACCTTCCAAAACTCCTTTGCCCTTAGACGAGTTTGATGGTACACCTTCTAAAGCAAATACTTTGTTCTGCTGGACTTTATGAAGGAGCAAGCAATCTTTAATCATATGTCCTGGTTGATGGAAGTTGAAGCAAAGAGACTTCTAAACTAAAGCTGAACCTGGTCCACTATAATGTTGCCGCTGTTGTTGTTGCTGAGACTCTCTTCTGGGACACTTATTTGCCAGGTGACCTTCTTGCTGACAAATATAGCATTTGCGTGGTCCATTGTTGTTTCCGGACATCTTCTTGTTTTGCTTCTTCCAATTAGGATTGAATTTTCTTTTATTAGGGTTAGAAGAATTTCCTCCTGATACAGCTACTCGTGCCACTGATCTTTTGTCCATCAAGTCTTCATATCTTAACGCCATATCAATAAGCTCCACAAAGGACCCTTTCAAATGTGCTGTCATTCTTTCATGATAATCTGGCCTCAACCTTTGGACAAACATCTCGTTCTTTTTAAGAGGGGTGTCTATAAGTCCTGGACCATAGCAAGATAACTCGTTGAATTTAGTCTCGTATTCAACTATAGACATGTTTCCTTGTTTCAGATTCAGAAAATCTTGATAAAGACGAGTTCTTCCTGCAGCAGGCATGAACTTCTACTCAAACAACTCCTTAAACTCTTTCCAAGACATATCGTCCTCCGAGACATTTGCAGTCACTGAATTCCACCAGACTGCGGCACCACCTTGTAATTGCCACGAAGCCATTACTCTCTTCTGCTCATCCGATAATTTCATGCTCTTAAAGATCTTCTCACACGAGCGAAGCCATGCTTGGACCTATATTATAGTTTCTGACCCTTGAAATGGTTTTCCACCAAGATTAACGAAGTCCTTGCATAATGCAGCAAAACTGACTGGAGACGGCACTGGATTAACAGCCTCATTATCAGTCTGTTCTCTCCTATTACTGGTTGAT
This sequence comes from Allium cepa, assembly GCA_030765085.1. NCBI lineage: Eukaryota > Viridiplantae > Streptophyta > Magnoliopsida > Asparagales > Amaryllidaceae > Allium > Allium cepa. The sequence continues at coordinate 837,023,638 of CM060934.1, forward strand.
GCACTTCCAACAACCCTTTCCCTTCTGCCTCTTGAACTCATTATGGCTACCTGAACAGGTAAACCAACCAATTTAGATAGGGATATAGTTATATAGGAAAATTACAAATACGCACTATCAAAATAGATACTATTCCAAAGCCTAGGTGTTTCTCAACCTATGCTCTGATACCAACTGTGACGATCCGTCTTTCAATACCCAGAAATACGTATCATCAATAAGAAAAGAAAGAGATAGAAATAGAAAAGATAGAAAGAAAAGAACAAAAATCATCAGAATCTTACAGCAGAACGAAACGAAATATAATATTACACATATCCATTACATAGTTTTACATATCGGAGTACACAAAATAATACGACTTCATTACATTGGACATTTTAAGAGTTTGCCAAACCATACAGCCCTAAAATACAACATCAAAAGTCACTACAGCGGATAGAGATAGATAAGTTCGACTGGACTCCAGCTCCAGCTTCCAAAAACATTTTGCCAATCCCAACCTAATCACTTAGCTACTCATAAAAATTTGAGTACCCAAGAGTTTATGAGAAACAAAATAAACTCCGGGTCAAACATGGGTGTGGTGTGAGTAAATAAGTTAAAGTTGTTTAACTTTAAAATCATTTTGAAAACAAAAGGTATCACGTAAGACTTCCCACAAATAAACACGGGTAAGTTTTTACCTTACGCTAACCAAAGCATTTGATAGGAAATCCAGTGATATTATAATAGGGTCTAGGGATTTCAAGTAAATAGAAATTAGCCGAAATTGTTACATCTATTAAATTCAATCTACTAGCCACGAAAGTGGGTAATACAATACAAAACCGTAGGGTCTCGTAGGGAAAATGAGTTTCCATCAAGGCAGGACTACCGGGGTACCGCCCGTCATAGTACGGGGCTAGACTCCCGATCCCCTGAACAACAAGGCCGGAACCATCCCTTACTGGACAGTCCCGAACAAGACAACCTCGCAGTAATGGCCAACAACTGCCCACACAGCCGAAATAATAAGGGACTTCTAGACAGAGGAAAATCTCGTCCTACTTGGGCATGACCCACTTAGCCTTGCTGCACCTCCCTTGTTTTAGCCATTCCCGGTTGATGAGGCTTGAGGCTATGATTGCCTTTAGAGAACACATCTCTTAGAATGCTCATCATCCACCTAACGATGTACTGAAAGCATTCAATCCATACAAGTTCGTTCTGGGTTCGAACGAAACCGAAGGCATTATCTCGTTACACTCATTTTGGAATCACCCGCAGAGTTAACGACAATAAACCTTGCACTGTAAATCTCCATCTCGGTCTTCACTTTGAGATGTCACGACCTAACATTTAACTTGGATCGATGTGGTTTTCGAAAAATCAAATTTGATTCCCGATCTCGGTCTCATCGAAATCCAAAGGTGTCTTAAAGGCCAAGTTGTTTAAAGTTTTAAAAAATTCAATTCAATTTAAACATAGCGTCCACACAGTATTATCCACAGATAATAACCAATATCTGTCACAAATATATACATAATATCTCATCATAGAATATCTTAACTATCATCCAACAGATATCAACCATATTCAGATATTCAATTCAAAACAATCATCCATAAACAAGCACATCTTTAATTCATATTATAATTAATTTAATTAATTCAAATTAAATTATATACTTAAGAATTAATCACATTACCTTGCTTAACCAATCATTAATTAATTAATCACAATCATTTAATTAATTAATCACTTCTTAATTAACCTCATTATTCTTTAATTACTTAATAATCCTTTAATTTTTAATTAATAATTCATTATTAAAAACTTGATTAAAAATTAATCATTCCTTAATTGATTACCAATTAACCCTTAATTTATAATTAATTAACCTTAATTAATTTCTTAATTAATAACAAATTTTAAATTAATTTATCTTAATTACTTAATTAATTATAAACTAATTAACATTAATTATTTAATTAATTAAGCCTTAACCACTAATTAATTAACTATTAATTATAAATTAATTAATGTTTAATTACTTTATTTATTAACCTTAATCAATTAATTAATTAATTCTTAATCACTAATTAATTAATTACTAATCACTTAATTAATTAGTTACTAATATCTTATTAATTAATCTTTAATTATTTAATTAATTATCTATTGATTATAATTTAATTTAATCCTTAATTATCAAATTATTAATTCATAATTAATTAATTAAACCTTAATAAATCTAAAATTATTAATTAATTTAACTTTGATTACTTTATTAATTAAAGTAAACTTTAATGCTAAAACTTAATTAATTTTCAAAACAAAACAATAATTAAAATTATTACATAATTAAAACATTTCAATTTTGTTTAAACTAATTAACTTTTTCAAAGTTAAATTTAAATGAATGTAAAATCATCTTTAAAATTAACTATTAAAATATAAAATACTTTGAATCAAAAAGTTTAACTTTTCACAAGTAGTTTAAATAAAATTTTGAAGTTTTAAACTTAAAACAAATTTAAAACTCTTTTAAAAAAACACTGCTAGTTTCGGGTTTTCGACCGACCCAACTCGATCGCTTGAACCCAAACTTCTTCTTCCCTGCCTATTTCCTTAACCAAGCTTCAACTCGAATTACACCAACCAGGAAGAATCAACAACAAATATATCCCCAGGCACGAACCACTGCAGCATCTCCCCGAGAAAATCACGAGCCAGAAACCATTCTGCTCGAACGCTGCTTCGAGTCACCACAACCCCATGCTCACTGACATGATCGTTGACACGTGCACGTCGCTCCGATGCGGCCGCCACCATCAACGACACCACGCGCAGACCCCACGTCGACCCCAGATTCGACCTTCCACCGTTGATCAGCAACACGCAACTCCAATCCAAATTTAGGTAGTCGCACCATTACTGAAACTAACCTTTCATCAGAAAACTCGTCGTAACCCTCAACCTCGTTCATCATTCGCCACGCGACCTCGGTCACATCACCACAAAGCCTCGACGCAACTATATCCAAGAGCACTCGCGACTCGATCATCCAAATATTCACATTCACGAAAATATCGAATGCAACCAAACACAACAGCAAAACCCTAGAATCCCAAATTCCAAACACCCTTGTGAACTATTATCACTTCCATTATTTTTCACAGATTAATCCATCTCCATTACAACTTCAATCCAAAGCTCGACCCCTTGAAATTACCCAATCTCCCAATTTTGCCCAGAGACCAATTTCCGGTCATCAACCAAATACTTCTTCCATTCCAATTTAAAAATTCTAATCTTTGCCTTAAAAGTCATGTTATACAAAGTAGATTCAAGATGTAAAATTTAATCAACAAAATACAATACATGTTTTTATCATGTTATTAAAAAAATTCCACTGTAACTTCCTGAATCAGAAGATTTTCAAACAATTTCTTTTTGAATAAGATTTTAAACCTTAATTCATATTTAATAAACCTACTGCATTGAAGATTCGAACTTAACAATGATTTGTTAAGTAAAATTTGAAATTCTTGTTTTAAATTTACTCTGTATCTTGAAATTACAGAGAAGCATCAGGAGATATAAACATGCATATTTTAAAACAAAAATAAACACAAGATTTCATCTATATATTTACATGCAAGTCATACAACATCACAGACATTCACATGCACAAATTTATTTACTAAAATTTTCTGACTTAAAAATTTACTCACCTGTTTTGTTTTTAAGCAAAGACCCACAATTTGAATTCCTGAAAAAGAAATGACTGCAGTTTTTAACTTGAAATTGCTTGATCAAATTGTTTGCTTGATTTGTTGCTTTCCACTCTAATTCAGTCAGCACTTAATGGAAGAGCTTTAAATTTGCCGTCCTGAAATTTGATGATTTTTTTTTTCAGGAACTTTATTTTGCAGATTTTTCTTTGTAATTTGTTTTGCAGATTGAAGTTTTTGAAATGAGGCTAGAATGTTTGATTAATTTTTGTTAAGAGTGTGAAGATTTGAATAATTTTCAGATTTTAAGATGAAGGAGTGATTTTTCTTTGATTTATAAAATTAGGATGGAAAAAATTTAGAGAAAGAATATGAAGTAGCTTTTTATATAAAAAATTTGATTTTATAAAAATTAAAGAAAATAAATTAAAAATTATGACACTTGTCATTATACCTTGCTAACTTCTTAACACATGTTATAAGTGTGTTTTAAATTTTAACAAGTGTAATTTACATGCAAAAAGGATTTTAAAATATTTTTATTAATAAATTTTCTAAATTTAAAATACATTTTTAATTCATATAATTCAATTCTTCTTAAAGAAATAAATATAAATCAAATTTTACATCCTAAATAAAATCATAGAAATACATCTTTAAAATCAAATAATAATTTAAAATATAAATAACTCTATTTTGAATTTCAACTTAACAATTCAAATTCAAAAAAAATTCCAAATTCAATTCAAAAATCACATTTGATATGAGTAAAATTTTAACACATCCATTTCCATGTGTAAATATTAATTTTAATTAAAATCAATATACATTTACAATCCTTTCATTATTATTGTTTAAAATAACAAATTATCAATTTAAATAAATTTATTTAAAAAGATTATCACATTTAAATTGGGTTTGAAATTTCGGAATATCACACCCACTTCCATACTGGAATATCTAATGGCTAAAGCAACCCACTTGGTTTGTAGTCTTCATCCTTTGCCTATTGGCAAATCATGCACTACTTCACACACAACCTAATATCCCGCTTCATACCTTCCTAGAAGAAACTCCTCTTCATGTTCTGATACATCTTGGTACCTCCTGGGTGAATAGAGAACTTTGGACGATGGCATTCCTTTAAGACTTCTTTCCTTATATTTCCTACGCTCGGAAAACATAGTCTTCCTTTCTTTCTCAACCTCCCATTCTGGTCAAGACTGAAATCTTTCAAGTCATAGCTCTCGATTCCATCTCATAGTTTCCTGATCTGTTCATCTATTACTAGATTCTTTTCCTATTTATAAGCAATCTTTCAATCATCACTGGTCGAACTTCCAAACAAGATAATATAGCTATACCTTCACTAGACGCAGCCTCGAATCTCCACTGCACTCTGCAATCCGCTTGTGCTTCTAAGTCTTTCCACGCAACAATCATCGTTAATACCTCATTCTGATGTTTCCTGCTAAGTGTATCTACAACCTTATTGCCTTGTCCTAGTGTGTACTCAATCCTAAAATCATAAGCGGTGATAAACTCTAACCACCTTTGCTGTCTCATGTTCAACTCCTTCCAAGAGAACAAATATTTCAACGACTTATGATTTGTATATAGCTCAAACCTTTCTCTCAAAAGGTAAAGTCTGGACATCTCCAATGCAAAAATCACCGCAACCAATTCTAAATCATGCGTCGGATATCTAACTTCATGTGGCCTAAGCTGTCTAAGAGCATAGGAAATCCCTTTACCCCTTTACATCAGCACATCAGTCCTGCTCCACACGCATTGGCATAAACCACCAAATCCTGATTCCCTTCTGAAACAACAAAACAGACGCGTGGGTCAATAAGTGTTTCAAACTCTAGAATGCTTCCTCACACTTATTGGCCCACACAAACTTTACATCCTTTCTCATCAGCTTGATCATCGATGCCGCAAACCGCGAAAAGTCCTAAATAAACATCCGACAATAACCAGCCAACCCAAGGAAACTCTTTATCGATGTCACTGTGTCGGGTCTCTTCCAACAATTTACTGCATCAATCTTAGTCGGATCTACAGAAAACCCTTCCTTTGAGACTACGTGACCAAGAAACATCACTTCTTTCTACCAGAAATGACACTTTGAAAAATTCGCCTTCAGCTGATGCTGGCTCAGTGTCTCAAGCACCACTCTAAGATGAACCTCATGTTCTATTTCATTCTTAGAGTAAATCAAGATATCGTCTATTAAAACCAATACGAATCTATCCAAGTGCTCTCGAAAAACCCAATTCATCAAATTCACAAAGAAAGCTGGCACATTCGTAAGTCCGAACGGCATAAGTAACCATTTGTATGACCCATACCGGTTCTATACGCCATTAAAGGTATACTATCCTCTGCTACTCTGAGTTGATGGAAACCTATAACTAAACCCAACTGCAAAAATACCTTGGCTCCACTCGACTGGTCGAAAAAATCGTCTATCCTCGGTGATGGATATCGATTCTTTATCGTCCTCTCATTCAACTTATGATAATTGATACATAGCCTTATCGATCCATCTGGTTTATTAGCAAACATTGCAGCTGCTCCCCACGGCGAACTACTCGGCCTGATAAAATTCTTGCCTTCCAAATTCACCAACTGCACCTTTAACACCGTCATCTCTATAGGGATCATCCTACTTGGTAGTCTACTAACTGGATCTACTCGTAGAACCAAATCTATCCGAAACTCAATGACTCGTTTCGATGGTAATCCAACTACAGGCTCAAAAACATTTGCAAATTCTCTAACCACGAAAACTCGACTCAACTCATCTTATGATTCCATAGCACCCAACAAGGCATACCTTCACCACTAGAACCTTCTATGGTATAAACTATCCGGTCACTACAATCTGGGTGTCTAAACGATATTTTCCTATCTTGGAAAAATAGTCTAGCATCGTACTCACTTAACCAATCCATTCCAAGAATAATCCCAAACCCCATAAAATGAAACACATGAAAAATTCAACAAAAGTATGACCTAACAGGTCAAACTCTATCTGGTCACGTCTCAACCCTAGAGTTGCATACCCCCTATTGGATTTGCAACCCATAAGGAAGTAACTAAATAAGTGGGTTCTAGGTTAAGCTTATCTATCAAACATCTAGATATAAAAGAATGTGATGCATTAGTATTAGATAGAACATTAACAGCCATACCATGGATCTGAAGCATACCTTCCAAAACTGCTTTTCCTTTTTCCTGAGCTGTAGGCTTAGAAGCAGCAGGCTCCAATGCATACACCTTACCCTTTCCATCCTTTATAGGCTCCTTACACTGGCTCTTATAATGGCTAATCTGGTCACAAATGAAGCACCTGACACCCTTCTTTCTATCTTCCTTAGCCTTCCTAGCACGACACTCATTAGCAAAATGCCCCTTCAGGTTGCACTTGAAGTATACAATCTCAAACTTCCCCTTCTTAGCTGCTCCACCATTCTGAGCACCTTTCTTAGGAATGAACTTCCTCTTCTAATTCTGCTCGATTTGAATTTCTTTAGCCTTACTCTTTTCTAGAGAATCGAGAATCTCCTCATTCCTTAGGGCCATCTATACAACAAAGTCAAAAGATCTCTAAATGAGGTAATGTGGCCCTAGCTATCTTAGGCTTCAACCCTCTGATAAACTTCTCGTTCCTCTTTATGACTGTATCCACTAAGGCATACCCATATCGGGCCAACTCCTTGAACTTTCTAGCATACTCCAGAACTGACATCTCCCCCTGCTCTAACTCAGCAAACTTCCTGATCAGAGCTAACTATGCCATTTCAGACATGAACCTCTCCTGCAACCTTCCCTTGAAATCTGTCCATGACAAAGTTTTGTCATCCATACCAGTAGTCACGTTGTTCCACCAAAACAATGTGGCTCCCTGAAGCTGCTTCAATGCCAACCTCCTTTTCTGCTCATCACTGAGCTCCAAATCTACAAAAATCCTTTCGCAGTGCAACGACCAATTTTCCACTTCTATAGCATCCTCCGTCCCCAGAAAAGTCTTCCCTTCAAGCATAGCGTAATCCTTACTCAACTTAGCGTAATGATTGACTACCAGAACTTCCAAAATTCCTGTTCCAGCAGCATCTCCTCCTACCATTCCAGCTGCAACTCCAGCTTGCATCATATTCACAAAAAACTGATACATAGCCCCCATGTCCACTTGTAGAACTCCAGCACCTATATTCTCTGCTTGTGCCTGACCTTGTCCTCTTCTCCCATTAGGCCTGGAATTTGTTTCGGTGCACTCACCACCTTGGTTAACTCTTCCTCTTCTTCCTTCCATATCTATATTCAAAACTTATGAGATGTAGAAAAATAACCTAACAAGGACAGGAGACTAGAAATAAAGTGTATACTTATATATAGCAAATACAAGTACATTACTATAGCATTATCCCGTTCCTCAATCTTGCTCTAATTCCTTAGGATTATGTTTTAAAAACCATTTTTTTAGTTTAAAGATTTTCATAAACCATGCTTTGATACCAAATTATAACATCCCATATCTGGATGCCAAAGGCTAAGCGCTACAGATGCTGCAATCATCAATAGTATTAACCTCTAGTAATAAGATATGATAATGATAACGTCGATAATATTAAAAGCACTTGAATACGAACAAAATAATAGATTTTAAAACCAACATTTTGCTAATTACATTTCGAAACAAATACATATCCAAGTTACATAATCCCATTTCGTTTCCCAAGTAAAGAATAATTATCATCATTACAAAAATACGCCAAGAGCAACATATGATGATGTCCCTTGGTTGATCAAAATAATATAGTCATATCTGACTTAATATACACAGCGGAATCAAAAAAAATGAAACATCAAATCCTAATTAGCTATCCATCAGCCACCCACTCGTCTTCGGATGCTTTATTTGCTAAATTACTAAAACCTGAAAACTTCAACCCTCAGCCTACTCAAATCAATTTTGAGTACCGAGGAGTTTAAGGGGTAACAAAAACTTCAAGTCAGACATAAAGTATGGGGTGAATAATTATCTTACATCTTAGTTTACTGATATTAAGTAAGACCTTTCCACTTAACAAAACGGGTTTTCCCTCAGTAGTATCCTCTTTAAAACATATAATTTACAATCCTTTCCTGCAACCAAACTGGTTAATCAAACTGATTATGCCAAAATAGCAACATCCTTTTTGGCTAATAAATGGACTATCTATCCGTAAAACAGGTAATATCTAAGCTATCTTCCCACAATATAATAGCAAGTCCGTTATGCTACAAATGGACTATATGTCCATACAACTGGGCTGACTGCTCCCAAACTAGACTAACCATCTGAAATCTTGGCTGACTGCCTATAAAATGGACTAACTGTCCGAGTTATTTTCTTAGGGTTAACTACCCTTTATATTTTCCTTAAAAACCTTTTCAAAATGATTTAGTCCTTCAAATTATATATACAAGTAAAATATATCTTTAGCTTTATTCTAATCCATTTTGCCATGTTATATATACTTCACTCAAAATAATGTAGATGGGATTTAATAAAGATTATATATTCTTCAAAAGCAAGTTAAAACCCTTTTTTAACTTGAAAATACTTAGGCTACAATGACCATCTATTACTTTTGAGACCTTTATTTAAACTGTTAAACAACCCTTTCGAAACCATTGAAGGTAACCCCTTCGAAATAGTTGGAAGACCCTTTCGAAAACATTGGAAAAAACCTTTCCTTTCTTTTCTCCGAAAGCTTCAAAATATCAGACATCCCTACTTAAATCTTTTAAATAATATCTTTCGAAAAACATACGAGAAACCTTCCTTTAAATCCTTTCGAAACCTTGGGGAACCACCCCTTTCGAAACCATTCATTAAAACATTTCAAAACGGTCAAAACTCAATCCTTCCGAAAGCACTTTAGGTTCAATTTAAAACATGTGTAAACCTTTCAAAACTATTCAAAAATTTACCCCTTCGAAACTTTTGAAAAACATCCCAGTCGAAACCATTTGGATTCTGCCTTCAAGTAGAGCAAAAGGATCAAAAACCCATTAAATTCGAAAGCATCGGCTTTGAAACCATATAAAATTATCTCTTTCGAAACCAATTTGGGTTTTACTTTACTTATAGAAAAAGGATTTTAAAACATTTAAGTCGAAATCACCTACTTCGAAACCATTTCTTAAGTAATGAAGTGGTGGTGTCGAAACCATCCCTTCAAAAGCCTTGGAGAGGTAGCTAGGTTTTTAAAAAACAAAACTACCCCTTCGAAACCAGCTGAGTCGAAAGGCAAAAGGCGATAGCAAAAAGTCTTGACTTAGTCGAAAGGAATTATTTAAAAAAAGTGGTGTAAGCTAATCGAAACCATTTCCTTTAAATTAGTTGACCAGGTTGAAAGCCACTTTGTCGAAAGCCATTTAGTTGAAAGCAAACAGACGTATTTCTTTAATTTAAAACAAAGGACTACCTCAACCCCTTTGGAACTCGGCTCCCTACCTTCCACCTACATCTATTTCACTACATACCAGTAAATTGATACCATGTGTATGGGTTTCGAATGTGTCAAAAGCAAAGATGAGGTGGAGGAACCTGGTGCCGACGGTGTCGAAATATTGAAAAACATGTAGCAAATAGTTCTTTTCACCTAACCCGCCGTACGTGTCTAATTGTGATTGGTTGCATCTTTCTTTACCAATAAAAAGTACCACACTTTGTCAAAAGTGCTGCCAAATTTCCAGATTTTATAATTTAAATCATTTTACAAAAAGCCCTTTCTCCTCTTTTAATTATACAAAACATTTAAGTCCCATACCTTAAATAATTTTGTATGACACTTAAAACACTTAGGAAAAATCGACAAAAATTCTAGAAAATCTATTTAATATGTTTTCCAACGTATAAAAATTTCAAACCCCAATCTTTTATTATTTAACCGAAAATAATTATTAACCCTATTTAACATTTTCTTTACTAGAAAATTCATATTTATTCCACGAAAATTTCAGAGAATCTGAAAATTGAAATTCATTTCCAAATAATATTTATGACTTCCATAATATTCACAAGGTATTTGGATGTCATTTTATAGGGTTTTCACCTTAAAACATATAATAAAAACATTATGAATATACATAAATCATCAACATGTATATATATAATCATTCCATCATTCAAAATCATGGAAAATCTATGCAAAATGTTCGATAATCATCTTAAGACCAAAAATACAATAAAAAATGAGATGTAAACTTTATTCACCTTAGCTTTAAAGAATATAAGGATTGAGATATGAACAGATTTGATTTGAATTTTCTTTTTCCTAGCTTTTCTTCATCTTTTCCTTGTTAATGGTGGTCGGACCCTTATTTTAAAAATTTTAAAATTAAATGAACGTGTAAAATTTTACGAGGCCAAGATTTGGAGGATACAAGAATGGCCTCTTTCCTATTTTACCCCTCCTCTACTTTATTTCAAACTCTTCTTTAGTTCATTGTTAATCGACACGGCTACGCTTAATTAAAAATCAAATCTCAATCCCTTAATCAACAATTTAGTTAATTTAATTTAACAAATGACATATCCTAATTAATGTTACCAAAAATCTGCGGTTTTACAATCTTCGTTTTATTACGCGGTAAATTTTCCACTTGTCAAATTCATTTACCGCTTCCCATGTTCTATCATCAATATCATTGCTACTACATTCGTTAGTTCAGCTTCGATTTCTTTTCCATTTAATTTAATTATTATACTTAATCCATTTCATTAAATTATCAAACTTAATTAATTACATTCAGTTATTAGACTTAATCCACTTCATTAAATTATCAGACTTAATTCATTTCATTCAATTATCATACTTAATCCATTTCATTTCCTACTTCTTTTCCTTTCCTATTATTCAGACTTCCTTTTTCATTGGTTTTTAATTTATTAATTTTTAGTTCCATTCTTATTTAAATAATACGCCTTTGGGATTTACTACATTTTAAAGAATCTAAACTTCAATAATTAACTGTAACATAGTAAATTTTCATATTTTGTTAGAAAGAGGTAGTTTATAAGATGTTTGTAATTACGATGAGTTCACTTTTTATTTACTAAAATAGATAGTATAAAATACAGTAACTACCTTTGTTTTGTACATCTCTTTCTTGTATAGACATATTTGTTCCTTGTCATTTCAAACATCACATTTTTGCTAAATTTAAACTTGACAATATATGGAAATCCACTTACAATGATATAAATTCCAATGAATTAAATTATCACTAAAATCCCAAAAGTCTTTTTAACTTTATTTTCAATCTCAATCGATAATATCAAATAAAACGAAATCCTAAATCATTGTGTTTTTATTAACTAATCCAGCGTAAAATTAATACCTAAAATCATTTTTCAATTACAAAATTAAATCTAATCACTATGCTTCTATAATTATTAATAAAAACTTGTAAAACTTGTAGTCTTCAACATTTCATACATATATGAATTCATTTGAAATTAAGTTGTCTGACTCAAGCATATAGGAATAGATATGCAGCGATATAATCAAATATTATGCAAAAATATATAATATTCTCACTCACATCTAATTAGCGCTTTCAAATCTCTAGATCTAATACGGATCTAACCCTGCTATCTATATTCTCCACTTTTTAACTCCCTATTTGGATCCACTGACTATATTTACATAGATCTCGTTAGAAATTGGATTAGGAAAAACAAATTTAGATTTATTAATCAGAACTAGATCTAGAAGTTTACCTTTGATGCAACAACATGATCTTAACCTCTTTTTTTACCCTCTGTTCTTTTTTATTCTTCTCCGGTGTATTTGTGCAATCTAGATCTATTTTAATGTATTTAGAAATTTTGAAGGAGAAAGGAAAATGGTAGAGATTCCATGCTCATTCGAAAAATAATGAGTTGGAAGTGAAATCCTAGGTCCTAATTTATAAAGGTTCAAATTAGAGCTAACTGTAAGATGCAACTGGATTAGATCTGGGCCATATGGCCTCCCTTCACTACCGCCCTTAAAGAAAGGTGGATCAACAGCCCATGACCTAGGTAGACCGCTCATTGTCAATGTTTCCTAGGTCACGGTCGACCCGACCGGGCCAAAATTAGTGTATTTTTAAGCGTTAGTTGACCATTTATTCTCCAATTAACCTTAATCAACGTTATCTTATAGCTTAATTTCTTTTCTTAAACGTCAAGCTACCATTAAATTTAATGGTTTTAATCAGTCATTAATTAATTTCAAATTATTTTCTTAATTTCGCACATAGTTATTTCCAACTATGAAAATTCAAACACCGATAACTTTTTGGTTTATACTTCGATTGGAAAATTTTATATATGAAAATTGATCATTTTAATCGCCACGAATCCAATGGTATACGTTTCATGGCCATATTTCAATATGTGTAAAAATTCCATTTTTCACTATTTATTATTTGTTAATTAATTTCTATTTTAATTAATTTCCATAAAAATGTGGGGTGTTACTTTTATACACGAATTTGATCCAAGGATTTAGCTAAAATTAATTTGAGATAAAAGTATAGATTGTATGAGTATAACTTCTAGTATATTTAATTTTGACTTGGCTATAATAAAGTTTTAAATATATTTAGAATTGATTTTAAAATATGAATACGCGCCATTTTGTTTACCTTGAATTTGGAATTTGATATGTATACCCAGTTGATGTTGATTTTACCTTGTATTATTCTATGATACAAAATGCTAAAATAATTAGAAATTAACAAGACTAAAATTGTAAATACATAGAGATCACTAAACTATAGATTTGAAGAATTAGGTGAAATTTAGTTAGAAGTAATGGTATGGTTTATTATGGAAAAATATAGTAAATGTTTGATTAAGGTTAATGAATTACTTTGGTTGACAATAAGAAAAACCGACCAGTCAATAGGCCCACTATAATTGGTCGACAACAAGTGGTTGATTGGTATAGTTGTCGACGGTCGATTGGTAGAAAAATTTTCTATGCAGATTGAACTTCGGACTAAGGCCTAGGTTTATAGATTCATATGTATTATTATATATATAATAGTTTATCAGTGGGGAAATAGTTCCCTAGTTCTTGACTTGGGGATACACGAGACTAGTAAGATGTGTACAGTGGGAAATTTAGCCTAAATATCATTCATCAGTGAATACGGTATTTGACATAAGGCGGCTCGATAGCAAGTTGCACTCATAGAAGGTTCCTCGGTGGATGCGCAACACTATTGGTGGATGACATGAGAGGGTGTAGCTAGTTAATAACGAAAGGTTCCTCGGTGCATACGACAACAATGATGTGACACTATTATAGGATGCTCGACGTGGTGCAATAAGTAGCATAACCATGGATCTTAGATACAGATGCAGCATGCCCTAAGTCATCTTTAGCGTGAGTTGGCATTAAAGGATCCTCTCAATGTGTAAGTACAGTATGTTGTAGTCATAGTATCAGTAATTTTGTCGAAAGAGTGATGTTGTATGCGATCTTATGTTAGAAGCAATCCCGGAGGTTATTATTCCGATTCATTGTTGTTTTAGGGTTTGATTTGTTTATCGATCCTAAGTGTAAACTTCACAAGAATTTTAGTGTAGGTACATTTGGAGCTACGGACCTTAAATTAATGTGGTTAACCCTAATAAGAAACTCATAAAAACAAGCAATGATGCAACTAGTCCACCAAACTTTTATTTGATCCACTCCTTTCCTTACTCCCCACCACAAGAGGACAAGACGACATGTGATTGGCATAATTATAGTACGAGAAGAGGCAAGCTTAGCATTAGGATTGCTAATTACTCTTTGTTGCTCTCCATGTAACTATCTATCGTATATTAGTATTTATCAGACTTCATGTAGTTGTTTTGTAAACTTTGGATTTTATATTATGTACATTTTGATGCTGTGTTTTCTTAGATATTTTCCCGGGATGACTATTTTCTTTGTATATATTTTATTTCCTTCTTCTGTTAGAATTTAAGGCATAAAATGTTTTAGACATTACCTATATAATCATACCCAGTAATGTTTTAAAACCCAACAACTCATACTTCTTAGCAAAATGCAAGATCAAATGTCACCCTTTGGGTTTGGTTTAGGTGTGTCCCAAGGTGTGGGTTGTTACATTAAATACTTAACTATTTTTTTTGAATGGACTAATATTATTCGCACCTGACTTTTTGTCTGGCCCATAGTTTTTGATTTCCCTATAAAATCTTGGGTACCAATCTGAACTGGGTAGGTTGAGAATAAGGTGTTTTAGACGATTAAGCTTATAGAGATGTGTAGGAGTCAAACCAATACTAGAAGTATTTCCATTGTGCAGTGTTAACTGCTTTTGATATATGTAATAACAAGGTTTATAACTACCTAGGTAGTTAAGACTTAGACTAGCTAATGAGGCATCTTCATATGTTGAACTTGGAATTATAATTATATTATTTATATTTCATGTTAATAATGGAGTCACATGTTTATGTAATGGAATTGAATTATGGAATGTAATAAATTTGCAAATGAACGAACGAAAATGTTTTGTTTAAAATTCGTGTATTATTATGCTCATGATGCTAATGATAAAATAGAGGATTTCATTTTGTTATTGGAAAATACCGCTAAAGATGATTGTAATATCAATATTATATATTTTCGAGCCTCAAAATAAGGAGAGATGACAACATGGTCTTAGAGCATATTGTACGTGATGCTAAGATCTCAATAAGATTTTTGAAAACATAGCCCAAATGAATAGAGTGAACAAAGATTGGCGATTGGGATAGTGCTATATTAATGCACTTATTATTATGCGTACGTATATATAAGTATGTATATCTATCCATGCTCTCCCCAATTTTGTTAAAGCCCATCTAAAACATCGGCAATGCCCCATTAAAGCGCTTAGTGTACTTCGACCAATATGCTTTTTCAATTAATACTATTAAATACTAGATCTGCGTAAATCCCCATTATTTTGTGATATGTCTGTGAAATCAATGGTTTTTAACACCTTATGTAGCAAACTTTAATATAAAAGGTTAATGTGGTTAGTTCTCTTATACCTCAAATCAACAAATTTTGGGTTATAAGTCTAGGTTCAAGTGTTAAGTGCTTAAGTAAATTAGAAATATGTTCTATTCACCATGTATGAGTAATATGGACCTTGAGCAAATAATGTTTCTTTCTTCTATACGAATGACGTGGGACTAATAATAAATAAACTTTGCATATTTTATTTTATCCTCAGTTTTTTTTTTTACACCTTCGTTATTTTTCGATATATCCTAGTTTTACCCTGCCTGCAGATTTTTTCATCTCAACCACTATAAAATCGCAAAGCGCTTTAACTACACAGCTCTCCCCTTTATCTTTATAATAACCCTTATTTTACGTATCGAAGGATCATAAAATATTATTTTTAAATTCTTATTAAGTATAATGAGACTATAACTTTGGACGATGTTGAGTATTGACATTTTTGACCCTAAATAGTTTTGTTGGATGGTTTTTACACTAGATTTATTTTCAAGTATTTTCGGTAGTATGCATATTACATCGATGTACATGCACCGATAGGCACTGGAGAATTTAAAACGGTGGAAAACGTCCTTTGGTCAAGAAAAGGGTACTAGCTATGTAGTCAAATATTTTTCAAGATTGGACATTCTAATAAATTGTGCGGCTTAAAAACATCCGAAAATAGCCACTTGGGATACGGTCTTGGATTCCAATAATACTTGAACCATTGGAACGAAAAAAATATGACGATTCATGTCGTCGAAGAATCGTTGCAATTTGATATTCATAGAACTTGTACGGCCATAAACTGTGCATTGGAATTTAGAAAATGAAAAGAAAAGAAGGTACATTCAAACCCTAACCCTGCCCTTACCTTATAAATACTACATCCATTACTATAGCCATAAATTTCATCTTCTCATTTATGTATCATCTCCTCCTACATGAACCCACGTTCCATATCTTGTTTCTTCTCCTCTTTCTCAAACAAATAAACACTATTTTAGGCTAAATAAAAGTCAGGTCTCTTTATTTTGCCGATAGCTATGCAACCATGGCCTTGATTCAACCTGACTCCGACTATAGTTGCTAGAAATTTTAAATTGGATGAAGGGGTGACTATGGGGAAAATCAAATTGTATAGCGTTTATATGAGTTTGTTCGTCTCGACGAGGGGATGATGATGATGTTGATCACCAAAGCCAAATGTGGATGTAGTGGATTAGACAAGTTTGAAAAGTATTGAAGGGTTTATATTTTTTACCTAGACCTAAGTTGTCGGAGATGTTGGTCGTAGGTGAGAAGTATCAGGCAATGAAGTTCAATGGTCTCAGGTAGCAACGGAGATCATTGAAGTTATAGATTTGAAGAAATAAGTGAATCTAGTTAGAATTTGTGGTTTAATCAATGTTAACAAATATGGTTTGCTGTCGATGTTAAAAGGGATTTTAACTAAGTAGAAGTCAACGGAAGTTAGAACATCAAGATGAAACGAAATGACTTGGAAGATTAGAAACAAGCTTAAAAGAAATAGAGAAGCAATTTGGGAATAAATAACTAGAAATGGAGCTAAGTACACCACTTCGTACTTAGAGGTCCCTCCTCCCAATTACGCTTCCTAAACCTTGTATACTTTATGTTCTACCTCAACCATTCATCATCAAATACTTTTCTCAGAAGAATAGATGAGAAATTCTTTGATGACAAGAAAGCAGGATAATGCAAGTGTTAATGGAAGAATGATTTGAATCAGCTAGAAGTCTATGGAAAAGAGGTTGGAAAGCATTGAATCGAAGATAGGAGAGCAATTCTATGGAAAGTTGAGGATTTAAAACTAAGTAAACCTCTCGTTACAAAGAGGAACCTCTCAATACCGAGGACTTTTTATGACATATTGGGCCGAGTTGCGCACTTATGCCTCTTTGGGCTAGCTTTTGGACTTCAATGCAAGTGAGCTCCTTACCTTGTACAACAATATCTTTATAAATACCATCCTTCCTATAACTAAAGGAGGATATTAGATCTAGAACTCTACTTCTTCTTCATCTTCTGTCTCTCCCTCACAATTGTCACCTAGAAAGATACTACTGGTAGTTCTATACTTAAGAACTTGTCAATTCCTTGTACTAGTGAGTTTAAATCTCTTAAATCAATAATCAATAAAACTATAAAGTGGACATTGGCCGAAGATTGCCGAGCCACTATAAATTTTTTTGTCTTCCTACTCTTTTTGTATTACTTTTACTATTATCTTTTAGATCTTGGTCTCACGGGTTCCCTACGACATTTACATCGATGTTGATCCAATTTTTGCACCAATATTTTAATACTTTCACTAAGAAAACTAAACCTAAGATTATATCTTTCTCTCTACTTTGGATTGGATGGATCCAGAAGTTAGATCCAAAAAAATTGCTTAAAGAACATATTGGTTTGCTAGTAGAAAGTCATCACATCAAAGAGGTCTAAAAGGTTATCAGGAGTGTGGTTGTTAGTGATGGAGGGAAAAGTCACTAAATAGAAGTTAATGATCAATTAGCAATACCTGGATACTCTGCTCAATGGGAAGTTGTTACTAGATGAGAGCTTGATAAAATGATACAAGTGCTTAACTAGAAGATTGTGGACAACCAAGAAGCTCTAATGGATAAAGTGGATGCTTTGCTAACCTTGCAGCCCCCAAGAACATGGAGAGTTAGAACAAACACTTCACCTATGGCAGAACAAGAGAAATCCTCCATTTTAGGCCAAAATAGAAGAGATAGGAAACAAAAACAGAAGGTAGGAATCACTGGATTTGTTGAAGGACTTGTAGGAGGAAGTGTAAATGCTCCCTCTACAGGAAAACCACTTGGTACTGAGAGGAATGTATTCGATACCAAAAGGAATCTACGGGTTGATGATGTACAGGAGGTTTTTACAGAGGTGGTCTCTGATGAGGACATGGACTTGCTACTTGATGACGGTGATTTCGAGTTGGATGTTAATGCCAACGGAGATGTATTCTAGAAACTACGGCACAACTAACTCAAATAGTTGTAGCATAACAAACCACGTTCCTAAGTAATACTAAAGGAGTGGTTATCCCAGAGACAGGAGGACCTAGGCGTCAATTAGAAAACCGGGACCGGTTAAGGAGTCAAACACATAGCACAGTCCCTGATAATCGACCTTTAGATTACTAAGTTATGGACGAGTACATCACTGATATGGTCAAATGATTGGTGGGGGAAAGTAAGGGTAGGAAGAATGAAGATTGGGGTTTGCACCGAGCTAAACTCCATATACCGAGGATATCTTATGAGAAGGATACCCTATAAAGTTCACTATGCCAACCATGTCGTCGCACAGTGGGACCATCAATCCTAGGCAACACCTATTCAAATATGAATGACATATGGATGGAGCACGAGCTATGGATAAAGTTTGCTGCAGATGCTTTCCCATCTTCTAAGAAGGAGTTTCTTTAATGTGGATCACTCGTGTCAAAGTCTATATCTACCATCGATGAGTTGGTTGAGAAGTTTTTGGAGCAATTCATGCTCAAAGCTGCTCGACCAAAGGACGTGATGCTTTCTTTGGCTTATAACAAGGACCTAAAGAATTGATGAAGGGTTTCTTAAATTGATTCAATATCGCAGTCATAGTAGTTAATCCAAAAGAGGATCCGGTATTCATGGCCCTGGTCCAAGGCATTTATTCAAACATGGATTTTAGATGGTGGCCGAAGATGAAACAAACCACTACCATGGAGGTGTTCCATTGAAAGCCAAACTAGATTTTACGATTGGATCAAGTGAGCCTAGTTGAAAGAAAGAACAATGATAGACAGTCGAAGGATACGATTCAAAGCAATGTGGTGGTAAAGAAAGAAAGAGAAAATTTTTGTGGAATTGTAGGTAATGTCAAAAACCTTGGAATTAGAAGAAGAGGAATCAAAACTTTGGTGGCGGTGTAATGACAGCAAGAACTGTTCAAGGAACATGCGAATAGAAAATTATATCCTTTAAATGACATGTTGGAAAATAACCATCTTGCCAAATAAGGAACCGGGCAATATAAGAAACTGCCCAAATGGGAAGCAATGGATAATGAGAAACATTTTGAAAAGTACTGTTGCTTTAATAAGACTCATGGGCACAATATTAATAAATGCCATCACTTGAAGGATTTGACTGAGGAGCTGATATGGAAAAATAGACACCAGAAGTATATTAAGCAAATATAGAATGTTGATCAATCTATGGGGCCCCAAGTAACCCCTACTCAAGGAAAACCTCCTAGATGTAGCAGCGAAGGGCCTAGGCATGTGGATGGAAGTTTGGTGATTAATTCCATTTTTGGAGGACCTTAAATTGTAGAGAGAAGCATGGGCTAGATGGAAAGATATTCAAGTTCACTGGAGCATGCACCATAGGAGAGTTACAATTCCATCAAAAACGGAGCTTCGACTAAGCAACAAAAAATGATAATGGATGATGTCATGTTTAGAAACTGATATTTTTACGGATTCGAGGAAATAACCCTTTAGCTAATGGCACTAACAGTAGGAATCGGCCAGCAGCCATGCAACGAGTTTTGGCGGATAATGGAAGCTCAGTTAATGTTCTATTTAGGAAAACTTTCCATTTGATGAAAATCAGTATGAAGGACGTGATGTCCTACAAGATGAAGATTCGGCGATTTAGGGTGAATTTAAGTAGCCGACTGAGACGATCGACTTGCTCATAGAGCTTGGTAAAGGGGAACATAGGGTGGTGCACATTCAAACATTTGTTATTGCTAACAAATGTTTAGCATACGACGCTTTCCTAGGCTGACCAGCCCTAGTTGACCTTAGGATTGCTTTGGCTCCATGGTGTTTGATAAAGAATTTCCTAATAGTGAATGGGATAGGAATGGTCCTAGGAGAAAATAAGTCACAGTAAGGGTGTGCTATATCGCATAACTATGAGAAGCTAAACATCTGGAAAAATGAAATAACATAAGGAAAAATCTCCGCATTAAAGAACCTCACGACCCTAGCTCGGGAACCATAGTTGTATTGACAAGTCTATGGATCCTAGAAAGAAGTTAGGGGAAATAGGGGTAGCATTAGTTGAACTTACGATGAATGTCCTTGTGGATATGGATGACCTAATTCGAGTCTTGAAAATTGAATTTCAGCTCGGTCTTGGATTACAAAAAGAACTGATTAACTTTCCTCAAAGGAAGGTTGATGTATTTGCTTGGATACATTTCAATATGTGTGGAATGTTGCTTGAGATATGTCACACACTTAATATTAGTCCTAAATTTATACTAGTAAAACAAAGGAGGTGCAGATTGAATTTGGTGCAATCTGTCACATTAAAGAAGGAAGTGGATAAACTGTTGGCTAACTGTTTTATCCGTGATGATCTATATCCTAAATGGGTGTCAAATCCTGTCTTGGTCAGAAAGTCAAACAGAAATTTGAGGACAGATGTTGACTACTCAAATCTAATCAAAGCCTGCTTGATAGATAGCTTTCCATTACCTAGAATCGACTAGCTTGTCAATGGAACTACATGTCATGAATTATTCTTATTTACGGATTCCTACTCAGAAATAATCAAATTCCAATACATGTGGTAGATCAAGAAAATATAAGCTTCATCATGTGGGATTATATTGCTATCATATAGTGTCTTTCGGTCTGAAGAAGCTGAAGCCACATACTAGGGACCAGTGAATGCGATATTGAAGGATCAAATTGGGTAAATGATGGAGGTGACGACATGTTAGTGAAATCATGGGTGTCTCAAAATCATCTTGATGATCTACGAGAAATGTTTCAGTTCTTGTCGAAGTATGGAATGATGCAAAACCCTTAAAGTGTTCTTTCTGTATTGCTTCCTGAAAATTTCATTGCATTGTTGTGAATGTAAGGGGCATCGAGGCCAATCCAAATCTGATTGATGCCTTATGGAACATTACAGCCTCGACAATGAAAAGGGACTTACAAAATTTGAATGTAAAGATTGCTGCGGTGAGCCAAGTCATCTTAAAAGCAACGGATAAGTGTATACCCTTCTTTGATGCATAGAAGAAAGGTACGAAGAATTTCGAGTGGAAACAAGACTATTAGGACACTTTCGCAGAGTTATTGAGACACATGAAGATGCCATCAATCATGTCTATATTGGTGGAAGGAGAGGACTTATTCATCTACTTAGCAGTCTTGACACATAAATTGTGCACAACACTTGTACGCGATGTAACAACCCACCTTGAAATGGTCATTAATTCCAACCCAGGAAAGGCCCGTCAAAACTTAAAGACATTTGAAAGCTGGCTATTGGTTGGTAAAAAGAACAATATAAAGCTATTTATCTACACATTTATATCTCATAGTGGATGGATAAATATAATAATAGCAATAGTACCCATTTCATTCAAAATTCAAATGTCAGAACATCCATAATACAATACCAATAAGGACCGTCGCACATCTATAGTACGGCCATTTTCAGAATAAAATATTGTTTTTCAATGGGTACATCAGAAAATAACATGAGTTGATAAATAGATAAACCGCCAAAAGCTTCCTCCTCACTATAGCCTTCAATACCACTTTTTTGAACCTATGTTGTAATAAGGAGGGAGTTAAAATAACATATGTTTAGTGAATAAAAATCTTAAGCCTTACCATAATAGTACTAGGGTAGTACAATTTAAATAGGAATATGTCTTTCGTAATTTAGCAACATTATAAGTCTTTCCGAATATAAGCCAAATGGATTTCCAAATATAAGACCATAGCAATTTCTCTTTTTGTCCAATAACCCATATCTATCATCATTAATATCCTATCGACATAAGAGATAGTACCCAGGTCACTTAATACCTTTTAATAGGAACTAGGCAGACTACGACCATTTATATTTAAGGTTGGTCCTTGTCATTTAAGAACTATCCCAAGGCAGACTCCTCAATGGTATTTATCTTATCGACATTGTATGGAATCTCTTGAGCCAATTTATACATCATATCAAATAGGGACCTTTCTCAAAATATCTTCTACCATGCGTAACTGATAACCCTAAACATCTACTACTTCCTACGTAGAGAACAGACATGTCCTCATAGAGCTATTTAATACCTATCCCTCAAGCTTGTCCTTTATATTATGACCTGTACCCTAAAGTGACATCTTACACTAGTCCGACTACTCGTAGGTACTGCTAGTCAGATTAGCTGAGCAGGTTTACTATATAGAATTTGGGACTAACCTCGCGTCATCTGTATTTACTTATTATAGTTCTGTTACACATTATCCCTAAAGTCACACTATTGGTAACCAAATTAGCCGGGCAGACTTTCATGTGCCTTTGGCCGATCTCGCTTCCCTATAGTCATAATTCATAACACTCTCTAAACATATTATCGCACACCTCACCGCATTCATTATTAAGGGCTTATAAGAAATCTTTTTTATTTTGCCTTTATAACTAGTTACTTTCCTATGGACTTTCCTATCAACTATGTAATTAATACATTATAATAATATGTTGTATGTGTGTGGTGGGGCATGAATACGCGCCAAGCAAATTCTAAGCGTGTGGAGATTGCGCCTTAAATGAACGTTTAAATATCAACTATTCAAAAATTATACAAGTCCCATTTTCATATTATCAATATACCATAAGCCCAATATCCAAATTCCAATCACAGACTTGTATACAAATAAAATTTAAACTCAACTTATTTATACTAAAACAATATAATAAATTATTAATAGAAGTTCACAATTTCAATTAATTTTACGCTCTATTCAGCTTCTTTTTACAGGAAGTTAGATAAAGGGAATACTGATTGAAATTTTGGAAATACGTGGAGCGAACTACAAATAAGAATCATATCTTACATTCTGTTTCCTAATCAAAACCATTAATCGAACCCAAAGAAAAAGAATAAGAAGTGGAATACAAGGCAAAACATAAAAATTGCAAATCTACATAATTTCCATTATTTTAATATAAACAATTAAGATTTCAACTTAAGAGTTGACATTTTGCTTTGAGGAAATTTTGGAGATTATAATATAATGTTTTTGCAAACCAAAATTCTCCAAGGCATATATCGAATCTAAACTATACTAATCAATTATTAAAATAAAAAGACTAAGATTTCCACTAACTATAGGTCCTCAGCTTTGCTTTTTTTAATTTGACACTCCTATAATAATCTCCTTCAGATCTCTTGATATATACAATTAGGGAATTGTGTTAAGTTAGATTTATAAAATTAGAGGTTTGAAGGAAAATAGTTTTGGAAACATAAATAAACATATAGGAATTCTCACCTGAAACCCTAAAGAAAATTGCTGAATTTTTAAGGAAATGAACCGACAGAGCTTCGCTAGGTTCCCCAAACAATTAGTGAACAAAAGTGAAGGGCTAGGCTCTTATTTATAGTGGTTGAAATTCACCAAAACTGGTTTAAAATAAGAAAATCTAGGACATTCACTGCGGCAAAATACCCTATCCGCTACAAACCACCGGTCGACCGCCCCTACCTTATGGATCGACCGCCAGAAGTCGATCTATCCTAGGGAGCGGTCTATCGGTTCATTTATTTTAGGAATGTTTATTATTTACCATTGTTTATTTATTTATTTTATTCCATAACTATCATTTAACGTTAATGTTATTCTTAATGTTTACTTAACCCCTAAGTTCAATGGCCGTTAACTTTTGAAATTCAAATTTAATAAGTATTTAATTGTTTGAATTTGAATTCTATTTGAATTATTCTAAATTCAAAAAATTCAAACGTTTATAACATTTCTGGTTGGACTTCATTTTTAATGTATTATATATTGGAATTGATTGGAATTTTATCACGGACGCTGCGACATAACTTCAATGGTCAAATTACGACTTTTGCAAAATTTTCAGTTTAGCCCTATCTTTTTAAATAATATATCTAATTTATTTTTATTATTATTAATTTTTATAAGGTGCTACATTCTCCCCCGTAAAAAGGATTTCACCCACGAAATCTTTCCACGGGGCGGATAGTTCTACGCACAATAAACATCCATATTATACAATCAAGTTATCTACAAAACCATCCACTCAACCAAAAGTGAAATGTGATTATATGTGTAGATATACTATAAGTAAGCTCAATCCTAGCTTAAATGTACAATTGTAACATATAAGTATGTATGCAAACATCTTAAACAAGCATAAAATTTATATACGAGTGCAAAGTAGTGGAGAAAAAGTGTAGCAACCATCTCTTACCATTCAATCTAGTAACCACAATGCAACTAAAACCTAGTTTTGAAAAAAAAGGTTTACCTATAAAAAAGCTTAAGATGTCTTCAGTTTTCCATTTTCTTTCCCTTGGGTTGTCTCCCTACTATACTTGCACTAGCCTAATTTCTTAGTTGCGGAACTTCCTAGTTCGATGCTCCAAAATCGATGCGGTGGCACATGACATTTTGGCCCCGTCTCAATATCCCAAAATTGATCAGGCTCTACAACAATGGCTGTGTTATAAAGGCATTTCCTTAAATGTAATACGTAAAATACATCGTGTACTCTAGTTAATCTATCTAGTAGCCTTACGTAGTAAGCCAGCCACAACGGAATTCTCTTAAAATTGGGAAAGGCTTAAACAAATCTTGGTTCCAACTTTCCTAATTTCCTAAATATCATGCCCTTTCTAAGAGGGGAAATGTTGGTAAACACCATGTGTCTAACTTTTAATTCCAACTCTTTCCATCCCTTATCCACGTAGGATTTCTGGCGGTCTTCATTACCTTTATACGTCGCATAATCAACTCTACCTTTTCCGAAGTTTCGCAAATCAAATTTGATCCGAGTAGATTTTTTTTGGTGATTTCCCACCTACAATTTGGCTATTTAAGCAGCCTCCCATAAAGTGCTTCAAAGAGTCCCATACCATTTGTCGATCGGTAACTATTGTTATAAGCGAATTCCACTAAAGGTAGGTGCTGCTTCCAATGTCTTCCAAAGTCCATGATGCAAGCTCTCAACAATTCTTCCAAGACCCTGTACACTCATTTAGCTTGTTCATCAGTCTACGGTTGGTAGCCAGTGCTAAGATTCGATGAAGTACCTAAATTTATCTACAAACTCCTTCAAGATTCGATGATAAACATGGGGTCTCTATCATTAACGATGTTGATTGGAATTCCAAGAAGTCAAAACACCTTTTTGATATAAATATTCGCTATATTTTCTGCATTCTTATTCCTCTTAATGGGAATAAAACAGAAGCTTTTTGTGAGTCTGTCCACTATGACCCAAACTGCTTCATTGCTGCTTTAACTCCTAGGCAACCCATCTATAAAGTCCATTGATATATGTTCCCATTTCTAATTTGGAATCTATAACAGTAATAACAATCCTCCAGCCTTTCCTTGCTCCTCCTTTATCCTCTGACATGTTAAACAACTAGCAACAAATTCATATATTCTCTTTTTCATCCCTGGAAAATAGAAAATTCGATTCTATATCCTTATACATCTTATCTCCTTCGGAGTGAACGGTCATCCTCGAATAATGAGACTCCATAAGCACTTCCTCCAACAAACTGTCAATTTATATAACACAAAGGAAAATATCTCTTCTCAAATATCCCTTTTCATCAACTGCAAATTTACTGACTTAGGGAAATTGTTCTCGTCTATTTAGCTTGCTTAAAGTATCAATTATCTCCTCATCCTTTTTTTTGTTCAAGTCCAACGAGGCCCATCATTGTCGGCCTTGTTAGAACCTTGATTTTGATCAATGACAAAGGAGCTTTGCAATCAACAACGATATTCATGAATCTACGTATAGCGACTATAAAGGAAATCTTCGAAGGATAATCTCTAGTTAGTTTTGTGTTAATCTACATATATACAATGTACAATCTATCCTCAAGTAACACAAACACGAACACATCGACAAAAAGTTTCATGTTTTACAAAAAGATGACAGTCTAAGAAAACCTACAGTTCAGTCGACTGAACTATGCACCTCAGTCGGCTGAGTCTGTGTACATACACGAATATCACTTATGATATCCAGTCGACTGAACTTCTTGGTCAGTCGACTGAATACTGCAACTGTCATATTATTTTTTAATGGTGAAGGGACACTTCCCTTCGTCGAAGAGGAGTATCTCTTCCCTGCGGAGTTGCAATGATTCTTTGAACCATTACTCTTCACCAAGAGTTGCAACTCAACATATATATAAACAACAGATTCAAGATCATTTAACTAACTGATTTACAATTTCTATCTCTCTTGAATCAAAACCTATCTTTGCTCTTGAATTCATATTCAAACAACTTGTTTAAAATAGCAATCGATTTCTTCAATATCTTTACATACACACAATACATACACTTGAGGAGAAGATTATAGGAAGGTGTACTTTAAATGACTTATCAGTACAATTCAAAGTGTACATTCAGTCAGAACTACTCTCAACTATTTGAAGTCCTGTTGTAGTATCCTCAGGTGGGCAAATCCTGTTGTAGTATCCTTAGGTGAAAAGTCCTGTTCGGTTGTCCAGGCGGTGTAATACATGTTCCTCCAGGTTAAGAGAGGGTTTCGATTAAATTCAGAAGGAGTCTGGGACTAGACGTAGGATGGTGCTTCAAACCAGTATAAAAATATCTGGTGTCATTTTCTTTACTGCTATTTACTATTATCACTATTCCACACAAGTAATTAGTTTGGTTAATATTCCATATTACTCGATCCTTTGTCACTTTCATTTGGTATCAGAGCAAGGATATCCTATAACCATAACACTGATATTCGATACTGAATAATATGGAAAATCACCACAACACTAGTTTTACCAAAGGTCAATCCACTGCACGGCCACCACTATTCAATGGTTTGAACTATAGTTATTGGTCTACTAGAATGAGAATATTTATGCAATCAAATAGTTACGAAATCTGGAATATCACTCAAATAGAACATCACATACCTACTACTCCATTTGCAGAATGGTCCAACACACAAAAACTAGATGCCACCACAAATGCGAAAACCATGAACATGTTATATTATGCTTTAGACAAAAATGAGTTTAATAGAGTTAGCATGTGCACTACTGCTTATGAAATTTGGAGACCACTAAAAGTAACTCATGAAGGTACAAACAAAGTTAAGAAAAGTAAGATTTCAATGCTCAAAAATCAGTTTCAAAACTTTAGAATGAAACAAGATGATTCTATAAATGATATGTACTCTAGATTCCAAGACATATATCACTCACTATTGGCACTAGGAGAAAAGTATATAGATTTTGATATTGTGTCAAAACTACTCAATTCACTCACGGATGACTGGGAGAGAAAAGTTCTAGCTGTAGAAGAAGCTAATGATATCTCTACCATAATACCATAGGAGTTGATTGGTATTCTAATGTCTTATGAAGTTAATCTACAGGCTAAAAGAATACAGGCACAAGATAAGAAAACAATAGCATTCAAAGCTGAAAAGGAAGAATCAGATTCTGATGGTGAAGAAATCGATATGGCACTTATCGCAAAGAATTTCAAAAAGTTTTTGAAATATAACAAGAACAACCGATTTGGAAACAAAACGGAAATAATAATAGCACCAAACCATCATTATCAAATATAGAATGCTATGAATGTCATAAGAAAGGACATATGAAGAAAGATAGTCCCGATCAAAAGAAAGACAAACACAAGAACAAGAAGGACAGATACAAAAAGAAGCAAGCTTTTTCAGTAACATGGGATGTCTCAGAATCATCTTCCTCATCAGATAGCGACAGCGATAGCGACAATGAACAAGTAAATGTTTGCTTTATGGCTACAAATAATGAAGTAAGTGATTTATCTTTTGATGATTTAATAAAAGTGAATACAGTTTTATTAGAACAAAAGAAAAATATTAAAAGAAAATATAAAGAAGTTTATGAAAAACTAGAAAGAACAAAACTTGAAGTAGAAATGTTAAAAGATGAAAAGAAAATTTTAGAAGATGAACTCGAAGCTACTCAAGAATCCTGTTCAAATGCTACTTCTCAAATTACTATGATAACTCAAGAATTAGAACTCAAAAAGCGAAGAATGATATTTTACTAATTGAAAATCAAGATTTAAAAACTAATATTAACATATTAAAACTAGATATCTCTAGTTTAAAAACACAGTTAGAAAGAATTACCAAAAATGTTTCAAATTTTAATAAAGGAAGAGAAATTCTTTCTAAAATTCTTGAAAAATCTCAAACTGTGTCAAGTAGACAGGGACTAGGATATAATGATCTTTCAAAAAAATTACCAAAGAAAACAAATTCAAATAATACTATTTTTAAGAAAAGTAACCCAATGATTACCAAGAATAAATCAAATGTTTCTAAAAATATTAAAATTTGGGTTCCTAAAACCATAACTCTTTGATTAGGAAGAAGTATATAAATTCGTTTATAGAAAATATTCATAAAAATAAGAATTACAATTATAAAGGGAATGCTGAACCCTCTTGGGTTTGGTTTCCTAAGATCTAACTCTTAGGACCCTAATAAAAGATGGGTACCAATGTTATTTATATATTTTCTTGCAGGTACCATCTAAGAAAAGAGGAAAATGGATTTTAGACAGTGGCTGCTCAAAACACATGACAAGAAACAAAGATATGTTGACTAACATTATATACTCGGATGTAGGTTCTGTCACTTTTGGAGACAACTCCAAAGGATACATCATCGGCAAAGGCGATGTGAGCAACAATGGTATATCTGATTTACCTCTTATAAAAAATGTTCTATTAGTTAAAAATTTAAAACATAACCTACTAAGTATCAGTCAACTTTGTGACGAAGGCTTTAATATTTCATTTTCTAAAAATAAATATAGTATTTTTAATAACAATAAAAATCTTATTTTCAAAGGAAAAAGAGATAGAAATATCTATATTTTAAATATGAAAATAGTTCACGATACTAATATGTGTTTAATGGCCAAAGAAAATGATCCTTGGCTATGGCACAAACGGTTTTGTCACGTTAATTTTAAAGCAATAAGAAAATTATCGCAAAATGATTTAGTAAAAGGTTTACCTAAAATGAATTTCAAAGTAAACAAAATTTGTGATGCATGTCAACGAGGAAAGTTATCGAAATCATCTTTCAAATCTAAGAAAAATATATCTACAATACAACCACTCGAATTACCGCATTTGGATCTTTTTGGACCAACGCAGGTACAATCGATAAATCATAATAAATATGTATTTGCAATTGTTGATGATTTTTCAAGATTTACATGGACTTTATTTTAAAAAAAATAAAAGTGATACGTTTGAAAATTTTAAAATATTTGTTAAAAGAATTCAAAATCTTAAAAATTTAAAAGTTAGAAATATGAGAAGTGATCATTGAGGTGAAACTGGAAATGAAAACTTCGAATTATTTTGCAATAAAAAAGGGATATCTCATAATTTCTCCTTTCCTTGAACACCACAACAAAATGGAGTTGTAGAAAGGAAAAATAGAACTCTATAAGAATGTACCAGAACATTATTAAATGGAAGTACTTTACCAAAACATTTCTGGGCTGAAGCTGTAGCAACTGCTTGTTATGTTTTGAATCGTGTTTCCATTCGACCACTAACTAAACACACTCCATACGAACTTCTAAATGGAAGAAAACCAAAAATATCATATTTTAAAGTATTCGGTTCACAATGTTTTATTTTAAACACAAAAGATCAGCTAGGAAAATTCGATCCAAAATCCGATGAAGGAATATTCATAGGATATTCTGATCGAAGTAAAGCTTATAGAATTTTTAATAAACGAACAAAAATAATCGAAGAAACACTTCATGCCTCTTTCGATGAAAATTTCAAAATTAATAACATAATAGACGATGACGAAATTATTCCTAAGTCAATCACAAATACTGTTTTTGAAAACAATTCAGATCAAACTATAAATAATGCTGAAAATACTGCTAATCATAATAACGAATTAAGATCTCCTCCTAGAACTCTTAAAGACCATCCTATAGAAAACGTTATTGGATAAATAAATTCAAACGTTAGGACTAGAAGTCAGCTTAACCAAATGGGCCACGTAGCATTCATTTCTAATATCGAACCTAAAAATGTTAAAGAAGCTTCTACTGATGACTATTGGATTATAGCTATGCAAGAAGAACTAAACCAATTCGAACGAAACAAAGTTTGGGACTTAGATCTTAGACCAAGTGATCAAACAGTCATTGGTACTAAATGGGTTTTTAAAAACAAAGCAGACGAACAAGGAAATATTACTAGGAATAAAGCTAGCTTAATCGCCCAAGGATATAATCAAGAAGAAGGTATTTACTATGAAGAAACGTTTGCTCCAATAGCCCGACTTGAAGCAATACGAATTTTACTAGCCTTTGCTTGATTTCATAATATTAAACTATATCAAATGGATGTTAAAAGCACATTTCTAAACGATTTTATAAAAGAAAATGTTTTTGTTGAACAACCTCCTCTATTTGTACATGAAAAATTTTCCAGACCATGTTTATAAACTTCGGAAAGCTTTATATGGATTGAAACAAGCACCACGTGCTTGGTATGAAAGACTCAAAAGCTATCTTATTGAATCTGGTTTGGAAATTGGGAAGGTTGATCAAACTTTATTTATAAAGAAAACTATAAAGGATATTCTAGTAATTCAAATATACGTTGATGATATCATTCCGGATCTACTAATAATAAATTATGTCAGGAATTTTCAAATATAATGACTAAAGAATTTGAAATGTCACATATGGCTGAATTATCTTACTTTTTGGGATTACAAATTAAACAATAAATAATGGAATTTTCATTAAGCAAGAAAAATATTGTGGTAATCTAATTAAACGTTTCGGTATGGCAAAAACTTCTGCCAAACCAACTCCTATGAGTACAACGATACATCTCGATCGAGATGAGGAATGCAAAAGTGTTGATCAAAAAGTATATCGAAGCATGATTGGATCATTATTATATTTAACAGCTAGTAGACCCAACATTATGATGAGTGTTTCCTTATGTGCATGTTTTCAAGCGAATCCGAAGGAATTACATCTACGAGCAGTAAAACGTATATTACGATATCTAAATAAAACCAAAGATTTCGGACTATTTTATCTGAAAGAATGTCCATTCGAATTAATATCATACAATGATGCTGACTTTGGAGGATGTCGGACGGATAGAAAAAGTACAAGTGGAACTGTCATTTCATTGGTCGTTCTTTAGTATCTTGGTTTAGTAAGACACAAAACTGTGCATCACTATCAACCTGCGAAGCAGAATATATTTCTGCTGCACTAGCATGTGCTCAGGTTATATATATGCAACAAACCCAATAAGATTTTAGAATAAATTTATCCAAATCCACTATTTTTTGTGATAACACTAGTGCTATAAATTTATCAAAAAATCCATTCAATCATTCACAAACAAAAAATATTGACATTCGTCACCATTTTCTTCGTGATAAAATTGAAAAAGATTTAGTAAAATTGGAATTCGTTGCATCTGAAAAACAATTAGCCGATATATTTACAAAACCATTAAATGAAAATAGTTTTATAAAATTAAGAAGAGAGTCAGGAATTATATCACAAAAAGATTTGTAAAAATAATTTTTTTTTACGATTCTACTATGACTTGATGTAATGACCCGGATTTTTGAATGATTAATTTGCAATATTTAAATTGGATTTGAACTTTAATTTGATTATAATATGAACAGTTTGGTTTTATATGATAGAAAGGATTCAGAATTTAAATATAACGACCTGTTGGATTAAATAATTATTAAAATAGTAATTGAATATCGGGTAAAATATTAAATCGGGGGTAGTAAGCTTGTTTAAGTTACTTTAAAGGCTTATAGAATTTATATTAATAATAGTGAAAATAATAGATGAGTTAAAATTTGAATTTGACAGTGGTTTGTCCAATTTTAAAATTACATCGTTTAAATTGACGTTTAAAATAGCCATCCGAGGCAAAGTCTCGGAATTCGACGAAACCAATTTCGTTGGATCCGTGATATTGAATTATTGTCGGATTTCAAATTTCGTAGCTTTTGGAGCTATCTTGTAATCGTACGAAATGTAAACGTCTAGGAAATAATTAATTGAATTAATTTTAATAGTCGATCTAAAAACTGTCTTCTCTATACGATCGAATTAGGACTCGAAACCTTTTCCATTGCGTTCGGAATAGGTATATAACATTATAGACCCCGAGCGACACGTGTCGATAGGAGGTCAGGATTTTGAATTGCGTAATTCAGAAGATTTTAAATTTAAAGTTTAAAATAAATTAATCAAGCTTCCTCAACACACTTTCGTCCCATCAGAACGTTGTAGCTCGTCTTCTTCCATAAGCTTTCCATTTTCTTTAACTCGCGACGTTTCTTTCTTCACTCTGAAATAAAATTCACTCCTCGAATAATGGTCGCTAGTTTCTCTCGGCCTCAATCAAAAATTCCCTCATCAAATCGATTCGTTCGAAAAAAAATCATTTCCATTCGAATCTCGTTCGAGCATAGAGGGGGCGCGACGCGATTCTCGAGCTTGGAGGTATGGAAGTCGCACGCGTAAAGGGTTGCTATCGCTAGGGCTTGGAGGAGGCGACGAAGCCGCGAAGGTTGGCGGCGGCACGGTTCAAGCGCGAGGCAGATCGTGCTGGGGTAAGCGAACACGAGTGTCGCTGGTGATGGGTTGGCGCGTGTCGAGGCGGCTGTAGCGTATGGAGGAGCTAGGGATTCGGCAACATACGGTTTGGCTCGGTTTTGAGCATCGCGATAGGCTCGGCAACATCACGCAGGGAGGGTTGCGAGAAGGAGGCGACGTCGGTGGTCGTGGTGGCATCGAAGTCAAGGTCCTAGGTTCGCGAGTCACTGAGGTACGATCTTAACATTCGAATTTTGTAATATATATGGTTTTAAAAAAAAAGAGAAACTGTGCAGTTAGGAAATTTATTTCCGTAAAGTATATATCATTTTTTGGGTTTTTAAATTTAGTTCGTATATATATACAAACTGGAAATTTTATATGGGAACTGCAGTAAAGTATATGGCTTTTAAATTATATATAAGTATACGAATATGCAGATTTTATGTATAAACTGTAAAACAGATTAAAATGGACAAGATTATGAAAATTGAAATTTTAAATGTTGAAGAATTTATATATAGACAGGTTTGAAATATATGGATTTTAGGATGCTGAAAAGCCTATATAAAAATTGGAATTTTAAACCTATACAGAAATTTTATATACATAGGACTTTAAAAAAAATACAAATATTTGATTTTTAAAAATAAATATAAGTCATTTTGGTATAAGAAATTACAAAGAAGGAAATTAAAATAAATATATATACCTCTACATTTTAAATATTGCTAGTTCGTTTAAAAATAATTTACTTAGGTGATTAATTTGTTTAATTAGCTTATTTAATTATTTTAGTCACTAAAAGATGTTTTAAAATTTAATTATTTGTTGAAATAAATCATTGGTTAAAATTAAATTATTAGAGTTAAGGAATAAATTTATTTAAACGGAAATTAATTGTTTGATCTGTTCAAATATTAATAAAATCATATAATTGTTTATATAAGGTCAAAAGTCGGGGAATTGGGTCAAGATTGGAAGGGATTGCAACTTAAAGAAGAGGTGAGACTTTCTCACTCATTTGGATGCCATAGTTAAAAATTTAAATGTTAAATTTAAATCATTGGATGTGTTTGGATGATTTATAATAGTTTATTCACTGAATGATATTATAAACCCATATACCGTGTTATCCCACTTTGAAGTGGAATTGATATGTTATTGTGCTAACATCTGTGGATGTAGGGAAACAGGTTGGAGGGATCCAACAAGATTCCTCAAATATTTACTTAACACACACACACACACACAGACATATATATATATGCTGATATGTGACAGGGTGATGAATTGATATGGATTTATATAAATTGAATTATTAACCTTTCAATAACATGTAAGTGAAAATTTGGAGTTCTTAAATTCTATCAATAATTTTATTAAAGGAAGTGAAACGGAACTTGAATAGAAATAATTATTAAGGATTTGGATTTACTTCTATTTGGAAAAAAAATAGGGAAAATAAAAGTTTATTGATACTTAATTGGTTAAAAGTTAAGTTTTGGACAATTTAACTTATATATTAATAACTAAGGTATAAAAGTGAAATTCTAACTAAGGGAATAAAATGAAAATTTATTAAGAGATAAAAAGGGGAATTCTATTATGGAATAAAAAGGAATTTTATTAAGGAATGATATGAAATTTTATTGAGAAATAAAATTATAAAAGATGAAATTTTTTTGAATAAAATTATTTTATAAATAAATAGAAACTCAAGGGAGTTTATCAAATTTATAAACGGGGTTTATAAATGGAAAAGGAAAAAAAATTAGTACATATGGGAAAAGATAAGTCAAGGAGAAATCTTATATTGAGTTATAAATTTGTTTGAAACGGAAATAGTAGAATATTTCCAAAAGTAAGAGGTGTGAATTTGGACAAGAGGCACTTATAGATGGATATTGGGTTTTCCAAAATTATAAATTTATTTTTAAAGGGGGTATTTTTTTTAAAATTACTATACTATATAAGTTTGTATAAACTATTATTTGTATGTAAAATATTTTCGAATTAGTTACTTTGAAGTCTTGGTAAATATTTATTAATAAACTCTAATTTTCTAAAACCAGTTTTGAATTTTATCATTAATTGGATATGAACTTTAATATTACTTTCGAACCATAATTTGTATAAAACCATACTTCTTATTTTATAAATATAGATGTTTTCAAATTGTTTTTAAAACCCAATTAAAATCCTCTTGTGATGGTAAGCAGGTTTATTTAAATGAGATAATATTTAGGAGAAATCTTATAAAATGGAGAAATTGAGTTTGAGAATTTATAAGAAGAGTGAAGTTGATTTTTGAGAAAAGAATGAAAAAAACAAAGAATATTTTCAAAGGGTAAATCAAAATGTGAGTGAGTATAGGAAATCATTTAAATGATTTCATGGAAATAAAAGGGCTTTCAAAATTGTCTCAAATGGGTTAAAATGGAAATAATATCTGAATGATATTTGAGGAAAATATTTGATGGTTGCTTGTGAATGATTAATTGATAGTTAAATCATCGACTATCAATACTGGACAATGCGCTGATCATTTTGAAGAGTCCGGGATCGGATTTAATTATCCGAAAACCACTTTGATCCGGTTTGAACGATTACGAATGAAGACCGTGAAGAGTTGAAGACGGTGATTCGGTTTGTCCAGACCCAGGGCAACTTGTATGGACGAATGCTTTCAGAACATCGTCAGGTGGAAGATGAACAATCTAAGTTGGACTCGTTCTTGAAAGGTAATGCTTAACCTCAAGCCTCATCAACCGGGAATGGCTAAAACAGGGGAGGTGCAGCAAGGCTTCGTGGGTAGCCCCCACTGGAGAGTAAGGTTTCCCCTGTCTAGATGTCCCTTTTTATTTCGGCTTACTGGGTGGTTGGTCGCGCCAACCACAGGGTGATCTTACTTGGGACTGTCCAGTAAGGGATGGTTTCGGTCTTGTGTTGCAGGGGAGTTACGGTGGCTCCTCGTTACTCTGATCTAGACCAGGTACTGTGACGGGCGATACCCCGGTAGCCCTGCCATTGTATGGAATCCAGTCTCCAATAAACGCCTGTACGGTTTTGATTGTGCCCAACTATTGCTGAAACGTGAGATGCAAGCATTTCAGCTAGATTCTAATTTACTTTCTATAGACACTATTATAATATCAAACGAATTTGATAAAAAAAATGTTTTGGCTATCGTAAGGTAAAAACCCGACATGTTTATTTGTGGCGTGGTCTTACGAGATGCTTTTGTTTTTCAAAGGATTTTTGAAAATATAATAATCCAATTGGGTGTGATTTCTCACGCTGGTTTTCCAGACTGACTCGGGTGTTGTTTTATATGATGCTCGGGTCAGACCGAGTTAAGTAGGACCAGGTTAAAACCTAAGGAGTTCAGGAGACGAGCTGATGACAGAGCGTACTTCCGTATTTGACTATTATTTCCGCTGTATATGGACAATTATTAGTTGTCTCTGTATGGATGTTTGATGTACTCTGATGATGGTATGTATGTATATATGTATACAGTACAGATTTCTTTGTATTTAAAAGCTGTTATTATATATTATATTTTGTTCCGCTGCGATTGTTAGACTCTAATGTTGTTTTTATTTCTTCTTCTACCTCTTTCTTCTTTTACCCGAAGACTCGTACTTTTGTGCCACTTTGGACAGAACTGTTGTGGAATTTTGTTAGTCCAAAGGGGTACGGATTTGCGGGCCTTTACACTTGGTATCTGAGCTGAAAGGTTAAGAGAGAACCTTGGCTCTGGTGGGGATTACTCATTAGAAATAGAGTCATTAGTACTCTAGAATGAGTTGAGCATATTAATAGATATGACAGCGTATTTGTTAGTGAATATAAATTGGCTTTATATTGTGTTGATTGATTTATTGAGCGACATATGAACCTTCTTCAGCACAGTCTGTACAACTGGGCCGAAGGGGTTTCTAAACACTTGAATAGAATAATTCGACACAATATTATTTTCGAAAACAGGTAAATGAAATAATTTTACCCAAAATATATTTTGATATAAAAAGAAATAATTTTCTGCAAATTATTATATATAATTCAAGTGTTTGGATGATAGTATGATAGACAAATAAGATTATAAGGATTTAAAATGGCTTATATAACCAAGGAGAGTATGAGATTAAATTTTGGAGTTAAAATTGAAAATGAAGTCAAAAATAAGGATTTAACTTGGATTAAGTTAAAAATTTAGCTTTTGAAATTTAACTAATGATGGAAATTACTAATAATATAAATAAATTGGTAAAGTAAATGAAATTTAGAGTGTAAATGAATTAGACTGGGAAAAATTTAATAGAAATTAAATTTGGTTGAGATTAACTTAAGCTTATAATTGGATTTAAATTTAAGATTGAAATGAAATGAATTGAGACGTGGATGATATTAAATGAAATTAATTTCTTATTTAATTAAATCCAAGTGAATTGGTGGATTAAAAAAAATAGTATGATGCTAGATTTAGCTGAAGTTCAGTTAAATAAAATGGGATTGAAATAAAATTCAGTTGAGATTATAGATAATATTGAATGGAATTAAATTCTTACTTCAACAAAGTGAAAGTAAGTTGAATAAGAAATTGTTTGGGGTAAATGAATTAAAATAGCCCATAAGGTTAAAAAGCATTGAAATAAAATATATATATACTTGACTATGTAAAATATATAATCCCTAATTAAAAGTAGAAGGTGAATGGGATTGATTGTTAATGGATGTAAATGTGAATATAAATAAGTGTATGACTTATAAATCTGAAGGAGTGAAATTCCAACCCAAATAGAATAAATGAAATATGAATATATTCAAGCTTAAGTGGGTAGAAATGTGTGAAAATATAAATGTGTGACTTATAAGAGAAAAATATGAAGAAGTTAAATACTAAGCCAAAATAAAATTGTTTTGTATTTGGAGAATGAAATAAAAATCCAAACTTGAATTATAAAATAACATTGAACTCAGGTAAAATATAAGATGATTTTAAAGATAAAAACCCAATATGGAATTGGAAGTGGAAGTGAACTTAATTGGATAATTAATTATTTAACGAATATGGAAATGGAACCTAAGTTGGATTATGAGATAATAATGGAGTTGGGAATGAACTCGAGTTATAAATAAAATTCAACTGGGATTGGTGGTGATCTAAATATAAGTGGAAATGTTGTGGAATTGGATTGAAATAAAAATGGTTTGCATTTGCAAATAAAATCCAGTTCGGGTATAAATAAGTTAAACATGACCATGTTAATAATAAAATAAATTTAGATGAACTGGGTATGGAAATTTGAAATTTAAATGGATTATGAGAATGGCTAATTGAATTTAATGGAATTTGATTAGATGAGAATCAAATTAAAAGGGAAATGAACTGGAGTATGAAGTTGGAATAAGAAAATTGAATTAAGTTAATAATAATAGAAGCTTGGCTTCGAGTAAGGGTGAAAGCTCATTAAATGAAACATGGGTGGATTTAATTTGGGTAATGATTATTAATTTATAAGCATGGAATATTGAGCTTAGTAAAATGGTTTGTCTGGAACCAATGATGGAATAAAATGCAAATATATAGTATGTAAATAAAATGGAATGAAATTAGAAATAATTGAGTTGAAGTCAATTTTAAAATGGTTATGAAACTAAAGGAATTGTTTGTTTGAATGAATATCATCGAATTGCTTAAATTAATCGTTCGACGTAAACGGAATTAAATAAAAATTCTATGGAATGATAAAGTAAATAAAAATTTGACTTGTGAATCAAATGCAATGAATATGTGTAGGTTAGATTAAAAATGAATAGAATGTAAGAAAATGATGTTAAAAATCATTCCGAATTGGATAGGATAATATAGAAATTGAGTAAAGCAATTGGGTTAATATTGTGACTTTATTAATTGCTTATGGAAACTGGTTGTGTATATTGTTTATAAAAAAATAAACTTGTGATTATTAACTGATAAAAGTAGCATGGACTGATTTTGAAATCAATTAACTTTGAAATGAATTGTTCGGACATAATTATGAATTGAAGATGAGCAAATGAGTTGTTAATTACTTAAGTTGAATGCAAATAGTATGTGAATCGGTTGAAAACAAACGGAAGTAGTTTGGAAACTATATAAATTGGTTTATGGAAGTATTTATAATGCATTGCTTATGTTATTGATTGTGGTAGCTGTTTAAATAAATGAAATGTTATAAATTTCATAAATATTTTACTTATGTGTTTAAATTGAGTAAGTACAGGTACCGGAAGACCGTTTAGCGAGATTTTGGACGCACAAATGCTTAAATAAATACGCTGCTTGC
The DNA here is from genome assembly GCA_030765085.1 of Allium cepa. NCBI lineage: Eukaryota > Viridiplantae > Streptophyta > Magnoliopsida > Asparagales > Amaryllidaceae > Allium > Allium cepa. The sequence goes on from CM060934.1 coordinate 837,063,463, forward strand.
TAAAAATGCTAAATAAGGTACACCTACGCAATACAAACTATGAAATATGAACTGTTTTTGGTTTTTCCGACTGTGTGGGTCGATATATATAAATTTATATCTATTGTCAAATTGCAAAAGCTCTTCCGTACAAAGGGGACTTTGCCAAAAAAATTCGGAAATTTTGGGAGTTAGAAAATTTTTGAAAATTTTGTTAACGACAAACGTTTTCAAATTGGAAATTGAAATAAATTAGTGAATGAAACTAATTTAAAATAATGACATGAATTTTTTATAAATGAAAAATAGAATTTAAATATTCAGAGTTAAAGATAAATTGAATTCATATGGAAATGGAAGAATCAATTTGAATAAGAATAGATATAAACTAAAGTGGTAAGATGAAAATAAATATAAGAAACACATAAAATGCTTATACTAACTTAAGCAAGGAAGGATGCATTCTCGATTGGGAATTTATATTTCAAATATAATCTAAAATAATATTTGAATGAATAGATATTGACATTTGTAAGAAAGTCGATAAAATGTTTTGAATATTGTGATTGGACATATTGCTGTGTAAGATATGCAGGTAATATAAGGGAAAGATAATTGATTTTGATTTCAGAAGATAAATTTGAAATGCTCGACAAAAAGGTATGTGTTTAAATTTCTATATGAAAATTGATTGGGATTTTGGTCGAGCCACTTGGCTTTTTGTTTTCGGGAGGCCGTAGAGCCATTTTGTAGTTGTACCGAGCTAGCCGCGCAAAGGAGACGCTAGCAAAAAATTTCGGGAATTTAGGGAGTTAGAAAAATTTTGAGAAAATTTTGATAATTAAAAATTTGGTTTTAAATCGAAACTTGAATGGTTAAACAAATAGTATAGTTTGAAACTAGGGAAAAGTTTGGAAAATTAATAAGAAGGGTAATGCGTCTTTTATTAAAAAGATAGTTGGTAGGATGTTGAATTGTTGGTTTTGGAGAAATAGTAACGGGTATTGGACCATTCTTCCTCACTAGTAATTTCGGGGACGAAATTCTTCTAAGGAGGGAATGTAACGACCTGGATTTTTGAACGATTAATTTGCAATATTTAAATTGGATTTGAACTTTAATTTGATTATAATATGAACAGTTTGGTTTTATATGATAGAAAGGATTCAACATTTAAATATAACGACCTGTTGGATTAATTAATTATTAAAATAGTAATTGAATATCGGGTAAAATATTAAATCGGGGGTAGTATGCTTGTTTAAATTACTTTAAAGGCTTATAGAATTTATATTAATAATAATGAAAATAATAGATGAGTTAAAATTTGAATTTGACAGTGGTTTGTCCGATTTTAAAATTACATCGTTTAAATTGACGTTTAAAATAGTCATCCGAGGCACAGTCTCGGAATTCGACGAAACCAGTTCCGTTGGATCCGTATTTGAATTCTTGTCGGATTTCAAATTTCGTTTCTTTCGGAGCTATCGTGTAATCATACGAAATGTAAAAGTCTAGGAAATAATTAATTGAATTAATTTTAATAGTCGATCTAAAAACTATCTTCTCTATACGATCGAATTAGGACTCGAAACCTTTTCCATTGCGTTCGGAATAGGTATATAACATTATAGACGCCGAGCGGCACGTGTCGATAGGAGGTCAGGATTTTGAATTGCGTAATTCGAGAAGATTTTAAATTTAAAGTTTAAAATAAATTAATCAAGCTTCCTCAACACACTTTCGTCCCATCAGAACGCTGTAGCTCGTCTTCTTCCATAAGCTTTCCATTTTCTTTAAATCGCGACGTTTCTTTCTTCACTCTAAAATAAAATTCACTCCTCGAATAATGGCCGCTAGTTTCTCTCGGCCTTAATCAAAAATTCCCTCATCAAATCGATTCGTTGGAAAAAAAAATATCATTTTCATTCGAATCTCGTTCGAGCATAGAGGGGGGCGCGACGCGATTCTCGAGCTCGGAGGTATGGAAGTCGCACGCGTAGAGGGTTGCTATCGCTAGGGATTGGAGGAGGCGACGAAGCCGCGAAGGTTGGCGGCGGCATGGTTCAAGCGCGACGTAGCATCGCGCTGGGGTAAACGAACACGAGTGTCGCTGGTGATGGATTGGCGCGTGTCAAGGCGGCTATACCGTATGGAGGAGCTAGGGCTTCGGCAACATAAGATTTGGCTCGGTTTTGAGCATCGCGATAGGCTCGGCAACATCGCGCAAGGAGGGTTGCGAGAAGGAGGCGACGTCGGTGGTCGTGGTGGCATCGAAGTCAAGGTCCTGGGTTCGCGAGTCATTGAGGTACGATCTTAGCATTCGAATTTTGTAATATATATGGTTTAAAAAAAACTGTGTAGTTAGGAAATTTATTTCCGTAAAGTATATATCAGTTTTTGGGTTTTTAAATTTAGTTTGTATATATATACAAACTGGAAATTATATATGGGAACTGCAGTAAAGTATATGGCTTTTAAATTATGTATAAGTATACGAATATGCAGATTTTATGTATAAACTGTAAAACATATTAAAATGGACAAGGTTTTGAAAATTGAAATTTTAAATGTTGAAGAATTTATATATAGACGGGTTTGAAATATAGGGATTTTAGGATGCTGAAAAGCCTATATAAAAATTGGAATTTTAAACCTATACAGAAATTTTATATACATAGGACTTTAAAAATATATATAAAGATTTGATTTTCAAAAATAAATATAAGTCATTTTGGTATAAGAAATTACAAAGAAGGAAATTAAAATAAATATATATACCTCTACATTTTAAATATTGCTAGTTCGTTTAAAAATAATTTACTTAGGTGATTAATTTGTTTAATTAGCTTATTTAATTATTTTAGTCACTAAAAGATTTTTTGAAATTTAATTATTTGTTGAAATAAATCATTGGTTAAAATTAAACTATTAGAGTTAAAGAATAAATTTATTTAACCGGAAATTAATTGTTCGATCTGTTCACATATTAATAAAATCATATAATTGTTTATATAAGGTCAAAATTCGGGGAATTGGGTCAAGATTGGAAGGGATTGCAACTTAAAGAAGTGGTGAGAAAGTCTCACTCATTTGGATGCCATAGTTAAAAATTTAAATGTTAAATTTAAATCATTGGATGTGTTTGGATGATTTATAATAATTTAACCCATATACCGTGTTATCCCACTTTGAAGTGGAATTGATATGTTATTGTGCTAACATCTGTGGAAGCAGGGAAACAGGTTGGAGGGATCCAACATGATTCCTCAAATATTTACTTACCATATATATATATATATATATATATATATATATATATATATATATATATATATATGCTGATATGTGACAGGGTGATGAATTGATATGGATTTATATAAATTGAATTATTAACCTTTTAATAACATGTAAGTGAAAATTTGGAGTTCCTAAATTCTATCAATAATTTTATTAAAGGAAGTGAAATGGAACTTGAATAGAAATAATTATTAAGGATTTGGATTTACTTCTATTTGGAAAGAAAAATAGGGAAGACAAAAGTTTATTAATACTTAATTGGTTAAAAGTTAAGTTTTGGACAATTTAACTTATATATTAATAACTAAGGTATAAAAGTGAAATTCTAATTAAGGGAATAAAATGAAAATTTATTAAGAGATAAAAAGGGGAATTCTATTATGGAATAAAAAGGAATTTTATTAAGGAATGAATTATTAAGGAATGATATGAAATTTTATTGAGAAATAAAATTATAAAAGATGATTTTTTTTGAATAAAATTATTTTATAAATAAATGGAAACTCAGGGGAGTTTATCAAATTTATAAACGGGGTTTATAAATGGAAAAGGAAAAAAATCAGTAAAACGGGAAAAGATAAGTCAAGGAGAAATCTTATATTGAGTTATAAATTTGTTTGAAACGGAAATAGTAGAATATTTCCGAAAGTAAGAAAAGTGAATTTGGACAAGAGGCACTTATAGATGGATATTGGGTTTTCCAAAATTATAAATTTATTTTTAAAGGGGGATATTTTTTTAAAAATTACTATGCTATATAAGTTTTTATAAACTATTATTTGGATGTAAAATACTTTCGAATTAGTTACTTTGAAGGCTTGGCAAATATTTATTAAAAAACTCTAATTTTCTAAAACCAGTTTTGAATTTTATCATTAATTGGATATGAACTTTAATATTACTTTTGAACCATAATTTATATAAAACCATACTTCTTATTTTATAAATATAGATGTTTTAAAAAAAAAATTAAAACCCAATTAAAATCCTCTTGTGATGGTAAGCAGGTTTATTTAAATAAGATAAGATTTAGGAGAAATCTTATAAAATGGAGAAATTGAGTTTGAGAATTTATAAGAAGAATGAAGTTGATTTTTGAGAAAAGAATGAAAAAAAAAGCAAAGAATATTTTCAAAGGGTAAACCAAAATGTAAGTGAGTATAGGAAATCATTTAAATGATTTCATGGAAATAAAAGGGCTTTGAAAATTGTCTCAAATGGGTTAAAATGGAAATAATATCTAAATGATATTTGAGGGAATTATTTGATGGTTGCTTGTGAATGATTAATTGATAGTTAAATCACCGACTATCAATATTAAACAATGCGCTGATCGTTTCGAAGAGTCCGGGATCGGATTTAATTATCCGAAAACCACTTCGATCCGGTTTGAACGATTACGAATGAAGACCGCGAAGAGTTGAAGACGGTGATTCGGTTTGTCCAGATCCAGGGCAACTTGTATGGACGAATGCTTTCAGAACATCGTCAGGTGGACAATGAGCATTCTAAGTGGGACTCATTCTTGAAAGGTAACGCTTAACCTCAAGCCTCATCAACCTGTAATGGCTAAAACAGGGGAGGTGCAGCAAGGCTTCGTGGGTAGCCCCCACTGGAGAATAAGGTTTCCCCTGTCTAGATGTCCCTTCTTATTTCGGCTTAGTGGGTGGTTGGTCGCGCCAACTGTTGAGTCACAGCTTCTATGAAGATTTTGATTGCTGACAACAATATTAAAGCGATCGACAAATCAAGACGTACATATGGTACTCTAGATTATAGGTTGATTATTTGATGTTATAATAGTAATAAAATTGTCAAAATCTATCCTCAAATAATCATGCACAAAATATAATATATATATATACACATTTATATAGGTTGTGCACTTTATTGTGCAACTTAACAGAGACCGGTCGACCGGTCCAAAAATGAACGGTCGACCGTTCCTGTTGAATGTGCACAATAAACGTGCACACATGTACATAACGACTATATTTTTAAAAACCTGTCTACCGGTTAGTTTTTGACCTGTCGACCGTTTTTAAACAGAGAACAACTTCTTCCAAAAGACACATCTTTCTTCAATAGTTGCGTCTCTTCTTCTTCATTAATGATCATAACTTTTGACTGCAACTTTTCACCAAGGGTTATAACTATTTTCTCTCTATAAATACACATCAATATCATTGATTAAAACAATAAGTTTTATTAAGATTATATATGCTCTCTATCTATTCTTTGAATTCACTTGCATTCAAAAAGCTCTAAACTACTTTCATTCCTTATTGAATCATTGACACTATCTCATATATTTTGATTCAATAAGCAATATAAATTCCATAATCTTCACAAACATCATTCACAATTTGAGGATAAGATTATAGGAAAAGTGTACTACAAGTGACAAATCCGTGTTTACAAGAGCACAAGTTGTCAACAACAATTGTAATTGTTTTTTTGTTGAAGTCCTCAGTATTGTAAGAGGCAAGTGTTGAAGCCCTCAGTGTTGTAGAGGCGTGAAATCCCGTTCGGCTGTTCGGGTAATTGTAAACCTGTTCCTCCGGGTGAAGCGAGGTTGTAATTAGTGAAAATCCAGATAGTAGTCTGGGACTGGACGTAGGACGGTGCTCCGAACCAGTATAAAAATCTCTGGTGTGATTTTTCTATTTTTTTATTTACAATGCTATTATCATCTATTTCTGCATTTGTATTGTAATCCATATTAAACGATCCGTGTATACTATATTAGCACATATAATTGTATATACACCGCACTTTCATTTGGTATCAGAGCACGGTCATCATATAACCGTAACGCAGTTATTTGATATATTCTTGTAATATGGCAAATAACGCAAGTACTAGCACTCAAAACACCACTTACACAGAAGGGCAATCGACACAAAGACCTCCATTTTTCAATGGTCTTAACTATATTTATTGGGCAACACGTATGTCATTCTTTATGCAATCAAGTAGCTATGATGCTTGGAATGCTACTCAAAGAGAAATAGTGAATCCAACAACTGATTATTCAGAATGGACTGTGGCTGAGAAAACGGCAGCAGCCATAAATGCAAGAGCAATAAATATGTTGTTTTGTGCATTAGACCAAAATGAATATAATCGTGTTAGTATCTGTACTACTGCATATCAAATTTGGCAAACGCTAAAAATCACTCATGAAGGTACTAACAAGGTTAAACAAGCCAAAATAGCCATGCTGAAAAGTCAATTTCAAAATTTCAAAATGAAACCAAATGAAACAATCAATGACATGTATTCACGGTTTCAAACTATTCACCATGCACTTATTGGGTTAGGACAAAAGTATTCCGATTTTGATGTTGTTTCAACAGTCCTACATTCTCTACTAATGAATGGGAAGGAAAAGTATTAGCAATTGAAGAAGCTAATGATCTTTCCGTCATGAAGCCAGATGAATTGATAGGAAATTTAATGTCCTATGAAGCAAATTTGCAGGCTAGAAAAGAACAGAAAGAAGAAAAGAAAAATGTAGCATTTCATGTTGAGAAAGATGAAAATGAATCAGATTCTGAAGATGAAGATTTGGCGTTCATTGCTAAAGGTTTCAAAAAATTCCTAAAATATCGAAAGGCCAGTCGCTACAATAAAAGGAAACCTGGATCAAATAAACCATCTTCATCTGCTATAGAATGTTTCAACTGCCATAAAAAGGGACACATGCAGAAGGATTGTCCAGAACAAAAGAAAAAGTCAGAAAATGACAAATTCAAATATAAGAAGGACAAATCAAAGAAACGAGCCTTCTCAGTAACATGGGATGATTCAGAGTCATCTTCATCAGAAAGTGAAAGTGATTCGGAGAATGAACAAGCTAATGTTTGTTTTATGGCAACAGAAGATGAGGTACAAATTCCTACATTTGATGAATTACTTGATATTAATGCTGAATTGATAGTCAAATATAAAGACATAAAACGTCAATTAAAAGTAGTCAAAGCAGATTTAAGTAGAGCAGAGTTTGAACGAGATATGTTAAAAGATGAGAAGAAAATATTAGAAGAAGAACTTGAAAATATTCAAGAATCATCATCTAATGTTGACTCTCAAATATCTCTTTTGAGTCAAGAAATAGAAGCTCAAAAAGAGAAAAATAATGCTCTCACTACTGAAAATCATGAACTTAAAGCAAAAGTCAAAATTCTAGACCTAGAAAAAGCTAGTTTACAAACAAAGTTTGATGACATTACTCAAAATGTTTCTAACTTTAACAAAGGTCGAGAAAATTTGACTAAAATCATTGAAAGTTCACAATCTATTTCAGATAAACAAGGTTTGGGATATAACAAACATAAAACTAAGAAACATCTTAGAAATAAAAGGAAGAAGAAAGTACAAAAAACTGAAGCTAAGAAAAATCTTAGTTTATTATATTTCAAACCAAAACCAATAGTGAAATTTCAAAAGAAAGATGTCAAGACTATCAAAATATGGGTTCCTAAAACAAATAACAATTTGATTAGGAACAAATACATTCAGCAATTCATGAATACTGTGCATCTTAATAATAATTATATATATAAAGGGGATACCGGACCCAAATGGGTTTGGACTCCTAAGACCTAACTCTTAGGACCCTATGAAAAGTGGGTACCATGAACTTAATTCTATGTTTGCAGGTCCCACTGAAGAAAAGAGGAAAGTGGATATTGGACAGTGGTTGCTCAAAGCATATGACGGGAGACAAGAGCTTACTAACAAATATTAAATACTCAGATGGTGGCTCAGTCACTTTTGGAGACAATTCAAAAGGTTATATCATCGGCAAAGGCGATGTGAGCAATTGTGGTACATCTAACTTACCTCTTATTACTAATGTCATGCTAGTTAGAAATTTAAAACACAATTTACTTAGTATTAGTCAGTTATGTGACAAGGGTTTTATAATTTCCTTTTCAAATAATAAGTGTAGTATTTTAGATAAAGATCATAATTTGGTTTTTGAAGGTTATAGAGACAGAAATATATATATTCTAAATATGAATATTAATCATAATTCAGATATGTGTCTTATGGCTAATGACAATGATCCATGGCTATGGCACAAACGTTTCTATCATATAAACTTCAGAACTATTGACAAGCTAGCCAAAAACAATCTAGTTAGAGGACTACCCAAAATGAGTTTTAAAGTTAACAACATTTGTGATGCATGTCAATTAGGAAAATTGACCAAATCATCATTTAAATCCAAGAAAGTCATATCAACATTACAACCGCTTGAGTTACTGCACATGGATTTATTTGGACCTACTAGAGTTCAATCAATAAATCACAGTCAATATGTGCTTGTAATTGTTGATGATTTCTCTCGTTATACATGGACAATTTTCTTAAAAAATAAAAGTGATACTTTCGATCATTTCAAATCTTTCGTCAAAAGAATTCAAAAATCAAAAGGGATTAAAGTTAAAAATATAAGAAGTGATCATGGCGGAGAGTTTGAAAATAATGAATTTGAACATTTTTGTACAAAGAAAGGTATATATCATAATTTTTCGTTTCCCAGAACTCCACAACAGAACGGAGTAGTAGAACGAAAGAACCGAACTTTACAAGAATGTGCAAGAACATTATTAAATGGAACCACCTTACCAAAACACTTCTGGGCAGAAGCTGTTGCAACTGCCTGTTATGTTTTAAATCGTGTGTCCATAAAACCTCTTACCAAGAATACTCCTTATGAATTGTTTAACAAAAGAAAGCCCAAAATCTCATACTTCAAAGTTTTTGGTTCTAAGTGCTTTATTTTAAATACGAAAGACCAGCTTGGAAAATTCGATCCAAAAGCCGATGAAGGAATATTTGTCGGTTATTCGAAACGAAGTAAGGCCTATCGAATATTTAATAAACGAACCAAAACTATTGAAGAATCACTTCATGTATCTTTTGATGAAATCTATCAGCATCCTCACACAATATCAGATGATGACGAATCAATAGTCATTAATAATCCAATCATCTCAAATACTGATTCTGACTCAGAAGTAATTATTGAGAATACTCCTCAAATATGTGAATTACAATCACCACCAAGAATATTAAGAGACCATCCGGCCCAAAATATAATAGGTGAAATAACATCACATGTCAGAACAAGGAGTCAACTCAATCAAATGGGTCATGTCGCTTTTCTCTCAAATATCGAACCCAAGAATTCAAAAGAAGCTGCTACAGATGATTACTGGATCATTGCCATGCAGGAAGAACTAAATCAGTTTGAGCGCAATGACGTTTGGGAACTTGTTCCGAGACCAACTGATCAGTCAGTAATTGGTACTAAATGGGTCTATAAAAATAAGGCTGACGAACAAGGAAATATCACCAAAAATAAAGCAAGATTAGTAGCACAAGGATACAATCAGGAAGAAGGTATCGATTATGAAGAAACTTTTGCACCAGTTGCTCGACTAGAAGCTATTAGAATTCTATTATCTTTTGCTTGTTATCATAATTTCAAACTTTATCAGATGGATGTCAAAAGTGCTTTTCTCAATGGATTTATCAAAGAGAATGTCTATGTCGAACAACCACCTTTATTCGTACATGAAAAATATCCTGACCATGTGTTCAAACTTAAGAAAGCTCTGTATGGTTTAAAACAAGCACCTCGTGCTTGGTATGAACGTTTACGTAGCTATCTTATTAATTCAGGATTTGAAATAGGCAAAGTCGATCAAACTTTGTTTATTAAACATTCTCGAAATAATATTCTGGTTATCCAAATATATGTAGACGATATCATCTTTGGTTCAACAAACGATAAATTCTGCAAGGAATTTGCAAGTATTATGACCAAAGAATTCGAAATGTCTCATATGGGAGAACTATCTTATTTTCTTGGACTTCAAATCAAACAACTTTCAAACGGTATTTTTATCAATCAAGAAAAATACTGTGAAAATCTTATCAAACGCTTCGGATTACAAAATACATCTGGTAAACCAACTCCTATGAGTACAACTACACATCTTGAAAAAGATGAAAGTGGTAAGAATGTTGACCAGAAATTATATCGAAGCATGATTGGTTCTCTTCTTTATCTTACAGCTAATCGTCCAGATATATTAATGAGTGTTTGTTTATGTGCTCGTTTTCAAGCCGATCCAAAGGAATCACATTTACGAGCAGTGAAACGTATAATTCGTTATCTAAATAATACCAAAGATTTTGGTCTTTTCTATCCAAAAGAATGTCCATTTGAATTAGTATCATATAGTGATGCTGATTTTGGTGGCTCACGGACGGATAGAAAAAGTACAAGTGGTACGTGCCATTTTATTGGAAAATCACTTGTCTCTTGGTTTAGTAAGAAACAGAATTGTGTTTCACTATCAACATGTGAAGCTGAATATATATCAGCGGCTCTCGCTTGTACTCAAGTACTATATATGCAACAAACACTTCAAGATTTCGATATACATTTATCGAATTCTATTATATACTGTGATAACACGAGTGCAATAAATCTCTCTAAAAATCCAGTAAATCATTCTAGAACAAAACATATTGATATCCGTCATCATTTCCTTAGAGATAATATTGAAAAAGGTAATATACATCTTGAATATGTTCACACTGACAATCAAATAGCCGATATTTTCACTAAACCATTACTTGAATCTAGTTTTATTAAACTACGAAGAGAGCTTGGCTTAGTATCTCGGAAAGATCTAGAATAGAATAAGTAACCTTCAAACCTAGGCTATATATTTTTCAAATAATTCTTAAATTTCAGCCTATAACAAACTATACCTATTTTTATAACTTTTTTTATCTATCATTGTTTTTGTTTACGGCTAATTATCTCTAACAAATCCTATCCTCAAGTTCATTGGCAAACTTTTTTCTATATAAACGTTTGAAAAATACACTTTCATTCATTCACCTTCTTGCTGAAAATTATAAATCACCTTAAACAAGCTACCATGGCACACATTTGCGACAAATGCGCAGAGGAATCTCATATTTCTATCACTAGCTCGGAGTCGGAGGAACAATATTCTCCGATTACACCGAAACAAAGGCCGGAATGCCCTCACCATTGTTTTCGCACACCTGGCCATACTCCAACATCCAAGCGTGCAAAGAAAGCACTATTCTGCTCTCCGCGCACGAAGGCGCAAATCGATGAAATTCATCACTACCAAAAGCATCAAATTGATCTTCAACGACAACTACATTATGGTCAAAACCTACTATACCATGAACAACAACGTACTTCAACTCGTTTATCCGCTTTAGAACGAATGGCTTCATTCTTCTGCGGTTCAAACAAACACGATGTTCATGAACCAATGCCGTCAAGACCATCGACTTCAACAACTCCAAACTCTTGGGATAAAAACTATAACGAGAATGAAGGAGCTCGATATAAGTGGAGTCCGTGGGCTAAACGCATTGAAAACGACAAGAATTCTAATAACAACTCACCTTCTCATTAGAATTCCATAATGTATATTATTTTGCTTTCATATATAATTCTTGTAATACAGTATATTTTTGCAATAATAACATGATATATAATATATTAATTCGACTCGTTTTCAAAAATTTTGCCAAATTCTGCATTTTTGCACACAGAGCCAAACCGGTCGACAGCCTAAAATATGACCGGTCGACCGTTTTGCTCTCTGGTTGAAAACGGTCGACCGGCAATACGCAAGCGGTCGACCGGTCGGCAGTTATTTCTTTTTTTTATATACTTCACGTATATATTTTTGCCACCAACCCTCTTTACTTTCTACTCTCTACTGAAAATTTTCCCATTTCCAAACCCTAGTTCATATTCTCAAGCTTCACAAACTCTCAAATTCTCTTCAATGGCTCCTCCTCAGAAAAAATCAAAGAAAAGAGCAACATCAGAAACTTCTTCTCTTACTCTCTCTGCTAGAAAATGGCTAGAATCTCCGGTTGCAGTAACTAGATGGAATCAAATGACAAATTACAAATTTCATCCAGGCTCATTCATCAAATTCGACGATTTCACTGCATACGGTATTCAAAGATTAGCAAATAGATCTCGTATCTCTCCTCTTATTGATTTTTCTGTAAATAGCGTACAAATTAATCATTTGATGATTAAGCTATTTTATGCGAATATGAATTTAGAGGAATATACTCCGGAAAATCCAAATGGAGTTATTTGGTCAGTAGTATGTGGCAAGCGAATCTATCTCACTTATGATAGAATTGCTTCTATTTTGGGAATACCGAATAGGGGTGAAGAGTTTTCATCGACATTTTGTGAAGTTTTCACCCGGAATAGTACGAGTCATAAATTTATAGAAGATGATAGTAACGGCACCAAATCGATTGGGCTACGACCGACTGCAAGGTTGTTACACCATGTCCTAATGCACTCTCTATTTCCTCGATTAGGAAACTATGATGCCGTTTACAAAGAGAATTTCAAGGCTCTTTATGCTATCTACGATGATATCGAAATAAATTGGGTTCACATGATTTTCGATGAAATTCTTAAGGTAAATAACTCTACTCGTCCACATTTCTTCTATAACGAGTATATTATGCGTATGTTGCTTGCATGTGGAGTCACACCCCCGGATTCGGCATATTCTACACCAAAGTGTATTGACTCCACTACTATCAAACGGATGAAGCTTCCTCCTCCATATGTTCATATTATGCCATTCGAACAATGGCAACAACGCGATACTCAAGAACAACAAGCTCCACCATCTCGTCGTCGTTCTGAAGATGTTAGATTATTGAAATCTAAATCATCTACAAGAGAATCTCTTGAAACCATCGCTCGGAATCAATTTTTACTTGAATCAAGACTAAAACGAATGGATTCGAAAATTGATAGACGATTCAATAAGGTAAAGTCATTCTTCGGCGCTATATGGGATGCTATATCATGTAGCACATCCGTCTCGACCCAACATCAAGACCCCGGAAAACGTCCGGCTCCTCCAACTTTTAATTGGTCGACATCCGAGGAATCCGGTGGTACAAGCGGACAAGGTCGTGGGGACAATGACGATGATGATGACGATGACGATGACGACGACGATGATGATGATGATGATGATGATGAGGAAGAGATTCAGTCGGAATGAAGTTAGTTTGTTTTTCTTTTCATTTCTTTAAAAACATATATGGCACTTGTACTAAATAGTGTCCATCTTTTTATTCGTAGTAGACTATGACTTGCATTGTACTTCATCAAAACATCCTGTGTTTGAATGTATGCATTGTTCTCTTTGGTTTATATTTTCTATTGTTTACTCCTTTTTGTCGATGACAAAGGGGGAGAAAGGTGCTAATAATTGTTTGCAGGATGAAAGAAGCTAATAATTGTCTGCAGGAAATCACATATTCAGGGGGAGATCCTATACTTGAGTTTTTATATTGTCATCAATCAAAAAGGGGGAGAATGTTGAGTCACAGCTTCTATGAAGATTTTGATTGCTGACAACAATATTAAAGCGATCGACAAATCAAGACGTACATATGGTACTCTAGATTATAGGTTGATTATTTGATGTTATAATAGTAATAAAATTGTCAAAATCTATCCTCAAATAATCATGCACAAAATATAATATATATATATATACACATTTATATAGGTTGTGCACTTTATTGTGCAACTTAACAGAGACCGGTCGACCGGTCCAAAAATGAACGGTCGACCGTTCCTGTTGAATGTGCACAATAAACGTGCACACATGTACATAACGACTATATTTTTAAAAACCTGTCTACCGGTTAGTTTTTGACCTGTCGACCGTTTTTAAACAGAGAACAACTTCTTCCAAAAGACACATCTTTCTTCAATAGTTGCGTCTCTTCTTCTTCATTAATGATCATAACTTTTGACTGCAACTTTTCACCAAGGGTTATAACTATTTTCTCTCTATAAATACACATCAATATCATTGATTAAAACAATAAGTTTTATTAAGATTATATATGCTCTCTATCTATTCTTTGAATTCACTTGCATTCAAAAAGCTCTAAACTACTTTCATTCCTTATTGAATCATTGACACTATCTCATATATTTTGATTCAATAAGCAATATAAATTCCATAATCTTCACAAACATCATTCACAATTTGAGGATAAGATTATAGGAAAAGTGTGCTACAAGTGACAAATCCGTGTTTACAAGAGAACAAGTTGTCAACAACAATTGTAATTGTTTTTTTGTTGAAGTCCTCAGTATTGTAAGAGGCAAGTGTTGAAGCCCTCAGTGTTGTAGAGGCGTGAAATCCCGTTCGGCTGTTCGGGTAATTGTAAACCTGTTCCTCCGGGTGAAGCGAGGTTGTAATTAGTGAAAATCCAGATAGTAGTCTGGGACTGGACGTAGGACGGTGCTCCGAACCAGTATAAAAATCTCTGGTGTGATTTTTCTATTTTTTTATTTACAATGCTATTATCATCTATTTCTGCATTTGTATTGTAATCCATATTAAACGATCCGTGTATACTATATTAGCACATATAATTGTATATACACCGCACTTTTACCAACCACAGGGTGATCTTAATTGGGACCGTCCAGTAAGGGATGGTTCCGGTCTTGTGTTGCAGGGGAGTTAGGGTGGCTCCTCGGTACTCTGATCTAGACCAGGTACTGTGACGGGCGGTACCCCGGTAGCCCTGCCACTGTATGGAATCCAATCTCCAATAAACGCCTGTACGGTTTTGATTGTGCCCAACTATTGCTGAAACGTGAGATGCAAGCATTTCAGCTAGATTCTAATTTACTTTCTATAGACACTATTATAATATCAGACGAATCTGATAAAAAAAATGTTTTGGCTATCGTAAGGTAAAAACCCGACATGTTTATTTGTGGCGTGGTCTTACGAGATGCTTTTGTTTTTCAAAGGATTTTTGAAAATATAATAATCCAATTGAGTGTGATTTCTGACGCTGGTTTTCCAGACTGACTCGGATGTTGTTTTATATGATGCTCGGGTCAGACCGAGTTAAACAGGATCGGGTTAAAAGCTAAGGAGTTCAGGAGACGAGCTGATGGCAGAGCGTACTTCCGTATTTGACTATTATTTCCGCTGTGTATGGACAATTATTAGTTGTCTCTGTATGGATGTTTGATGTACTCTGATGATGGTATGTATGTATATATGTATACAGTACAGATTTCTTTGTATTTAAAAGCTGTTATTATATATTATATTTTGTTCTGCTGCGATTGTTAGACTCTAATGTTGTTTTTGTTTCTTCTTCTTCTACCTCTTTCGTCTTTTACCCAAAGACTCGTACTTTTGTGCCACTTTGGACAGAACTGTTGTGGAATTTTGTTAGTTCAAAGGGGTACGGATTTGTGGGCCTTTACACTTGAACTCTGATCTCTAATATGGTAGTATAGTGCATTAACCAATTGGCTACATTTGTTTCTTGTTCAAGCACTATACTACCTAAAATATAGGCTACCGTATTTTTTTTAAATACAAATAAAACAATATTTTCTTTAAAATGCAGTTTGATATAAAATAGAAATATTTTTAACTAAAATGAGTATTTTTTTATATATATAACCAGTACTTGAAATGTCTGGTTATAAGGCATGGAAATTCTTTGACCATTCATTTTGGTTTGGTTTTTACTAAACTTAGAAATATATATATATACTTCAAACTTCTGAATATATATATATATATATTCGAACTCTAAGTATATTTTAAAACAAAACTATACTTTCAGTCATGTCATTAAATGAAAGCTATCATAGCTCTGACTATTCATCCATTGAATTTTCCACTCCGAGCTCCGGATCGGCGTATCTCCCAACTCCAATACCTAAAAATGAAAAAACTCCAATGTTTCACTGCGATCATCGCACTGGATTCACTCCATCTCCAAAACGAGCACGACGAAATCTTGTCTATGGAGCTCCATCTACAAAGGACAAAATAGATGATATTTGTCATTTCCAGCACGAAACTTTAACACTGCAGTGGGAAATGTATTACGAACAATAAAATCAATCTAGAAAACTTAATTTATTGGAGAAAATAGCACCAAAATTCTGTGGATCGTCTCTAGTTAAAAATCAAACACTGGTGCATTCACCAGAACGCCCTCATGTGTCTCCAAACTCATGGGTACACGGACAACCAAGTAGATCACCACCTCAACAAAACTACTAGTCACCATTAAAACCATGTATCGGAGACACTTAAACTGAGCCAAGGAAAAACGATGGCTCCAATCCAAATTTTTAGAATTTTTTGGTTTATTATGTTGTAACATCTTTTATCACCTTTGATTAGATCAAAACTATAATTTCTTTTCAAAAAAAATTTAGTCCGCAATTAACATAAACTTCAGTCGACTGGTTGGAGCATTCAGTCGACTGAATGGGGTCCAAAATGAACTACTTTCGTTGTAATGAAGCAGTCGACTGAACCAATTATTCGGTCGACTGAGTCTATGAATAACGAGCCCATATATCAGACGGCTGCTCTTCTTCCTTTTATCACCACTTTATTTTTTTATCATAAACGAAAATTCTCCAAAACCCTAGAACCACAAAATTAAAATTTCCCAAATCGCTCAAATACAATGGTGCCTAAAAGACAAAGAGCACCTTCCTCCTCCACTGGTCCTAGTGAAGCCTAAATTAAAAATTGGCTTTACAATGACAAAGCAATCCAACGATCTAACAAGATGAAGAATTCTAGGATTGTGCAAGGTTCGTACATTAAATTTCATGACTTTGCCTCTTATGCAATCTAAGATTTATGTAGGAGAAGCGGTTTAGAAAGCCTTTTGGATTACAATACAAATAACTTAAAAATCAACCACCTTCTCATTAAATTGTTTCTTGCAAATCTAAACTTGGATCATCATGAAATTCGTAATCCCGATGATTATGTTTGGTCTCTAGTTTGCGGGGTAAAGATGTATCTCCCAATATCTAGAATTGGACATGTTCTAGGCTGTCCATCCGAAGGAAAGGATCTTAATGACATAAATGTCGATATGTATGAACGTGATGAAACAAGCCATTTGTTTCTTACTGATAATATGACGGAATTGAAAGCCATGGCACTCTGACCAATGGCTAGAATCATGCACCGGGCATTAACACATTCAATAAACTCCCGTACCGGTAGCTACAAAAAAGTATACAAAAGGGATTTTCAATCTTCATATTCTATATGGGGGGAAAACTCTTAATTGGGCTAAACTAATTTTTTATGAACTCCAATGCTTCAATAACGGAAGAATGTAGACTATTCTCTACGGAGCATATATAATGAGGATTATTTCTCATTTCCAAGTTGCGTTCCTGGATTCCAACTACACCAAAGTTGGCTCACTTTACTCAAAGACCCTAAGTCTCATGGGTTTGTCACAAACATTTCCAAGCCACACCATTATTACTTTCGATCATTGGCTTGAAAATAAGGAAATGGGTCATCCTCAACCATCCACTCAAACTCCATCAAGACAAACACGTCCTCCTACAACATCACAATCTTCTAGGCCATCATCATCTAGGATTGAAGAAATTGAGCCTAATTTACAAACTCGACAAGCTCTTTCCACTATTATTCGTAATCAAAAACATCCAGACAACAAGCTTGATCGGATTAAAGGATTTCTTAATGACATATGGAATGTAGTATCATGCGGTCCATCTTCCACTAGCACTTCAACTCATGTCCCAACGGATCCCGGAAAAAAACCACAACCCCACTTCACTTGGTCTTCATCTGACCATGAAGAACAAGGAAATGATAGTGAAAACAATAATGATTCTGAAGATACGGGCAATAACGATGATGATGAAACCGACGATGGTAGTAATGCTTAATAAATGGTTTCCTTTTCTCTACTTTCTAGACTACTATGCTTATATATTTTGGGTTTGTTTGATACACATTATACATGCCATTATGAATGGTATTTTTGTATCTTTGTGTATGGATATTACTTTTTGATGCTATGACTACGTATTTGTTATTATCATTCATACAATTGCATTGTTCATACTCATGTTACGATAGATATCTATAGTTGCTCCTATTTCATCATGTGACTATTATATTCTATTCACTCTTTTTATCGATGACAAAGGGGGAGAGTATATTGTGCTCTAACTATTTTTTGCAGGAATTCGAAAATAAAATTATCCGATAGTGTATACTCAGGAGGAGCAACAAAACAATTAGAGAACAATCTTTTCGAATATTCACTCATATCTGAAAAGGAGTTGTCATCATCAAAAAGGGGGAGATTGTTAGAACCTTGATTTTGATCAATGACAAAGCAACTTTGCAATCAACAACGATATTCATGAATCTTCGTATAGTGACTATAAAGGAAATCTTCGAAGGATAATCTCTAGTTAGTTTTGTGTTAATCTGGATATAAACAATGTACAATCTATCCTCAAGTAACACAAACACGAACACATCGACAAAAAATTTCATGTTTTACAGAAAATGACAGTCCAAGAAAACCTATAGTTCTGTCGACTGAACTATGCACCTCAGTCGACTGAGTCTGTGTACATACACAAATATCACTTATGATATTCAGTCGACTGAACTTCTTGGTCAGTTGACTGAATACTGCAACTGTCATTTTATTTTAGTGGTGAAAAGACACTTCCCTTCGTCGAAGGGGAATATCTCTTCCCTGAGGAGTTGCAAACGATTCTTTGAACCATTACGCTTCACCAAGAGTAGCAACTCATCAACATATATATATTAACAGCAGATTCAAGATCATTTAACTAACTGATTTTTCAATTTCTATCTCCCTTGAATCAAAAACTATCTTTGCACTTGAATTCATATTCAAACTACTTGTTTAAAATAGCAATCGATTTCTTTCATATCTTCACATACACACAATACATACACTTGAGGAGAAGATTATAGGAAGGGTGTACTTTAAACGACTTATCAGTACAATTCAAAGTGTACATTCAGTCAGAACTACTCTCAACTATTTGAAGTCCTGTTGTAGTATCCTCGGGCGGGAAAATCCTATTGTAGTATCCTCAGGTGAAAAGTCCTATTCGGTTGTCCAGGCGGTGTAATACCTGTTCCTCCGAGTTAAGAGAGGGTTTCGATTAAATCCAGAAGGAGTCTGGGACTGGACGTAGGTCGGTGCTCCGAACCAGTATAAAAATATCTGGTGTTATTTTCTTTACTGCTATTTACTATTATCACTATTCCGCACAAGTAATTAGTTTAGTTAATATTCCATATTACTCCATCCTTTGTCACTTTTAGGCCTAACATCCATTGCTACCAAATAGCTTTGGGTAAATTCTTTTGGCAGTTAGAAGTGGAAATTTGAGAGTACCTCCCTTCACTCTTTTATAGCATCCAAGGTAGCATGCCTCTAGTCAAGGGCATCATCAACAACATTCCCTTTTTCGGGTGTATACTGTATCCTAAAGTCAACGAATACTTTGTACTCCTTCCACCTTTGTTACTTAAGATTTAAATATTTTTTGGGAAAATGGTTATTTGGGCATTTTTTATATATATGGGATGTATGATCTGAGGATCATATAGATATACTAAGCATACATAAATATAAATAGAAGGTAAATAAGTATAGGGCAAGAAGACCTAACCCAATAAATACTACCAACATGCCTAGCTAGATAGCAATATATACGAATAAGCACAACAGAACTGACTAAGTCCAACTAAATCGACGCAAAATGGCGGGTAACAATAATGCCAAACATAAGTAGAGACAATATAACAGGTAGATAGCGACACTAAATTTCCACATAACGGTGGAACCAACCAATGAGATACGGATAATAGCTAGGATTGTGCAGTAAGAAGAAGATATTTTTCTGGTCTGAGTAGAGCAATATCAACAAATGTGCGATTTATGGTTGGTGAATAATTCAAACCTTTCCCCAAAAAAATAGTGCCTCCATATCTTCAAGGCAAAAACAATTGCTGCTAGCTCCTAGTCATAAACTAGTTATCTCTTCTCTTGGTCCTATAATTGTCTATTAGCATAAGCTGTTAACCTTCCTTCTTGCATATGAATTTCTCCCAATCCTATGCCACATGCATTTGTATAAATTGTAAAAGGTTCTGTTTCATTGAGAATGATGAGTCTTAATCACTTGTCAATAGTTCCTTTAGCTACTCGAATGCTTACATGCATTTTTCATCCCATGTAAGGAATAGATTCTTCTTAGTCAAGCGAGTTAAAGGAACTGCTATCTATGCAATGTCCTTTATGAATTTTCTATAGTATCTCGCTATTAGGAAACAACTAACCTCTGCGACATTCTTCAAAATCTACCAATTCTGAATAGATTACATTCTTGTGGGGTACACTGCTAATCCATGCTTGGAAAAATTATGTCCAAGAAATCTCACTTCCTTCCTCCAAGAGTAACATTTTGAGAATTTAGCTTTAAATTGGTGACTTCTCAAAATTCCTAGTATCTCCCTTAGGTGATTTTCAAGATCTTCTTCACTCTTGAAGAATATTAAAATGTCATCAACATGATAAACTTCTTTAACTATCCCCTAAATACTCTGCTCATCAAATCTACAAAGATGCAAGGGCATTCATCAATCTAAAAGGCATCACTTCCCATTCATAGAGTCAATCTATCATGCAAAAAGCGGTATTTCATTTGCTATCCTCTACAATCCTTAGCTGATGAAATCCAATTGCTAAATCCAACTGGAAAAGAATTTGACTCACACAAGCGGATCAAACAGATCGTCTGTCCGAGGCATGGGATACCTATCATTCCTCGTCAAGTTGTTGAGTTCTTTATAGTCAATGCATAGCCTCGATAAACCGTCTACCTTAGTTGAAAATACAATAGGGCTTCCTACTCTGAATTACTCTATCAGATTAATACTTTCAATAATAGCTTCGAGATTTGCTTATCTATTTCTCATCTTTCATTGGAGGTCATGATCCTCAATAGCTGGGCGACTGGTCTAGAGCCTTTCTCCAAATCAATCCTAAACTCGGTATTTCTTCAGGGTGGGAGACCCGAGACATCTTTAAAGACATTAGGAAATTCTCAAACTACAGGTATGAATGAAAGCTTATTTTGAGAAAGACTCGACGAATGTATATAACTTAATTCAAATGAGTCTTGGATTGTACAACAGATCACACTATCTCATCCTCTACAACTCTATAACCGTATATATCTCCTATCATAATCTAAAATTTCCCCATAGTACGAGAACCAATCCATTCCTAGGATAATTTCATACCCTTTTAAATTAAGAACATATGCATTACATACGAAATTAACGTCACATATGTCCAACACTAGGTGTTTGTAAATTGAGGAAAGATATGTTCAACTAGATTTGAGACTATTGGGTTGGTGACAATTAGGGTTTGAAGGTTTAAGGAGTTGATTACATTCCTAGCTATAAATAAATGTGATACTCTGGAGTCAACTAGACTATGAATTTTTTTCCCAAAAATAAGAGTTAAACCTTCCGTAGCTACCTTCCTTGGTCATTAAGGTGGCTTACTTAAAACATGAAAAACCTTAATTTCATAGGCTTGCCCACTCAGCCCTTCCTTTATCATCTTCAGACATTGATTCTTGTAGTGCCCCTCTTCGTGGCACTAGTAACACTTACCCTTAAAAGCTTTCTTAAATAGATTCACCCTGCAATCTTTAGTACATGTCCTTTCTTTTGGCATCTATTACACTCCTTACCTTGATTCTTAAACTTTCCTTTTGACTTTTAATTTTTCCTAAAATTTTCTCTTCTTGGAAACTCCTTGGTTCAATCAAAGTCTGTTTTCTCTTTCTCCGTCTCTTTCTTTTCCACACTATCCATCTGCAGCAATGCTATCTCAACTAACGTCTCATATATGGCGACAAAATGGTACTTTGGTCAATAACAATTCTCTGGGGAGTTTAGAACTTTGACAGACTCCATGACCTTTTTCATGGGTGTATGAATTAAGTTCATCCCAAACTCGGCTAGCTCTATGAATTTACTAATATACTCCTTCAGAGTGGAGTCTCCTTGCCTAAGCTGTATAAACCTTTCTAATTGCAGGCTCACTTTTTCTCATGACGTAAACTATGTCTTAAGTCGGTTCTTTAACTCATTCCAAGTGACAATCCTATAAATATCCTCTTTAGCCATAATATTCCACCAATCTAAGGCGTCTCCCTTCAGGTTCCAAGCCACCATTCTCCGCTTCATTTGATCCTCTAAACCAACCATTCAAAATATTGTCTCGCAGTCATTCGTCCAACTTTTTGTCTCCACGAAACTTTCCATTCCAAAATATACTCTTCTTCTCACAGTCATAAAATCCTTACACATTTTGGGAAAGTCAAAGGAGCGAGGTGCTACTTCGTGGATAGGGTAGTGAGTGCTGGCGATGCAGCTTACTGAGGAATAGGGACTTTTCCTACATGCTTGGGTTATTGTTTAAGCCAGTTCGGGCATCCTTTGAGTGACAAGTATTCTTCAGAAGGAATTACCAGTCTTAGAATAAGAAGGTTTTCAACCATTATCTACTATCTATAGGTTAAACTTCTAGATTTAATGACCTAGGATGTTATTACATGTTGATATAAAGATTTTCTTAGTGTGTTTGTGTATGTTCCAACAATATATACATACAATAAGGGCCTTTGAAAAATTATTTCAAAAATATCAAGCACGTATCTCATTCATATACTTATCCCGTTTATCGAGTGGCCTAAGCTCTAATACCAAATGTAACAACCCGCCTTGAAATGAACCGAAATTCTAACCCAGAAAAGACCCATCGAAACTTGGACCCATTCCAAAGCTGGTTGTTAGTTGGTAAAAAGAATAATATAGAGCTATTTATCTATACATTTAGATCTCACAACGAAAGGATTAAATATAATAATAGCAATAGTACCCATTCCATTCAAAATTCAAATGTCATAAAATCCGTAACACAATAACAATGACAATAATCACATATCGGTGGTACAACCATTTTCAAAATACAATATTGTTATTTAACTGGGTACATCATAAAATAACGTGAGTAGATAAATAGATAAACTAACACAAGCTTCCTTCTCCTCTTTGCATTCAACTTTGCGCTTTCCTAACCTGTGTTGTAACGAGAAGGGAGTTGAAACAACACATGTTTGGTGAATAAAAATCTCAAGCTTACTATAATAAGTATGATTCAAATAGAAATATGTCTTTCATAATCTATCAACATTATAAATCTTTCCAAATATATACCCATAGGCTTTCAAATATAAGCCCACAGCAATTTCTCTTTCAACCCAATAACCTATATCTATCATTAATAATGTCCAATCAATGTAAGAGAGATTGTATCCGAATCACTTAATACCTTTTAATATGTACTAGGAAGACTCCAACCATTTAATACCTCATTTAAGGTAGGTCCCCCTCATTTAATACCTATCCTAAAGCGAAATCCTCACCGACACTTATCTGGCTGACATTGCATGGAATCTCTTCAGCTATTTAATACTTCATATTGAAGTAGCCTTTTTTCTAGATATCCTCTACCATGCCTAACCAATAACCCTGACCATTAACCACCTTCTATATAAAGAAGAGATAGGCCATCACACAGCCACTTAATACCTTCAATCCCTGAAGCAGGTCCTTCGTAATTTGACCCATTCCCTATAGTGACGTCTCGCATTAGTTCGATGATTCGTAGGTATTGGTAGCCAGATTAGTTGAGAAGGTTTACCCTATAGAATTGGGACTAAACTCATGTCATCCTTAGTTACTTATTATAGATGATTTCTCACATCAGCCCCAAAGCCACACCAGTAGTGCTAGATTAGGTGGACAGACTTCATTGTTCTTTTGGCTGACCTCGCGTCCCTGCAGCTTAGTCAAAATTCACAACACTCTCTAAATATATTATCACACACCTCATCGCATCCTTTATCAAGGCCTTATAAGAAATCTTCTTATTTAACCTTTATAATTAATTACTTTACTGAGGGGGATTTAATAATAATTATTAACTACGTAATTAATACCGTATAATAATACATTACTTACACTAATATATATATGTGTGTGTGTGTGTGTGTGTGTGTGTGTGTGTGTGCGTGTGTATGAATACGTGCCTAGCAATTTCTAAGCATATGGAGATTACACCCTAAACTAACGCTTAAATCTTAACTCTTCAAAAGTTATACTAGTCCCATTTCCATATTATTAATATATATATACCATAAATCCAATATCCAAAATCCAATCACGGTATACAAATAACATTCAAACTTAACCTATTTTGTACTAAAACAATGGAATAAATTAATAATAAAATATATAATTCAATTACTTTTACGTCTATTCAATATGTTTTTTCATGAAATTAGACAAAGGGCATTCCTATTAAAATTTCGAAAATAAGCAGTGCAAACTACGAATTAGAATTCGTATCTTACACTTCTTTTCCGAATTAAATCCTTAATCAAATCCAAAGAAAAAGAGTAAGAAGTGGAACAGAAGGAAAAACACTCAAATTGCAAATCCACATAATTACCATTATTTTAATATATACGTAATTGAGATTTCAACCTAAGAATTGACATTTTACTTTAGGAGAATTTTAGGGATTGTAATATGATGTTTTCGTAAACCAAAAACCCCTTCTGATCCAAACTATACAAATCAATCATTAAAATAGGAAGAGTAAGATTTCCATCGCTATAGCTCCTCATCTTTGCTTCTTTTTGGATTTGATACGCATAAATAATCTCCTTTTGATATCTTCTTTTTGATATAAACAAAAAGGGATTTGCATATAAGTTAGATTAAGAAAAGTAGAGGTTGGGAGGAGAATAGGTTTAGAAAATAAACAATGAAGATAAATAAACATTAGGATTTCTTACTTGAAAGCCTAAAGAAAATTTCTGAATCTTTAAGGAGATGAACTGACAGAGCTTCGCTAGGTTCCTAAAATAATTTATTATAACAGTGAGGAGGCTATGCTCTTATTATAGTGGTTGGAATGCACCAAAACTATTAGATTTAAGTTGGTTTAAAATAATAAAATCTTAGACGTTCACTATTCCAAAAAACCCTAGCCGCCACACGAGCACCGATCGACCGCCCTTACCTTACTAGTCGATTGTTAGCGGTCGACGAGTCCTAAGGAGTGGTTAACCAGGTCAACTATATAAGGAATGTTTATTACTTGCCATTATTTTATTTATTTTATTCCTTAATTACCAATTAACATTAACATTATTTTTAACATTCACTTACCCCCAAGTCTGATGGACGTTAACTTTTGAAATTCAAATTTAAGAATTACTTAACTATTTGAATTTGAATTCTATTTAAATTATTTTGAATAGAAAAACTTTGAACATCCATTACTTTTTTTGTTTGTGCTCCGTTTTCAACATATTATACGAAATTGATCAGAGTTTTGCTACGAACGCAACAACATGCATCCGTGGTCAAATTCCAACTTTTGCAAAATTTCCACATTTAGCCCTATCTTATTTAATTATTTTATCTAATTTATTTATTTATTATTAATTTTTATGGGGTGTTACACGTATAGATGCTTGGATTCAAAGATCTATTCATTATACCAACAAGTAATTAACTTGAGTAGAAAAGAACTACCTAAGTTGGAAAAACTCGCGTATTACTTATTGATAGCATCAGGGAAGCTATGGCCATATTCTAAGCTCATTCGATTAAACTTTTGACGGATTAGCCATTGAAGCAAGTACTATAACGACCTAAGACTTCGAGAAGGTTGCCTTAGGGGGTAAGACCTTTTGCACGGGAATCTTATGTTGGGTAGTTATTGGTTTTGTGCAAGAAGTCTAGGTGATTTTGGGCTCCTTATTTACTCTAATCCTCTCCATATCCACATTGAACCTCTCAGCCATAGTCTATTGCTTGGTAGGCCCAGAGCTAGGCCCTCAATCTTATTCTAGGTACTTATCGGTTTTGTGGAAGCGCCGGTAATACAGACATCTTCTTCTTGGGAAATCAAAATGTCCTCCAGTCCTTGCAAGGCTGCAAGTTTCTATGCAACAGAACTAGGCCCAGAGCTAGAAGGTAGGATTCAAGGGGCATGTCCTGTCGAGACGGAAGTAGATGCAATGAATATTACTTCGGTTCCCAAACCCTGAGTAGTTGGAGGCGCTGGAAGGAAGGTGCTGCTAACCAACAAGTTGACGAACAGAATAGTGAAGTTTAGTAACCAACTCGTGAGAGAACTAAAGCTTCTCAAACACTAGGGAAATGAGAGAATACCCGAGCTTGGACTCTTATCCTTGTAGGAAATCATGAATTCCCCATCTTCAGACGTCTATTTTCCAAGATGACCCATGAAGGGAGTATTGTATGGCACAACATGAACTTCCACTATAGAAGCTAGAACAATGGGGGTAGTTGCGGAGCTAACTTGCATGAAGGAAGGAGCAATTACTATATGCTCTATGGCTGAAGGCACGGTTATTTTGTGCTAACCTGATGAATTTGAGCCAGTGGGAGCTTAGGCAGTAGAATTGGCATCCTCTCCGGCTAGGATGGTTTTCACTACTATAAGCATGTCTATGTCCTTGGCTTCAAGGAATTGACCATCAGATCTTACTCAGAGCGCTTATCTCCAACATGTGTAGTACAATGCAACATTTCCTCCCAGGCAGCAAGATTTGTAGGATAGTCATCTCCTAACCACCTTAAGTTTTTGTACATGATGCACTGGCATTTAAGTGTTGAAGATTCAAGTTCAGTGCCTCTCAATCTCGGGCTCTCTCTTTATGGAGGCACTGAAGATTCAGATTCAGCTCTTCTCGCATATGAGTTTTTTCTTCCTGAAAGTCTTTCACTTCCACCTAAGAGATGGCGAACTCTATGCCAATATAGGGCTTTTCGATTGTCAACTTCTCTAGGCCTACGATAAGCTTACTATTCTCATCACGGAGCCTCTGTAGTTCATTATCTTGCTCCTAAATGACTTTGTCTTTGTCAGTGACCTGCTTTTTCAACCCAGCCCCTTCTTCGTGTGCAATTTTCATATTATTTCACATCATGATTTCAACATGATCATGGACAAGCTACATTTCTTCTAATAGACCATCGATGCTGGCCTTTTTCTTGAGAGAAAGATCATTCTCCTTGGTGACCTTAACCAAGTCCTTCTTCCACCCTTCGATTATTCGCTCGGATGCTTTCTCCTCAAAGTTGAGGGACTTGGTGTTAATATAATTAATTTTACTCACCTTTAAGAGAGGCATGCAGCTTCTTCCACTTTACCCTTCATTTGTCTGTTTTTGAACACTTTGAACATCCTGTTCGGCCACTTCCTTTATGATGTCCCCAATGGCCTGGTTGAATTTAAACCATGCAAGAAGAGATATAGGAGTGTAGCCTATAAATATAAGGGACTAGCTGGAAGAGTAAACTAAGGGGTAGAGATCCCCTTAAGTGTAGGTGAAAAAGTAGCGGTTAGAGATTATGAAGCGAGAATTAGCTGTTGGGAGAAGTACTAGGGAGCCATATGTGGTTGAACAACACTGGAAGAAGGGCCATGGCGTTCATGTGAGGATCGTTGCCATTTGGAGGGCTTGTGAGATAGATGTTTTTTGGCCTCTCTCTTCTTCCTCCCTTTCTCCTTCTCTCTTTCATGCTCTCTCTTAGCTCGGCGGTCTTCCCTGGCCTTCTAGTCCTTCCTCCTCTATTTTTTTCCTTGCCGATGGAATTGGTAGCCACAGTGAGTGGATAAGCATCGGGAGTTTGGCATCTATATTCACCACAACTGTGGGCGGCCCATGGAACAAGAAGAAAAAAATGTAAGTGCTAGAATCTTGGAATTTGAATCAATGCATGGATGTGCATCCATGACCCTAGTGAAGTGTATGGTGTAATTGACTCCCTAGATGCACTACTAACCATGTTGGCAACAAACTAAAGACGAGGTCTGGCCACTTTCCCTTATAAAGCCCCTCGGTGAGAAAGTGAAGCTAGTTTCATTCAAAATATCTCGAATGGTAAAGTGACTTTGCTGAGATCGCTTAAGCTAACAAACATGTCACAAAATGAGTTGGATCGAGGCATAAGCTCTTTAGAAGACAACATGGCTTCATCTTCATTTTCTTTGGAAGTTTCTATAGCAATGTACTCCAAATTATGTAATTAGGAAGAATAGAGCTCATACAGTGTGTCTCACCAAATGATTAGCCCTCTTTTATGCTAGTGTAATATTCGCTATTGCTATCACAATGTGATAGTCACTATTGCTATCACCGATATGTCTACCTTCCTCTTCAACCATTAGCTCCTACCCCTCTCTCCTTTCAACCCCCTTATCTTTCTTGCATCTTTATCTTCGTCACTCGAAATATCACCACCAATGGGCTCGTCGGTTTCTCCCTCAACGGTTACCCCCATGTGTACTGCATTAGAAGGACCTTCGAATCCCCCTAAAGATTCTGGTCGGTGCTATTAGTGAGGATAGGAGAATGTGTATGAGCTATAGAGCCGCTAGGTGTAGGAGACTCAATGATAATAAATCTACCATGGCGTAGCAATCCATACCGCCATAGGTTTTCATTTGTTTGAAGTAATGTGATGGTGTGATATTGGAATCTAACTTATTTTAGTCCCTTAAGTATTGTTTTGTGCTTATTTCTATCATCTCGAGCTGGGATGCCTACGAGGAAATAGATGTTAAGTTAGAAACTTGAATTGGAAAAATCCCAACATAAGAGAGATAAAGGAAAGGAGGCATAAATCCAGATAGCTAGAGTCGATTGAAACTACACCTACATCACACGTATTAATATTTGTTCCTGAAGTATGAACATTTATTGGCAAAGGCCTTGATGACTTTGCATCTACATCATGCTTTGATTATCTTATAGGACAGAGGATCATGCCTTTTCTTGGAATCGAGCAGATACGTAAGCTCATTAAACGATGAGAGTTGGTTGAACGGATTCATGAAATGGAGCGTAGAAGAGCATATCCATTAGGATGAACTTGAAATGGAGCTACCTAAGTTCTTGTAGAACCATTAGAAGGAAGGATTGAATGGAGGGACAGTGCCACCTAAGCACATATACCAATTGCGTGATGTGTATTTTGGTGGAGGGTTTTGTGCAAACTAAGCCCTTGTTGGAGAAGAACATCATCTCTGGGAGTTCCATGTTGACAACAAATGTTCTGAAGCATTTGGGTTGTCAGTACTATATACATTTTTTCCACTGGATCGTCCAACGCCCTTGGACCTAAAGGTAATTGACCTACTACCAATGATATTAGGACCATTGGGCATTTAATTAGCGGGACAACCTGTCCTGGAAGGAATGGTTGGTGAAGCTTGATCTTTAAAAGATCCATCTTTAAAAGGAGTAGACATGCTTTTACTAGACTTGAATCGAGGCGATCGATGAGTTATTATATATAATAAAACTTGGCATTCAACATAGTCAAGCATGTTTTATTTTGAATAAATGCCTATGTTACTAACGCTTGATAATCGAAGGATGTCAGTGTGTGTTAAATGCTCGAATTTTGAGCGTTAACTAAGGCAAGTGAAATGCATTAATCCATGTTGTGTGGGTCTGGTGTTCTATGTATGATAAATGGACCATCCTATGTAGATAATTCACTCATGCTAGAAAATCATGCCACGTCCTATGATGATATGATATATGAAAATTACACATTATCAATGAATAATCAATAACGAAGCCATTGTCCAAAAAACATGGAAGCTTTTCTTTTCAGAAATATAGGAAGTGTAGCAGTAAGAAAATCAATGTAATGGAATCCCACTGTACGACCGTTCTTGAAATAAACTACCCTATAGGAATTCAAACAATTATGAGGGCTTATTCAAGTTTTGATAAGAGATAGAAAAATTTGCAAAATTGGACCGTTCTTCAAAATGCAACGCACACGAAGAAGGAAAAATTCTAGTTACCATAGGTTGAGCGCAACCAAAATGCAACCATCTCCTTTCGACTATAGTCAGCAATGTTCCCACCATTGCCATTGCCATTGCCATCTTATTCACTAATCTCCAACCTTTAATAAATTTGGGATTTTGATCGGTGGTTTTAGCTTGATTATGTAGGCATAAGAGCTTTTGAGGCAATTTAGGATGACGATTGGATCGAACGACGGTGACTGTCTTGGGGCTGCGGCAGTAGGTGACGGCAACAAGGAGATCGTTGGTGATAGCAAAGATGCCGATGGTAGCACCTTTGGTAATGGAAATCAAGGCAAGTCGAAGGCAAGCAAATCATCTTATGGTTAAAAGGCTAGAATGAGGGAAAAGTGAAGAAAATTTACTAAGTCCCTAAATATATAGGCTCGATGGAAAGAGAATCATCTCGATACAAAGAGTTATCTCTCGGTACTAAGAGGTTTTCTCTCTCCAAAAATTACCTAAGAACTCACAAAGCATGGCAGAGGAAAGGGTGTACTCGTATATGACGTGAAGTTATCTCTAGAGCGTCGGCTACGTCTTTAATGCCAAATAATGAACTCTCATTACACAAAGCAATTGAAGGAGTAACAACGTTTTGAAGTAATACTTGAATGATCAATCAAAATCCAAGAGATAGAAATACATAACTTGTCTTGATCCAAAGCATGCTTTTTTCAATGAAAGCATATCTGAAGGTCAAGTGTTAATCGAAATTTTAACCGAGTAGAGTCAACAAAAGTTAGAATGTAATAATGAAGACAAGATGGCTTAGGAGATTATAAACAAGCTAAAGAAGAAAAGAAGCAACTAAGGAAAAAATAAATGGAAATGGAGCTAAGTACACCTAATACCACGTGGTACCATTTGGTACCGAGAGGTCTCTCCTCCCATTTTCGCCTCCTAAACCCTACATACTTCAAGCTCTACCTTAACTACTCATTGTCAAGTGCTTTCTCAAAATAATAGATGAGCAATTCTTAGGACTGATGAGAAGAAAGCAGAATAATACAAATGTTATTAGAAGAATCATCGGAATCAACTTAAATTCTATGGAAAAGAGGTTGGAAAGCACGAATCAAAGGTACAAGAGATGGTCTATAGAAAGTTAAGGATTTACAACTAAATAGACCGCTCGGTACCTAGAGGAACCTCTCGACTCCGAGAGCTTTTTATGGCCAATTGGGTCAAGTTGCTCACTCGTGCCTCTTTGGGCTAACTTTTAGACTTCAATGCAAGTAGGCTCCAGAACTTATATAGTATGTATCTTTATAAAAGCCATCCCTCCTGCAACTAAAGGAAGACCATGGATCTTGGACTCTACCTCTTCTTCATCTTCTATCTCTTCCTTACAATAGTCGCCTAGGAAGATACTAATGGCAATTCTAGGGTTAAGAACTTGTCAATCCCTTATACTAGTGACTTTTAGGGCTCTTAAATCAATAATAAATAAAACTATTGTAACAACCTTGATTTTTCGATTACTATTTAAATATATTAAATTGGAGAAATTAGAATTTAAATGTTTTATTAGATTGATAATTGAAGTTAGAGTTTAAAATAGTTTCAAACTTATTAATATTCCATAACCATTTTTAAATAAACTCCCAAAGTTGAATAATCTCTTTCAATTTGTTGATATTCCTTAGTACAACGTATTAAAAATGGCGTCCTTTCAAGTTTTTCGTCTGAATTCATTATCATTCTCTCAAGTTTTTCATCTGAAATCTTCATCGTCTTCGGGAATTTCTAATCTCTTTAATAGTAATCCTTCTCCCTATACTTATGCTCAAGCCGTCAAGAACAAGTTCTCACCTCAATCTTAAGGATCGAATCGTAAAACTAAATCGAATTGGATTGATTCCAGGAAGGGCAAGAAGTTTTGTTTCAGATGGGGATTTCAACCACTTTGCAAATAAATATCGCGACCCATTCAGATGTTTTGCGTGTGGTAATTTTGGGCACAAGAGTAAGGATTGTGGGAAGAAATTGATTTCCTCTAATACTAATTCGAATTCGATTAATCATGGTTTTCAATTCGTTTTGAAATTCTTGATGCTGAAAGAAGTTCTGCTTGAACATCTCTGTTATAAGCAAGATGTAGGCATCAAATATCTTGATGAGCTTTTATATCACTATAACATTACTAATGAGCCATACATTGGAAAAGGATACATAGAAATTTTTGGTAACCCAGAAGAATACTTTGGCAAATCAGAAGTTGGGGAAGTCAAGTAACAGACTGAATCCAATATATCCAATTATCGAAAATAGGGAAACTCTTTACCAAAATTGGTTAATAATGGTTTTCAATTTGCTTTGAAATATTTGATGTTGAGGGGAATTTTGATTGATAATCTCTAGAATAAGAAAGATGTAGGAATCTGTTATCTTGATGAACTTTTTTATCACTTTGACATTATTAACGAGCCGAATATTGGCAAAGGGTATAATAAAAGATTTGGCAGTCCAGTAGATTTCATTGGCAAATATAAAGACTTGAAAAATAAGTATGATTCTTCAGAGGTTATTACAGTAGATTTGATCAACCCAAACTTTCATGTTATTAAAGATGATAATCTGGGTTTTGAACCCATTCTTTTAGATCCTGATGTTTCATTATGCAAAGAGCCGTCTCATTTAGTATCATTATAGAATGGATGTGAAAATGTTGAAGAACAGAGCCATGACTTCACTTCTTTTCGTAGAAAATATCATAAATCCAATCATTGTATTCTGGATAATTTTAAGATATCTACCTCTAACAAATTCGATTGTCTCTCTTTGAGATCAGAAGATGACTTAAATTGTTTAGATGGTGATGGTGATCTGTTGGTTATGTCTGAGCATATTGTTGCTAAACAATCGAATATTATGAGAGATTGTACATCAATATCTGACAAAAGTGATGGTGTAAATTCAGTTGATAGCAGTTTTTTGAGTGTTGTTAGGATGGATTGGTCTGATGATCTAGTAGTTGTGGATTTTGAATTAAGGGAGTAGGATACAATGGTACTTGGTAGTAACAGCTCTGAAGGTAAATTAATTTATGGCATAAAGAGATTTGTAGAAAATGCGAATTTTGGTGAGAAAATTTGTTTGATAAAGTGTTAGATTCATTAAATTCTTGTGCGATATAATCATCAGTGATGGTAAATAATTCAGAAAATTGCCAGGAAGATTTATTATCTGCTAGTTCTTCAGAGTTGGAAAATATTGGTAATTGCAGCTATTCGAGTGAATCAAAAATTTATCAAGAAATTTCTTTTATCAAAGATAATATACTGGAATGGATTACTGGATCTGTCGTGGTTGAAGATTTTTTAGAGGATGAGGTTTTCGCTCATTTAGACAATTTGCTGGAGGTAAGGGATGACAAGAGATTGTCTATACCAAAGTCTTCAACTGATATGCATACATGCACAGTCGACATACTGCCAGTTTTAATGTGTCTGTGGAGGTTTTTGGTGAAGATAATCAGAGATTTCATTCAGAGTGTTTGTTTGAGAATAAAGTTGGTGATAGAGAGCTAGGCATTATTCAAGTTTCGTATCATTTCTTCGTGGAAAGCAAGCATAAATCAGTTGGCTTTGGGCACTTTATCAGATAGGTCAGTAAATGTTGATTCAGATTTTGCACCAGGTGATAGTGGTTTTTCTTTGAGAAATTATGCGGTATCAAGGAATAACTCCGATAAGGTTTTGGACACATCGTCGAAGAAAGTAAAGTGTAGAAAAACAGTAGCTTCTAGTGGATCCGTTCCCCGAAGTGCTAGGATTCGTAACTGTCAGTCACAGTCTGTGGGTGAGTTACTTGGTTCGAGTGCCACGTGCGGCACTACAAATCCAGGCTCAGGTATGAGTTCTTTTTTGGGTAGTACGTAGTCTACTTACACATTAGGCATTCTTTCATCTGCTGAGTTTAGTCAATTAGCTTGTAATTCATCTTTTATTTTGTTTTTTGATGCTAAGATAGATAGGGAGTACATTAGATGTAAGGAATTAAAGAGGGCTAGTATAGTTAGTTTATGAGGATCATTAGTTGGAAAATTAGAGGTTTAAATGATTTAAATAAGTACGATAAGGTTAGATCATTTTTTAAAGACTACTCTATCGACATTGCTTTACTTCAGGAAACTAAAATTAATTGTCTTGACATTCGATTTTTTAGAAGATTGGATGGTTATCACTTTAGAAAATAGGTTCTTTTTACCTTCTGTGGGCTCTTTAGGGGGATTAATGATAAGATGGTGAGATAATTATTTTGAATTACTTCAATGTATTATTAAAAAGCATTATCTTCATGTTATTCTTATTAATCTTTCTAATAACTCTTTTTTAAATATTTCTAATGTTTGTGGGCCTAATGCTAAAATTAATCGGAGAATTTTATGGAATGAACGCCTAGAATTTAGATCCTTAGCTTTGGATTCTTGGATTATGGGGGGTGATTTTAATGTTACGCGTTTCATAGGTGAGTGTTCTCCTTAGGAATGGGATTTCCCTGCTATGGAGGAGTTTGATCAATTTATTATTAATTCTAATTTAATTGAAATTCCCTTTTCTAATGGAGAGTTTACTTGGAGTAACACAAGAGATTCTCCATCCATGGCTCTTCTTGATAGATTTTTCGTTAGTGATGAAATTGAACATAAATTTCCAATCTGTAGAGTCTTTGGTTTACCTTATACCTATTCTGATCATTGTCCTATTATTCTTACTTGTGAGCATCATAGTTTTATTATAAATAATTTTAAATTTGGAAAGATGTGGCTTTTGGAATCAAACTTTGTGAACTTAGTTAATGGTAAATGGATTTCTTTGAGTTTCCACAATATTAGAAATAAGGATAATTCTGCAAAATCTCTTGTTTCTAAACTTAAGGATCTTAGGAGTTTTATTAAAAATTAGAACAAAAATGTTTTTGGAAATTTAAAAATAAAAAAAGATAATATCCTTAATGAAATGCTTAAAATTAATAAGATAGAAGAATCTAGACCTCCAAATTTAGGTGAATGTAATGTTCTCACCAACTTAAAAGATGAATTAAATTCTATTTTGGGAAAGGAGGAGGTTATGTGGAAGCAGCGATCCAGAATCCAATGGATCATCGAAGGTGATAATAATACTAATTTTTTCATAATATAGCTAATGGCAGAAAATGTAGCAATACAATTAACTCTATTTTAGTTAATAATAAAGAATTAGTTGATCAAAGAGATCTCAATAAGGTGTTCACAGACTATTATAAAGATATTTTTGGCACTAGAGTCAGACATAGAATCAATGTTAGATGGAAAGATCTATACCCATCCGATTTTATTGTAGATTTAATTGAGCAAGATGATCCTTTTACTGTTGAGGAAATTAGAAAAGTTATTAATGACTTACCGGGTGATAAATCCCCGGGCCCTGACGGGTTTTCAATTTTATTTTATAAAACTTTCTGGGACGTTTTAAAACTTGATTTAGCTAATATGTTCAATGATTTTTACAATTTTAATTTGCAGTTAGGCAAATTTAATTAAGCAAATGTTATTTTGTTACATAAAAAAGTAGGTGCTAAAAACTTTAAAGATTTTAGACCTATATCTTTAATTAACTGTTCAGTTAAAATCATTTCTAAAGTTCTAGCTAATAGACTTAGTATAAGAATGAACGACTTATTTGATTGTTCACAATCGGCTTTCGTTAAAGGGAGAAATATCACTTACTGAGTGGCAGTCGTTCAAGAATATATTAATCACTGTTGTAAGAATAACATAACTTGTGCGATTTTAAAACTTGATTTTGCAAAAGATTTTGATTCAGTAGATTGGGATTTTCTTGTAGATATTTTTCATGCAAGAGGTTTTGGTCAAAGATGGATCAGTTGAATTTTGAATTTGCTTAGAACTGGTAGCTCTAGTATTATGGTTAACGGTATGTTAGGTAATAAAATTCAATCTAAGAGAGGTTTAAGGAAAGGGGACCCATTATCGCCTTTATTATTTAACTTAGCTGCTGAAGTTCTTGCTAAGATTATTAAAAGAGCAGTGAATAATGGGTCTCTAGGATATTTAGGCAATGACATATGGTGCAATGGTATATCGGTTCTCTAATTTGCCGATGATTCCTTACTTTTTTCTTCCCATTTACCAAGACATATTATTACCCTTAAATTATCTTATACATTTTTGAGCTTCTATCAGGTTTAAAAATAAACTTTGACAAAAGTTCTATTTTAGTTTTAAATGATTTTGAAAAAGTTGAAAACTTAGTTGGTAATACTTTAAACTGTAAGACAATGAATTTTCCTTTTGATTATCTAGGTTTTTTGATTAGACCAACTAAACTTAAACATGATGATTGGCTTACAATCATTGACAAAATCAAAAATAAGATCTCTAACTGGAATGGGAGATTTCTATCTAGAGCAAGTAGACCAGTCTTAATAAATGCGTTTTTATCAGCCCTTCCATTTATTGGATGTCAATGCATCTATTTCCATATTGGGTTATTGATAAAATTGATAAGATTAGAAGAGATTTCTTACGGAGTGGGGAAAATCTTAATAATAGTATAAAATGTTTAGTAAATTGAAAAATAGTTTGTAAAGCCAAAAAGGAAGGTGTCTTAGGAGTTTTAATTTGCGTAATATGAATTTGTCCTTACTAGGTAAATGGTTATGGAAGTTTAAGGATATAAATGATAATGCTATGTGGAAAGAGATCATTTCAAAATGTTACTATAATGGTAATAGCAATTTATATCAAATTGCTTCTCCTGCCACTCAAAACTTATCTTATTTTTGGAAAAACATTATAAAGTGTCATGAGATCTTTAACATAGGTATTAGTACGATAGTTCATTCTGGTAACTGCACTTCTTTCTCCCATGACCGTTGGATTTCGGTCTTGCCTCTTAAGTTGAAATTTAAAGACCTCTATGAAATATGCAACTTTAAGTTTGCTTTAATTAATGAAGTTTATTCTTCTGAAAATAATCCTCCTTGGAATTTTAATTTTAACGGAATTTTAGTAGGTTCAACTCTTAGGCAACT
Organism: Allium cepa; assembly: GCA_030765085.1. Classification (NCBI taxonomy): domain Eukaryota; kingdom Viridiplantae; phylum Streptophyta; class Magnoliopsida; order Asparagales; family Amaryllidaceae; genus Allium; species Allium cepa. Next base: position 837,100,771 of record CM060934.1, read on the forward strand.
TTCTTTGCTTTATGCTAGATTAAATCTTTATAATATTGATATTGACAATGATATTATTAGTTGGGAATGGGATAAGAGTAAGGAATATACTTCTAATTATTTTTACAGATTTATTAATTTTTCGGGTACAATAAACAACTCTTTTAAATTTATTTGGAAATCTAATGCTCCTCCTAAATCTAAAATCCACGTGTGGTTATTACTGCATGGAAAACTTAATACAACAGAATTTTTAAAGGGAAAAAACATACATAAGGATAATAATTTTTATTTTTGTAATTTGCATCCTGAGGATATTAAACATGTATACTATGATAGCATGGATTCTCATTACATTCTAAACAATATCCTTAAAAATGTTAACTTTAATATAATAACTAAAATTTTGGATTGCGACTTCTACTGGAATAATTTTAGATTTAGGTTCAAAAAGAATATTAGCTTTTTACTAGACACTTTACTCACTATTATTAGTCGGTATATTTAGTTTGAAAGAAATCAAAGAATCTTTAATAATAATAATAGTCATTTTAACGAATTGATTTTTACAATTTCTTCATTTTGTTTTAATTGGATTTCTAACCCCAAATATAAATTAGCTAAAAATATCCTTTTCAAAGGGTATCTTAACAAGGTTAGTCACAATATTAACTTATTTAAACACAACAATAATATATTTAACATGAATAATAGTATTATTAATATTTTTCAAATTTATATGATGATTTCACTATTAATAATAACTTACTTATGATTAAAGGTCCATAAGAAAGATCTGTCTCAATTATCGTACTAGTCACTAGATGGTATTAGTTTACAGGTAATTTAATTCTTTATTAATTGTCCAGATAGTCTTATTTAGGTTTTTATTCCCTACCTTATAAATACATATATATGTATATAAATTATGTAAATACATATATATGTATCATTCTAACTTTTTTCCTTAGTCATCCTTCAGACACAGGTATGGGAGATAGGATATAAGGTTCATTTTGCAGGTTCTCATGTCTTCAGACTGCAGGAAATTAGATTGTAGAGAGGTCAACAGAGTAGAGTTTTTCCACTCAGGACTACTACTGGTTCCACCACAGATATAGGATACTTTCATCTTCATCGTGGTATACTATTTTCAGGAGGATCTATTCTTCTGCTTGGCACGCCTTTCTTTTGTACAGAGCCTTCAGAGCAGATTTTCTATTCAGTAGTTTCACTTCAGAGTAGATGCTTATCCATTCCTTCTAATCCAGATGCATGGAGCTTCCTTATTAGTTTGTGATGACATCCAGTAGTTTTGGTTTTTTCTTTACATTTTAGGTACTTCTAACACCTTAGTATCGGGCGCTGGCCATGCCGGAGCTCGATATCGGGGTTGATGGATGGTGGCCTTGCCGAAACTCATCTTAGGAGTATTTGAGATTTGATATATGTATTTAGTTTTTGTTACCTGCCAGGCATGTTGGCAGCGTCTTATGTCTGTGACATATATATATATATATATATATATATATATATATATATATATATATATATATTTACATGTGTGCTCTTCTCTATTCATAGAGGATCACACATTTTTCTCAAAAAAAGTTAGAGTTTAAAATGAGAGTTCTAAAATGTGTATTGTATTAGAAAATCATTGTATGTAATTTATTAATGTTAAATTCTTGTTTTAAAACTTGTTAAACAACGCGTTGTGTTTTCTAAATAATGTGTAATTTTACTTAGGGGAAAATGGGAACTTTCGGAGTTCATTTGATATGTTTGTTATGTTGTCTTAATTTATAAAAATGTAAATTTCCTTGTTTTCAATAATAAAAATAAAAGTTTAAAAATTATTAAAAATTAATTAATCATGAAGATTAGGTAACGAACTTATTTTTAGTGTATTAACATGAATTTTTCTATGTCAAATTCCAAGAGCTATTAGTGTTATAAAATGGTAGAAAGTGAGAAAATGCTTAAGTATTTTACTATTTTAATTAATTATGGGTTTGGGTTTAATGGGAATTTCAGCCCATTAGTGCATAAGAGAAGTAAATTCTTCTCTTTTATACTTGGGAAATGAACATTATATTCATTTCCATTAATAGTAAAAAGGAAGTCCTCTTCCTCTTTCAACCTAGGGCAAGAATTAAGTCTTAAAATCAGAATAAAATTAAAAAAAGAGAAAATCAAGACCACGTGTTCTATAGCTAATTCATCTTAAAGACTCACTGATTTCAGTTTTATAATTTTAATACTTGCTGTTCTTCTTTGATTTGAAGCAATTGTTAGGGTTTCATGAAATCTAAGTGCCAAATTGATGTGGATGGGTTATAGCAAGCTATATTGAAGTAAAAAGGTGAGTTTACACTCACAGCTATCTCTAATTTTAATCCAAGTTGCTATTGTGTTGTATTGATGAATGTATAATTGAATTGATCTCAATTTTTATGCTATTTCTTATTATGTGAAACCTCATTTGATGTTTTCTAAGAACTCATATCATATGATCATTAAAATCATCAAGTTTTGGTTGTTGTATTGCTCTCATGCTGGTAGAATTTATCACCTAGAAGTACATGGAGAATGCAGCTCGACAGCCAATGAAAACAGACCACCAAAGTGGCTGCAGCACTGCTTAGAACATGTTCTAGGCAGTGTTATCGGTGGACTGGTGCACTTTTCATGGCTGTTCCAGGCAATCTTGCATGACCTGGTTGATTTCTCGATAAATCCCTTGCTTACCCGATGTATTCTTGATGTTTGGTGTTGTATTCTAGTGCCTTGGATATGGCATTCAGATGTATATTATGAAGTTTTAAACTAATGAATTAAAGAATTCATTTCGATGATTTAATTCCATGGATATGATGCTATGGATATATAAAGTTACACTACATTGCACATAAGTTATTTTATTATTCCAACTAGTATATTCAATAAAACGATTTCTAATACTAGTGTTTTGTAAATCATCTCAAGTATGAAAAATTATTTTTGTACAATGGATATTTGGAATCTATTTATATACTAAGGGAAGATATCTAATTATACTATTGATGATTTTAAATGGGTACAAAAAAAAATGGTTCTTAAAGAAGTTTGTTTATAAATATAGATGTGTAAGTTCATAGAAGCTTTCTAATATATATAAGTACATATTCTTTAGTATAAAAAGGATGGTTTCAGGAAGGATTTCAAAGTGAATTGTTTTCATAAAATAGCATGATATCGATTGGATGAGGAGTTGATTTAAACAGTTTAGTAAAATGAGTGGTATGAAACGCTCGGATTTGTTTTACCATTAATTTCTTAGACTTGTTAAAATGAACATTTATTTTGCACGAGTGGTGATTACTAGCTTTTAGTAATCATTTGAACGTTGTCAAGGGGTTATGAGACATTGATCTACACTTTTATGATTACTAATTGGAAGTATATTAATCTTATCGAGTTGAGTTTACTAACTTAAAGTAAACATTTAAGTAAACCCGAGTGGTTATGGGACATGTGGTCGTTACTTGAATGATTACTTATAGGAAGTATATAACACTTATTTCGTCATGTCTCGTTCTCATCCATGGGTAGGCCACTTTATGTGGATTTTCTTGTGGGTTTTCATGACCCATTTTGTGTTACTCATTTTCTAATGAGTTATTACGTACGACGTGTTCATACTGATGTGACATGCGATGGGCTTGTCTATTAGGCTAGATATTGATGATGATGATGATGATGAGAGAAATACTCATATTTGATGTAAACTTATGATGTGCTTATGTTATCGTCGATTGGAAAAGTGCTTATTTATTTACATGCGATGTGCACACTGATGACATTAGTTTAGAAAAATGCTTATATTTGATTTCGTATGATATACACTATAAGGATTATTGACTTGCGAAGTGCTTGTCGTTTCCTTGCATTTGTGGTTGTAAAATTCTATGCTCTAATTAATGGTTGATATCACTTTGATGTTTTTTTTGAATGAGCATAACTTAACCTTAAGACATGAAGTTTTATATGAAGTATAATTTACTTTATGAAGTTCAATCTGTGATAGCTTACCCTTGATGTTAATGTAGTCTAATATTACTGTAGACTAACCTTTTTGATAATTAGAGATGGTCTGACTTAAGTGTTATTTTAATGCTCGAGTTAGACCGAGACTTGGTAGGTTATAGTGACTTTTGGCCTTGGATGTGAGCAAGCTTAACAAGTCTATTTTTGATATTATTACTATTTATGTTGTTCCATTTGAGTCTTGTAGATATGCTTATTCATGTTATAGAGTTTTGTTAGTCATGCGTATTTGCGATTTTTCAATGTTTATTATGTATATGTATTTGAATGTGAGTCTAATATTTCCTTTTTTAGACTCATACTTCTGAGAGAGATTAATGTATATTATTTCCATTGCGACTTCTGGTTACATGTTGTATATTATATTGTATATTGTTCTGAATTAGATTAAACCATTGTATTATTTTTTTATGCCTGGATCAGATGTGTCGAATTTCTACTTATGAGAAATGAGAAGAAAAATATAGTCATATTATTTTACGTATTCGATACATGCCCAATGCAATTTTGTATATGGTCGCCTCTAACTAGCCATATTTCCTTCACTAACAGATAATATTACCCAGTAATGCCCTTTGGTTGTGTGGGTCTTAGGGTGGGGTATTGCACTTGGTATTGGAGCGAGGTTCAGAACAATATAAAATATGAGAAACATGAATCTTAGCCTATATTAACTTTGAGTCCTGTCCCTTGGGTATGTCGCTTAGAGTTTAGGATTAGTTTCCTATTTGGAGTAGAAGTATAAATGATTATTGGAAATAATCATAGGGACGTATGCATGAAAATTTTAAATTACTTATTAAATTATTTTTATAAAATGGTTTCCAAAAAGCTAAGTGTTGTGTAGAGTTGTCCTGATTAGTTAGTGATCAGAGTTGCACAGCGGAAGTTGATAGACTATTTCCGTTGAGCATAATAGTTAGATGTTTATTTATTTTTATTTACATGATGTGTGTATGGATGAAGACGTGTTTTAATTTTCTATTGGTGAGAAGAATTGGAAATTCTTTTTTTGTTAAATTGCCCGTTGAATGCATTGAGAATTCCGATTGATGCGTCTAATTAACATTGTCGATGGGGATTCCTAAACACTTATATCGGTCATTCCGACACTATGCTTGAGTTTTAATATTTTATAAACATTTTTCTAAAGTTATGAGGAATATTTGAAAAAGAGGAAAAAAATTAGTTGAGTTAAATATTCTTTTGAAGGGAAAAACATTTTGGAAGAGTAAACCAAGAAGTGAAATTTATTTTCATAAAAATGTATATTTTTAATAAATTTTACTAGTCTAGAAAATTTTATTGAAAACTTTAAAAGATGTTTTATATGTATTGATTTGGATGATAGTTGCAGCCATTGAGCATTAACAATAGCAAAAATCAATGGCGAGGCAGTGTTGATTCTATGATCAACATTGTATCCATCTGACAAAGCAATAATTGTAAGGCAACGTCATTATAATAATTTTGAAATATGTGAAATTGTGTTTGATACTTGTGCTTTGATTATGTATATTATTTTATGATCTAAATGGATGATTAGTTTGAGTTCCATTTAAAAGAAGTTAAAATAGAAGATGTAAGAAATTATGTAAATAAATTTTGGAATTTTAAAGTAAGAAGTATTTGAAAAGAAAGTTTGATTTTATAATTGATGATTTGGAATCTAAAAGGATAAATCTTTTATTTGAATTAGTGTATAAATACTATAAGTAGTTAGAAATTTTTTTGAAGAAATGATTTATCAGAAAATAAATAATTTAAATTTTGAAAGGAAGTTAGAGCTTAAACTATAAAGTTTTATAAGATAAATATTTTGAGAGTCTTACTTTTATAATATAAGGAGTACTAATAATCGATGTGGTGTGACCGATTGGTTTAAATGCTATCATGTAACACTTCATCGAATATTGTACAACTCATTGAATAGACTATTTGATTAGTACTTACTAGCCCATTAGTGAATACTGGAATTTTACTGGGTAGTATGGGATGGCTTGGTTAAATTATTGTAATTGTTATTAGGAAGTATTTAACACTTTAGAATTGTATTCTCTTTTTCTTTTGGTTGGACTAATAGATCCTTAAGAGAATATAGTTCAGGTTTTCCCATATATGAAAATACTTTTGGGTCGATTGTTAAATGTAACTTCTTATAAAAGGTCATTTTGCTAGTTTATAAACTTCGAATGAAGAAATCTGAGTTGAAAGAATTAAAAGATGAGTCATGGTTGAATACTTGTGAGGATATGTTGATCGTTAGCTCTAGTAAGATGGATGTTCATTATGGCCATGGTGTGAATTTTTTGTTAATATAATAAGTCCATTAGAATGTTTTAAACGAAAATACAATTCGCGAGGTGCAATTTGTGAAGTATAATTTATTAAGTAAAAATTTTTAGAGGAATTAAACTTTGCTTTAGAAGTGGAACAATTTGTGAAGTACAAATTTTTGGAAGAAATTAACTTTTTTTTGAGAAATCATTTTTTAAAAGGACTAACCAAAGACCATTTGAGTTATTAATTTAAAAGAAGTGAGTTTTTGTAAAAAGACGTAATTAAATTGAAAATTAATTAAAGAAACCAAATTCATGAAGATAATTGGGATGAATTAATAAACAAGTTGTTTTTATCTTTTGATAAGGGAAGTTAAAAGATTTTATATACGTATAATACAAGGATCTTCTTGTATATTACTTGATTATTTGGTTGCTTGGATGTTTGGATGCTTAGTTGGTTGTACGTTAGTATATATTTTGAAAATAAAAATATTATTGTAATAATATATTACAACTATTTTTAGACTTTTCTCCGAATTAGAAATTGTGAGGATGCAATTTCTTTAAGGGCGAAAGTCTGTAACAACCATGATTTTTCTATTATTGTTTAAATAGATTATACTAAGATTTAAATTGGAGAAATTAGAATTTAAGTGTTATATTAGATTAGTAATTATATTAGTGTTTAAAATGAGAATTGTAAAATGTGTACTTTATTATAAAAGCATTGCATGTAAATTATTGGTTATAAATCTTGTTTTAATACTTGTCAAACAACATAATGTGTAATTTTATTTAGGGGAAAATGGGATTTTTGTAATTAAATTGATTTTTTTTATTATGTTGTCTTATTTTAGAACAATGCAAATTTCCTTATTTTCAACAATAAAAATAAAAGTTTAAAATTTATTAAAATTAAGTTTTATTAATTAATCATGAAGAATAGGCGATGAACTTATTTTTAGTATATTAGCGTGAATTTTTCTATGTTGAATTCCATGAGTTATTAGTGTTTTAAAATGGTAGAAAGTGAGAAAATGCAAAAGTCTTGTGCTACTATAATTAATTTTTGGGTTTGGGCTTAGTGGGAATTTCATCCCATTAGTGCATATAAGAAGTAAATTTCTTCTCTTCTATACTATGGAAAATGAACATTACGTTCATTTTCATTTATAGTAAAAAGGAATCATTTCCTCTTTCAACCTAGGGCAAGAATCAAGTTGTGACGACCCGAAATTTCTGGATATTTGAAATTGAAATATTTAATTGATTTTAAATATTTGAAAGTTAGTTTAACTTGAATTTCAAAAATCACTATTTATTTGACAATTAAATTATTGAATTTAATAATTAGAAATTGGTTAAAATAGTGAATCTTGGTTTTTAAGCTAGTTAAAAATATTGCAAAGCCTTGGGAAATTTATATTTATTATACTGGAGATGATAGAAGTTTTAAATTTGAATTTGGAATGTTTTATTCAGTTTTGAATTTATATCATTTAAATTGACATTTAAAAATAAACTTCTGAGGTACAGTCTCGGAATTCGATGAAACCAACTCCATTATATCCATAATATTGTATTATTATCGGATTTCAATTTTCATAGTGTTTGGAGTTGTCGTGTGACCGTAAGTTAGGTAAACGCGTTGAAATCTATATCCAAAATTCAATTTAATACTCGGTCCAAAAAGCTATCTTCTTCTTACTATCGAGTTAGGACTTGAAACCTTTTCCATTGCATTCAGAATATGGGTATAACGTTATAAATGCCTAACGGCACGCTTCGATAGGAGATCGAGATTGTGAGATGCAATAATCGAGATAATTTAAATTTAAATTTAAATTTAAATTTAAATTTAAATAATAAAATTGAAATATTGTAGCTTGTTGATTCAACACGTATCTGCCTTTTCAACACATGTTCTTCTTCGTGAAACACACATCTCCTCTTGCCCCACTTCTTCAACGCAACAGTTTCAAATCTGAGAGAAATCGATACCTTCAGTTAAATCTCGACCTTCCTTTTCATTTTCTTCTTTTAGGTCGAACGAAAACAAAAAAATAAAGAATGTAAATTGATTTCTTCCGCTCCAAAATTGAAATAAAATCAGACATAATTTTTTTTTTCAATCGAGTTCCTTTGATTCGAAGATGGCCGAACCCTCATCCTCTTTCTAATCGATTCCGACCTAAATAAGTTGGCAAGGGAATTCTAATCGAACTCATAATAGCTGATGTGGCTTGGGTTTCGGCGATGGTTGGTGGCGCCACATCTACGCGTAAGTGGGAGGACAGACTGTGCTGGGAGGGAGTTCGATCAAGGGGAAGGCCGATTGTTTTGTAGATGGTTGGTTGGCCGCGATGGCGTGTTCGAGCTAGGGTTTCGCACTCGAGCATTGGAACGTCATAGGTGAAGTCGATGGGCAGCCGTGGGTTCAATGTCGCAGGCGAATTCGACGCGGGGATGACTAGAGTTTCGTCATTTTTGATCTCTGCTTATGGTATTTTTGTTTTTTTTAATGTTGCATTTGCAGATTGTCTTATATTTATATATATGCGCATATATTTACTATAAAGGATAGTGTAATATAAATGTAGAGATATGTGTATACATGCCTATCCATTTGATATATATTTATATATTTTCAGAAAGAAATATATATACAGTAAATATATATCTGCAGTTTTTCAATTTTTATATGCATGCAGAAAGTATAATTTTTACAGTAAGTACGGCGGTTCTTAGTAACATATATATATATATATATATATATATATATATATATATATACGTTTATAGTAAGCTATAAATTTATTCTATTTTTAGTTTAATGGATATATATACACACACACATTCATAATTAAATATAGATAGATAAGACAGGGAAAAGATACATGCATAAGATTTTGGAAAATAAGGGAATTTATATAAATTTAGATTTTTAAGCCTATATAAATTATTTTTATATATGCAGTATAGAAATGAAAATGTACCGGTTTATTTTAATAATGTATATTAGTGATTAATGTGGTTAATAAACTTATTTAAGTTATTTGGTTACTAAAGAATATTTAAAGGGAAAATTGGTTTAAACTAAATTATTAGTTGATTAGTTTCTTAAAAAGGGAATTTATTGTTCGATTTGTTCGAGTATTAATAAACTGTATAAATATTTATATAAGGTCTAAAATCATGGAGAAACAAGTCAATATTGGATCGGATTTCGAATAAAAATCAAAGGTGAGTTAATCTCACTCATTTGGAATTCCATTTAAATTTAAATAGTTAAATTTAAATTATTGGTTGAATGATTGAATTGATTGGATGTGCATATTATATATATATATATATATTGGAGTGATTGATTTCCCGCATTATATAGCGGATGAGACCCTATGTGACCCTCATAATAACGGACGACCCTTTATACCGCGATATCCAGCCTTGAAGCGGGATTGGTATTTTAAATTGTTGTGCTAGCATCTGTGGATGCAGTGAAACAGGTTGGAGGGATCCAACTGGATTCCTCAAAGTAGTGGAATTTATTTTTATAGTCTTTGTTAATATGATAGTTTGTGATGATTACATTGATGATATTGGAATTGAAATTATTAAATGTTATGGCTTGGTTGAACATATATTGGTATTTGAGGGAATGAAAAATATATAAAGCTTGAATATTTTTTAAAGGAAATAAAATGGGAAGTCTTTAAGGAAATAATTATCAAAAATTGGAATAAATAAAAGAATGAATTGGAAAACGATAAAAATTTATTTTTAAATTCTAATAAATAAATTTCGAGAATGGGAAAGGGATTTTGAATAAATGGAAATAAATGAAGGGCTTAAGTAGTATTGTTTAAAAAATTAAAGAATTTACTTTTAAATTCAGGATTTAAAATGGTTTGGGAGAAATAAAGGGAGAATTTTAAAATTAGTATGAAATTAATATTTTAGATTTTAAATAAGATTTTAAATCTAAATAAAGGAGTGAATATGGAATTAATGGGTTTTGAAATAAATTTGGATAAGTAAAGGAATTTAGTATTAAATGGAGTAAATTTTGGAAATCGATTTGGAAATTGATTTAGTGTTTGAACCTATGTTTTAAAAGGAGAATGAAACTGTGGAATTTATAAACCGGGTTTATAAAGTGAAAAGGATATCGATGGATATTTGGAAGTATATATTCTCGGTGGGAATTTATAAAGAAATGGGTAATTTTTTTAAAAATAAATGGTGGTTTATTTTTAAAGGTGTGAAAGAAAAGTGTATTTCCCTAAAAAGCCAAGTACATTTTCAAGCTGATTTTTAAGTATAAGTTAAAAGTTTCAAAAGTTGTTTTAAAAGAATGTTTTGAGAATTATTATTTATGTAGTTTAAAATTTTAAAGGTAAATATTTATTAAATTAGTTATAGTAGTAATTATTTTAAAAGGTCAATTGGTCTTATGATTTAAAAAGTTAATTATTAATATTTATATTTTATAAAGTAGTTTGTTTTAAAGATAGTTTGGCTAAAGTTTTTATTTAAAAAACTTGTATAGAATTTCGTAACTTTTATTTTAAAATTTGTTTGGCTTAAGTTTTACATGAGAAGTTATTATAAAATTTCATAACTAGTAATTTAAATAAAGTCGTTTAAGTGGTTTTATTTTAAATGTTTAAAAAGTATATTTATTTATTTATTTATTTTTAGGTAAAGCGATTTTAAATTATTTTAAATCTATAGTACTTAGACTTGGTAATTTTCGATGGAAATAAACAATATTTGGGAATTTATTTTGAAAGAGAAAAGTGATTTGAAAACTGTTTCAAAGGGTTGAAGTGTGGAAGATATCTTGCGAAGATATTTTGAATAATAAATAATTTTGGGAAATTATTAAGGCTGATGGTTGTTTGTGAATGTTATTTGATATTTAAATAACCGACTATCAATATTGGCCTATGCACTGATCGTTTTGAAGAGACCGGGATCGGGATTAATTTCCCGAAAACCACTTCGATCGGTTTAAACGTTTTCGTGAGAAATACAAGAGTTTAGAGTCGAAGATGGAGCAGTGAAGTGCAAGGGCTAATCGCTACTAATCCTGATGGTGATTCCAAAATGGATGTAGTAGGAATAGTGCCTTCGGTTCCGTTCGAACCCGGAATGGACTTGTATGGATGAATGCTTTCAGAACATCGTTAAAAGGATGGTGAGTATTCTAAGTGAAAATGTTCTAAAAAGGTAACGCTGAGCCTCGAACCTCATCGGCCGGGAATGACTGAAAATCATGGGTTATACAGCAAGGTTAAGTGGGTAGCACCCAATTAGGGTAAGGTCATCCCTGTCTAGAGGTCCCTTTTTATTCGGCTGTGTGGGCGGTTGTTGATCCCAACCGTGGGGTGATCTTATTCGGACTATCCATGTAACGACCCGAAAATTTCGAACCCGAAAATTCCAAATAGTTAGAAAAAGAAGAAAAGAGAAAGAAGAAAAGAAGAATAGAAACACCAACATCTCACATTCGCAGCGGACAAAATATAATATCAAATAAAACAACAGTTTACAAAGAAGAACTGTAACAGTACATTTACATTTTGATATATCATAGTTACAACCATTTCTAATCACTGGACAGTTTTAAACAACATGCACTAATTATACAATAATATATCACAGCGGTAAGCACTCCATACGTTCCAGCCATCCAGCTCGCCTCCTGAGCTCCAGAACGTCCTTACCTGAAAATCTGTAATACTCGGTCTGACCCGAGCATTACAACAAAGTAACACCCGGGTCAGGCTGGAAACCAGCGTGAGTAAACCCATCTATCATGGAATACAAAAGTATACAACTTATATGAACCCGGGGTAACTTATATCAATTTACAACTTCACAAGTTGTTATAGACATCACTATTCCACACATCAATTTCTAAGTACCAAAACTTAGATCTAATCCACCTAAATCATTCTTTTTCAGCCTATTAATTCACGTATCAATTTTGAAGAAACGAAGTGGTTTCGGGTATTAACTAATACCCGACTCCGGTCTCTTCGAATCCATTGACATCTTAACCCAAGTTATTCCATTAAATACAATTCAACTTTAAATACAGGATGTCACTTATACACAGCAATTCATCATTGATAGATAACCACGTTATCACTGTTTAACCCAAACATCTCGTATCACAGACATTTCATATCAGGAATATCAATCAGTTCAAGGTATTCAATATAATTAATCATTCATAAGCATGATTAATTGGTTATTCAATTCCCAATTAATTTAATTTAATCTCCAAATAAATTAAATTAATAATCTTTTTATCCAGCTTACCAACATTAACAAATTATTTTAATTAATAAATGAAATTACTAATCAACCATAAATTTAACATTAATTAATTATACTACTATTAATTTACCTTTAATTACTCTCATTACTTAATTATTCCATAATTAATCATATTTAAGTAATTACCTTATTATTTACTTAAAAAATTAACTATCCTTTAATTAATTATCGAAATTAATTCTTTAATCATATAATCACCCTCATTAAATAATCAACTTTAAATTTCTAACACTAATGATCCTTAATTATTCTTCATAAATAATTATCTTTCCCTTCAATACTTTTAATTAATTATCCTAAATTAATCTTTTTAATTAATTATCCTAATTAATTGCTTTTCATTAATCATATTGATTACTTATCTATTAATAAATCAAGAACCTAATTTAAAATTTAAGATAAACCAAAATCTTAATTAACTACTTAATCAAATTATTATAAAATTTCATTTGAAATCACAAAGAAATAAAATCATATAATTAACTTATTTTATAATTATAAAAGCCACACAATTTATTTGAATACTTGGTTAAGTCAAACTAAGCTACAGGCTCAAACAAATCTCCGAGCCAAATCCTTACGTAACCCGATACTCTAACCCATCCTCTCTACTTACCTTTTCTCTTATTAATTAGCAGGCCCAAACAAATTCTTCAGCCCAATTTCTACCTTCCTCCCCCTTTTACCATCCTTCCAGTCGTACTTTCCCATCTTCCTGTGCACAAGTGTGCACGAATGCATGCAACTCAATCCAAACCCCGACCATCGAATTTCACCAACGATCGACGTCCCTCAACGCACGCGACCGTCCCTTCACTCCCCTTTAAAGAAACTCGAAACCCATGCCACGTACGAAAATAACACTTACTCCCAACTTGGATGAAACAACGAACAGTGAACTTCAACCTCTACGGTGAACCACCACTGTGGTCCATCTCCCACCAAAACTCCCTGATTTACTCGCCATTCCATACTCCTCCTCCTTACCTAGGACCGCATCTCTACTTTTTCCCCTCCGCTTCGCAGTTGCCCAGAGACTGAATTCCACCTCCATCAACCCTTAAACCCTAGATCGACCCCTCCTCATCCATCCACGCTGTGGAAATTTTATCCACCATTTTTCTTGAGAGCTTCCACATCCAAGCTACCCTCCATAACAATCGCGATACTCATTCTGCCATTGGTCATCGTAAATTGAAGATAAACGAAATTCCATTCAACCTCAAAATGATCGACATCCTCTATCTTAAAAATCACCTTATTACTTTTAAAATTCATCAATTTCAAAATCGAACCTGATTACAAAATCAAAGCATGCAAATTTGAAGTTCACAATTTTGACATTTCTTTGTTCCTCACTGTGATATTAAATTTCTGAGGCACTTACTACACACTTTTACCTGAATCAAATATTAAAAATGATGTTGCTAACATACAACAAATTTTTACTCAGAAATCAGGGCCTAAAAATCATTTGAGAGGGAGATTTGAATTATTGATTTAGGTTTTCAAACCTGGAATGTTAAAAACAGAGGCTTGCTAGCCAGTTCCAGGCTTGGCCACAGATACTATCTCATATATATACACAAGGTCATTTCTTTAACACCATGCACACATGATTTATATCATATTTCAAAGATTTACCATATGCCAATTCAAACAATTTCAGATTTCTTTTAGAGTTTTACTCACTTGTTTTGTAAAAACAGAGAGCAGCTTCTCATATGAATTCTGGAAATATTTTTTTTATTTATACATGCAGATGCTTAACTCAACCATACAACATATATACAATGTTATTTTAAATTCTTATCATATGTATCAATATAACAAAATTTAGTTTGATAAAAAAAATGATGTTTGCTCACCTTTGTTTGAAGACAGGGAACAGTCATTTGAAATTTGAATCTGATCTTGCATTTTCAAAACTGGAACTTAGACTACTTTGATTTTTCTTCAGATTTTCTTGCTTGGACCCTTGAAAATATTGCAGGCTTGAAGATAAATGATTTATAGGTTTTGTTTACAGGCTTTGGCTTTTGAATTGAAAACTGTTTGCAGGGTATTTGATTTTGGGTTGGAAAAGTGGAAACTTGATACAAATTCTGGTTTGGAAGATAGCTTTCAGTTTAAGTTTCTTTATTTTAGAAATGAGATGTTAAGAAAAGGGAAAGAAGAGAGGGGATGTGAGTTTATATAATGTAAATTATATGTTATTAAAAATTAAAAGAAAATGAAAAATAAAGGATGACACTTGTTTTCAAGTGTTAACACTTGTCATACTAAATGCTAATTTATCTTACATATGTACTCATAAGCTTTAATAATCCACACTTGTAATTATTCATTTTTAATAAATAATTTAACTTTTGTATTTTCTTAAAAAAAAAAGAATGCCACTTGTTCTATTTTATAATACTTAAGTGACATTTGTACTTACAAGTATTCATTTATTTACAAATGTCCCAACTTGTTTTATATGCTTACAAAGGTCCTAATACATTTTTTTATATTAATCTTCTTATTTATAGTGTTAATAAGTTAATGTCTTCATTAATAAATTTCAAACTCAAAAAGAAAGTATATCAAAAGAATAAAATCCTTTAGTTAAATCTTATTTTAAATTTAAACAAAAATATATTTTAAACAAATAAGAAATTACCTTTATTGCTAAGAAATATAAATTAGAATTTCAAATATATATAACTTAAAAGAAAAATGATATTGTTTTACAATTGTACATTTATAAATAATTTATAAAACACAGAATTTTTAAATCCAATTTATTTCTAAAATGTTTACAATTTAGTTTTAAATCCAAATTTATTTACCACAATATTTATTTAATAAGGCAATCATTCCTTATTTTGCTTTGCAATAGAAATTTGTATTATCAGAATTTATTCGTTTACATACACATCCGAATATATTCTAACTACCCAAATTTTATTTGTTCAATCAAACATAAATCAGAATTTCTGTTAATTAACCCCGTTAATTATTAATTAACAGATACTCCAAAATCCAGGCTGTCACATTCCTCCCCCCTTAGAATCTTTTCGTCCTCGAAAAGGAACGAAGCTAGAATTTATTTAATGCTTAAAACCAATTAAATCACTTTTTTTTATCATTTTAAAATACTTTAAAATCTATATAATATTTCCAAAATAGTTTTTATAAAAATACTTTTTATAACTCGATGTTTCAATAAGTCTGTCCTCGTTCTCACAAAAATTCGGTCATACGTTGATCATGCGTAGGACTGAAAATCTATAAGTACATTAGTAGACCCATTTTCAACACCCAGTGAAAGTATCTGGAAAATAATTTTATTGAAAACTTGTGAGAATATAGAAAATATTTTGAAAATAGAGGAAATATCTTTGTGAGAATGCTCTAGAAATCATCATCCCCATCCATGGTTGCAGTTACATTCCCGGGTTACGTTGCCATCGAAGCAAAAGTCCATGTAACTACAGGCTCTCCGCGGCCTCTCGACTACGCCGTGGAACCCACGACAGATCGCAGTTACATTCCAGGGTTACGTTGCCATCGCAGCAAAACTCCATGTAACTGCAGGCTCTCTGCGGCCTCTGATTTTCGCTGTCAAAATGAAACTTCTCCACTCCTACATAGGTCGCATTCTACCGATATAAAATCAAAGGCAGACTGTTAGCTCTCAGCGGCACACGTGACTTTCGCTATGTTACCATAGGTCGCAGTCTATCGATATAAAATCAAACGCAAACTGTTGGCTCTCAGCGGCACACACGACTTTCACTATGGTATACTATACTCATAATCCTCAGGAACTAGTTTTTTCCGTACTCCTCACAGGATCAACTTTAGAACCCCCCCTTGGGGCTCAAGGCAGCACCACCTGGTGGTACTCCTGAGAAGTTCATTTTAAGGGAGCGCCTTTTTCCCCAGAGCCATCATCAAAACACTTTATACTATACACATATAGTATCTTTCAAATCATACACCTAATATGATCTCATACAAAGCTCCTTTATACCAAAATCGATTATCCCAAAATCGATTATTCTCAAACTAGGCTTTCCAAATTTCAATATTGATTTTACCCAAAAATCAAAAGCCTTTCCAAATCCAAGGTTTCCCCAAACCTTTTTCCAAAATCCTCATATGATCCTTTATATATATATATATATATTCAGATATATATGATCTTTAAAACTTTGGATCACTTCAAACTTGTATAAAACTCCTTTTATACATCAAAACACCTTCAAAATCCTTTTCTTCTGGCAATAGATTCAACAAGGGGAGATTTATCTTATATAACAAAGATATATAACTTTATTTATTCCAAATAAAATATTCAAATTTGAATACTCTATAAAGTCACTTTCCATTTTTCTTATTTCCATTAAGTAAGTTTCTATTATAGAAATATCCAATTTCCACTTTTTATTCATTGTATATTTCACAAAATATACCTTTCATTCCAAAGACCATTGCATATTTCTTATTCATAAATTTTCAATATCAATTTCATTCCAATCCGTACGATGTACACATATCACCCGTAAGCTATACCAATTTGATCGCCCACTCGATCACACAATTTCATTTCTGAACTAGTATCGTCCACCCGACTTCCTAGTGCGGACTCAGATTTCGTTTCTTGATCAGAAACTGTCATTCTCCTTGTATAGCCTAACTATGATAGAGAATATCCAGAACCAATCAACAATCCATGTCCAGGTCCGCCGTCGAAAATCGAGTGAAAAATTCAAACTCGGATCGACATACTATCTCGAAATTATGTGCTCGAATCTGGATTCAATCACTATGCGAATAGAATAATATACGTACATCCTACGTATTTATCCTCATTGGTTATTAGCCAAATCAATCTTTTCTATTCACATTCACTTTGATTTTCATTCACTAACAATTCTTAAATCCTCATTTGGATTATCACTTCAATTCTTGTCCCAAATGGATATTTAATCAAATCAGTTTGAACTCTGTCCAGTTTAAATTTAGAAAATAGCTTGAAAAGTTTAAAATAGATAAATAGTAAAAAAAATTACTAGTTTGTAAAATAGCTGTAAAAATAGTTAAGTAATTGCAAAATAGTTGGAAAATAGTCAAATAATTATAGAAATTTTAAATAATTGCAAAATAATTGTAAAATAGTAATTAGTTATAAAGTAGTTGAAAAATAGAAATTAGTTTATAAAATAGTAGAAAAATTGTTAAATAGTTCCAAAAATAACTGTAAAATAAGTATAAGGTAGTTTGGTCTTTAAAAAGAAAGGTTGTATATATAATAAATAGCTTGGAAAAATAGATTTGTACTAAAACAGTTTATTTTAAAAATAGCCCAGAGTCAAACTGTTCAATTCCCAACCTCCAATCCCATCAATTCAATTTAAATTTCCACTTCCATTTAAATTGACTCAATTCAAATTTAAATAACTTCAATTTCCCTTAAACTTGATTTATTCCCAATTCAAGTTGAATTAACCTCGATTTCTTCCCGATTTCAAACCAAATTCCATTTGATTTTAAACATATTCACTTTAACTACAATTCCAAATTATTCAAATTAATTTAGACAAATTTCAAACTGAATGCACTTCAATTCCAAATCATTTCAATTTCTATGAATTAATCTCAATTCCCATTTTGAATTTGAACTCATTAAATCTTCGATTTGATTTCAAATTAATCCAATTTCAAATTTTCCATTTGAATTTTATACTTATCCATCTTCAATTCTAAGTAATTCAAACTAAATTCAATTTGAACTAATGAAATCTAAAGTTCAACTTTAACCCATCTCGAATTATATAAATTCGAGCTAAATTTCCAAATGTTGATTTAACCCCTTAAATCAAATTAACCTTTATTTTTAAATCAATAACCCAAATTTTTAAACAATTTAATTTTGAGTCAAATTCTCAAAATGCCATTTTAAATTATCTTTACATAATTTTTTCCAGAGTTCAAATAAGAGTTCAAAATAATTTTATCTTAAAAATTTAGTTTATTACTCAATTTTTATCTTCCAGTTTGAAACCATTTTTTTTAAACAATTTTAATTTACAAATGCAATTATTCAAATTTTCAGTTCAAAGTAATTTCTATTCTTAATTCAAATTAAAGCTAAATTTTTCTTTCATCTCAATAATGGATATATTACCACACTTCATTTCTCATTCATTTAAACAAATCCAATCCATAATTTAAAGATTTTTAATAACAATAGGATGATATCATCCAATTTATTTTAAAATATCCATCCATTTTAAATTTCCAGATCTCATAACCCATTTTGAGATCACACAAACTCCCAATTCAAATTAACCATTTAACTTTCCAAGTTAAATTCCAATTTCATTTTAAAATTTCCAATTGAAGTTGTTCATTCAAACTTATTTAACTTCTCCCAAGTTAAATTCAATTTACTAAATCCAGTCAACCTCATTCAATCTTTAAAGTTCGCATAATAATCCTTCCACTTATTAAGTTCAAAACTTATCACTTTAGGTATCACATCTCATTCCAAATTTAAAACCCAACTTTTAGAGTTTAATCCAAACCATCTTTGATATTATGTATTCCTCATATATACATATTATTTCCTTTACACACCAAGTTATCCTTAAATTTTAGACCATCTTTGGTTGTTAATTCAAAACAAATTTTCAACAATTCTTGTTTGAAATAGGACCCTTTCATTCAACTATATTAAATAACATCTCTTATTTTAAAATAAGGTCATATTCAAAATAGTTTGAATAATATTATTTCCTTTAACATTTTGAAACCAATTCAAATGTTTAAATTTGGAATTCAGAACTTAACAATTTGAAACCCACTTTAATTTACATCCTTTCAAATTTATAAGTTACTCTCTTTAAATGGTTACTTCCTTAAAACATTTTATTATTAATTGGAAAACAATCATCCCATATTAAACACAATAACCATTCTATTTCTCTGGTTTGAAACCAATTCTAATTCATCTTATTTTTAAATTCTTCCCCAACTTCAAGATTTAATTTCAGTTTGAATCCATTTCAAACTTATCTTTAATTTAATTGAATTTGGTTGTTTTCTATTACTACTTAATTTAATTCCAAAAATTTAACAACCAATTACCATAATATTTATTTGAAAGAAATATTGCTTTATATAACAAAATATATTCTTATATAAAATCATTTAAAATCTTTATATAAGAAAATAACAAGTACGCTCTCATATATATATATATATATATATATATATATATATATATATATATAGACACACACACACACTCAACTCATCCTAGGGTACCACTTGCCCTATCCTTAATGAGAAATCCCACTAAAGCCAAGGTACTCGCTTGACCTTTAGCTCTGATACCAACGGTAACGATCCGGAAATTTCGAACCCGAAAATTCTAAATAGTTAGAAAAAGAAGAAAAGAGAAAGAAGAAAAGAAGAATAGAAACACCAACATCTCACATTCTCAGCGGACAAAATATAATATCAAATAAAATAACAGTTTACAAAGAAGAACTGTAACAGTACATTTACATTTTGATATATCAGAGTTACAACCATTTCTAATCACTGGACAGTTTTAAACAACATGCACTAATTATATAATAATATATCACAGCGGTAAGCATTCCATACGTTCTGTAACGACCCAGAATTTTAATTTATTAAAATTTGAATATTTAACTAATTTTAAATATTAATAAGTGAATTTATAAGTCAAATAAATTTTATTTTGAATAATTGGATTTAATTGGATAATTAAATCGATAATTTAATATGTGAAATTATGGAAATAATTGAAAATTGAGTTAAATATGATTGAAAATGATTTGTAAAATTTTATTTTATCATATTGGAGTTAGAATGATGTTATAGAACTTTTAAAATTGAATTAGGAGTTTATTTGTGAAAATTGAATATTTTAATATTTAATCGACTAGTGAAAATAGTCAATTTTTGAACAGTCTCAGGATTGGACGAAACCAGTTCCATTGGATCCGTAATAGTTAGTTATTACCGAATTTCAATTTTCGTGTCAATCGAAGTTATCGTTTGATCGTGGCAGCTCGAAACGCATCGAATTGTTTTTAATATTAATTTGGCGAGTTAAAATGGCCATTTTTCAAAAAGTCTCGGATTTCGACGAAACTAGTTTCATCGGATTCGTAATGTGATATTATTGTAAGGTTTCAAATTTCGTGTCAATTGGATTTACCGTTTGTCCGGTACAAATTAAAACGCCTAGAAAATCGTTTAAATCGGTTTAATTTAAATTGAACGTTTATTGCCTAACTCGCACAGATGTCCGAATTAGCTTTCGAAACCTGTTCCATTGTGTCCGGAACGCGGGGTAAACCCTAGAAACGTCAGTTTCGGTGCGTAAATCGGAGTTTAGAAAACCCGGAATGAATAGTGTTTTGAATAATTTCCTATAAATAACCCTTAACCTCTCACAAATAAAAAAAAAAAATCCAAACCCTAACCCTAGCCAGCCGCCGCCTCCTATATTATGAACGGCCAGAAATATCTAGTTTTCTTCCTCAAATCTCCTTCAATCCATGCATTAATACGAAAAGTTGTTAACTACAATATTGTAGAGGGCGATGAGAACTACGTTTTCAACGGTGGAGATCGCGAATGGTGTTACGGATCGACGACAAAATGGCTGCAAGGGTGACGCGTTGCACACGCAAATCGAGAGAGGAGGAGGGGCCGAGTTTCAAGATCTTCAGGCCGAGCATGGAGTGGAGTGCGAGCTTCGCAATGGCGCATTCTGATCGACTTCAAAGTCGTCGTAGTGGAAGCATAATTTAACCCTTAGTATATGAAGTGGGTTCGGCTAATTCCTGGGTGCACGCGTGAGTTTGAGAAGGAGAAGGAGGGAGGGGACGCACGGTTCAGATTGAGTGGCTAGAGATCTACGGTGATGATTAACTTAGGTTTGAAATTAAATAGAAATTGTTGTAATTTAGTTATAAAAATTCGTTTAAACTTCAAAAATCCATATCTTTTTCATACGAGGTCGAAAACACGCGAAACAAGAAGCATTGGAATCGTATGGACGAGCACTACGCTATGGAATTGGATTGGAGTCGTTTGGAGTTAGTGAGAATTTCGGGTAAAATTAAACGTGCGTTTAATTTTATTCGAAATAAATCGCTAAAACGAAATTGAAATCAAGGCGAGAACTTCTCACTCAATCGAATCAGTTTCGATTTTAATTTTAAATAGTTATATTTAAAATATTTGAATGCATGTTTAAATGATGATTGTTATCTATTGATTGTTAAAATAGACATTATGCGCCGTTAGTAAGCGGATGTTATTTATTAAAAACATATACCGCGAATATTTCATAAACAGTGAAATTGGTATTATATATAATAGCAATATATATATATTGGCATATGTATATATTGGAGTTATTGATTTCCCGCATTTTTTTTAGCGGATGAGACCCTATTGCGCCGTCTATTAAGCGGATAATATTTTAAATCCCATATACCGCGATAATTTCGTACTGGAGCGAAATTGGTATTGTGCTAATGTTTTTGGATGCAGGAAAACAGGTTGGAGGGATCCAACTGGATTCCTCAACAGTATTTATTTGAATTCAGATATTTTGATATTTGATGGATTATCATATCGATATATGATATCGTTGTTGTCGTGATTGACTATTTGGTATGTAGCATCATTGGACCAAATTTTGGGATTTTAAAATGATTTTTAAAGTGATTTTTGAAAGTATACGTTTATAAAATATTTTTGGAACTTATCCATTTTAAATAAATAAACGTTATAATTTTTAAAGTTATAAAAATTATGATTTTGAGAAATACGGTTAAAGATTGATTTTTGAGAAATATGGGTTAATGTTTTTATAAAATAATTAAATTGGATTTTTGAATTTATTATAAAAGTTTA
This sequence comes from Allium cepa, assembly GCA_030765085.1. Taxonomy (NCBI): domain Eukaryota; kingdom Viridiplantae; phylum Streptophyta; class Magnoliopsida; order Asparagales; family Amaryllidaceae; genus Allium; species Allium cepa. The sequence goes on from CM060934.1 coordinate 837,123,423, forward strand.
AATATAGGATTTATAAATTTGATTATTTTATAAATCAAGAGAATGGTGAAATTATAAAGGAGATTAAAGATGTTTTAAAATAATAGTATAAATTGATTTTATAAAGGATTTATAAATTGATAATTTATAAATGAAAATATTTGAATAATAAAACGAGTTTTTATAAGTGTTAGAATGAATTGTGAATGAATTTCATAAATGAATGAAATTAATAGAATTATAAACGGTGAAGTTATAAATGGAATTTTATAAACAGTAGGTTTATAAAATTTATAAAGTTATTGAAAGAATAGATTTGGATAAATAATTGAATCTTATAAGTTATAAGATTTATAATTATAAAGTTCAAAGGAACGATTTTTGCAAACAAATAAATTATAAGTATTTCACTTATAATATGAATCTTTAGTATATCATTGAGATATGAATTGAGATAGGTTAATAAAGGAATTTATAAAAGGAAGTTGTGGTAAAATAAATAGAAATAGAATTTATAAACGTTGTTCTATAAATTCGCAAAGACTTATTTTGATATGTAAATTGTTGAAACCTATTAATGAAGTTATATTCACGTTTTTGACTGTGAATAATCCTTTGAAATAAAATGAATAAAAGGATGAAATTTGCTAACGTAGTATATTCACGTTTTTGAATAGTGAATAATATGTTAAAGAAAATGTTTTGAATGTGATGTTTTAAATAGAATTAAAACGATCTAACGATGTTTTAAAATGTGTTAAGATTCGAAACCATAGATTTCAACATTTATTGTTGAAATAGACGTTTTCGAGAAATAGAAGGAAATGGTGGACTATAACACTGTTGTTATAGTAAATGATTTCCGAAAGGAAATGTTTTGTATAGTATTGGGATTTATATATCTATTTTAATTTCGAATCCCTATACTAGTGATTTTGGGACGTCGTAACGATATTTTATGCAACATTCGTTTTGGCCCAAATAAATATGTTTAAGAGAATGATTTCCTTAAAGAATGAAATATGTACTTAATCTCGATTTAAGTATATTGAATATTTTCCAAGTGTTGAAAATAAATAAAATTTGTGAATTACTTATGAATAAATAAGTATGGAAATGTTTTTCCAATATGAAATGAAACGTTTTGAGAATCTATCTTTCTGAAGATAAATTGAAAATGAATAATTAAAATCGTATATGCATGGATATTGTGAAATATAAATTCACTATGGAATTTATAAAAGAATGGGGAAATTTGTTTAAAAATAAATATTGATTTATTTTTGAAGTGTGAAAACTATATATCTAGTAAAGATATTTTTGGGAAATAAATAATTTGGAAAATTATTTGGAATCTGGTGATGTTGTGCATATCCATTGATAGTTCAATAACCGACTATCAATATTTACCTTTGAAGGGTATTTGTTGTGATTTGCTTGGATTTGAATGCACACTTATTTTTAAATTATTGCGCTCGTTATTCAGATTACCCATTCCGAATAGTGATACGACGTAATGGATAGCATTGAAGATCGGTGTTGAAGACCCGGTATTTGCGAGAGCGATAGGATGACCTGTCGATTGACTCTGCACCGAGTTGCTCCGGTATTGAGTTCTCCATATGTGATGGGAAATCCGATCAGGATTGTGAATATCCGGATTGCAAGGACTTCTTTGTAAGTGCCTTCGGTTCTGTTCGAGCCCGGAACAGACTTGTATGGATTGTATGTCTGACATTACAAACTGAGATATAAAGCAGATTTCTTTCAAATATATTTCTGTTGGTGGCGGAGAATTTATTCTTTTAGCTTAACACCCTTCTCTGAGACGTACGAGCTCAAAGGTTATGTAGTTGAAGGTTACCAGCAATATATTCCCAATTTGGTAATGTGACATACTGAGTGTTGCTGTGAAATGATCATTGTGTTGATTATTTGTGATAGGATCATTTATTTGATCGTCTATCCTGGTGATCATTTCTATGATCATTTGTTGACCCAAAGCATGGCTTTTGTATAAAGTATGTTTTTGTGGACGTAACTTCGTCGAGCCTCACACTCGGGAATGGTCAAAACAGGAAAGATGCAGCAAGGTTATGAGGGGTAGCGCCCTTTAGGGTATGTGCATTTCCTTCTGGAAAAGGGTGGTATCATGGTATGGAGCCCAGATATTTACTCATGTTGAAAACACTTTATGATTGTGTGAATTGATTACGAGCGCTCGGTGAAAGGTCCCAAAGGACCGGGGGATGGCATATTCGGTCAGTTGTTACTCAGTTAGGGGTAACCCGGCCTTGTGTTGGTAGAGATCCGGTTTGGTTCTCGGGGATGTCCATCCAGAGGCATTCTCATGTGGCAATAGGAAGTTCCTTGGCCTGACCATTCGTTGGAAATCCAAAGAAACAATACGAGACTTGTACGGTTTTAGTTGTAGAACCTGCTTCCTCAGGAGGTAGCTATAGTAGGCATAATATAATGGTACCTATGCTGGCTAAGATTTATATTCTACTTTTGAAATATCTTCTACACTATGCATTAATAATAATATCAAAATTGATTTGATTTTAATGCGTATCAAGCATCTTTGACTATCATAAGGAGAAATCTCCTCCAAGTCTGCGGTTGCATTGTGTGTGTGGCGGGAGGTCTTATGGTAGTCTCATTTTTAAAAGCATTGCGAATTGACTTTAAAAATATTCCTCTATTTTTGATTTTAAAGATAAATAAACTGTTTTTAGTTCTCGTACCAGTCACATGACTGACTTGGAGTTTATTGTTTTCCTTCCTAAACTCTGGGTGCCCACCAATTTCCACACGGGCAGTCAAGAGTTAGGTTTATCAGGATATTCTGGAGTTGCTGGAGGCAAGCTGGATGGCATGGCGTATTACTAGTATATAGTATTTCTTTTCCATTGTTTGATGTTGTTGTTGTTGTACACTCTGATGATATGATGTAATAAATAAAATGTAATAACTGATATAGTTCTTTGTTTAAAGATTATTCATTTATTATTATATGTTGTTCCGCTGCGAATTGTGAGATTCTGTTGTTGTTCTGTTGTTTTCTGTTCCATTCTATTTTCTATTCTCTTCTTCTCCCTCCATTTTCTATCTTCTTATCTCTTCTTCTAGCTCTTTCTTCTTCTTAAAACCTCAGTGTTCGGTTTTCCGGCATCCGACTGATTGGCATTCGATACAGTGGACGTATTGATGTCGATATTTGGGAGTCGAAGAATCGGGTCCTGACACGTTCCAGCCATCCAGCTCGCCTTCTGAGCTCCAAAACGTCCTTACCTGAAAATATGTAATACTCGGTCTGACCCGAGCATTACAACAAAGTAACACCTGGGTCAGGCTGGAAACCAGCGTGAGTAAACCCATCTATCATGGAATACAAAAGTATACAACTTATATGAACCCGGGGTAACTTATATCAATTTACAACTTCACAAGTTGTTATAGACATCACTATTCCACACATCAATTCTAAGTACCAAAACTTAGATCTAATCCACCTAAATCATTCTTTTTCAGCCTATTAATTCACATATCAATTTTAAAGAAACGAAGTGGTTTCGGGTATTAACTAATACCCGACTCCGGTCTCTTTGAATCGAATGACATCTTAACCCAAGTTATTCCATTAAATACAATTCAACTTTAAATATAGGATGTCACTTATACACAGCAATTCATCATTGATAGATAACCACATTATCAATGTTCAACCCAAACATCTCGTATCACAAAACATTTCATATCAGGGATATCAATCAGTTCAAGGTATTCAATATAATTAATCATTCATAAGCATGATTAACTGGTTGTTCAATTTCCAATTAATTTAATTTAATCTCCAAATAAATTAAATTAATTATCTTTTTATCCAGCTTATCTACTTTAACAAATTATTTTAACTAATAAATGAAATTACTAATCAACCTTAAATTTAACATTAATTAATTATACTACTATTAATTTACCTTTAATTACTCTCATTACTTAATTATTCCATAATTAATCATATTTAAGTAATTACCTTATTATTTTACTTATGAAATTAACTATCCTTTAATTAATTATCGAAATTAATTCTTTAATCATATAATCACCCTCATTAAACAATCAACTTTAAATTTCTAACACTTATGATCCTTAATTTTTCTTCATAAATAATTATCTTTCACTTAAATACTTTTAATTAATTATCCTAAATTAATCTTTTCAATTAATTATCATAATTAATTGCTTTTCATTAATCATATTGATTACTTATCTATTAATAAATCAAGAACCTAATTAAAAATTTAGGATAAACCAAAATCTTAATTAACTACTTAATCAAATTATTATAAAATTTCATTTGAAATTACATAGAAATAAAATCATATAATTAACTTATTTTATAATTATAAAAACCACACAATTTATTTGTATACTTGGTTAAATCAAACTAAGCTACAGGCCCAAACAAATCTCCGAGCCAAATCCTTACGTAACCCGATACTCTAACCCTTTCTCTCTACTTACCTTTTCTCTTATTAATTAGCAGGCCCAAACAAATTCTTCGGCCCAATTTCTACCTTCCTCCCCTATTTACCATCCTTCCGGTCCTACTTTCCCATCTTCATGTGCACAAGTGTGCACGAATACGTGCAACTGAATCTAAACCCCGACCACCGAATTTCACCAACGATCGACGTCCCTCAACGCACGCGACCGTCCCTTTACTCTCATTTAAAGAAACTCGAAACCAGGCCACATACAAAAATAATGCTTACTCCCCACTTGGATGAAACAACGAACAGTGAACTTCAACCTCCATGGCGAACCACCACCGTGGTCCATCTCCCACCAAAACTCCCTGATTTACTCGCCATTCCACACTCCTCCTCCTTACCTAGGACCGCATCTCTACTTTTTCCCCTCCGCTTCACAGATGCCCAGAGACCGAATTCCACCTCAATCAACCCTTAAACCCTAGATCGACCCCTCCTCATCCATCCACGCTATGGAAATTTTATCCATCACTTTTCTTGAGAGCTTCCACATCCAAGCTACCCTCCATAACAATCGCGATACTCATTCTACCGTTGGTCATCATAAATTGACAATAAACGAAATTCCATTCAACCTCAAAATGCTCGACATCGTCTATCTTAAAAATCACCTTATTACTTTCAAAATTCATCAATTTCGAAATCGAACCCGATTACAAAATCAAAGCATGCAAATTTGAAGTTCACAATTTTGACATTTCTTTGTTCCTCACTGTGATATTAAATTTCTGAGGCACTTGCTACGCACTTTTACCTGAATCAAATATTAAAAATGATGTTGCTAACATACAACAAATTTTTACTCAGAAATCAGGGCCTAAAAATCATTTGAGAGGGAGGTTTGAATTATTGATTCAGGTTTTCAAACCTGGAATGTTAAAAACAAAGGCTTGTTAGCCTTTTCCAGGCTTGGCCACAGATACTATCTCATATATATACACAAGGTCATTTCTTTAACACCATGCACACATGATTTATATCATATTTCAAGGATTTACCACATGCCAATTCAAACAATTTCAGATTTTTTTAGAGTTTTACTCACCTGTTTTGTAAAAACAGAGAGCAGCTTCTCATATGAATTCTGGAAATTTTTTTTTTTATTTATACATGCAGATGCTTAACTCAACCATACAACATATATACAATGTTATTTTAAATTCTTATCACATGCATCAATATAAGAGAATTTAGTTTGATAAAAAAAATGATGTTTGCTCACCTTTGTTTGAAGACAGGGAACAGTCATTTGAAATTTGAATCTGATCTTGCATTTTCAAAACTGGAACTTAGACTACTTTGATTTTTCTTCAAATTTTCTTGCTTGGACCCTTGAAAATGTTGCAGGCTTGAAGATAAATGATTTATAGGTTTTGTTTACAGGCTTTGGCTTTTGAATTGAAAACTGTTTGCAGGGTATTTGATTTTGGGTTGGAAAAGTGGAAACTTGATACAAATTCTGGTTTGGAAGATAGATTTCAGTTTAAGTTTCTTTGTTTTAGAAATGAGAAGTTAAGAAAAGAAAAAGAAGAGAGGGGATGTGAGTTTATATAATGTAAATTATATGTTATTAAAAATTAAAAGAAAATGAAAAATAAAGGATGACACTTGTTTTCAAGTGTTAACACTTGTCATACTAAATGCTAATTTATCTTACATATGTATTCACAAGCTTTAATAATCCACACTTGTAATTATTCATTTTTAATAAATAATTTAACTTTTGTATTTTCTTAAAAAAAAAGAATGCCACTTGTTCTATTTTATAATACTTAAGTGACAATTGTACTTACAAGTATTTATTTATTTACAAATGTCCCAACTTGTTTTATATGCTTACAAAGGTCCTAATACATTTTTTTATATTAATATTCTTACTTATAGTGTTAATAAGTTAATGTCTTCATTAATAAATTTTAAAGTCAAAAAGAAAGTATATTAAAAGAATAAAATCCTTTAGTTAAATCTTATTTTAAATTTAAACAAAAATATATTTTAAACAAATAAGAAATTACCTTTATTGTTAAGAAATATAAATTAGAATTTCAAATATATATAACTTAAAAGAAAAATGATATTGTTTTATAATTGTACACTTATAAATAATTTATAAAACATAGAATTTTTAAATCCAATTTATTTCTAAAATGTTTACAATTAAGTTTCAAATCCAAATTTATTTACTACAATATTTATTTAATAAGGCAATCATTCCTTATTTTGCTTTGCAATAGAAATTTGTATTATCAGGATTTATTCGTTTACATACACATCCGAATATATTCTAACTACCCAAGTTTTATTTGTTCAATAAAACATTAATCAGAATTTCTATTAATTAACCCCATTAATTATAAATTAACAGATACTCCAAAATCCAGGTTGTCACAATCCAGTAAGGGGTAGCTCCGAGCTTGTGTTGTAGGGGATCATGGGTTGATCCTCAGTATGCTGATCAAGACTAGGTACCGTGACAGGTGGTACCCTAGTGCCTAGTCATTAGTTGAAAATCCATTCTCCCTACGTACCTTTACGGTTTTTCTTGTAGAACCTAGTATTGCAGGAATTTAATAATGTAACAATTTCGGCTATTTGAATAAGTATTTGTATATAGACACTACTATAATATCAGAGGATTTTATAAGGAATGTTTTGGTTATCGTAAGGTAAAAAACTGGCATGTTTTATTTGTAGCGTGGTCTTACGAGATACCTTTGATTTCAAAGGATTATGAAAACTTTAATAACCCAATTGAGTGTATTTTCTCACGCTGGTTTTCCCGATTGACTTGGGTGTTATTTAACTATAATGCTCGGGTCAGACCGAGTATTATAAAGTATAAAAAAGGATGTTGTGGAGCTTTGGAGGCGAGCTAAATGGTAAGGCGTATCACATGTATTTGAAGAATATTCCGCTGTATTTGATTAATTGCATAGTCAGTTTAGTGAGGATAGGTTATGATAACCGTCCAGATGTGAGCTATGAATTTTTTTGTACTATGATGATGTAATCTATAAACATATATGATTCTTCTTGTTTTAAAGATTTGTCATTTATCTATTATATATTGTTCCGCTGCGTTTGTGAAATTCTGATGTTGTTTTCTATTTCTTCTTCTACGTCCTTCTTCTTTAACCCTAATGGTTCGATTTTTCTGGCATTCAATTTTCAAGCGTCGAAAAATCGGGTCATTACAGTTGGTATCAGAGCTAAAGGTTAAGCGAGAACCTTGGCTCTGGTGGGGATTACTCAATGAAATAGAGTCCGCAGTACTCTAGAATGAGTTTGAGTGAATTAATAAATATGAGCGAGTATTTGTTAGTAAATATAAAAATTGTTTTTATATTGTGTTGACTTATCGATTGAGTGTTTATAGATTCTGGTCGGTGCAGCCTGGCCAACTGTATCAATTGGGATTTCTAAACTCTTAAACAAGACAAGCCGACACAGTATTGTTTTAAAATAGGGTAAATGAAATAATTTTGCCCAAATTATTTTTGTATATAAAAAGAAATAATTTTGTAAATTATTATAGTATATGGTTGCTTGGTTGTTAGGAAGTGATAATATTAAATTATTATCATTGTTGTTATGGTAATTGAAATAAGGAAATAATGGTATAACTAAAGATTTGGTGATAAATTCATTTAACAAATGAAATTTATAAACGTGAATTACAGTATGATTTATAATTAAAATGAGACAAAATCTAAAGTAATGTCTGAATATGAGTTGAAAGGATTTGGAATTTAAAAATATTTGAAGGATTTTAAAGAGATAAAAGCAGTAACTCTCTGCGGTCGCTAGGAAATAACTTCGGTGATGAATGCAACATCATTGATGTTCATTTTCGAGTTTCCAACAGAGGAATTGCTTCCAAAATGTTTTAAATTGGAGTTGTTTGCAAAACTAGGTTGGTTTGAAAGTCCAAAGAATAGTTTGAGTTAGATATATATGTTTTCAAAATTTATTTTGAAAAGTTGAGGAATTGCTTAGACTCTAGAAATTAATTTAAAATATTTATGGAATTTAAATAAGTTGGAAACTTAAGGAAGTTTAAAAAATTTAATAGAAATTGTAGAATTTGTTTAAAGGAACTAAAGTAGTAAAAGTTTAGAAATAAACTTTTATTTGAGATTTGAAATTAAATTTGAAAATGAAGTGATGAATAAAATTAGTAAGTTAAATCTGATTAAAATGAATTAAACTAGTGGAGTAAATCAATTAGATGAAATAAATTAGAAAGATTAGTAAATGAATGAAATTAAGTTGGAAAACTTATATAAGTTTAAAATTTTGTATTGAATTGGAATGTAAGAGAAATTAAGTTAAATAAGAATGAGCTTTGAGGAAGTAATCATTGAAAGTAAGTTTATTAAAATGCAAACAAATGTACAGGGGAACAAATTAATTTACATTTGTAAGCAAATGATTCGGAATTTGAATATTGGGATCAACTTGAATTATATTAAGTAAAGAAGAACTGAAAATTTGGTTTGAGTGGACTAAAAGAACAAAGTTATAAGAATTAAAATTTATTAGAAATTGAAATAAATTAGTTAGTAGAACTAATTAAAGAAATGATAATTAAATAAGGTTTGAAATGAATTGAGTTCAATATTTTAAAATGAAAGGTGAATTGAATTCAGATGGAATTGAACATTTAAAGTTAAATGAAATTAGACATGAAAGCTTAAGGGGTGAGCTGAAAATAAATACAAGAAGTGTATAAAATGTTCATATTGGACATTAGAAATATACAAAGTTAATAATTGAGTGAAGATTTAACTAGAAGTTGTGAAATGGGAAAATTGTATAGAAATCAAAATGAATGTGAAAAAAAGAAAAAAAAGAGAATTGCTATAACTAATAATCAATTGGAATAAATACGTAGGATGTACTTATATTATTTTATTTGCATAATAATTTGATCCAGATTCGAGCATAGAATTTCGAGATAGTTATACCGATCCGAGTTGGGATTTTTCACTCGATTTTCAACGGCGAACCCTGGATATGGATTTTTGATTGATTCTGGAAATTATCTATCATAGTTAATGGCTATGCAAGGAGAATGACGGTTTCTGATCAAGGAAGCAGATCTGAGTCCGCACTAGGAAGTCGGGTGGACGATACTAGTTCGAAAGAGAAATTGTGTGATCGAGTGAGCGATCGAATTTGGTGTTGCATACGAATAATATATGTGCATCATACGTACTGGAATTAAATAGATATTGAAACTTTTGTAAAGAAATATATAAAATGATATTGAATGTTGTAATTGGACATTATTGCTAAGTAGGATATATAGGTTTTTAAAAGCAAAAGGGAATTGGTGTTTTGATTTCAGAAGATAAATTGAATAGATCGACAAAAGGTATGTATTTAAATTTATGTATGAAATTTGATGGTTTTCGGGTCTAGCCACTTGGCCTTTTGTTTTCTTTTGAATTTTAGGGGCTCGTAAGAGGCATTTTGTAGTTGTACCGAGCTAGCCACGCAAAGGAAATGTTGGCGAAATTTTTCAAAAATTTAGGGAGTTAGAAAATTTTGAGAAAATTTGATAATTTAAAATTTGGTTTTAAATTTAAATTTGAATTTGAATAATAATTTGAATGGTTGAAGGAGTTATATTGTTTGAAACTTATGGATGAGTTCGAAAAAGATTAGTAAAAGTGATAATGTGTCTTTAATAAAAAGATTGTGTTGGAAAAGTTGTTTGAAACTGTGATTTTGGGAAATGTTAACGGGTTGTGGAACATTCCTCTTAAATTAATAATTTTGAGGACGAAATTCTTTTAAGAGGAGAGGAATGTGATGACTCGGAATTTCTGGATATTTGAAATTTAAATATTTAATTGACTTTAAATAATTAATTGATTTTAAATATTCGAAAGTTAGTTTAACTTGAATTTCAAATATCACTGTTTATTTAGCAATTAAATTATTGAATTTAATAATTAAAAATCGGTTAAAATAGTGAATCTTGGTTTTTAAGCTAGTTAAAAATATTGTAAAGCCTTGGGAAATTTATATTTATTATGCTGGAGATAATAGAAGTTTTTAATTCGAACTTGGAAATGTTTTGTTCGGTTTTGAAATCGACATTTAAAAATAGCCTTCCGAGGCATAGTCTTGGAATTCAACGAAACCAGCTCCATTGGATCCGTAATATTATATTATTATCGGATTTCAATTTTCGTAGTGTTCGGAGTTGTCGTGTGACCGTGCATTAGGTAAACGCATTGAAATCTATATCGAAAATTCAATTTAATACAGGGTCCAAAAAGCTATCTTCTCCATATCATCGAGTTAGGACTCGGAACCTTTTCCATCGCGTTCAGAATAGGGGTATAACATTATAAACGCCTTGCGGCACGTCTCGATAGGAGATCGAGATCGTAAGATGCGATAATCGAGATAATTTAAATTTGAATTTAAATTTAAATATAAATAATAAAATCGAAATATTGTAGTTTGTTGATTCAACACGTATCTGCCTTTACAACACGTGTTCTTCTTCGTGAAACACATGACTCCTCTTGCCCCCTCTTCTTTTAACGCAACAGTTTCAAATCTGAGAGAAATTGATACCTTCTGTTAAATCTCGACTTTCCTTTTCATTAGATTGAAACGAAATCAGACATAAGAAAAAATTCAATTGAGTTCCTTTGATTCAAAGATGGCCGATCCCTCATCCTCTTTCTAATCGATTCTGACCTAAATAATTTGGCAAGAGAATTCTAATCGAACTCATGACGTTTGCTGTGGCTTGGGTTTCGGAGATGGTTGGTGGGACCGTATATACATGCACGTGGAAGGCCGGGCTATGCTGGGAGGGAGTTCGATCGAGGGTAAGGTCGACTGTTTCGTAGATGGGTGGCTGGCCACGATGGCGCGTTCGAGTTAGGGTTTCGCACTCGAGCTATGGAACGTCGGAGGCGAAGTCGATGGGCGGCTGTGGGTTCGATGTCGCAGACGAGTTCAACATGCGGATGACTAGAGTTTCGTTGTTTTCAATCTCTACTTGAGGTATTTTCGTTTTTTCCGATTGTTGTATTTGCAGATTGTTTTATTTTTATATATATGTGCATATATTTACAGTAAAGGATAGTGTAATATTAATATTAAGATAGTGTATACATGCCTACTCAATTGATATATATTATATATATACAGAAAGAAATATATATACAGTAAAAATACATATATATATATATATATGCAGTTTTTCAATTTTTATATGCAAGCAGAAAATATAATTTTACAGTAAAGTACAGTAGTTCTTAGTAATATATATATATATATATATATATATATAAGTTTACAGTAAGCTATAAATTAATTTTGTTTTTAGTTTAATAAATATATATACACACATTCATAATTAAATACAAATAGATAAGACAGGGAAAAGATACATGCATAAGATTTTGGAATTTAAGGGAGTTTATATAAAGTTAGATTTTTAAGCCTATATAAATTATTTTTATATATGCAGTCTAGAAACGAAAATCTACCAGTTTATTTTAATAATGTACATTAGCGATAAATGTGGTTAATAAACTTATTTAAGTTATTTGGTTACTAAAGAATATTTTAAAGGGAAAATTGGTTTAAACTAAATTATTAGTTGATTAATTTATTAATAAGGGAATTGATTGTTCGATTTGTTCGAGTATTAATATAGTATACAAATATTTATACAAGGTCTACAATCATGGAGAAATAAATCGAGATTGGATCGGATTTCGAACAAAAATCAAAGGTGAGTTAATCTCACTCATTTGAAATTCCATTTAAATTTAAATAGTTAAATTTAAATTATTGGTTGAATGATTGAATTGACCAGATGTGGAATATTATTTATAGTAGTGAGTGTGTGTGTGTGTGTGTGTATTGGAGTGATTGATTTACCGCATTATATAGCGGATAAGACCCTATGCGCCCCGCATAATAGCGGATGACCCTTTCTACTTCGATATCCCTCCTTGATGCGGGATTGGTATTTTAAATTGTTGTGCTAACATCTGTGGATGCAAGGAAACATGTTGGAGGGATCCAACTGGATTCCTCAAATTAGTGGAATTTATTTTTATAGTCTTTGTTTATGTGATAGTCTGCGATGATTATATTGATGATATTGGAATTGAAATTATTAAATGTTATGGCTTGGTTGAACATATATTGGTATTTGAGGGAATGAAAAATATATATAGCTTGGATTTTTTTAAAGGAAATAAAAAGGGAAATCTTTAAGAAAATAATTAAAGAAAATTGGAATAAATTAAAGAATGAATTGGAAAGGATAAAAATTAATTTTTAAATTCTAATAAATAAACTCTGAGTATGGGAAAGAGATTTTGAGTAAATGGAAATAAATGGAGGGCTTAAGTAGTTTTGTTTAAAAATTAAAGAATTTACTTTTAAATTCAGGATTTAAAATGATTTGGGAGAAATAAAAGGAGAATTTTAAATTTTAGTATGAAATTAATATATCAGATTTTAAATAAGATTTTAAATCTAAATAAAGCAGTGAATATGGAATTAATGGGTTTTGAAATAAATTTGGTTGATTAAAGGAATTGATTATTAAATGGAGTAAATTTTGGAAATCGATTTGGAAATTGATTTAGTTTTGGAGCTATGTTTTAAAAGGAGAATGAGACTATGGAATTTATAAACTGGGTTTATAAAGTGAAAAGGATATCAGCGGATATTTGGAAGTATAAATTCACGGTGGGAATTTATAAAGAAATTGGTAATTTGTTTTAAAAATAAATAGTGGTTTATTTTCAAAGGTGTGAAAGAAAAGCGTATTTCCCTGAAAAGCCAAGTACGTTTTCAAGCAGATTTTTAAGTATAAGTTAAAAGTTTTAAAAGTTGTTTTAAAAGAATGTTTTGAGAATTATAATTTAAGTTGTTTAAAATTTTAAAGGTAAATATTTATTAAATTAGTTATAGAAGTAATTATTTTAAAAGGTCAATTGGTCTTATGATTTAAAAAGATAATTATTAATATTTATATCTTATAAAGTAGTTTATTTTAAAGATAGTTTGGCTAAAGTTTTTATTTGAAAAAATTGTATAGAATTTCATAACTTTTATTTTAAAATTTGTTTGGCTTAAGTTTTACATGAGAAGTTGTTATAAAATTTCATATCTAGTAATTTAAATAAGTAGAAATTAGCCACAAGGGTCTCTTTAGCAAGTGCAATTATTTTTTAGGACACACAACTGAAATAATTACTTTTAAGGACAAAATACAAAATAATTGGTTTTTAAGGCCCAAAAACCTATGAAATTATGTCCTTGAAAGTAATTGGACTGCTGACTTTGTCCTTAAAAGTAATTATTCTGTTGACTTTGGCCTTGAAATTAATTTTTATGGATGTGTATTCTAGAAACTAATTGGACTGCAAAGTTTGTCCTTATAGCGAAATTCCCCTTTAAATAAAGTCTTTTAAGTGGTTTTATTTTAAATGTTTTAAAAGTATATATATATTTTTGGGTAAAGCGATTTTAAATTATTTTAAATCTATAGTATTTAGACTTGGTAATTTTCAGTGGAAATAAACAATACTTGGGAATTTATTTTGAGAGAGGAAAGTGATTTGAAAACTGTTTCAAAGGGTTGAAGTTTGGAAGATATCTTGCGAAGATATTTTGAGTAATAAATAATTTCGGGAAATTATTAAGACTGATGGTTATTTGTGAATGTTACATGATAGTTAAATAACCGACTATCAATATTGGCCAATGCGCTGATCGTTTCGAAGCGACCGAGATTGGGATTAATTTTCTGAAAACCACTTCGATCCGGTTTGAACATTTTTGTGAGAAAGACAATAGTTTGGAGTCGAAGATGGAGCAGTGAAGTGCAAGGGCTAATCGCTACTAATTCTAAGGGTGATTCCAAAATGGATGTAGTAGGAATAGTGCCTTCGGTTCCGTTCGAACCTGAAATGGACTTGTATGGATGAATGCTTCCAGAACAATGTCAGGAGGACGGTAAGAATTCTAAGTGAAAATGTTCTAAAAAGGTAACGCTGAGCCTCGAACCTCATCAACAGGGAATGACTGACAATCAGGGGTTATGCAGCAAGGCTAAGTGGGTAGCTCCCAATTAGGGTAAGGTCATCCCTGTCTAGAGGTCTCTTTTTATTCGGCTGTGTGGGAGGTTGTTGATCCCAACCATGGGGTAATCTTATTCAGACTATCCAGTAAAGGGTAGCTCTGGTCTTGTGTTGTAGGGGATCAAGGGTGGATCCTCGGTATGCTGATCTAGACCAGTACCGTGACAGGTGGTACCCCAGTGCCTAGTCATTAGTTGGAAATCCATTCTCCCTACGTGCCTTTACGATTTTGTTTGTAGAACCTAGTATTATTGGAATATAATAATGCAACAATTTCGGCTATTTGAATAAGTATTTGTATATGGACATTACTATAATATCAGAGGATTTTATAAGAAATATTTTGGTTATCGTAAGGTAAAAACCCAGCATTTTTATTTGTGGCTTGGTCTTACAAGATACCTTTGATTTCAAATGATTTTGAAAACTTTAATAATCCAATTGAGTGTATTTTCTCACGCTGGTTTTCCAGACTGACTCGGGTGTTATTTAACTATAATGCTAGGGTCAGACCGAGTATTATAGAGTACATGAAAGGATGTTGTGGAGCTCAGGAGGCGAGCTGAATGGCGAGACGTATCACACGTATTTGAAGAATATTCTGCTGTATTTAATTAACTGCATATTCAGTTTACTGAGGACAGGTAATGATAACCGTCTAGTGGTGTGTTATGAATTTCGTTGTACTCTGATGATGTAATGTATAAACAGATATGATTCCTTTTGTTTTAAAGATTTGTCATTTATCTATTCTATATTTGTAATGACCCATAAATTTTCAATAATTAAAATTGGTTAATTTAATAAGATTTTTGTAATAAAATCTAGAAAGAAATAAAAACTTTATAAATTATAATGAAATAGTGTAAATTGTTGCACTTAGTTATAAAATTTAAAAAAAGTAACCAATGAAATAATATATTGATTAATAGTAAATGAACGTAAATTATGGTAATAATGTTAATGCAAGTTAATAAATAACTAATTTAGCGCAATCCCAATAAATTGAACAATTGAAAGGTATGATGGATGGTAATTGTAAAACGTAATTAATGTAAATGTTATACTAGGCTATAAATCAAATATAAGAAAACAAACGTAAATATTGAATTAATTAATGAATTAATATATACTGAATGGTAATTGAATATAATCAATGTTTAGTAAGAAATTATAACATTAGTTTGGAAATGATTAAACTTGTAAGAATGTGATTGAGGGTTAATGATAACAAATTATTATAAGTTACCTGTTTTGATGGAATTGGAAATAAATTTTAATAAGTGAAAATAAATGTTACATTAATGTGAAATGTAATACAATGTTTAGGAGTTGTTAAATTGGAGTATATTAGGGTAATGAAGGGAAAAACAAGGTAACTAGGTTTATAGAGTAGTAACGAACTTAATAAAAAGATTTGAATTGAAACAAATCAATCCATTAAAATCCAATTAATAATAAGTGTAATTATTGTAGCAATTGAATTTAAATATTATGCAATTGAAAAAAGATAAAATGGGAAAATGTTAATGTATTAGGATATATACCAATGTGAATGGTGCCTAAAATGATAATATGGCAATTGATTGAATGAAAACAATTGAAATTCGTGTTTGATTAATCTATTGGATTTTAAGCTGTAATAAATGGATTATTGAAATTAAATGAAATAAAATATTACGTTAATGGGAAATAATATGAAATGAAATATACATTAATGAAATGTAATATAAATTAATGTTAATTATACCCATAAGATGTCAATTTATTGAATAGCAAGATTTTAAATCAAATAAATGGATTTACTGAGATTTCAATTGATAATTAATAAATTTATTAAAATTGAAACTAAATACGGTAATGGGTAAATGTATTAACTTTAAATTGATATCTGAATTTTTTAAAGGATTGTAATGGTGTAAGAAATAAAAAATGATAAAATTGTAAATTATGGAATTGGAATTTAAAATTTGATTTTATTTATTTTAATATTTATTTAATTAATTAACTGGAAAATAGCCATTTTGGCCACTGACTCGGATTTCGACGAAACTAGTTTCATCAGATCCATAATGGTGAATTATTGTAGGATTTCAAGTTTCGTAATGATAGGACTTGTCGTTTAATCGTACAGACTCGAAACACCCAAAAATCAATTAAATTGAAATCAATTTGAAATAACTTGATTTTTGCAAAACTTCTTCATACGATGGAATTTGGACTTGAAACCTGTTCCAGCGCTCTTAAAATATTCTAAAACATCTATTTTGATATATGGGTTGACCCAATTTCGTTCCGGAGTCGAAACGGGCTTTTTGGGCCATTTATCGTTCAACGGTCCGAACCAATCGTGTCCATTCATCTCTATTTCTGACCTACCTATGTATACCTTATTATAAACCCTAATTGTTCCTCATTGTCAATTGTCCGTACGTACAATTCCTCCTCACCTCCTCATCTCAATGGCAGACAATTTCAAATCCAATTGCAATTCAAAAATTAAATTGAAAATTCAATCTCCTCAAATTATATCGAATTTTATATGGATTCGAAGCTCTCGATGAACGCATCTCATATCTGCTATTCGTTTTTGGATTAGAATCATCATTTGTCCTGTAATTGCGAATTAATTCCGGCCATTCATATGGATTTCCAACGATCCAATGGCGGATCGTCGACCAATCGACGATCGACTGGTGCCGTTGTGAAGAGCTCGTCGAGAGGGTCAGGGATCTGGTGCTCGTTCGTGCTGCAGGATCTCGAATCCACCTGAAATCGGCAAAGAACATGGCGGCGGTGCAAATTGTGACTGGAGGCGGCGAATTCTGGGCCGTGGGTGCGCCTTGGGTCGGAGGACGTGGGGAAGTGCTGAGATCGTGGAGATGGGCGGCGTAGGTGGCGCGATTTTCGATTGAAAGTGGCGACGGGATGGGTTTTATAGGGTTTAGTGGTTTGGGTCGTGTGTTCTGATGCGTGTGAGAGGAAGATGGCTCTGTACGTGCTGACGTAGCCCTAAACGTGAGTGTTTTGTGTCTATTTATGTTTATTTTATTTAAATTTGAATTTAAGTATTCTAACGCGCGTAACTTTCACATACGAGGTCCGTTTTGCGTGCGGTTTTCTCTGCTAGGTTCATATTGGAATTTCGAAAAGTTTGGCGCTTGTTTGGACGGATTCTAAGACTGTTTGAATTTTTGGGTTTAAATTGGATTTAAATTCAAAAGGTGAGTGTTTTAACCCACTCACAACTTCTAAAATTTCTTATGTATGTTAAATTAATTTCTGATGTGTTTAGAAATTTATTTATGACTGTTTGGCATATTTTTAATCATCATCTCAGTTAAATTGAATTTATTTGAATTTAATTTGTTATTAAATTTATTATTGCATATAAACTGCCAGTTAAATAGTTGTTTAATTTATTATTGAATATAAACTGCCAGTAAATACCTATTGTTTATTATCTGTTCTATATGGATGTTATTGTTTGAAATGGATGATGATTATGGTAAATGGTTGATGATTGATATTGGATGAATGGATGATGTATTTCATATTTTTATAAACTGCAAGTTGTTATGCATTTTTATTTCATTCGGGATTGTGGTCTGAAATGATATATAATCATATTTTTATTTTAAATTACAGATTGAAATAATAAATATCTGTATCACTCGACCATAGGGTAGAAAATTATATACAGACATCGTGGTCTATATATAAAGTATTTTGAAATGATTTTTCTATGGTTTTGTAAAGAAATAAATGGTTTTATGAGACAATGATTTGGATATTTTATAAATGTTATTTTATATATAGTTAAATTCTTGGTTTTAAGCTATGTATAAAATTGGTTTAAAGCACAAAAGAAGTTTAATAATAAAGTTTGATTTTATTAAAATATAATATGGTTAAAGATTTATTTAAATTATATTCCTGGAGTTTAGAATAACTTAAATGAGAATAAGGTAGGAAGATAAATATGAACTTGATTTGAAATATAATAAAATTGAAATTTTAAAGTCTGGTTTTTATAACTGGATTTTGGTTTAAGCTAAATTAAACGAATATTCCAAATATAAAGAAATTGAAGTAAATATTTGGTTATTTGTAATTTGAGTTTTATTTAAATGATAATGGATTTATTATGCAAATATTTCAAAATAAATAAATAATAGGAGATGGAATTGTTGAATCGTAATTACCAACCTTAGTTTTTAAATTATTTAATACTCAAATTTTGAAATATTTTGAAATTGAAATGGTTTATTGAAACTAAAAGTGAGTTGAAAGTTATGAATTGAGATTTAATATAAAGTGAATAAAATTGTGAAGTCGAGGAAATTATTTTACTTTATAAGGTAATTTTAAATTCAAACTATTTTATTTTATATACTGTTTGAATATCCAAACCATTTAAGTTTTGGAACTTATGGTTTAGAAGCTATGAAATTCGAAGTATTATGTTTGAAAGGTTATATTTCAAGCGTTTGGTTTCGGAATATCACAAATTCGGAAAGTGCTATGATTTTGGAAAAGAGATATATTTGAAATAAAAATGATATTATATTGATTTGGGTTTTATAACAATGATATCATATTACTTTGGGTTTTTGAAATGGAAATGATATCGTATTTATATGGTTTTGAAATGGATATTATATTATGGTTTCGAAGTAAAATTATTTTGAAATGACCACGGTGTAATAATAATGATTGGTTGGCAAACAGACCGGGATCAGATATCGGCATACTTTTTGTCGATGCCTAAAACCCCTTTGACAACCGTGTATGCGGTGGAGATTCCAGAATGAAGTTGGATGGTGGTGACGTTCTATTAAGGTATATACGTGGACCCGACTCTCTTGAATTGGCATAAGGTGGCTAAAACAGGAGCGATTCTTGGGCCATGGAGGTAGCCCCTTTTATCGGATACATCCCTTCGATATTATACTCTGACTTTGGAATGATTCGGCGGCCACTTTGAATTCTTTTGATTTGGGGGTGGGGCTCGAGGAGACGGTAGTAGCTGCTATGCGTTTCCACTAGCCCGGATGCGCAATTGGTATATCTACCCTGGCATTGCCTAGTTGTGCAATGTCACCTACCCTAGTGCGCCTTATACGATTTTGTTTTGTACCATATCTATGGAGTGCCCTCTGACGATGCCCAGTATGGGGGAGATTACGGTACTGTATAGACTATGGGAATATAAAAGTGTGTTAAGGTGGAAAATGTAAAGCCTTAATGCTATTTTCAGTATATTATACTTTACTTTAGACACTATTACAATAGCGTATATTATACATAGTAAATAGTTTAACGAATCCTTAAGAGATGTGAATCCCGAGCATCTCTTAAGTTACTCCACTCACGTTAGACACTGGATAGGAGATGTCAAATCCCGTAAACATCTCTGACGCCGTTCCACTCATATTTTATCGTTGATTTAACTTACATAAGATCTTTTTGTTCTGACTCGAATGTTTTGTCTTTTCAATTCACTTAGGTCAGCCTGAGCATTTCAGAATTTGGAAGATCGTATTCTGGAGGACGAAGACGAAGATTTATTATTATTATTTATTTAGTATCTCACTACATTCATACTGTTTCGCTACATTATTTATTATTCTCTGGTATGTGTAACTCTGTTATGTATTGTATAAGTATAATCGAATATTTTGTAAAACAGCTTCATGAACTGTTTATTTGATTATTATATTTTATCGTTCCGCTGCAAGTTTCTGTTTTGTTTTATTTTTTTCTTCTTTTCTTATTTACCCCCAATAAAAATCCGCTCTTTTGTATGGTTTAAGTCTGACGTGTGTGGTTTATCGTCGATTTAAATGTACAAAAAGGCGGATGTTACATCTGGTATCAGAGCTAGGTTTAGCGATAAACCTTAGCTTTATGGGGTCTGATTCTTTATCAATAGGGTAGTAATACCCTATGATGAGTCGCTGAGTGTATATATATGAGAGAGCATATTTGTTAGTGTTATAAAAAGGTTTTAATATTCTGTTAATTTGTTCTGTTTTGTATTTATAAATTCTGGTTGATGCATGGGACACTATGACATTAATAGGGATTTCTAAACACTTAATAGGACAGACCGACAAAATATTTGTTTTGAATATAGGTGAATGAAATAATTTTGCTTATTATATTTTCTATATATAAAATAAAATTTTTATAAAGGTTATATTTGCTTGTAATATATTGGTTGTTAGGTAGTGTAATCTATAAATATTAGTAAAGTAGGATTTGAAAATAAAATAAATGAAATCGAAATTTAGGACCTAAGTTCCAGGATTTTTGAAAATCTCTTTCAAAGGATTTTGGTATATGATAATATTATTTAGAAGTATTTTCTGATATAAATATTTCAATATGATTTGAAAGAATTGTTTTGAAGAAACTTTAGAAAGTAATAAGTTATGTACTCCCCTCTCTGTCGCTGGAAAATAATTTTGGTGATGAGTGCACGCATCATTGACATTCATTTTCAAGTTTCTAAGTGGGAAGGCCACTGTAGTAGTTTTACTGCAGATTTATTTGGATAAACAAATATAAATTTTTAATTGTTTTAAATATAATTGGATACATAAGTTGCAAGTATATACATTTATCTATTATTTTTAAAATGATTTGAAATTTAACCCGGTATTTAATTCTTAAGTTTTCGTTAATCAATAGTTTCAATTATTGTAGTGAAATGGGTTGTAACTAATAAATAATTGGAACCTTTAATTAAAATAAGAGATTAAATGCTACGTTATGAGTGAAATTACAAGAAAATTTGAAATGTGTAACCTACAAGACAAAGATAGGATTATTGAACATTTAATTGAGTTAAAAGAAATGAGATAAACTTGTATAATTTTCAATTGCATTCTTTAACATATATATAACTTACCAAGTATAAAAAGTTAAAATGCTAAAAGAAAATGTAATGGGAAATTTTACAAGAAAAACTTGAAGTAATGAAAGTATCCAATGATTTGCTTTTATAAATAAGAATTTGATGTTATAATTGTTATAAACTCAAGTTATGGTTGAAACGCCACTAATGTAACAGAAATGTAAGTAGTATAAATGAATGATAATAAACTTAAGTAAATGGTTAAAGCTATTTATAAATAAAATAAGTAGGAAAATGAATGCTGTAAATAAGTGAAATTAAGTAATGAATAAATGAATGTAATGCAAATAAAATAAATTTGCATTATATATGGATAAATGAAAACTGTAAGAAATAAAATGTGAACTAAAAAGACAAATCATTATATGAATGAAAAGGAAATCAAACAACAAAGGTTATGAAATAAAATAATTAAGAATGGACTTGATCTATTGTTTGAAATTGTTGTTTGTTTAGTTATGGTTGTTTGGGAAAGGATACTTTAAAATTATTTGGATGAATAAATAATCTAATTAGTTTCATCTAAGATTGTTGAGTAAATGGTGCACTAAGTAGTTTATTTTCCCTTCTGTGCAATTTAAAGTTTGGACCCGAACAACTATTTATTTTGTTTGATATGAATGAATGATTGATTTGTGATGATTCTATGTGATGGTTGTATGCCTTGTTGCAAGTGATTGTTGTTGGTATTGATTTTTTTGTTGTGATTGAAACGACCTTAAATATTTAATTTTATATAATTGTCAACCCTTTTTGGATTATATAAGTGAAATACAGGTTATGGAATTAATTGCTATTGCTTTTGGTTTCATAATTTAAGCGTTGTTTGCCTGACAAATAGGTACGTTCTCGGATTACGGCTTTATAGCTTTATTATATTGTTTTCCCATGTTGAGATATGTATTCTTTCGAAAAATATATGTTGTATATTGTTATATTTGATATTATATTTTCTCCCGAGCCTCTCCGTACAAAGGAGACTCTGCCGAAATTTTTCGTAAAATTTTGTACTTCGAAAAATTTTGAAAAATGTTTTCCAAACTTTATTAATTTGAATATTAAAGATTTAATTGTTTATAAATCTATATATTTTATTTAAATTATCTTATTCTATAAATTTATTGTTATTAATATAATGTTTTGAATAATATATATTGATTTATAAGTTCCTCTTTTCCCTTCTTTTCCTTTTCGGGGACGAAAAGTTTTGAGTGGGGGAAAGTGTAACGACCCGCAAATTTTAAATAATTAAAATTGGTTAATTTAATAAGATTTTTGTAATAAAATCTAGAAAGAAATAAAAACTTTACAAATTACAATGAAATAGTGTAAATTGTTGCACTTAGTTATAAAATTTAAAATAAGTAAATAAAAGTAAGTATTGAATTAACCAATGAAATAATATATAGATTAATATTAACTGAATGTAAATTAAGGCAATAATGTTAATGCAAGTTAATAAATAACTAATTTAGCGCAATCCCAATAAATTGAACAATTGAAAGGTATGATGGATGGTAATTGTAAAACGTAATTAATGTAAATGTTATACTAGGCTATAAATCAAATATAAGAAAACAAACGTAAATATTGAATTAATTAATGAATTAATATATACTGAATGGTAATTGAATATAATCAATGTTTAGTAAGAAATTATAACATTAGTTTGGAAATGATTAAACTTGTAAGAATGTGATTGAGGGTTAATGATAACAAATTATTATAAGTTACCTGTTTTGATGGAATTGGAATTGGAAATAAATTTTAATAAGTGAAAATAAATGTTACATTAATGTGAAATGTAATACAATGTTTAGGAGTTGTTAAATTGGAGTATATTAGGGTAATGAAGGGAAAAACAAGGTAACTAGGTTTATAGAGTAGTAACGAACTTAATAAAAAGATTTGAATTGAAACAAATCAATCCATTAAAATCCAATTAATAATAAGTGTAATTATTGTAGCAATTGAATTTAAATATTATGCAATTGAAAAAAGATAAAATGGGAAAATGTTAATGTATTAGGATATATACCAATGTAAATGGTGCCTAAAATGATAATATGGCAATTGATTGAATGAAAACAATTGAAATTCGTGTTTGATTAATCTATTGGATTTTGAGCTATAATAAATGGATTATTGAAATTAAATGAAATAAAATATTACGTTAATGGGAAATAATATGAAATGAAATATACATTAATGAAATGTAATATAAATCAATGTTATTTATACCCATAAGATGTTAATTTATTGAATAGCAAGATTTTAAATCAAATAAATGGATTTACTGAGATTTCAATTGATAATTAATAAATTTATTAAAATTGAAACTAAATACGATAATGGGTAAATTTATTAACTTTAAATTGATATCTGAATTTTTAAAGGATTGTAATGGTGTAAGAAATAAAAAATTATAAAATTGTAAATTATGAAATTGGAATTTAAAATTTAATTTTATTTATTTTAATATTTATTTAATTAATTAACTGGAAAATAGCCATTTTGGCCACTGACTCGGATTTCGACGAAACCTGTTTCATCGGATCCGTAATGGTGAATTATTGTAGGATTTCAAGTTTCGTAACGATAGGACTTGTCGTTTGATCGTACGGACTCGAAACGCCCAGAAATCAATTAAATTGAAATCAATTTGAACTTGATTTTTGCAAAACTTCTTCATACGATGAAATTTGGACTTGAAACCTATTCCATTGCGCTTAAAATATTCTAAAACATCTATTTTGATATACGGGTTGATCCAATTTCGTTCCGGAGTCGAAACGGGCTTTTTGGGCCATTTATGGTTCAACTGTCCGAATCAATCGTGTCCATTCATCTCTATTTCTGACCTACCTATATATACCTTGTTATAAACCCTAATTGTTCCTCATTGTCAATTGTCTGTACGTATAATTCCTCGTCACCTCCTCATCTCAATGGCAGACAATTCCAAATCCAATTGCAATTCAAAAATCAAATTGAAAATTCAATCTCCTCAAATTATATCGAATTTTATATGGATTTGAAACTCTCAATGAACGCATCTCATATCTGCGATTCATTTTTGGATTAGAATCATCGTTTTTCCTGTAATCGCGAATTAGTTTCGGCCATTCATATGGATTTTCGACGATCCAACGACGGATCGTCGACCAATCGACGATCGGCTGGTGCCGTTGTGAAGAGCTCGTCGAGAGAGTCAGGGATCTGGTGCTCGTTCGTGCTGCAGGGTCTCAAATCCACCTGAAATCGGCAAAGAACATAGCGGCGGCGGCGGTGCAAATCGCGACCGGAGGTGGCAAAGTCTAGGCTGTGGGTGCGCCTTGGGTCGGAGGACGTGGGGAAGTGCTCAGATCGTGGAGATAGGCGGCGTAGGTGGCGCGATTTTCGATTGAAAGTGGCGACAGGATGGGTTCTGTAGGGTTCAGTAGTCTAGGTCGCGTGTTCTAATACGTGCGAGAGGAAGATGGCTCTATACGTGCTAACGTGGCCCTGAACGTGAGTGTTTTATTTCTATTTATGTTTATTTTATTTAAATTTGAATTCAAGTGTTCTAAAGCGTGTAACTTTCACATACGAGGTCCGTTTTGCGTGAGGTTTTGTCTGCTAGGTTCGTATTGGAATTTTGGACAGTTTGACGCTGGTTTGGATGGATTCTGAGACTGCTTGAATTTTTGGCTTTAAATGGGATGTAAATTCAATTTAAATTCAAAAGGTGGGTGTTTTAACCCACTCACAACTTTTAAAATTTCTTATGTGTGTTAAATTAATTTTTAATGTGATTAGAAATTTATTTATGACTGTTCGGCATATTTTTAATCATCATCTCAGTTAAATTGAATTTATTTGAATTAAATTTGTTATTAAATTTATCATTGCATATAAACTGCCAGTTAAATAGTTGTTTAATTTATTATTGAATATAAACTGCCAGTAAATACCTGTTATTTATTATCCGTTCTATATGGATGTTATTGTTTGAATTGGATGATGATTGTGATAAATGGTTGGTGATTGATATTGAAAGAATGGATGTTGTATTTCATATTTTTATAAACTGCAAGTTGTTATGCATTTTTATTTCATTCGGGATTGCGATCTGAAATGATATATAACCGTATTTTTATTTTAAATTACGGATTGAAATGATAAATATCCGTATCACTTGACCATAGGGTAGAAAATTATATGCAGACACTTTGGTCTATATATAAAATATTTTGAAATGATTTTTCTATGGTTTTGTAAAGAAATATATGGTTTTATAAGACATTGATTTGGATATTTTATAAATGTTATTTTATATATAGTTAAATTCTTGGTTTTAAGCTATGTATAAAATTGGTTTAAAGTATAAAAGAAGTTTAATAATAAAGTTCGATTTTATTAAAATATAATATGGTTAAGCATTTATTTAAATTATATTCCTGGAGTTTATAATAACTTAAATGAGAATAAGGTGGGAAGATAAATATGAACTTGATTTGAAATTTAATAAAATTGAGATTTTAAAGGTATGAATTTTATAACTGGATTTTGGTTTAGGATGTATTAAACGAATATTCCAAGTATAAATAAATTGAAGTAAATATTTGGTTATTTGTAATTTGATTTTTATTTAAATGATAATGGATATATTACGAAAATATTTCAAAAAAATAAATAATAGGAGATGGAATTGTTGAATCGTAATTACCAAACTTAGTTTTTAAATTTTTAATACTCAAAGTTTGAAATATATTGAAATTGAAATGGTTTATTGAAACTAAAAGTGAGTTGAAAGTTATGAATTGAGATTTAATATAAAGTGAATAAAATTGTGAAGTCGAGGAAATTATTTTACTTTATAAAGTAATTTTAAATTCAAACTATTTTATTTTATAGACTGTTTGAATATCCGAACCATTTAAGTTTTGGAAGTTATGGTTTAGAAGCTATGAAATTTGAAGTATTATGTTTGAAATGTTATACTTCAAGCGTTTGGTTTCGAAATATCATAAATTCGAAAAGTGCTATGATTTTGAAAAAGAGATATATTTGAAATAAAAATGATATTATATTGATTTGGGTTTTATAACAATGATATCATATTGCTTTGGGTTATTGAAATGGAAATGATATTGTATTTATATGGTTTTGAAATGGATATTATATTATGGTTTTGAAGTAAAATTATTTGAAATGACCACAATGTTATGATAACAATTGTTTGGCAAAGAGACCAGGATCAGATATAGGCATACTCTCTGCCGATACCGAAAACCACTTTGACAACCGTGTATCCGATGGAGATTTCAGAATGAAGTAGGATGGTGGCGACGTTCTATTAAGGTATATACGTGGACCCGACTCCCGTGAGTTGGCATAAGGTGGCTAAAACATGAGCGATTCTTGGGCCAAGGAGGTAGCCCCTCTTATCGGACACATCCCTTCGATATTATACTCTGACTTTGGATTGATTCGGTGGCCACTTTTGATTCCTTTGATTTGAAGGTGTGGCTCGAGGTGGGCGGTTGTAGCTGCTACGCGTTTCCACCAGCCCCGATGCGCAATTGGTATATCTACCCTGGCATTGCCTAGTTGTGCCGTGTCACCTACCCTAGCGCGCTTTATAGGATTTTGTTTTGTACCATACCTATGGAGTGCCCTTTGACGACGCCAAGTACGGGGGAGATTACGATACTGTATAGACTATGAGAATATAAAAGTGTGTTAAGGTGGAAAATGTAAAGCCTTAACGCTATTTTCAGTATATTATACTTTACTTTAGACACTATTATAATAGCATATATTACTACATAGTAAATAGTTTAACGGATCCTTAGGAGATGAGAATTCCAAGCATCTCATAAGTTACCGCACTCACGTTAGACACTGGATAGAAGATGTCAAATCCCGTAAACATCTCTGACGCCGTTCCACTCATATTTTACCGTTGATTTGACTTATATAAGATCTTTTAGTTCGAACTCGAGTGTTTTGTCTTTTCAATTCGCTCAGGTCAGCCTAAGCATTTTAGGATTTGGAAGACCGTATTCTAAAGGACGAAGACGAAGATTTATTATTATTATTTATTTAGTATCTCACTAGATTCATACTGTTCCGTTGCATTAGTTATTATTCTCTAGTATGTGTAACTCTGATATGTATTGTATAAGTATAATCGAATATTTTGTAAAAAAGCTTTATGAACTGTTTATTTGATTATTATATTGTATCGTTCCGCTCCGAGATTCTATTTTGTTTTATTTATTTTTCTACTTTTCTTATTTACCCCAATAACAATCCGATCTTTTGTATGGTTTGAGTCTGACGTGTATGGTTTATCGTCGATTTAAACGTACAAAAAGGCGGATGTTACATCTGGTATTAGAGCAATAAACCTTAGCTTTTGTGGGGTTTGATTCTTTATCAATAGGATAGTAATACCCTATGATGAGTCGCTGAGTGTATATATATGAGAGAGCGTATTTGTTGGTATTATAAAAAGGTTTTAATATTTTGTTAATTTGTTCCTATTTGTATTTATAAATTCTAGTTAATGCATGGGACACTATGACATTAATAGGAATTTCTAAACAATTAATAGGACAGACCGACACAATATTTGTTTTAAATATAGGTGAATGAAATAATTTTGCCTATTATATTTTCTATATATATATAAAAAAAATTATAAAGGTTATATTTGGTTGTAATATATTGATTGTTAGGTAGTGTAATCTATAAATATTAGTAAAATAGGATTTGAAAATAAAATAAATGAAATCGAAATTTAGGACCTAAGTTCTGGGAATTTTGAAAATCTTTTTCAAAGGATTTGGAATATAATAATATTATTTAGAATTATTTTCTGATATAAATATTTCAATATGATTTGAAAGAATTGTTTTGAAGAAACTTTGGAAAGTGATAAGTTATGTACTCCCCTCTCTGTCGCTGGAAAATAATTTCGGTGATGAGTGCACGCATCATCGACATTTATTTTCGAATTTCTAAATGGGAAGGCCACTGTAGTAGTGTTACTGCAGATTTATTTGGATAGACAAATATAAATTTTTAATTGTTTTAAATATAATGGGATATATAAGTTGTAAGTATATACATTTATCTATTATTTCTAAAATAATTTGAAATTTAACCCGGTATTTAGTTCTTAAGTTTCCTTAATCAATAGTTTCAATTATTGAAGTGAAATGGGTTGTAACTAACAAATAATTGGAACCTTTAATTAAAATAAGAGATTAAATGCTAGGTTATGAATGAAATTACAAGAAAATTTGAAATGTGTAACCTATAAGACAAAGATAGGATTATTGAACATTTAATTGAGTTAAAAAAAATGAGATAAACTTGTATAATTTTCAATTGCATTCTTTAACATATATATAACTTACCAACTATAAAAAGTTAAAATGCTAAAAGAAAATGTAATGGGAAATTTTACAAGTAAAACTTGAAGTAATGAAATGAATTTGCTTTTATAAATAAGAATTTGATGTTATAATGGTTATAAACTTAAGTTATGATTGAAACGCCACTAATGTAACAGAAATGTAAGTAGTATAAATGAAGGATAATAAACTTAAGTAAATGGTTGAAGCTATTTATAAATAAAATAAGTAGGAAAATGAGTACTGTAAAAAAGTGAAATTAAGTAATGAATAAATGAATGTAATGCAAATAAAAGTAATTTGCATTATATATGGATAAATGGAAACTGTAAGAAATAAAATGTAAACTAAAAAGATAAATCATTATATGAATGAAAAGGAAATCAAACAACAATGGTTATGAAATGAAATAAATAAGAATGAACTTGATCTATTGTTTGAAATTGTTGTTTGTTTAGTTATGGTTGTTTGGGAAAGGATACTTTAAAATTGTTTGGATGAATAAATAATCTATTTAATTTCATCTAAGATTGTTGAGTAAATGGTGCACTAAGTAGTTTATTTTCCCTTCCGTGCAATTTAAAGTTTGAACCCAAACAACTATTTGTTTTGTTTGATATGAATGAATGATTGATTTGTGATGATTCTACGTGATGGTTGTATGCCTTGTTGCAAGTGATTGTTGTTTGTATTGATTTGTTTGTTATGATTGAAACGACCTTAAATATTTCGTTTTATATAATTGTTAACCCTTTTTGGATTATATAAGTGAAATACAGGTTATGGAAGCAATTGCTATTGCTTTTGGTTTCATAATTTAAGCATTGCTTGCCTGACAAATAGGTACGTTCTTGGATTGCGGCTTTATAGCGTTATTATATTGTTTTTCCGTGTTGAGATATATATTATTTCGGAAAATATACATTGTGTATTGTTATATTTGATATTATCTTTTCTCCCGAGCCTCTCCGTACAAAGGAGACTCGGCCGAAATTTTTCGTAAAATTTTGTACTTAGAAAAATTTTGAAAAATGTTTTCCAAACTTTATTAATTTGAATATAAAAAGATTTAATTGTTTATAAATCTATATATTTTATTTAAATTATCTTATTCTGTAAATTTATTGTTATGAATATAATGTTTTGAATAATATATATTGATTTATAATTTCCTCTTTTCCCTTCTTTTCCTTTTCGGGGACGAAAAGTTTTGAGTGGGGGAGATTGTAACGACCCATAAATTTTCAATAATTAAAATTGGTTAATTTAATAATATTTTTGTAATAAAATATAGAAATAAATAAAAACTTTATAAATTATAATGATATAGTGTAAATTGTTGCACTTAGTTATAAAATTTAAAATAAGTAAATGAAAGAAAGTATTTAATTAACCAACGAAATAATATATTGATTAATAGTAACTGAATGTAAATTATGGTAATAATGTTAATGCAAGTTAATAAATAACTAATTTAGCGCAATCCCAATAAATTGAACAATTAAAAGATATAATGGATGGTAATTAGTAAAATGGAATTAATGTAAATGTTATACTAGGCTATAAATCAAATATAAGAAAACAAACGTAAATATTGAATTAATTAATGAATTAAAATATATTGAATGGTAATTGAATATAATCAATGTTTAGTAAGAAATTATAACATTAGTTTGGAAATGATTAAACTTGTAAGAATGTAATTGAGAGTTGATGATAATAAATTATTATAAGTTACCTGTTTTGATGGAATTGGAAATAAATTTTAATAAGTGAAAATAAATGTTACATTAATGTGAAATGTAATACAATGTTTAGGAGTTGTTATATTGGAGTATAT
The DNA here is from genome assembly GCA_030765085.1 of Allium cepa. NCBI lineage: Eukaryota > Viridiplantae > Streptophyta > Magnoliopsida > Asparagales > Amaryllidaceae > Allium > Allium cepa. Next base: position 837,154,265 of record CM060934.1, read on the forward strand.
TAGGGTAATGAAGGGAAAAACAAGGTAACTAGGTTTATATAGTAGTAATGAACTTAATAAAAAGATATTAATTGAAATAAATCAATCCATTGAAATCCAATTTATAATAAGTGTAATTATTGTAGCAATTGAATTTAAATATTATGCAATTGAAAAAAGATAAAATGGGAAAATGTTAATGTATTGGAATTTTGGACAGTTTGACGCTGGTTTGGACAGACTCTGAGACTGTTTGAATTTTAGGGTTTAAATTGGATTTAAATTCAATTTAAATTCAAAAGTTGAGTATTCTAACCCACTCACAACTTCTAACATTTCTTATGTGTGTTAAATTAATTTCTGATGTGATTAGAAATTTATTTATGACCGTTTGGCATATTTTTAATCATCATCTCACTTAAATTGAATTTATTTGAATTTAATTTGTTATTTAATTTATAATTGCATATAAACTGCCAGTTAAATAGTTGTTTAATTTATTATTGAATATAAACTGTCAGTAAATACCTGTTATTTATTATCTGTTCTATATGGATGTTATTGTTTGAATTGAATGATGATTGTGATAAATGGTTGATGAGTGATAATGGATGAATGGACGTTGTATTTCATTTTTTTACAAACAGCAAGTTGTTATGCATTTTTATTTCATTCGGGATTACGGTCTGAAATGATATATAACCGTATTTTTATTTTAAATTACGGATTGAAATGATAAATATCCGTATCACTTGACCATAGGGTAGAAAATTATATACAGACATCGTGGTCTATATATGAAATATCTTGAAATGATTTTTCTATGTTTTGTAAAGAAATATATGGTTTCTTGAGATATTGATTTGGATATTTTATAAATGTTATTTAGTATATAGTTAAATTCTTGGTTTTAAGCTATGTATAAAATTGGTTTAAAGTATAAAAGAAGTCTAATAATAAAGTTTGATTTTATTAAAATATAATATGGTTAAGTATTTATTTAAATTATATTCCTAGAGTTTATAATAACTTGAATGAGAATAAGGTAGGAAGATAAATATGAACTTGATTTGAAATTTAATAAAATTGAGATTTTAAAGGTATGATTTTGATAACTGGATTTTGGTTTAAGATGAATTAAACGAATATTCCAAGTATAAATAAATTGAAGTAAATATTTGGTTATTTGTAATTTGAGTTTTATTTAAATGATAATGGATTTATTATGCAAATATTTCAAAAAAATAAATAATAGGAAATGGAATTGTTAAATCGTAATTACCAACCTTAGTTTTTAAATTGTTTAATACTCAAAGTTTGAAATATATTGAAATTGAAATGGTTTATTGAAATTAAAGAGAGTTGAAAGTTATGAATTGAGATTTAATATAAAGTGAATAAAATTGTGAAGTCGAGGAAATTATTTTACTTTATAAAGTAATTTTAAATTCAAACTATTTTATTTTATATACTGTTTGAATATCCAAACCATTTAAGTTTTGGAAGTTATGGTTTAGAAGCTATGAAATTCGAAGTATTATGTTTGAAAGGTTATATTTCAAGCATTTGGTTTCGAAATATCATAAATTTGAAATGTGCTATGATTTTGGAAAAGATATATATTTGAAATAAAAATGATATTATATTAATTTGGGTTTTATAATAATGATATCATATTGCTTTGGGTCTTTGAAATGGAAATGATATCGTATTTATATGGTTTTGAAATGGATATTATATTATGGTTTCGAAGTAAAATTATTTTGAAATGACCATGGTGTTATAATAACGATTGGTTGGCAAAGTGACCGGGATCAGATATGGGCATACTCTCTGTCGCTACCGAAAACCACTTTAACAACCGTGTACGCGGTGGAGATTCCAGAATGAAGTAGGATGGTGGCGACGTTCTATTAAGGTATATGCGTGGACCCGACTCCCTTGAGTTGGCATAAGGTGGCTAAAACAGGAGCGATTCTCGGGCCAAGAAGGTAGCCCCTCTTATCGGACACATCCCTTCGATATTATACTCTGACTTTGGATTGATTCGGCGGCCACTTTTGATTCTTTTGATTTGGAGGTGTGGCTCGAGGTGGTCGGTAGTAGCTGTTACGCGTTTCCACTAGCCCGGATGCGTAATTGGTATATCTACCCTGGCATTGCCTAGTTGTGCCATGTCACCTACCCTAGCGTACCTTATACGATTTTGTTTTGTACCATACCTATGGGGTGCCTTCTGACGACGCCCAGTACAGGGGAGATTACGGTACTGTATAGACTATGGAAACATAAAAGTGTGTTAAAGTGGAAAATGTAAAGCCTTAAAGCTATTTTCAGTATATTATACTTCACTTTAGACACTATTATAATAACGTATATTACTACATAGTAAATAGTTTAACGGATCCTTAGGAGATGTGAATCCCGGGCGTCTCTTAAGTTACTGCACTCACGGTAGATACTGGATAGGAGATGTCAAATCCCGTAAACATCTCTAACGCTGTTCCAGTCATATTTTACCGTTGATTTCACTTACATTAGATATTTTAGTTCTGACTCGAGTGTTTTGTCTTTTCAATTCGCTTGGGTCAGCCTAAGCATTTCAGGATTGGAAGGCCGTATTCTGGAGGACGAAAACGAAGATTTATTATTATTATTATTTATTTAGTATCTCACTACATTCATACTGTTCTGCTGCATTATTTATTATTCTCTGGTATGTGTAACTCTGATATGTATTGTATAAGTATAATCGAATATTTTGTAAAACAGCTTCATGAACTGTTTATTCGATTATTATATTTTATCGTTCCGCTGCAAGATTCTGTTTTGTTTTATTTCTTTTTCTACTTTTCTTATTTACCCCAATAACAATCTGCTCTTTTGTATGGTTTGAGTCTGACGTGTGTGGTTTATCGTCGATTTAAACATACAGAAAGGCGGATGTTACAATATTGTTCCGCTGCGTTTGTGAGATTCTGATGTTGTTTTCTATTTCTTCTTCTACCTCCTTCTTCTTTAACGCAAATGGTTCGGTTTTTCTGGCATTCGATTTTCGAGCGTCGAAAAATCGGGTCATTACACAAGTTTTAAAATCAAAGTAAAATCCAGAAAATGAAGAGAAAATCAAGATGTGTTCTAAAGCTAATTCACCTTAAAGGCTCATTAATTTCAGTTATATAGATTTTGATACATATTGTTCTTCTTTGATTTTGTGGCAATTGTTAAGGTTTAATGAATTCTTAGTGCCAAATTGATGTGAATGGTTAGTAGCAAGCTATATTTAAGTAAAAAGGTGACTTTACGCTCACAACTATCTCTAATTTTAGTCTAAGTTGCTATTTTTTCAAAATTGGGAATGTACGAATTGATCTCAAGTTTTTATGCTATTTTCTTATCATATGAAACACTATTTGCTTATAACAACCCGCATATTTATCGATTTTATATTTAAATATTTTATATAAATATTTTAACGTTAGTCGGATTTTAGTCCGAAAAGCTACTTTTTGAAAACAGCAGAATTTGGACTCGAGACCACTTCCATTGAGTTCAAAATGCCGTTTGCGACCTTTTTGAGTATAAGCTTCGATATGTTTGGAGAAAGTTGATTTTTGCTACTTTTTCCCGCTTAGGGCTTTGGTTTGGGCTGAGCCAATTAACCACTTACTAACTCAGTCCCAATCCCCCTCTCCTCTTCATTACTTCATTCCAACTCCTAACTCTCTAGCAAAACTGAAAATGGAGGTGGAGAGTGGAAATTAAAACTCCAAGCCCTAGCTTCCTTTGCAAATCCATCTCCTAGCTCCAAAGTTCAAGAGAACCCATTGGTAAGCTTCCTCTTCTTCTTCTCCAACTCATTCTCTCTTTGATTTCAGAAATTTCCTAAACCTAATTTAGGGAATGTTTCTCTTTTAAGCTTAGATTCAAGCTTGTTGAGTTGTAATTAAAGAGTGCTTGTTCTTGCCATTGCTTCATAGCATCTTCTTCATTCGTTTGGGTTCAAAGGTGAGATTTTTAATCTCACATCTAGGTCTATGATTATCTTCGATTGTTAGGTATGAATTCCTAACACTTATTCGTGTGCATTTGCTTTTGGTTTGGATTGATTTGGTGAATATTTCAATTTTTAGTGTTTTGAGTTCAATTCGTTAAAAATCCTAACTTGGATGTTTGAACATGTTTTTGGTGATGCATCGAGGAGCATATAGGGCCGGGTAGTCGATTGGCATAAACCCTTAGCGCCGATGCTCATGCGATTGCAAATTGATCGAGATTTGCACCTCATTTGAAATAGGGCATGGGAGTGCCAGCAACAGGTTCCGGCCGACCAAGCCCCTGGGCCGGCCGACCGACCTGTAGAACGGGCACTTCCTGCCTCTGTTTGGAAGTGCAGGCTACAGGGCTCGGTCGACCGAGCTCAGGGTTCGGTCGACCGACCTGCTACCCCGTGCACTTCTGTTTTTGGTTCGGTCAACCGACTCAGGGAGTCCGGTCGACCGACCTGCTGCTATTTGCCAACTATGCCTATTTTGCCTAGTTGTCTGAATTTCCAACTCTAATCGATTTGTGTTGTTTCCCTATTTGTTGTTATCATTTGTTATTGACTTTGATGACTTATTTTCTTTGGAAATTCTTGGAATATCCATTTCGATGGATTCGGTATCGATTTCTTTGGATTTTATTCACGTTTTCGAATGTGAATCTTAGTGATTGATTGTTCCTACAATCTTCTTTGTGATTTGTCACTTTAAAAACATAAAGGTTTTCTATACTAGTAGTAAATATCAAAACTCTTTCTTCAAATGATTTCAACACTATTTTATTACAAAGCTCGTTTTCTCAAACCGTTTTCTAATCTATTAGTATATACAAGCCTTTACCTCACTCGTATGAGAAATCTAATTAAACGACTTAGTAAAACGAGTGGTATGAAACGCTTGCTTTTACTTCGTCGGTTAATTCTTGGACTTGTTCGATTGAATTTCTTGTGACAATTTTCTAGTGGAGATCTACAATTTGTTCGTAAATATTTAAGTTAAGCTAGTGGTTATGGGACATGAAGCTAAGCTCATATATTTACTAGCTTACTGTAATCGACACTTCTCTTTGATCATGACGATCATTTTATGGTTTAGACTAGCATTGTGCGATGTCTCTTTGTCCACATGGAGGACTGTACGTCGTTTTTACTGAGCTTCGGCTCACTAGGAGGAGCTTCGGCTCAAAGTCCGCAATGGGGGACTATACCCTGTCACGAGGAGCTTCGGCTCACCAGGAGGAGCTTCGGCTCAAAGTCCGCAATGGGGGACTATACCCTGTCACGAGGAGCTTCGGCTCACCAAGAGGAGCTTCGGCTCAAAGTCCGCAATGGGGGACTATACCCTGTCACGAGGAGCTTCGGCTCACCAGGAGGAGCTTCGGCTCAAAGTCCGCAATGGGGGACTATACCCTGTCACGAGGAGCTTCGGCTCACCAGGAGGAGCTTCGGCTCAAAGTCCGCAATGGGGGACTATACCCAGTCACGACGAGCTTCGGCTCACCAGGAGGAGCTTCGGCTCAAAGTCCACAATGGGGGACTATACCCTGTCACGAGGAGCTTCGGCTCAATGTCCGCAATGGGGGACTATACCCTGTCAGGAGGAGTTTATTTTTCTGGGATTGGCCATCCTTTTATTGTGATTTCTGTATTTCTTGTGTTGATTTCTGGAATTTATGTTTCACCAACTTTTACGATTGGCATTGATATATATGTCATTTATTGTGGCTTGGTGAATGAAATTAGGAGTATGACATTCCTTTTTATCTTTGAGAAGATCTTTGCAATATTGAATGATCTCTTATTGAATTTTCAATTATTTATTTATCACAGCTTGGCATTGTGATTATTATATGTTTAGTCATATCTCTTATTCTATATCATTTCATCTGATATTTATAGCTAGACTGATCCGTTTATTATTTTCTTCTTAAATAATACTCGGGTCAGACTGAGATTTACAGGTGCTTCTGCTTGCCACCTTATCGGACCATCGTATGATCCTTTGGCAAGCCTACTTAGATTAGTAGTTTATTTTGTTGTATACACTTGAGATATAGACTCATAGTTGTATTCTTTTGTATAGCACGTGTTGCTATTCTTTTGTATTATTGTGGATCTTTTTGACCACTACTCTGATATACACTTCCATGTGTTAGTTATATATTCATATCTTCTTCCGCCTTTGTGATATGAATTATCTGTGACTGATTTACGTTATGTTTATTTCTATATTTGTTTTTGAAGATATTACAGCCAATTTGTAGTAGCTTTGAGTTTGTGTCGGTATGTCGGATTTCTCTCTTGATAAAGAAATGCATTTTATACTATCTGACATATCGATGCTCGCGCAAAGCAATTACACGGATGGTCGCTCCTCAACAGCCTTATTCTCCATGCTAGTCGACGGCATTACTCCGTAATGTTCTTGGCTAGCGTGGGTATAGAGGTGGGGCGTCACAGCTTGGTATCAGAGCCAAACTTCGAAACAATATGAAATATTATAACATGGATCATCGTCCTAAGTCTTTCTTAGGATTCATGCTTTAGGATTTATTCGAGTCTTCGTACCGATTCATCCTATTTTCTTTATGATTCCTTGTTTTATCTATCAAGATTGCTTGATATTCATTTTGTGAATAACCTTCTTCTTCTTCCTTCTTTCTTTCTTAAGGAAGAGAAATGGTTAGACCAGGCCGTCCCGGCGCCGGTCAATCAAGTGCTACTCCCCAGGATGGAGTATTTATGTCTGCCCAGCAGCTTCTTGATCTAGTAAAGAACGCTCAAGCAGTCGGTCCCAATCCAGAGCCTACTCATCCTAGATCCGGTTTTGCACGCTTGTGCAGCGGCTACACCGATTTGGGTGGAAGGCCATTCAGGGGATCCGAGAGTGTTATTGAAATTCAAGCTTGGCTCAAATCATGCGATCGCATCTTTTCTCGCATGAACCTTATTGACCTTCATCGAGTCCAAGTGGCTTCTATCATGCTCCAAGAAAGAGCATTAGATTGGTATGAGCTTTTAATTTCTGAAATCGTTGAAGCGGATCTCACTTGGGAGCAATTCCGAGAAAGATTCGAATTGAAATTCGTGCCGGAGGCTGAAAAAGTAACTTTAGCACGGCGTTTTATTGACCTTGTTCAAGGTGGATCTTCTGTGACAGACTATGTCGCATCTTTCGAATCTCTTCCCAAATACGGGGTTGAATACATCAACACCCCATTGAAGAAAAATCAGAGATTTGTCTATGGCTTGAATAAGAATCTTAAGAAGCCATTACTTTTGAAACTTGAGGTTTCATTTGATCAGCTTATTGATATCTCTCTTCATCTTGAAGAGGCCGATAGAGAAAGTGATGTCGAGGTTGGGAGTGCCAAACCGAACTCCAACAACACCAAGAAGAGGCATCCCTTTATTAGGTTCGAAAGTCCTAATCCTAACAAGAGGGCGAAGCAAGAGACTTCTATAGCACATACTCCTATCCCTAATCGCGGAGAATGCTACAATTGTGGCTCTAGGGCCACTATATAAATAGGTGTCCAAGGCCTATTTCTTGCCGCTATTGCAAAAGTGCGGATCATTATATATCTTCGTGTCCCAAGCGTCAAAGCAAGAGAGAAGGAAAGCTGCAAGTCCCTAGCAACACTTCTCGTGGTCAAGGTATTTCTCATTCAATCCTTGATGACATTTGTTTTTTGATTATCTTGTTCGTGTTCTTTTTGATATGGGTTCCATCTCACTATTTTATATCAAAAAGAACTTGTTGATTCTTTTTCTTTAAATATTTTGGGCTTGATGACTTCTTTCTGAGTTGCGAATCCGGATGGTTGATCCGCAACACTCAATTTGCTTTCTATTGATGTCGAAATTATTTTATGTGATTTTTCTTTCCGAGCCGATTTTTACTTAGGCTTCGGAATTGATTTGTGCGATAGGATTGGCTTAATCATTAGTGAAGCCCATATCCTATTTTCCGTATGGACTATTCATCTTCGACATTTTCTATCTGTTAAGCAGATTTCTATTTTTTCTTGAGATTTCGATTTCAAATTTTTGAAGGCATCATTTTATTCTTTAAGCCCTCAAGATGAGAAAAGTGTTATTTCTATTATCTAAATAATTTGTGAAACTTTTCTGGTAATTTTTGAGCTTGTCTTAGGATTATCACCTAAGTAATCTTTTGTGTGATGCTAAGGTCTTTTCAGTTCGACCTTACCACCGGTTTTCATTTGCTACGAGTTGCGGAAGTTAGCATTCCACCTACGCACTCCGCACTCGTTATGATTCCTATGAATGAATTATTTTGTCATTCAGTTTGTCCAGCTTATTTCATCCATTTTATAAATCGAATATTCTATGAATATTTCGATGAGACCATTCTTGTATTTATTGATTTTTGGATGAAAATAGCAATTTAAAATTTTGCAAATCTTTTTCATAAGATTTATTTACAAGTAAAACTGGATTTTGTTCTTGAAACGAACAAAGAATATTCTTAAAACTTTTTAAGAGATTTATTTATCCTATAAAAGATGATTTTGTGATTGTATTGCCCGTTGAGTGCTTTAAGAATTTTGGTCGATGCACTTGATCAACGTTATCGATAGGAATTTCCTAAACGCTTTGATGTGACAATCAGACACGATGTATTGACTTGTAAAACGTAAAATTTTTCTAGAAAGATAATTACATAAAGATAAGTGTAATTTTGAAAGTTTTAACTTTATGGGAAAGAAGATTATTTAAAAGAAATTTTTTCTTTTCGAAACTCTTATTCTTGTGATTCCTGAAGGGGAACCAAGACTTTGCTATTTGTACTGATACTAGTCATATTGGTTTGGGTGTCATTCTCTTGCAAAAGAGAACGTGTTATCTCTTGTGCTTCTAAACCATTAAAGCCGATCGAGACTAGGTATGCCACTCATGATCTAGTGCTCGCGGCTATTGTTTTTACTTTTGGAATTTGGCATCATCATATTTGGATGAGAAATTTGTTCTCTACCTCGATCATAAATCTTTGGAATAATTATTTTCTCATATGGAACTCCATGTTGACTCGAGTTCCTGACATCTTATGATCTTGATATTCTTTTTATTCCTGAAAGGGAAATCATGTTGCCAATACGTTTTGTCGTAAGCAACAAGTGTTGATTCTTTGATGATGTCTGAATGGAATTATCTCTTTGTCAAGTTCATAGAATGTTTTGATGTACTTCGTTTTATTGAGTTTCATCTCATTTCTTTTTATGGACTCGCGTCTGATGTTCTTTTATGGTGTTCGGTTCATCGGATGTACTGTTATTATACTACATCGATGTTCCATCTTATCTGGATCAATCGATGTACCATTATTATACTACATCATTGTTCCGGTTTATCGGTTCATTGGGCGTACCGTTTTTGTACTATGCCGTTACACTGGCTCAATTTTCTACTATTCTTGACGTTCCCAACGTCTTCTATCTACGGAAATGCCTTAGGGATTCCGGTTTTTATTCTTGAGCCCGGTGATATTGTGGAAATTGAAGTCTCACTAGCTTTGACTTATGAGCAACATTCCATTTGCGTTATTGCTTCGGGGGTTGAGCGCCTTCGGAATAAAGATGTTCTTCTTGTGAGAGTTCAATGGTTCTCAAATCCTAGGGATTACTCTTGGGAATCTAGAGAATTCATCGAGCGATCCCGTTCATGCTAACTCTTTCGTGCTCTTTATGGTGAACTTCTTATTTCAATTTTCTTTTGTGTTGATATGCTTCCATGGTTGTTACTTCTTATTTTCCTCTTAAGTATCGCGAGGACGCAATTTCTTTAAGGAGGGGAGTCTGTAATAACCCGCATATTTATCGATTTTATATTTAAATATTTTATTTAAATATTTTATCGTTAGTCGGATTTTAGTCCGAAAAGCTACTTTTTGCAAACAGCCGAATTAGGACTCGAGGCCACTTCCATTGAGTTCAAAATGCCGTTTGCGACCTTTTTGAGTATAAGCTTCGATATGTTTGGAGAAAGTTGATTTTTGCTACTTTTTCCCGCTTAGGGCTTTGGTTTGGGCTGAGCCAATTAACCACTTAATAACTCAGTCCCAATCCCCCTCTCCTCTTCATTACTTCATTCCAACTCCTAACTCTCTAGCAAAACTGAAAATGGAGGTGGAGAGTGGAAATTAAAACTCCAAGCCCTAGCTTCCTTTGCAAATCCATCTCCTAGCTCCAAAGTTCAAGAGAACCCATTGGTAAGCTTCCTCTTCTTCTTCTCCAACTCATTCTCTCTTTGATTTCAGAAATTTCCTAAACCTAATTTAGGGAATGTTTCTCTTTTAAGCTTAGATTCAAGCTTGTTGAGTTGGAATTAAAGAGTGCTTGTTCTTGCCATTGCTTCATAGCATCTTCTTCATTCGTTTGGGTTCAAAGGTGAGATTTTTAATCTCACATCTAGGTCTATGATTATCTTCGATTGTTAGGTATGAATTCCTAACACTTATTCGTGTGCATTTGCTTTTGGTTTGGATTGATTTGGTGAGTATTTCAATTTTTAGTGTTTTGAGTTCAATTCGTTAAAAATCCTAACTTGGATGTTTGAACATGTTTTTAGTGATGCATCGAGGAGCATATAGGGCCGGGTAGTCGATTGGCATAAACCCTTAGCGCCGATGCTCGTGCGATTGCAAATTGATCGAGATTTGCACCTCATTTGAAATAGGGCATGGGAGTGCCAGCAACAGGTTCGGCCGACCGAGCCCCTGGGCCGGCCGACCGACCTGTAGAACGGGCACTTCCTGCCTCTGTTTGGAAGTGCAGGCTATAGGGCTCGGTCGACCGAGCTCAGGGTCCGGTCGACCGACCTGCTACCCCGTGCACTTCTGTTTTTGGTTCGGTCAACCGACTCAGGGAGTCCGGTCGACCGACCTGCTGCTATTTGCCAACTATGCCTATTTTGCCTAGTTTTCTGAATTTCCAACTCTAATCGATTTGTGTTGTTTCCCTATTTGTTGTTATCATTTGTTATTGACTTTGATTACTTATTTTCTTTGGAAATTCTTGGAATATCCATTTCGATGGATTCGGTATCGATTTCTTTGGATTTTATTCACGTTTTCGAATGTGAATCTTAGTGATTGATTGTTCCTACAATCTTCTTTGTGATTTGTCACTTTAAAAATATAAAGGTTTTCTATACTAGTAGTAAATATCAAAACTCTTTCTTCAAATGATTTCAACACTATTTTATTACAAAGCTCGTTTTCTCAAACCGTTTTCCAATCTATTAGTATATACAAGCCTTTACCTCACTCGTATGAGAAATCTAATTAAACGACTTAGTAAAACGAGTGGTATGAAACGCTTGCGTTTACTTCGTCGGTTAATTCTTGGACTTGTTCGATTGAATTTCTTGTGATAATTTTCTAGTGGAGATCTACAATTTGTTCGTAAATATTTAAGTTAAGCTAGTGGTTATGGGACATGAAGCTAAGCTCATATATTTACTAGCTTACTGTAATCGACACTTCTCTTTGATCATGACGATCATTTTATGGTTTAGACTAGCATTGTGCGATGTCTCTTTGTCCACGTAGAGGACTGTACGTCGTTTTTACTGAGCTTCGGCTCACCAGGAGGAGCTTCGGCTCAAAGTCCGCAATGGGGGATTATACCCTGTCACGAGGAGCTTCGGCTCACCAGGAGGAGCTTCGGCTCAAAGTCCGCAATAGGGGACTATACCCTGTCACGAGGAGCTTCGGCTCACCAGGAGGAGCTTCGGCTCAAAGTCCGCAATGGGGGACTATACCCTGTCACGAGGAGCTTCGGCTCACCAGGAGGAGCTTCGGCTCAATGTTCGCAATGGGGGACTATACCCTGTCAAGAGGAGTTTATTTTTCTGGGAATGGCCATCCTTTTATTATGATTTCTGGATTTCTTGTGTTGATTTCTAGAATTTATGTTTCACCAACTTTTACGATTGGAATTTGTGGCTTGGTGAATAAAATTGGGAATATGACATTCCTTTTTATCTTTGAGAAGATCTTTGCGATATTGAATGATCTCTTATTGAATTTTCAATTATTTATTTATCACAGCTTGGCATTGTGATTATTATATGTTTAGTCATATCTCTTATTCTATATCATTTCATCTGATATTTATAGCTAGACTGATCCGTTTATTAATTTCTTCTTAAATAATACTTGGGTCAGACTGAGATTTACAGGTGCTTCTGCTTGCCACCTTATCGGACCATCGTATGATCCTTTGGCAAGCCTACTTAGATTAGTAGTTTATTTTGTTGTATACACTTGAGATATAGACCCATAGTTGTATTCTTTTGTATAGCACGTGTTGCTATTCTTTTGTATTATTGTGGATCTTTTTGACCACTACTCTGATATACACTTCCATGTGTTAGTTATATATTCATATCTTCTTCCGCCTTTGTGATATGAATTATCTGTGACTGATTTATGTTATGTTTATTTCTATATTTGTTTCTGAAGATATTACAGCCACTGTGTAGTAGCTTTGAGTTTGTGTCGGTATGTCGGATTTCTCTCTTGATAAAGAAATGCATTTTATACTATCTGACATATCGATGCTCGCGCAAAGCAATTACACGGATGGTCGCTCCTCAACAGCCTTATTCTCCATGCTAGTCGACGGCATTACTCTGTAATGTTCTTGGCTAGCGTGGGTATAGAGGTGGGGCGCCACATTGCTCTTTGCTAATACCCCTTGTCATATGATTATTAAAATCATCAAGTTGTGGTTGTCGAATTGCTTGCATGCTGCTAGAGTTTATCACCTTGGATGCACAGAGAGTGCAGCTCGAAAATCGACGAAAACGGATCATTAGTGAGGCTGCAGCATGGCCTGGAAAATGTTTCTAGCAGCGCCATCGGTGGACCGGTCCACTTGTGTAACAACTCGGAATTTCAGTTGTTTGATTTTGAACTTTTAGCTTATTTTAAATATTGAATTTGAAATGGAAATGGAATTATAATATGAAGTTTATCGATCAAAAAGTGAAATAAAAATTAAGTTCCAAATATAGCGATTTATTGAATAAATTTAATTGTTAAATTAATAATTGGAATCGTTTAAATAATTGAATTGGAGTTAAATATGAATCGAAAATGGTTTCTAACGTTGATATAAATTCTATTTGAATAAGATTTGAGTTAATAAATTCTTATAACTGAAAATTCTAAGTGATTTCGTCAATTTTTGAAATTCGTCGATTTTATCGGCGAGTTAAAATGGCGATTCGGGACTCGGTCGCGAAATTCGTCGAAACTAGTTACATTGGATCCGCAATAGTGTATTATTATTAGATTTCAAATTTCATAGTGTTTGGATTTACCGTTTGGTCGTACGATCTGAAAAAGCCTAGAAAAAAATTAATTGAATTTAATTTATATAGTCGAATTAAAATGCTATCTTCCACATACGATCGAATTAGGTTCTGAAACTTGTTCCATTAGGTTTGGAATAGCGGTATAATATTAGGAATGCCAGGTGGCATGCCTCGATAGGGATTGTAAATTTTTAGTTACCCAATATGAGATATTTTGAAGTTAATAATATTATAAAGTCAAAAACCTTCCTCACGAAGCCACTCCTCTTCCTTTTCTAATCACGTATTCTTCCCTTATTCCTTTTAAATTGTGAATCCTCTCTTCTTTTATCCAGATCAAAAAGGAGATCAATAAAAGAAAAAGATAAATAAATAAAGAGGCGAAGGTCAAGTGAAGGTTACGAGGCGGCCAAGGAAAGAGGCGTAGACGCTTGCACGTGTGTGGGCGACCATGGTAATGGGTTTCTGGTCACATGGTTTTTTCATGGCTACAGAAATGGACTGTTGTGACCTTGGATTGGATGGGGGATTTGGCTGAGGCGTGGACTCGGGCGACAGCAGGCATTGGGCATGGGACTTTCCACGCAAACTTGGGTGGTAGGCGATCGACGATGGTGAACGGAGTCCGAGGGGGTGTAGTCGCTGGCTGAAAGGTCACGAGGATTGGTTATTTGATAGGGAAACTCACGGTGGTCTTATAGTTTGCCTGGAATGAACGAGAGGGTAAAGGTATGGATTTGTAATTAAATTTAAGTATATAATTAGTTATTTTACTTAGAATTTAAAAATGGAGGTAACTAATAATTTAATAACTTATTCATACAAGGTCAATTTGGGATGCGAATTTTTGTGTCAGGCTTTTGACAACGAAGGCTTCAAAAAAACATTGGTTTAGAATTTTACGGAGTCAGCTGGGATTTTAGAAATTTTAAATCTGGAAGTTCGAAAAATTTAAAATCAAGGTGAGTAAATCTCACTCATTTGGATAATTGGCTTTAATTTAAATAATTAAAATTATTTATTGATTGATTGGATGAATGGGTAATTATTTTATCAATTTTATGTTATATATACATAGTAGTATATATTAGGTGGATATATTTCCCGCATATTGGAGCGAACGATACACTATGCGCCCCGCATAATAGCGGATGACTCTATATTACCACGATATCCCACCTCAAAGTAGGGTGGATATTTTTATGTTATATAACATCTGTGGATGTAGGGGAAACAGGTTGGAGGGATCTAATTGGATTTCTCAAAAATGCTTACATTTACTTCATATATAGTGATATATTATGTGTTGGAATAATATATTATGGATTGTTGCATGATTGATATATTGGATGCTATAATAGCATTGGCCCTAAAATTTTGGAATTTTAATACCATAAATATTATTATTGAATTTTAAATGGAAATTTAAAAGGTGATTTCTGAAATGAAATATTTATATTAGATTTTGGGATTATTTAAAAGTGAATTAAATGGATTAATAAATAATTTCGATTTTGGATATTTATTTAGCTAATTTAGAAAAATGGTTTCAATAAGAAAATTTTAAATGATAAATTCAAAATAAGATTTCTTGAAAGATGGAGTGGAAGACGAAAATCAAGATTTGATTGGTTTTGGAATATAGTTTGGATTATTTATGAAATAGATTTGTAAATGGAATTTTAATTGGAAATCGATTTATAAAATGGATTTTTGTAATGTGAACCAGTTATAAAACTGGAAATGAGTTTATAAAATTTATAAACAATGTTTATAAATTAAGTGGAATGATTATCATTCGATAAATTGGAATATAAATTCACGGTGAGAATTTATAACGAAATATGGAAATTTGTTGAAAATGAAATAGAAGGTACCATTTTGGAAATATGAAGAAAAAAATGGAATTGGAAATGAAATCGATTTGTGATAAATCGAGAGAGATGTATAAAGGCCAACATGGTTATATTGGATTTTAAAATGGATTTTTATCAAGAAATTAAGTTTGTTTTTAGAGTGAGATTTCTAATTGTTAAACTATGTAGTTTAGAACTATTTTAGAATTGAAAGTATTTTGGAAAGTTGTTTTTTTCAAATATCTGATATTAGTTGGAAATAAATCAAATTATTGTAATAAGCTTGTAAATTGTTTAGTTTATTTAAAAATGAATTGGGAATGAGTTATTAATATTTATTTAAAAGTGCTTGATATTTTAAATAATTTCTTGAACGTGTTTTAAAAATATATTGTTATTCTTTAAAAATACTTATTATATATATAGAGTTTGAAAGGTTGAAATTTAATTATAAACTCTCTTGAGATGGGTAAATGGGGTTATTTAAATGGATATGATTTTGATAAAGGAATCTTATAGGAGATTTTGGAACAGAAACGGAATTTCCTAAAATGTTGGAAATGGGACATTGGAAATGAGTATGGATTCATTAAAGATATTATGAATTGTTAGTTGGAATTATAAATGAGTATAATTGGTTTATGGAAATGGAAAAGGAGAATTTATCATAGTTTTGCGAGATAAATTATGAAATATTTTCTAAGTTCGATATTAAAATGATTTTGGTGAATCTGCCTATCAATATTCTCCTAAGTATTGAAAAGAGGGTTTTGGAAATTATTTTAAGAGAGGAATGATTTATATAGAAATACTTTCCTAAGTTTTATAAATCGAGTTCGAAAATATTTCTAAGTGTTAAAAAGGTTTAAAAATATCCTATGATGGATAAGTATTGAAATTGTTTTCAAATGATGGAATACTGGGAGAAATTTGGATATACATCTTGTAATGATATTTTGAAATAAATATTTTAGGAAATTATAATATGCGCCTAGTGACTGTTTATGTTTTTATTTGATGGTTAAATAACCGACTATCAAATCTGGTTAAATTCGTTGACCGTTTCAAAGAGACCCGGATCAGATTTAATTATCTGAAAACCACATCGATCTGATTTGTGCGTTATGAATTGTGATATCTCAAACCTAACAGAGACAGCAATTTTTGAAGAGATTGGTTTGTCCAGACCCAGGACAACTTGTATGGATGAATGCTATCATTGCATTGTTTCTTGAAAGACAGCGTTAGAATTCCAAGAATGAATGCTATTCAAAAGGTAAACGTAGCCTTAAGCCTCATTAACCGGGAATGACTAAACAGAGGAGATGCAGCAGGGCTAAGTGGGTCGCACCTATGTTATCACCTTCCTAGATACCCTTAGAAATATTATATATAAAATTATGGATATGGTTGTGCATGGAAAAGAGAGCGCTCGATAAGGGTGGGAACACCCGGGGCGATAAAATATTTGGTACTATCCAGTAAGGGGTAGGTCGGTCCTGTGTTGGCAGGTATCGTTAGGTACGATCTCGGTACATTTTTCTAGAGGTGTACTGTGATGGGCGTTACCCCGATAGCACGGTCATTGATTGGAATCAATATCCACTACAAGCCGTTATGGTTTGACTGTGCCCAACTATGATGAAACGTGAGATGCAAGCATTTCACCTATTTTCTAATTTACTTTATGTAGATACTGTTACAATATCAGATGAATTTGATACAAAATGTTTTGGTTATCGTAAGGTAAAAACCCGTCGTGTTTATGTGTGATGTGGTCTTACGAGATACCTTTGTTTTCAAAGGATTTTGAAAATAGTAATAATTCAAATTGAGTGTGTTTTTCTCACGCTGGTTTTTCAGACTGAGTCAGTGCTATTTTATTATAATGCTTAGGTCAGACCAAGTATTACAGATTCAGGTTATGATGCTATGGAGCTCAGGAGACAAGTTGGATGACAAAGAAGTATTCCCGTACTTGATTTATATTTCCCCTGAGTGATGACAAGTAATTATAACTATCCAGAATGATTGCTAATTGTTGTACTCTGATAATTGTATGTATATAAACAGTTATAGTTTCCTGGTATAAAAATCTATTTTCATATATTATATTTTGTTCTGCTACGATTGTGAGATTTATGTTGTTGTTTCTGTTTCTCCTTCTATCTTTTCTTCTTTACCCCTAACAACGCCTTTTTATGCAATTTGAGTTGACATGTTCAATTATTTATGTAACGACCCGTAAAATTTAACAGGTTTTAATAACGTTATTAATTGAAATTTTATGAGAATTTAAACGATAAAATTTTGAAATATAAATTTGATATTTGGAATGCGTCCAGTTAAATATAGCAACCGGTAAATTTTCGTCCGAAAATATGAAAGTTTATTTCGCGCGTAAATTTACTTCAATTTAATCAGTTGAAAAGCGATGAAAATAAAACATTTTCAAAACCAAAATATTTTTACATAGAAAAATTCTAAACCATCTTCTGAGCAAGATGTCAGTTTATCGTCTTTCCAAATTCGGACATCTTTGGCTCCGTCGATCTTAATTTTCTGCGATTTTTACGCATTTTTCGCTAGTAGAAAATTTGAAATTTTTATAATTCAATCGTACCACTGATATCAGTCTACCGTTCTATTCGTCTTGTTGAACAGACCGACATGGTATATTTATTTCTGTGTTTTGCGGTCTGATACGCGGTGGAAACGATAAAACGGTCCCTGTAACGGTATCAAATTTGCAACTTTTAATACATTTACTCCCTTAAAGTACTATCGTGGAATCCAAGCAACCATTTTTATCTGCGTGAATCAAGGGTCCTTTCGGCTACTTTCATTTATTTTATATTTTTATTTGTAGCCGATACGCCCATTCATTTTTCCTTTTAAATCTCTCTGACCTGTGACCTTAAGTTCTCCTCCCCGCTTCCATTTCATTTTTGCACCGGCTCCTTTTACTAACTTACCCATCCCTTCATCTCTTAAATCCAATCGCCACCTTTTAAAAAAAAAAAAAAAAGTGAAAGGTATACAAGTTTGCTTGGTTTTAAAATGTCCTCACTTTCCTTTCTTAATATATTGTCATGTCTGTAGTACACGTCCCTCCTCTGCCATTTTAGTTTCTACCATTCATGCTTCTCAAAACAAAGTGTGCCATTTTAGTTTCCAACTTGCCTACTTTTCAAAAAAAAGAAGTGTGTATTGTTTATATATAATATCAATATACAGCTTTATATTTGCATCCTATTTCTTCATTTGCACGCAACCGATCTGCCCACTCGGCAAACACCACCTAACGCCGCAGCCGCAAGTGCCTTCGCGCCCGCCACCCATTGTCCTGCTCCGCTTCACCACTTCGCTGCCGAGCATACTCACAACAGCAGGCCACCATCTCCAAGCAACCGAACATTCCTCCCCTCATGCATGCGCAACACAGCCCCGCCGCCACTTCCTCCAGCCTCGGCCTGCCATGCATTCCGACCTTGCTCCAGTCAGCCGTCCACTCACCAAAGCTCTTCCCATCGGCCAGCCTGTACTCCGCCTTTCAAATCCTTGCTTGACTCTTTCTACTGTTGCCGTAAGTTTGCATATTTATGAAGTCATATAAGTTTGTTGTCTATGTTGAATATATTACATAATGCTACTGTATTTATATATTTTGTGTTTACAGATTTTAAATATATAAAATAAATTTAAATAATAAGATTTGTTATATATAAAAAGTTCCTAGAAGTTGTATGTATGTTAGCTGTTGATAGCATATGATAGAAATTAACGTATATATATATATCTATACAAGTTTCGATATGATTTTGGTGGGATCTGTTAGGAACATGTATTAGTATCCATAAAGTGAGTTTAAATCGTGTTTTACAAATATTCTATAAGTACAGATACCTTGCAGTTTATATATGAGTTTAAGTTATAAATCAATTATATAGTTTATATATATTCCATTGAGCTGTAATATAGAAATTTATGAAAGGGTTTATTTATAAGATGTTGTATTTTTGATATGTTTAAATCGAGTGTATATAGATTTGTTTATACCTGAAAGTTGCAACCAAACTGATTTTGCACTTGTTTGCATGTTTATTTATTTTTATTTTTTTCTGAACAGCAGTTAAACTTCATGTTCACGATATCATATCTCACTCATGTTTTATCGGAATGGATTGGTTCTATTTTTAAAAAAGAGTCGAAGTTACCTACTTTATGCATGTCAAATTTCAGCAAAATCCGACATCGTTTGATTAGTGGTCGAGGATCTAGAAGTTTGACCCAGGCAGATGTTCTTTTGTACTTAAATTATTTTACACTGCTGCAAACACGACCTGAGTTCATGTTTGACGCATCGTATCTCCTCCGTCTTACGTTGGAATCAAGTGATTCTTTGCAGTTTTGAAATACAAGTTTTGATCTTTATTCATACCAAATTTCAGACCATTTCGATCTCGGTAGCACATAGAATTATATTGTTAAACTTTGGCGTAGGACATGTTTTGAAATTGTTGCTATGTTGAATGTTTTGATTTGATTTCGGCAATTCCTATTTAACAGTTTTGCTCGTCGATTCATGCCAATCTTACTTTGCTCTGAGAATCATGCTTAGATTTGTAACTCCATTTCAGTGTCCGTATCAGTGTGCGTATCCGTGCCATCTCCTATTTTCTCTAGCCTCGAAAGGTGAGAAATCACTCACGATTAATATTCTTTTATTTATTAAGTTTGATTTCATTTGAAACGACAATTGAAATATACTGCTGTTATTTATTGCACTGTTATTTATGCATCAGTTCACATTTGACATCTGGCACCGTTATCTGTAAATTATACGATGATAATACTGTTTGGCTGATAATTGATTGATTGTTTGTTGTTATATTGGATGTTAAATTTGAAATGTATAAAGTGATAAATATTATGCAATTTAATTTGGCGTAGAATAGTTAAAAATATGAATCGACATGCGTGTTGAATTTGGTTAGTTAAATTGGTTTAATACGACCCCTTCAATGTCAATTATTTAACACTAAGAAAATAGTTAATTACCCTTGAACCATTTGAATTTATGTCGCATTAATTGATGAAGTATGAGATTGAATAATTAATGTCACTTGAAGAACCGTATGAATATTTATGAATAATCTTTAATCTACATGAAATGATAGTGTAGATTCGAGAAATAATTATATTAATTTGCACAAACAACGATGTGAATTAATACGATTATTTCGGGATTATTGAATTGATTATCGGATTGTTATTGATTGTTGTTATTGGTTGTTGTTATTGCTTGTTTATTTAATTTGACACCATCCCAGTTATCACACTGCAAGTTCCCTTTATTATGCTTGATCTTGAATTGAAATTGGAATCGGGTTGAAATGATAAATACCCAAATGAACTTGACTTAGAATAGAGAATTTAATAAATCCGATTGGTCAATAATTTTATTTAAAAATAAAATAATGATTTTATTCGAGCAAAGAATAAGTTTTGAAATGTAGTTGGAATTTGAATTTTATCAAAGGAAAATGTAAAGATTGAAATCTGAACATTTATTTACGTAGAAATTGATGAAAGAACGTTGTTTGAAATTTAATTATTTAATAATTAAATTTGGAACTATCTGTAAATAACTTGGAATTAGTAATAATTGAGTTTGTAATTATTAAGTTTGAAATCATTTAGTAATTAAATTTGAAGCTATAATTATGTTTGGAATTATAATTAAGTTTGAAATTATTAAGTTGAATTTATGATTAAGTTGAAATGATTTGATGATTAAGTTTGAATTCATAATTAAGTGGAACTGATTTAATAATTAAGTTTGAATTTGTAATCAAGTTTGTAATTATTAAGTTTTGAAATTATTAATAATTAAAAATTGAAATTATTTAATAATTGAATGAGATTTAATTATTTGATAATTGAATAAAATTTGAATCCTTTGATAAGCGAAATTGAGCTTTTGAATAAGTAGATTTGAACTTCGTTAATAATTGAAATTGGGTTCCTTTATTAATTAAGCTT
This sequence comes from Allium cepa, assembly GCA_030765085.1. NCBI lineage: Eukaryota > Viridiplantae > Streptophyta > Magnoliopsida > Asparagales > Amaryllidaceae > Allium > Allium cepa. The sequence continues at coordinate 837,175,532 of CM060934.1, forward strand.
TAGAAAACTTAAGTAAGTCAATAAGTGAAATTTGACTTCTTGAATATGTGAAATTTAGTTTCTTTAGTAATTGAGTTTGAAACTTGTAACTAAGTAAAGAAATAAGTGAAATTGAATTTCTTTAACAAGAAATAAAATGCGTTTATTAAAACCAATGTAGGACTTGTAATTCAAAGAATTTGACTCGACGAAATTGACTTAATTAAATTGTAAGCTTTGGTGTACTTAAGTTGAACGTAAGTAATTGATTTAATGAATTGGAAATTAAATGGAAACTGTTTGAATGGTAAATAAACTTAACGAATATTGAATGAAATAGGTTAATGAATTGAAATTGATTTTTGAATGTTAAATTTAATATAATTTAAATGATTTCGGAATGAAACTTATATATACGAATTTGAGTTTTTATTTAAATAAAATTGAAATTGAATTGTAAGACTTTGAAATGGAAATATGGAAAGTTGAATGTAAATTTTGGAATTGATTTAGAAAGACAAACGAAATGTTGATTTACGAATTGAAATTGAAATTGATTTGTTTTTTTGAAATTACTAAAATGACCAATCGGTGTAATAATTACGAAAGTTATTAAAGAGACCGGAATCGGTTATGGATATACTCTCTATCTAAACCGAAAACCACTTTAATAACTATACGCGGAGTAATGATCGAGAATGAAGTGGTTGGAATGATGTACGTGATGACTGAAGAAAGAGAACGATAATGGATAGCCTTGACACTTGTGTCAAATTGAAAATGACTAAAATCAGGAGCCGTGCCGGGCCAAATGGGTTTAGCCACCTCGAGCGAACACACTTCTTCGTAACTACTACTCATTACTTGTGATTGATTGGTGCACCCTCGTACTTTTCAGGAGTGTTGTTTCGCGGTGTTGCGATCGCTGCGGCGATGCGTTCTCACCAGTCCGGATCAGGCAAGCGGTAGTTTCACTACCTTGGGTATTGCCTCATGTGCCTTGTCATACTTGTATCCCTGTATACGCGACCACTACGAATTTGTTTTGTGTTATACCTATGGAGTACTCCCTGATATCCCACTAGTTTACGGTGGAGTTTACAGTGCTGTATAGACTATGACATTTATATAAAATGTGTTAAGGGGGATAATGGTAACGCCTTAACACTATTTTGATACTTTATATTACTGATAGACATTATCTATTTAGCGTACACTACTAAATAGTAGATAGTTTAACGGATGCTTAGAGGATGGTGATTCCAACATCTTTTGAGTTACTTGTATTTCGATTGCTATTTCACTTGAGTTGGATTTATTGATATGAGAATATTAATCCTGAATCGAGTGTTTTTTGTTTTGCTTTACGCTCGGGTCAGACTGAGTGGTTGATCAGCTTTCGAGACTCATCTTTGGAGTTGGAGCTTTGCTTGAAGATCCAACCATCTATTCTGCTTTCAGTATTCGATGATTCCAGTGATGTATTCTGATTTGTATTTGATGTATCATATTTGTCTTCTGTTGTAAACTCTGATGTATCTTTTATATATATATATATATATATATATATATATATATATATATAGTAGCTTCATGAACTACTATCTCTTTTACTTCCGCTGCATATTATTACTCTGTGTCTGTGATTCTGTGATTATTTATTTACTGTATATCTGAGTTTTGCCAAATTTGAATTAACAATTCGGTATTTTGAATTATTCAAGTCCGACATGTGCGGATGTGAATTGTCCAAAATAGCGGGTCGTTGCAGTTGGTATCAGAGCTTTTGGTAGCTCTAGGCAAAACTTAGCATATATGGTAAATGTATTTACAGAATCACTCTCATTCGAGTTTCAATCTCTTCCTTTTAACTCAATTCCTTTGAATTTTGGAACGTTCACACGGTTTCAAAATTCATTCTTGTCCCTCACTATTCGTCTTCTTTCAATACTGGAGCATACCATAACTCCACTTCGAATGATCTTTAAAATGAATTGGCGGTCTCGCCAAACTTCGAATGTGTAACATCCCGCCTTTTTGCACACTTTAAACCGACACACGTGCCAATTCAAAGCATACGCAAGGGCGGATTGTTATGGGGTAAATAAGAAAAACAGAGAAGAAATAAAACAAAAACAGAATCTCACAGCGGAAGGATAAAATATAATAACAAATATACAGTTCATAAACAGTTTACAAAAGCTTGATTCTTCTTTTACAATAAATATCAGAGTTACACATACCAATACAAGCAATGCAGCGGAATAGAAAGAGTGTGGTGTAATACTATATATAACATAATACTTATTCTTCGTCTTCGTCCTCCAAAGCTAAAATCTGCTATCCTGAAATGCTCGGACTGACCCGAGCGAATTTGAATAGACAAAAACACCCGAGTCAGACTAGAATATCTTATGTGAGTTAAATAAACAGAATATAAATATGAGTACAGTAACTCAAGAGATGTTCGGGATTTACATCTCCTAAGGATCCGTTAAACTATTTACTATGTAGTATATTGCGCTATTATAATAGTGTCTATTTATAAAATAAACTTACTTTTAAATAGCGTTAAGGCTTTACATTTTCCACCTTAACACGTAATAGTCCCAGTAGTCCGTCCAATATCATAGCCCCTCCTGATCGGGAAGCCACTAGAGGATACCACACGGGCTACGGGAGAAAACCAAACTCGTACAAGGCGCGATATGGTAGGTGACACGGCACAACTAGGCAATGCCAGGGTAGATATACCAATTGCTATCCAGGCTGGTGGAAACGCGTAGCCGCAGTTACCGCCCACCTCGGACTAACTCCCCAAAATCAAAATATAGAAGTGGCCACTGAATCAAATCCAAGTCAAATTATAATATCGAAGAGGAGCGTCCGATCAGAGGAATGACCTCATTGGCCTGAGAATCGCTCCTGTTTTAGCCACCTTATGCCAACTCACGGGAGTTGGGTCCACGTATTTACCTTACAGGAAACGTCGCCACCACCTACTTCATTCTGGAATCTCCACCGCGTACACGGTTAGTCAAAGTGGTTTTCGGTATCGACAGAGAGTATGTCCATATCCGATCCCGGTCTCTTTGCCAACCAATCGTTATTATAACACCGCGGTCATTTAAAAATAGTTTATACTTTTAAAACCAGAATATAATCCATTTCAAACCGTAATATTACGATATCATTTCTTCTTTTAAAACCCAAAACAATATGATATCGTTTATCCCAAATAAAATTATTCCTTTCCAAAAAATTATGTCACTTTTTATTATTTAATATCCCATGTAACCAATATTCTGTTTGTAACTTTCAACATAATTCTTCGAAAATCCATAGCATTTTAAAACCATTATTTTCAAAACTAAATGGTTTGGATATTCAACGGTATGCGAATAAAAAAAAAGTTTAACTTTACTGTTGCTTTATAAAGAAATAAATTACATGGCTTTCCAAATATTTCTTCTTTTAAAGTTAAACCAAAATCCAAAATATTACTTCAAGTCGCAAAACCATTTCAATTTTATATATATTTATATCCATTTTGGAGCATTAATATTTCAACTAAAGTTGGATTTTTATCCTTTCAAAAATCAATATTCTATTAATTAATCTTGACCATTCACATAAAATCCATAATTAATAAGACTTCAATTTCTAGTAAAATATATATATATATATATATATATTTCCAAATTCAATTTTTACTAGAATATTCATTTCAAAATATTTTGGGAAAAAAATCCAATTATAAATATCATATCTTTAAAATTTCCAACTTAATATTTAAACATAGGATATAATCATCAAACTCCATTTTCTTAATTTTCTTCCATTTTTAATAAAGAAATTTATTCACCTTTTAATTTCAAAATTTCAACTTCATATGCATATAACTATGGAAGAAAACATTTATTCAGTATAAAATTTAAGATTTTTATAAACCGTATTCCATCCAAACCATAGAAATCACATTAAAAATAGTTATATATAGACCACGGTGTCTGTATATAGTTTTCTATCCTATGGTCAAGTGATACGGATATTTATCATTTCAATCCGCAATTTAAAAAATAAAACTGCGGTTGTATATCATTTCAAACCGCAATCCCGAATGAAATGAAAAATGCATACTAACTTGCAGTTTAATGATATCAAATAAAACATCCCTTCAATAACACATCCATCATCCAATCACAAACATCAAGCAATATCAATCAATAACAATTATATATATGATCATATATAACAGGTGATAACTGGCAGTTTATTCAAATTAAATTTTTCAACTATTAATCTAACAATTTATATTCAGTGATAATTGACATAACTGTTAACTAGCAGTTCATATGCAACCAAAAATTTCTAACAGCCAATTAACACGCAATAAATCAATTAAATTAACAGTTACATTCAATAAAATGCAATTCAACAGATATGAATGAAATAACATGCCAAAAGCTCATAAATAAATTTCTATTCATTTCTAAAATTTATTTAACAAACATAAAAGCTTCTAGTAGTTGTGAGTGGGTTAAAACACTCACCTTTTGAATTTAAATTGAATTCAAATCCAATTTAAACCCAAAAATTGGACAGTCTCCAAATTCATCCAAACCAGTGCCAAAACGTCAGAAATTCCGATACGATCCCAGCAAAACAAACCGCGCGTGAATCCGAGCTCGTATGCAAAAGTTATGAAAATTTGAAAAATGAAAAATTCTGGTCCTGGGTCAACTTCGGGTTCGACTTCGGGGCGCCGCCTCATTTCCCCGATGCTTGCTTGGAGTTTTCGCCAAAACGACCCGGAGCGACCCGAGTCATTTTCTTCCTGACCCGAAGTTGCTCTAGGGTTTTCTCCTCTGAAACCCGAAGCGCGACCAGAAGCTGCTGCAGATCCACAAAATTTTTTTTTTTTTTTTTTTTTTGAAATAAAATTTTGGAATTTGGGAATTAGGTTTTCTGCCATTGGAATGAGGAGTTGAGAAGGAGATGTACGTATAGAAAAATGAAAATAAGGAGTGGCTAGGGTTTATAATCGCAAATATATAGACAGATAAAAGAAGGCTAGGTGGGTACGGATAACGAACGTGCTAAACGATAGTTGGCCCAAAAAGCCCGTTCTGCCTCCGGAGTCGAATTTGTTAAAACTATATATCCAAATAGGTGTTTCAAAATATTCTGAACGCGATGGAAAAAGTTTCGCGACCAAATTCGATCGTATGAAGAAGTTATGCTTAAAAAATAAAATTTTCAAATTGATTTCAAAATGCGTAAATTTCAAGGCGTTTCGAGTCCGTACGATCAAACGACAAGTCCGATCGCAACGAAACTTGAAACATTATTATAATTCACCGTTACGGATCCGATGAAACTAGTTTCGTCGAAATCCGAGTCCGTGACAAAAATGGCTATTTTTAATATTTATTAAATAAATTAAAATAAATCATAAAATCCAAATTTTCTTTCAACTTTAAATATTGGCCAAATTTCATTACTTATATAATCCAATCAATTCCAAATAATTTAGCAAGCTTGGATGTGAATTAAAATTTATAAGTATATAAATTTCGCAGTGTTAACCTCTGCGTTTTCTTATTATTTGGGAATTATAAATTTTATTCGCAAAACCCAATTATTTAATCATATACTTATACTCTCATCTTAAATCTAATTATATAAATAACTTGATTTCTATTATCCAACTCAAAATATATCAATTATTCTCCAACTACATAGTTAACGTTTCTTTTATATATCACTGTGGTAATATTTCAAAATGTTCATCTTTTGTTTACATAAATTACTGTATTTAGATAAAATTATAATTTTGGTAACTTATCACATAAATAACTTAAAACCTCAACTAATACATTCCACCTTTGTTTCATCTTATTCATTCACTCATCAATATTCCGTACTAACTACAAAATTTAGTGTATTCCTTTAAATTGATCAAAATAAGACTTATCAACTAATAGAAAGATTTACGTACAAAATTTATTGTCATACATCTAATTTACAAGCCTATACTTAATTATTATCCTACAATACGTTTTACGTTACTATAATGTTCATTCTTCCGTTCCTACGTTTCTATAAATTTATTCCTTTATAATTTATTTAACGCAACACTTAATCTACACCTATTGCGATGTTTCAAATTTACTTGAATGAACAATTTCTTTACTTAAAATAGTTGTTGTAAACTCTTAATTCCACATTTATAAGTGTATTATTATTTTCACTCAAATATTATACATATATATAGAGTATTGGGTTTTTATTTAATCATCATTTATCATATATATTAATTAATTAAATTCAATACTTAAGTCTGACTAAATTTATTCCCCAAATACACATTTACATTTCTCAACCAATAAATATAACCAATCAAATTCTCATTTTATTGAACCTTGGTCAATTCCACACGTTAATTTTACTTAAAGTCTCAATTAATTAATTTACCTCGGTTTCATTACCTTATTACCTTATATGCATAATTGACATGGTTATATCTTCCATTACATCAATAATTTATCATTTCATTTCTATGCAATATATACTCATCTTATTCCATTTATTTGGTTACTGCATTGAAATCTATTTATTAACCAATACTAACGTTATTATCATAAAAAAAAAATTTGATTCCCAATTTTATTCAATACTTAGAACAAAAATTTTCACATTAAATCAAATCCTTCTATTCAAACCAAGTATCATGCTATGATAATATTTTACGTTGGTTACACTGAAAAAAATCAACTTTTTATCGTTATCAATTAAACATACATTAATTGCACAAATTAAAGGAATTAATTGCCATTTATCAAATTAAATTTTTCATACATCAATCTATTTCATCTAAATCCTTACCTATGAATATTGCAACCTTTAATTCCATTAAATACCAATTAACCCAAATTATTTCATTTATTCTAAGTCATATCACTAAAATAATTCATCATAATAAACTTAAAATCTATACGTTTATTGATTTATTTCTATTTGTCTTATGTTAAATTCTAAATTTAGTAAGACAACCTAAAGTACTCCACTCAATCGACAGTCCCTTTCAATTGTTAATACGTACTTAAATTTCTACAGTTGTCTTCCATCTGCACTTCCGTTACTATGATAAACATTAGTAACGTTTATGCCATCAATCCATCATAATTACTTACCCTTAATTGAGTTTGATTTCCAAATAAATTTGCTGACCCTTAATTAGACAATTTATAAAAGTTTGTCATCATACCTATAGTTCTACGCTTATGCTATGTCTTAAATTTCAATAAATTTATAAATTTTGAGATGTTCATTAGGGTTTACAAATTTATTGACTTGCAATAACAGGGTTTCTTAATCTATTCAATTTATCGTTCACAATCTTTTATTGCATTAAATTGGTTTAATATTCCCATATTAAATTTTATGTACAGGTAAGAATTTTTCTTTCTTTCTCTACTTAATTCATTTGAATTTTATTCAAATGTCTTTAAATAGGTTTCTAAGTCACTTCTATATAATTTATTCTAGCCTTCATTTTAATACTTATCTACCACCTTTATTCTTTCAACTAAAATAAATTACAAAATCCTATTAAACAAACAATTTTAAATGGTCGAACTTAACGGGTCGTTACACTCTCCCCCACTCAAAACTTTTCGTCCCCGAAAAGGGAAAGGAAGGGAGAAGGAAGAATAAAACAGTATATCTAATTTCAAATATTAACTTATAACAATAATTTACTAAATTAATTTCCTTTAATGAAATACACTTGTTTTATAATCATTATGTCTTTTAATACTTGAACTATTAAAGTTGGAAAAATATCTTTAACCAAATTCTAAGTCCAAAATTTACGAAAATTTTTGGCAGAGTCTCCTTTGTACGGAGGGACTCTGGAGAAAATATAATATCCAAATATACAAATATATTACATATATTATCCAAAATAAAATATCCCAACACGGGAAAATATATAAAATAGCGCTTTATACGTAATCCGGAAACGTACCTATTTGTCGGGCAATACGCTTATTATTTTGGAACCAAAAGCAGTAACAGTTGCTTCCAACCCCTGTATTCACTTATAAAATCTAAAAGTTAAATATCTATATTACAGTGAAATGTTTGGGTAGATTCAATCATTCATATCCAAATCAAATGCAACAACCATACATTTTAACAAACGGCACACACCACAAACCACAATCATTCAATCAACAACCGTTAGTTGTTCGGGTTCAAATTATGAAATTTTACGGAGTGAGAAATAACTATCAAGTGCATCCGTTACTCAACAGTCTTAGATGGAATAGAGATAGATTATTGTTCCTCCAACAACTCCAAAATTCCTTACCCAACAACCATACATCAACCAAACAATTCAAATCAACACCACAATAGCTTATTATACATTTATTTCATGCTTCAGTGGTTTTATTTTCTTTCTTTCATTTATGGAGGGATTTCTTTGTTTCTTACAATTTTCATTTTCCATTTGTTACAAAATTCATTATATTGTATTCCAATTTATTGACTAAGGTTTATATCATCTATTTATACTACTTACCCTTTCTTATATAGTAAAATTTCCAATTTAACTTAAGTTTATACAATTAATTCTCATTTATAACAGCAAATTTATTGAATACCTTAATTACCTGAAGCTTCACTTGTAAGATTTCCCCTTACATTTTCTTACTAACATTGCAACTTTTATTATATGGTAAGTTATGTATGTTTAAGAATGCAAGTGAAAATTTACAAGTTTCTTCTCAATTCCTTTTTATTTATTAATGGTTCAATAAATATATATTCGTTTTATAAATTACAATTTCAACTTACCCTTAATTTCATTCCTTTATTTAATGTTTACGTTTTATTATATTTGATTACAGTAACCCTCTACTTACACTTAAATTATTAACCTTAAAACCTCCATTTTTATAAATAAAGGATCTTATTAATTCATTATCTAGGGTTTACAGACATTTATTTATATTACCTACTTTTTATTATATTACTAGTAGCATTTTAAAACATACTTAAGTTTATAACCGTACACATCAATCTTTATTTATTAAAGAATTTCATTTTATTTACTTAAGTTAAAATCACCTATTAATAATACTCACCTTTAATTTGGGTAAAATTTCAATTATCACTTAAGTTTATACCAATAAATTCTTATTATAACAGTAATTTATTGAATACTTCATTTTTCCTAAATTCCTACTTGTAAAATATTCAATTCCAGTTTCTCATTTAACACTTCAACTTTTATATTTGGGTAAGTTATTTATGTTAAGGAAATTGCAATTGAACTTATACAAGTTTAATCTCCATTCTTTTAATTAAATTTAATGTTTATTCATATTACCCTTTGTCTCATATGTATGCAAATTCCTCTTTATAGCTTTGCAGTTATTCTCTTATTTCAATTAGAGGTTTCAATTCATTCATTCTTCAATAAATCTTTTCCATTATTTATCAGTTAAAAACTTTTACTTCCCTTATCCCTAGCATTAACTTTCTTACTTAATATTTCACTAACAAAGTTTAAACAATTAATTAACGGAAAAATTTAGAATTAAATACCGGGTCAAATTTTAATCTATTTCAAAATAATAGATAAATAAGTTCTTACAACTTTTATATCTCTAATTATATTTAGAACAATAAAAGAAAATTTTTAGAAAATTTCAAAAATAAATCTGCAGTAGAATTTACTACAGTGGCCTTTCCCCTTCGAAACTCGAAAATGAAAGTCGATGATGCGGCCGTCATCACCGAATTTATTTTCCAGCGACAGAGAGGAAAGTACAGAATTTAATTCTTTTCCAAAATCTTCTTTAAAACAATTCTTCCAATTTATACGAAATATTTATATAAGAAAATACTTATAAACCAAATCAATAAATTTCACAAATTCTTTGAAAGCAAATTTTCAAAAATCCCGGACTTAAGTTCTAAATCTCCAAATTTGGTTTATTATAATTTCACTTAGCTTCAGTTATTATAAATATTTTTATTGCCTAACATCCAATCTATAGCAACCAAATATATATATATCTTTATAAAACTATTTTTATATATAGAAATATAATAGGCAAATTATTTCATTCACCTATATTAAAAACAAATATTATGTCGGTCTGTCCTATTAAGTGTTTAGAAATCCCTATTGATGACATAGCGTCCCATGCATCAACCAGAATTTATAAATACAAAGCGGAACAGATTAACACAATATTAAAATCTTTTTATTAATACTAACAAGTACGCTCTCTCTTATATATACACTCAGCGACTCCCATAGGATATTTCTACCCTATTAACAAAGAGTCAAACCCCACAAAGCCAAGGTTTATCGCTAAACCAAAGCTCTGATACCAACTGTAACATCCCGCCTTTTTGCACACTTTAAACCGACACACGTGCCAATTCAAAGCATACGCAAGGGCGGATTGTTATGGGGTAAATAAGAAAAACAGAGAAGAAATAAAACAAAAACAGAATCTCACAGCGGAAGGATAAAATATAATAACAAATATACAGTTCATAAACAGTTTACAAAAGCTTGATTCTTCTTTTACAATAAATATCAGAGTTACACATACCAATACAAGCAATGCAGCGGAATAGAAAGAGTGTGGTGTAATACTATATATAACATAATACTTATTCTTCGTCTTCGTCCTCCAAAGCTAAAATCTGCTATCCTGAAATGCTCGGACTGACCCGAGCGAATTTGAATAGACAAAAACACCCGAGTCAGACTAGAATATCTTATGTGAGTTAAATAAACAGAATATAAATATGAGTACAGTAACTCAAGAGATGTTCGGGATTTACATCTCCTAAGGATCCGTTAAACTATTTACTATGTAGTATATTGCGCTATTATAATAGTGTCTATTTATAAAATAAACTTACTTTTAAATAGCGTTAAGGCTTTACATTTTCCACCTTAACACGTAATAGTCCCAGTAGTCCGTCCAATATCATAGCCCCTCCTGATCGGGAAGCCACTAGAGGATACCACACGGGCTACGGGAGAAAACCAAACTCGTACAAGGCGCGATATGGTAGGTGACACGGCACAACTAGGCAATGCCAGGGTAGATATACCAATTGCTATCCAGGCTGGTGGAAACGCGTAGCCGCAGTTACCGCCCACCTCGGACTAACTCCCCAAAATCAAAATATAGAAGTGGCCACTGAATCAAATCCAAGTCAAATTATAATATCGAAGAGGAGCGTCCGATCAGAGGAATGACCTCATTGGCCTGAGAATCGCTCCTGTTTTAGCCACCTTATGCCAACTCACGGGAGTTGGGTCCACGTATTTACCTTACAGGAAACGTCGCCACCACCTACTTCATTCTGGAATCTCCACCGCGTACACGGTTAGTCAAAGTGGTTTTCGGTATCGACAGAGAGTATGTCCATATCCGATCCCGGTCTCTTTGCCAACCAATCGTTATTATAACACCGCGGTCATTTAAAAATAGTTTATACTTTTAAAACCAGAATATAATCCATTTCAAACCGTAATATTACGATATCATTTCTTCTTTTAAAACCCAAAACAATATGATATCGTTTATCCCAAATAAAATTATTCCTTTCCAAAAAATTATGTCACTTTTTATTATTTAATATCCCATGTAACCAATATTCTGTTTGTAACTTTCAACATAATTCTTCGAAAATCCATAGCATTTTAAAACCATTATTTTCAAAACTAAATGGTTTGGATATTCAACGGTATGCGAATAAAAAAAAAGTTTAACTTTACTGTTGCTTTATAAAGAAATAAATTACATGGCTTTCCAAATATTTCTTCTTTTAAAGTTAAACCAAAATCCAAAATATTACTTCAAGTCGCAAAACCATTTCAATTTTATATATATTTATATCCATTTTGGAGCATTAATATTTCAACTAAAGTTGGATTTTTATCCTTTCAAAAATCAATATTCTATTAATTAATCTTGACCATTCACATAAAATCCATAATTAATAAGACTTCAATTTCTAGTAAAATATATATATATATATATATATATATATATATATTTCCAAATTCAATTTTTACTAGAATATTCATTTCAAAATATTTTGGGAAAAAAATCCAATTATAAATATCATATCTTTAAAATTTCCAACTTAATATTTAAACATAGGATATAATCATCAAACTCCATTTTCTTAATTTTCTTCCATTTTTAATAAAGAAATTTATTCACCTTTTAATTTCAAAATTTCAACTTCATATGCATATAACTATGGAAGAAAACATTTATTCAGTATAAAATTTAAGATTTTTATAAACCGTATTCCATCCAAACCATAGAAATCACATTAAAAATAGTTATATATAGACCACGGTGTCTGTATATAGTTTTCTATCCTATGGTCAAGTGATACGGATATTTATCATTTCAATCCGCAATTTAAAAAATAAAACTGCGGTTGTATATCATTTCAAACCGCAATCCCGAATGAAATGAAAAATGCATACTAACTTGCAGTTTAATGATATCAAATAAAACATCCCTTCAATAACACATCCATCATCCAATCACAAACATCAAGCAATATCAATCAATAACAATTATATATATGATCATATATAACAGGTGATAACTGGCAGTTTATTCAAATTAAAATTTTCAACTATTAATCTAACAATTTATATTCAGTGATAATTGACATAACTGTTAACTAGCAGTTCATATGCAACCAAAAATTTCTAACAGCCAATTAACACGCAATAAATCAATTAAATTAACAGTTACATTCAATAAAATGCAATTCAACAGATATGAATGAAATAACATGCCAAAAGCTCATAAATAAATTTCTATTCATTTCTAAAATTTATTTAACAAACATAAAAGCTTCTAGTAGTTGTGAGTGGGTTAAAACACTCACCTTTTGAATTTAAATTGAATTCAAATCCAATTTAAACCCAAAAATTGGACAGTCTCCAAATTCATCCAAACCAGTGCCAAAACGTCAGAAATTCCGATACGATCCCAGCAAAACAAACCGCGCGTGAATCCGAGCTCGTATGCAAAAGTTATGAAAATTTGAAAAATGAAAAATTCTGGTCCTGGGTCAACTTCGGGTTCGACTTCGGGGCGCCGCCTCATTTCCCCGATGCTTGCTTGGAGTTTTCGCCAAAACGACCCGGAGCGACCCGAGTCATTTTCTTCCTGACCCGAAGTTGCTCTAGGGTTTTCTCCTCTGAAACCCGAAGCGCGACCAGAAGCTGCTGCAGATCCACAAATTTTTTTTTTTTTTTTTTTTTTTTTGAAATAAAATTTTGGAATTTGGGAATTAGGTTTTCTGCCATTGGAATGAGGAGTTGAGAAGGAGATGTACGTATAGAAAAATGAAAATAAGGAGTGGCTAGGGTTTATAATCGCAAATATATAGACAGATAAAAGAAGGCTAGGTGGGTACGGATAACGAACGTGCTAAACGATAGTTGGCCCAAAAAGCCCGTTCTGCCTCCGGAGTCGAATTTGTTAAAACTATATATCCAAATAGGTGTTTCAAAATATTCTGAACGCGATGGAAAAAGTTTCGCGACCAAATTCGATCGTATGAAGAAGTTATGCTAAAAAAATAAAAATTTCAAATTGATTTCAAAATGCGTAAATTTCAAGGCGTTTCGAGTCCGTACGATCAAACGACAAGTCCGATCGCAACGAAACTTGAAACATTATTATAATTCACCGTTACGGATCCGATGAAACTAGTTTCGTCGAAATCCGAGTCCGTGACAAAAATGGCTATTTTTAATATTTATTAAATAAATTAAAATAAATCATAAAATCCAAATTTTCTTTCAACTTTAAATATTGGCCAAATTTCATTATTTATATAATCCAATCAATTCCAAATAATTTAGCAAGCTTGGATGTGAATTAAAATTTATAAGTATATAAATTTCGCAGTGTTAACCTCTGCGTTTTCTTATTATTTGGGAATTATAAATTTTATTCGCAAAACCCAATTATTTAATCATATACTTATACTCTCATCTTAAATCTAATTATATAAATAACTTGATTTCTATTATCCAACTCAAAATATATCAATTATTCTCCAACTACATAGTTAACGTTTCTTTTATATATCACTGTGGTAATATTTCAAAATGTTCATCTTTTGTTTGCATAAATTACTGTATTTAGATAAAATTATAATTTTGGTAACTTATCACATAAATAACTTAAGGGGGAATTAATTTAAAGGACAAAAATTTATATATTTTTTGCCTCAAGGACACGACCTCAATATTTCTACCACAAGGACAAACATTCTTCTAAAATTTATTCATAAGGACAAACGTTTTCCAAAATTATTCATAAGGACAACAAAACTGATACCGAGCTAAAAAATGATACCTAAAAACTGCTACCGATAACTACAAACTGATACCTAAAAACTGCTATCAATAACTAAAAACTGATACCTACAGAAAGTTGTCCTTCAGGATAAAATATTGAAGGTCTGTCCTTGAGGCTAAAAAGCTGTCAAATTTTGTCCTTAACAATAATTTCCTGATAACTTAAAACCTCAACTAATACATTCCACCTTTGTTTCATCTTATTCATTCACTCATCAATATTCCGTACTAACTACAAAATTTAGTGTATTCCTTTAAATTGATCAAAATAAGACTTATCAACTAATAGAAAGATTTACGTACAAAATTTATTGTCATACATCTAATTTACAAGCCTATACTTAATTATTATCCTACAATACGTTTTACGTTACTATAATGTTCATTCTTCCGTTCCTACGTTTCTATAAATTTATTCCTTTATAATTTATTTAACGCAACACTTAATCTACACCTATTGCGATGTTTCAAATTTACTTGAATGAACAATTTCTTTACTTAAAATAGTTGTTGTAAACTCTTAATTCCACATTTATAAGTGTATTATTATTTTCACTCAAATATTATACATATATATAGAGTATTGGGTTTTTATTTAATCATCATTTATCATATATATTAATTAATTAAATTCAATACTTAAGTCTGACTAAATTTATTCCCCAAATACACATTTACATTTCTCAACCAATAAATATAACCAATCAAATTCTCATTTTATTGAACCTTGGTCAATTCCACACGTTAATTTTACTTAAAGTCTCAATTAATTAATTTACCTCGGTTTCATTACCTTATTACCTTATATGCATAATTGACATGGTTATATCTTCCATTACATCAATAATTTATCATTTCATTTCTATGCAATATATACTCATCTTATTCCATTTATTTGGTTACTGCATTGAAATCTATTTATTAACCAATACTAACGTTATTATCATAAAAAAAAAATTTGATTCCCAATTTTATTCAATACTTAGAACAAAAATTTTCACATTAAATCAAATCCTTCTATTCAAACCAAGTATCATGCTATGATAATATTTTACGTTGGTTACACTGAAAAAAATCAACTTTTTATCGTTATCAATTAAACATACATTAATTGCACAAATTAAAGGAATTAATTGCCATTTATCAAATTAAATTTTTCATACATCAATCTATTTCATCTAAATCCTTACCTATGAATATTGCAACCTTTAATTCCATTAAATACCAATTAACCCAAATTATTTCATTTATTCTAAGTCATATCACTAAAATAATTCATCATAATAAACTTAAAATCTATACGTTTATTGATTTATTTCTATTTGTCTTATGTTAAATTCTAAATTTAGTAAGACAACCTAAAGTACTCCACTCAATCGACAGTCCCTTTCAATTGTTAATACGTACTTAAATTTCTACAGTTGTCTTCCATCTGCACTTCCGTTACTATGATAAACATTAGTAACGTTTATGCCATCAATCCATCATAATTACTTACCCTTAATTGAGTTTGATTTCCAAATAAATTTGCTGACCCTTAATTAGACAATTTATAAAAGTTTGTCATCATACCTATAGTTCTACGCTTATGCTATGTCTTAAATTTCAATAAATTTATAAATTTTGAGATGTTCATTAGGGTTTACAAATTTATTGACTTGCAATAACAGGGTTTCTTAATCTATTCAATTTATCGTTCACAATCTTTTATTGCATTAAATTGGTTTAATATTCCCATATTAAATTTTATGTACAGGTAAGAATTTTTCTTTCTTTCTCTACTTAATTCATTTGAATTTTATTCAAATGTCTTTAAATAGGTTTCTAAGTCACTTCTATATAATTTATTCTAGCCTTCATTTTAATACTTATCTACCACCTTTATTCTTTCAACTAAAATAAATTACAAAATCCTATTAAACAAACAATTTTAAATGGTCGAACTTAACGGGTCGTTACAGAATGATTTGTAAATGAGTGAAACTCCTTTACAATAGACATCGATTTACCGGAGATTTGTATCCTCGGTTTACGATGCTATCTATCTTCCTCTATGCCTGAACTCTATTTCTTGAGATCGAATGTCGATTTGCCTCGGAATTCCGCATCGATCTTATTCTTTAAGTTACGGTCGATCCGGTTAAGGTTGCCCGTGAATTAAATAAGCTTATACATCTCCCAATTATGTTAATTGAATTATCTTACCTTATGTTTCGAACTTGTTATCGAATCAAAATTCTCTTTGATTTAATTTCCATTAAATTTGAATCTCTATCCTTGCTTTGAAAATCATCCTTGTATCGACGAGCGAGGAAGTGTATTTGAAAATTTATATTAGACATGTTATATATATACTATGTTGTTTGAGCTGGTTATGTTGATTTGGGTTTCCGATTGATTCGTCTGATCAACGCTATCGATGAGATTCCAAAACACTTGAACATGGAAAACTGACACAATAGTATTTTCGAAATTGGTGAATAAAATAGTCTAGAATGATTATATCATATAAGAATAAAAGTTTTAAAGTTAAGCTGTTAAAGAATCTGTTGTCCCAAACGATAATATTTAATTTTCATTTATTGTTTTATAAATCATTGACTATTTCATAATGTATAAGAATGAATTTATAAAACTTGGTTATAATTTGATTTGGAATTTAAAATGTATTTAAATTAGAATTTGAGAATTTAATTTTCGATAATTTCGAGTTATGGTTTTAAAGTTTAAAATGAGTATTGTTTAAAATATTTTCGAATAGGAAAGGTTTTCAAAGAATTTAAATGATTAAATTTGATCTCTTCTCTTTGTCGCTGGAAAATAATTTCGGTGATGACGGCCGCATCATCGACATTCATTTTCGAGTTTCGAAGTGGAGAGACTATTCTGTAGCTTTACTACGGTTTGTTTTGAAAATAAATTAATTTGAAATTCTTAAAATATGATTTGATTCGAATATATATTAATATATGATTTAAATCTGATTTGATATATTATATATATTTATCTACCTCTAAATAAGTTTGAAGTTACTCGAAAATTTAATTCTTAAATTATGTTAAAGGATAATTTAAATTATAAAATGAAATCGAAATTTTAAATAAAAGTTTAAGCCTAAATAATCAAATTAGAAAATTTTACTTGTATAATACTCAATTTCATTCTATATAACTTACCTAAATTTTTAAAAGTTAATTATGTAATTGAATATTATACAATATAAATGTTATCAAATGAATTTTTAAATAAATTTGAGTAGTTATAGTAAATGTAAATAGACTTAATATATATGTGATAAGATATATCAAGTAGAATAAATTCAATAATAATTTGAAATAAAGAAGAATTGAATTTGTCAAATAAAGTACGATTATAGAAAAATGACTATTCAAATTTACGATCTTTGAAATTGCTAATTTAAGAAAATTGGATAATATACAATATAAATTGTCTTTATAAATAAAATGTGAGTGCGTATAATAAATGTTATTCACTTAAATTTTAATTATAAAATGTTTATGGAGATAAATAGAATAATAAGTTAAATAAATAATAGGTGTGATTAGTAAAAGAAAAATTTGATTTGAAAGTTAATAAATTGAATTAAATCAACGTAAGTGAGTATTTTGAATTAATTGAATTTGAATTCAATTTCATTTGAAGAAACCTTTTGTACCTAACATTAATAAATGTGAAATCAAATCAATTTAATGAAAATCTTGAATTTAAAAACAAAATTGTTGAATATAAATTTATTTAAATTGGAATTTATATGGTTTTAATTAATTGTCTATTATGTAATTCAAGTCTATTTTTTTTGGTTGTTTCTATTCTCCTATCTCTTTCCTTTTCGGGGACGAAATGTTTTGAGTGGGGGAGAGTGTAACGACCCGTAAAATTTAACCGGTTTTAATAACGTTATTAATTGAAATTTTATGGGAATTTAAACGATAAAAGTTTGAAATATAAATTTGATATTTGGAATGCGTCCAGTTAAATATAGCAACCGGTAAATTTTCGTCCGAAAATATGAAAGTTTATTTCGCGCGTAAATTTACTTCAATTTAATCAGTTGAAAAGCGATGAAAATAAAACGTTTTCAAAACCAAAATATTTTTACATAGAAAAATTTTAAACCATCTTCTGAGCAAGATGTCAGTTTATCGTCTTTCCAAATTCGGACATCTTTGGCTCCGTCGATCTTAATTTTCTGCGATTTTTATGCATTTTCCGCTAGTAGAAAATTTGAAATTTTTATAATTCAATCATACCACTGATATCAGTCTACCGTTCTATTCGTCTTGTTGAACAGACCGACACGGTATATTTCTGTGTTTTGCGGTCTGATAGGCGGCGGAAACGATAAAACGGTCCCTGTAACGGTATCAAATGTGCAACTTTTAATACATTTACTCCCTTAAAGTCCTATCGTGGAATCCAAGCAACCATTTTTATCTGCGTGAATCAAGGGTCCTTTCGGCTACTTTCATTTATTTTATATTTTTATTTGTAGCCGATACGTCCATTCATTTTTCCTTTTAAATCTCTCTGACCTGTGACCTTAAGTTCTCCTCCCCGCTTCCATTTCATTTTTGCACCGGCTCCTTTTACTAACTTACCCATCCCTTCATCTCTTAAATCCAATCGCCACCTTTTTAAAAAAAAAAAAAAGTGAAAGGTATACAAGTTTGCTTGGTTTTAAAATGTCTTCACTTTCCTTTCTTA
The DNA here is from genome assembly GCA_030765085.1 of Allium cepa. NCBI lineage: Eukaryota > Viridiplantae > Streptophyta > Magnoliopsida > Asparagales > Amaryllidaceae > Allium > Allium cepa. The sequence goes on from CM060934.1 coordinate 837,194,682, forward strand.
ATATATTGTCATGTCTGTAGTACACGTCCCTCCTCTGCCATTTTAGTTTCTACCATTCATGCTTCTCAAAACAAAGTGTGCCATTTTAGTTTCCAACTTGCCTACTTTTCAAAAAAAAGAAGTGTGTATTGTTTATATATAATATCAATATACAGCTTTATATTTGCATCCTATTTCTTCATTTGCACGCAACCGATCTGCCCACTCGGCAAACACCACCTAACGCCGCAGCCGCAAGTGCCTTCGCGCCCGCCACCGATTGACCTGCTCCGCTTCACCACTTCGCTGCCGAGCATACTCACAACAGCAGGCCACCATCTCCAAGCAACCGAACATTCCTCCCCTCATGCATGCGCAACACAGCCCCGACGCCACTTCCTCCAGCCTCGGCCTGCCATGCATTCCGACCTTGCTCCAGTCAGCCGTCCACTCACCAAAGCTCTTCCCATCGGCCAGCCTGTACTCCGCCTTTCAAATCCTTGCTTGACTCTTTCTACTGTTGCCGTAAGTTTGCATATTTATGAAGTCATATAAGTTTGCTGTCTATGTTGAATATATTACATAATGCTACTGTATTTATATATTTTGTGTTTACAGATTTTAAATATATAAAATAAATTTAAATAATAAGATTTGTTATATATAAAAAATTCCTAGAAGTTGTATATATGTTAGTTGTTGATAGCATATGATAGAAATTAACGTATATATCTGTACAAGTTTTCATATGATTTTGGTGGGATCTGTTAGGAACATGTATTAGTATCCATAAAGTGAGTTTAAATCGTGTTTTACAAATATTCTATAAGTACAGATACCTTGCAGTTTATATATGAGTTTAAGTTATAAATCAATTATATAGTTTATATATATTCCATTGAGCTGTAATATAGAAATTTATTAAAGGGTTTATTTATAAGATGTTGTATTTTTGATATGTTTAAATCGAGTGTATATAGATTTGTTTATACCTGAAAGTTGCAACAAAACTGATTTTGCACTTGTTTGCATGTTTATATTTTTATTATTTTCTGAACAGCAGTTAGACTTCATGTTCACGATATCATATCTCACTCATGTTTTATCGGAATGGATTGATTCTATTTTTAAAAAAGAGTCGAAGTTACCTAGTTTATGCATGTCAAATTTCAGCAAAATCCGACATCGTTTGATTAGTGGTCGAGGATCTAGAAGTTTGACCCAGGCAGATGTTCTTTTGTACTTAAAATTATTTTACACTGCTGCAAACACGACCTGAGTTCATGTTTGACGCATCGTATCTCCTCCGTCTTACGTCGGAATCAAGTGATTCTTTGCAGTTCTGAAATACAAGTTTTGATCTTTATTCATACCAAATTTCAGACCATTTCGATCTCGGTAGCACATAGAATTATATTGTTAAACTTTGACGTAGGACATGTTTTGAAATTGTTGCTATGTTGAATGTTTTGATTTGATTTCGGCAATTCCTATTTAACAGTTTTGCTCGTCGATTCGTGCCAATCTTACTTTGCTCTGAGAATCATGCTTGGATTTGTAACTCCATTTCAGTGTCCGTATCAGTGTGCGTATCCGTGCCATCTCCTATTTTCTCTAGCCTCGAAAGGTGAGAAATCACTCACGATTAATATTCTTTTATTTATTAAGTTTGATTTCATTTGAAACGACAATTGAAATATACTGCTGTTATTTATTGCACTGTTATTTATGCATCAGTTCACATTTGACATCTGGCACCGTTATCTGTAAATTATACGATAATAATACTGTTTGGCTGATAATTGATTGATTGTTTGTTGTTTATATTGGATGTTAAATTTGAAATGTATAAAGTGATAAATATTATGCAATTTAATTTGGCGTAGAATAATTAAAAATTTGAATCGACATGCGTGTTGAATTTGGTTAGTTAAATTGGTTTAATACGACCCCTTAAATGTTAATTATTTGACACGAAGAAAATAGTTAATTACCCTTGAACCATTTGAATTTATGTCGCATTAGTTGATGAAGTATGAAATTGAATAATTAATGTCACTTGAAGAACCGTATGAATATTTATGAATAATCTTTAATCTACATGAAATGATAGTGTAGATTCGAGAAATAATTATATTAATTTGCACAAACAACGATGTGAATTAATACGATTATTTCGGGATTATTAATTGATTATCGGATTGTTATTGATTGTTGTTATTGGTTGTTGTTATTGCTTGTTTATTTAATTGGACACCATCCCAGTTATCACACTGCAAGTTCCCTTTATTATGCTTGATCTTGAATTGAAATTGGAATCGGGTTGAAATGATAAATACCCAAATGAACTTGACTTAGAATAGAGAATTTAATAAATACGATTGGTTAATAATTTGATTTAAAAATAAAATAATGATTTTATTCGAGCAAAGAATATGTTTTGAAATGTAGTTGGAATTTGAATTTTATCAAAGGAAAATGTAAAGATTGAAATCTGAAACAAATATTAACGTAGAAATTGATGAAAGAACGTTGTTTGAAATTTAATTATTTAATAATTAAATTTGGAGCTATCTGTAAATAACTTGGAATTAGTAGTAATTGAGTTTGTAATTATTAAGTTTGAAATCATTTAGTAATTAAATTTGAAGCTATAATTATGTTTGGAATTATAATTAAGTTTGAAATTATTAAGTTGAATTTATGATTAAGTTGAAATGATTTGATGATTAAGTTTGAATTCATAATTAAGTGGAACTGATTTAATAATTAAGTTTGAATTTGTAATCAAGTTTGTAATTATTAAGTTTTGAAATTATTAATAATTAAAAATTGAAATTATTTAATAATTGAATGAGATTTAATTATTTGATAATTGAATAAAATTTGAATCCTTTGATAAGCGAAATTGAGCTTTTGAATAAGTAGATTTGAACTTCGTTAATAATTGAAATTGGGTTCCTTTATTAATTAAGCTTTAGAAAACTTAAGTAAGTCAATAAGTGAAATTTGACTTCTTGAATATGTGAAATTTAGTTTCTTTAGTAATTGAGTTTGAAACTTGTAACTAAGTAAAGAAATAAGTGAAATTGAATTTCTTTAACAAGAAATAAAATGCGTTTATTAAAACCAATGTAGGACTTGTAATTCAAAGAATTTGACTCGACGAAATTGACTTAATTAAATTGTAAGCTTTGGTGTACTTAAGTTGAACGTAAGTAATTGATTTAATGAATTGGAAATTAAATGGAAACTGTTTGAATGGTAAATAAACTTAACGAATATTGAATGAAATCGATCAATGAATTGAAATTGATTTTTGAATGTTAAATTTAATATAATTTAAATGATTTCGGAATGAAACTTATATATACGAATTTGAGTTTTTATTTAAATAAAATTGAAATTGAATTGTAAGACTTTGAAATGGAAATATGGAAAGTTGAACCTAAATTTTGGAATTGATTTAGAAAGACAAACGAAATGTTGATTTACGAATTAAAATTGAAATTGATTTGTTTTTTTGAAATTACTAAAATGACCAATCGGTGTAATAATTACGAAAGTTATTAAAGAGACCTGAATCGGTTATGGATATACTCTCTATCTAAACCGAAAACCACTTTAATAACTATACGCGGAGTAATGATCCAGAATGAAGTGGTTGGAATGATGTACGTGATGACTGAAGAAAGAGAACGATAATGGATAGCCTTGACATTTGTGTCAAATTGAAAATGACTAAAATCAGGAGCCGTGCCGGGCCAAATGGGTTTAGCCACCTCGAGCGAACACACTTCTTCGTAACTACTACTCATTACTTGTGATTGATTGGTGCACCCTCGTACTTTTTAGGAGTGTTGTTTCACGGTGTTGCGATCGCTGCGGCGATGCGTTCTCACCAGTCCGGATCAGGCAAGCGGTAGTTTCACTACCTTGGGTATTGCCTCATGTGCCTTGTCATACTTGTATCCCTGTATACGCGACCACTACGAATTTGTTTTGTGTTATACCTATGGAGTACTCCCTGATATCCCACTAGTTTACGGTGGAGTTTACAGTGCTGTATAGACTATGACATTTATATAAAATGTGTTAAGGGGGATAATGGTAACGCCTTAACAATATTTTGATACTTTATATTACTGATAGACATTATCTATTTAGCGTACACTACTAAATAGTAGATAGTTTAACGGATCCTTCGAGGATGGTGATTCCAACATCCTTTGAGTTACTTGTATTTCGATTGCTATTTCACTTGAGTTGGATTTATTGATATGAGAATATTAATCCTGACTCGAGTGTTTTGTGTTTTGCTTTACGCTCGGGTCAGACTGAGTGGTTGATCAGCTTTCGAGACTCATCTTTGGAGTTGGAGCTTTGCTTGAAGATCCAACCATCTATTCTGCTTTCAGTATTCGATGATTCCAGTGATGTATTCTGATTTGTACTTGATGTATCATATTTCTCTTCTGTTGTAAACTCTGATGTATCTTATATATATATATATATAGTAGCTTCATGAACTACTATCTCTTTTACTTCCGCTGCATATTATTACTCTGTGTCTGTGATTCGGTGATTATTTATTTACTGTATATCTGAGTTTTGCCAAATTTAAATTAACAATTCGGTATTTTGAATTATTCAAGTCCGACATGTGCGCATGTGAATTGTCCAAAATAGCGGGTCGTTACAATTTATCAGCATAGGCTGTACGGAAAAGTGGGACGTTACAACGTGGTATAAGAGTTGAAGGTTAAGCAAGAACCTTGGCTTTGGTGGGGATTACTCATTAGAGATAGAGTCAGTAGTACTCTAGAATGAGTTTGAGTGTATTAATAGATATGAATGCGTGTTTGTTAATGAACATAAAATATTTTATATTGTGTTGACTTATCGGTTGAGTGTTTATGAATTCTGGTCGGTACGGGAAGTATAACTGTATCGATAGGGGTTTCTAAACTCTTAAATAAGGTAACTAGTTTATTATTTATAGAAAAAATTCCATTAAACACTTTCATTACTTAAGTTTTACTTGTATAATATCCATTACATATTCTATTAACATTTCAACTTTTAACATTGTGGTAAATTATGTATATACATAGTATGGTTCGAAGTGGGTAAATGAAATAAATTTACCTAAACTGTATTTTTGATATAAAAGAAATAATTTTATGAGATTATTATATATAGTATATTTGGATGTTTGGCTGATAATATTATAGTCAAAACAAGAATATAAGAATTGAAATGGTTTTTATAACCAAACAGCAATTATATAAGTATGATATATACAAAGGAGTTATAACTAGAATTGGATGCAAACCAGAATTTGAACTTTTATGCCCCGGAAACTTTGAGAAATATTTTAAATGGATGTGAACTAAGTATTTTAGAATTTTTAAATCTTGGACACTTATTGAAATGTTTTCCAAAATGTTTGAAAGTAAGAATGGTGATGTTATTTTTGAGATATTTCAGAATAGAAATTGTTTAAAAAGAGTTTTGAAAGTAAAAAGGCATTGAACTCACTTCAGTCGTTGAAAAATAATTCTGGTGATGACGACCACATCATCGGTATTTATTTTCGAGTTTCTAAGCGACGGATTGCTACCATAGTCATTGGCTATGATTATTTGCTTTGGACCTGTTTGGTAAACAAATTTTGTTTTAGAAATTCCAAAGGGAAATTGTTTTGATAAAACTAAGGTGTTTTAAAATTCTAAAAGTATGATTTGACATATACAAAAGTGGATATATGTATATTTATGGTTTTGAAATGTTTTGAAATAAAAATGGGTAATTGAATTCTGGATTTCCATTTAAATGATTTGTGAAGTCAGGATAAAATCAGTATTGGACTTATAATTTGGAGTTGATATAGATAAGAAAGGGAAAGTGAGAATTTTAATCCTGAATTAACTTGAAAAGGTTAAAATGAATGACATGGGTTGAATTTAACTTAAGATGACTTAAGATGAGTTAAATAAAATTTGAATTGAGATTTGAATTGAATTGAATATAAAGTTAAAATGTAGAATGATTATATAACTATAAATTATGACTATTTAATGGAATGGATACACTTAAGCCATAAAGTGATATATATAATCTAAATTTATGATTGTAAAATGTAAATAGACTCAAGTAAGAGATATGAGATTTAACGTTAATAAGTTCTTGAACTTATGAATTGAGAAAAGAAATGGTAAAACATAAATGAAAAATGATTTGATATTATGGTAAAAGAAATGGAAATTCAAAAGTTGAATCATAAATGGAGGGTGAGTTGGAATTGAGTAGATTAATTATAATGATTATAAAATGTAAATAGACTCAAGTAAGACATATGAGATTTAAAGTAAATAAGTTCTTGAACTTATGAATTGAGAAAAGAAATGGTAAAACATAAATGAAAAATGATTTTTTATTATGGTAAAAGAAATGGAAATTCAAAAGTTGAATCATAAATGAAGGGTGAGTTGAAACTGAGTAGATTGAATATAAATATGAATTGTGAAGTTATTATATAACTATATGTTATAAATATAGAATGTGAGTAAACTTAAGTGGGAATTCAAAGAATTGTGAATAAATAGGTTTGTATAACTTATTAAACTGAGAAAGTGAAAAGTATGACCAACTTAAATTTGAGCGTGAACTTAAGTTTTAAAGCTGAATATAAATTAAGCGGTGATATGGAATGTTTATAATAAACCTCAAAAATAATTTCATGAAATGGTTTTTAGATAAATTAGCATGGAATGGTTCCAATGTGGTATAATATAAATTTGATATACTTAGTAAATGAAAGTGAATAAATTGAATAAGAATCAATGGAAAATAGATAGATTGATTAGAATCGATTTAAATGGACAAATCAAAGCTTAATAAGATGGATATTAATATAATAAGTGTGAATGTGAATAGAATGAAATTGAGTGGATTGCGAATCAATTTGAAATTGAATATACATTGATTAGAAATATACAATTAAATGTTTAGATCTTGTACTTGCTTATACTTTAAAATACACATGCTATAATGTTTTTTGTGTCGGAAACATGTGTTTAATTCATTAAAGGAATGGAATGTTATGAAAATTCATGATTTTGAAACTTGTGTGCTTAGTTTGAGTAAGTACAGGTACTGGGAGCTGTTTGGATAGATTTTGGGTGCGTGATTGCATATAAATTTAGAAAGCTAGCTTAATAACACTAATACAAGGTACGCTTATGCATTAAAAACAAAAATGAAATATATATTGATATATAATTGTATTTTCAACTATGTGGGTCGATGTATATATATTTATCATATTTGTGATATTGGAAAAGGCTCCTATACAGGAGAGACTCTGTCAAAAAAATTCGAAAATTTAAGGTGTTAGAAAAAATTTGAATTTTTTTTGAATATTTTTGTTAACAGAAAAGTTGATTTTGAATGGCAATTGAAATAAAGGTTTTGATTTAGAATGGAAACTAAATTGTTTTGAATGGAACCAAAGATTTAGAGAAGTGAAATATCGAGTTATAACAAAATGGGTGTGAAAAGTTAATGGGTTTGGGTCATTCGTCCCACCTTAGCAATTTCGGAGACGAAATTCTTTTAAAGGGAAGGAATGTAACGACCCAGAATTTCATTCATTTGATTTTGAACACTTAATTTATTTTACATGCTGAATTTGAAATGGAAATGGAATTTTAATATGAAGTTTGTCGATCAAAAAGTGAAATAAAACTTAAGTTCTAAATATAGCGATTTATTGAATAAATTTAATTGTTAAATTAATAATCGAAAATCGTTTAAATAATTAAATTGGAGTTGAATATGAATCGAAAATGGTTTCTAGTGTTGATATAAATTCTTTTTGAATTATATTTGATTTAATAAATTTTTATAACTGAAAATTTTAAGTGATTACGTCAATTTTTAAGATTCATCGATTTAATCGACGCGTTAAAATAGCGATCCGGGGCATTGTCTCGGAATTCGACAAAACCAGTTCCATTGGATCCGTAATAATGTATTATTATTGGATTTCAAATTTCATAGCGTTTGAATTTGGTATTTGGTCGTACGATCTGAAAAAACCTAGAAATAATTTAATTTAATTTAATTTAATTTAAATAGTCGATTTAAAAAGCTATCTTCCACATACGATCGAATAAGGTTCCAAAACTTATTCTATTGGGTTCGAAATAGCGATATAACATAAGCAACGTCAGGCGGCACGCCTCGAAAGGGATTGTAGATTTTTAGTTACCCAATATAAGATATTTTGAAGTTAATAATATTATAAAATTTCTAAAGCCAAAAACCATCCCCACGAAGCCATTCTTCTTCCTTTTATAATCAGGTGTTCTTTCCCTCTTCTTTTTAAATCATGAATCTTCTTTTATCTTGATTGAAAACGAGATAAATAAAAGAAAAAATTGATAAATAAAGAGGCAAAGGTCGAGTGAAGGTCGCAACGCGACCTAGGGAGGTAGCGTAGACGCTCACGCGTGCATGGGCGACCACGACAAAGGGTTTCAGGTTGCCTGGGTTTTCACGGCTGCAGAAATGGATTGTCGTGGCCTTGGATTGGATGAGGTATTTGATTGGGGCATGGGCTTTGGCGACAGCAGGCATAGGGCAGGAGACTTCACACACAAATTTAGGTGGCAGGCGATGGTGAACGGAGTCCGAGGAGGTGCTGTCGTTGACTGAAAGGTCGCAAAGATTGATTATTTAATAAGGAAAACTTATGGTGGTCTTGTAGTTCGCCTTGAACGAACGAGAGGGTGGAGGTATGAATTTGTAATTAAATTTAAGTATATAATTAGTTATTTGATTTAGAAATTAAAAATGGAGGTAGCTAATAATTTAATAACTTATTCATATGAGGTCAATTTAGGATGCAAATTTTTGCATTAGCTAATAAGTTATGAAATATTTTCTAAGTTCGATATTAGAATGATTTTGGAGAATCTGCTTATCAATATTCTCCTAAATATTGAAAAGAGGGTTTTGGAAATTAATTTAAGAGAGGAATGTTTTATATAGAAATACTTTCCAAAGTTTTATAAATTGAGTTAGAAAATATTTCTAAGTGTTGAAATGGTTTAAAAATATCCTCTGATGGATAGGTATTGGAATTGTTTTCAAATAATGGAATACTAGAAGAAATTTGGATATATATACATATACATACATACATACATACATATACATACATATATATATATATATATGTATGTATGTATCCTTGTAAAGATATTTTGAAATAAATATTATGGGAAATTATAATATGGGCCTAGTGACTGCTTATGTATGTTATTTGATAGTTAAATAACCGACTATCAAATCTGGCCACATTCGTTGATCGTTTCAAAGTGACCGGGATCAGATTTAATTATCCGAAAACCACTTCGATCCGATTTGTGCATTACGAATTATGATATCTCAAAGCTAATGGAGAGAGTGATTTTTGAAAAGATTGGATTGTCCAGACCTAGCACAACTTGTATGGACTAATGCTATCATTGCACTGATGCTTGGAAGGCAGTGTTAGCACTCCAAGAATGAATGCTATTCAAAAGGTAAACGTAGACTTAAGCTTCATCAATCGGTAATAGCTAAAATAGGGAAAATACAGCAGGACTAAGCGTGTATCACCCAAGTAGGGTATGTTATCACCTTTCAAGATACCCTCGGAAATATTATATTTAAAATTATGGATATGGTTGTGTATGGAAAATAAAGCGTTCGATAAGGACGATAGCACCTGGTAACATATTTGATACCATCCAGTAAGGGATTTGGTAGGGATCGTTTGGTACGATCTCGATACATTTTTCTAGAGGTGTACTGTGATGGGCGGTACCCCAGTAGCCCAGTTATTGAATGGAATCCAATATCCACTACGAGCCTGTACAGTTTTGATTGCGCCCAACTATGCTGAAACGTGAGATGCAAGCATTTCAGCTATTTTCTAATTTACTTTCTATAGACACTATTATAATATCAGAAGAATTTGATATAAAAGGTTTTGGTTATCATAAGGTAAAAACCCTTCCTGTTTATGTGTGATGTGGTCTTACGAGATACCTTTGTTTTCAAAGAATTTTGAAAATAGTAATAATTCAAATTTAGTGTGTTATTCTCATGTTGGTTTTCCATAATGACTCGGGTGTTATTCTATTATAATGCTTGGGCCAGACCAAGTATTACAGATTCAGTTCATGATGCAATAGAGCTCACGAGATGAGCTGGATGATAGAGTCGTATTTCCGTGCTTGATTTATATTTCCGCTGAGTGAGGACAAGTTATTATAACTGTCCAGATTGATAGCTGATTGATGTACTCTGCTAATTGTATGTATATTAACAATTACAGTTTCCTTGTATAAAAATCTATTTTTATACATTATATTTTGTTCCGCCGCGATTGTGAGATTCTATGTTGTTGCTTCTGTTTTGTTCTTCTATCTTTTCTCCTTTACCCCTGACAATCTGCATTTTTGTGCAATTTGAGTCGACATGTGCAGTTATATTGTAAGCCTAGGCTGTACGAAAAAGTGGGTCGTTACAACTTGGACCAGTGCACTAGCATGGCCTAGAATATGTTCTAGCCATATTGTGTGATCTCCTCGATTGCTCGGTAGATCCCCTATTTAAACAATGAATTCATGATGTTTGATGTTGTATTCTAGTGCCTTGGCACTACAAGAAAACTGGTTCTTTGTAGCGCCCAAAAACTGCCACTACATATTTTTAGTGGCGTTCCGATAATCGTTACGAAAAAACATGCCACTAAAAATCCTCGAGTATTAGTTGCACTTTTTTAAACGCCATCAATTTTTTTTTTTGATAGCGTTTTTATAACGCCATAGAATTCCTTTTTTGCAGCGCCTATTTACCGCCACCGAAAAGGTTTTCTTCTCCATGATACTTTTTATGGCATTATCTAAATTTTTTGTAGCGCTTGTTTAACGCCACCGAAAGGGTTTCTCCTCCACGTTACCTTTTCATGGCGTTATATACATTTTTTGTAGCGCTTAATAAACGCCAGCATAAGTGTACTTGAGTTTTTAATCACTCTTTTGTAGCGACATTTTAACGCTACCAAAATAAATAATATCCAGTAGCGTTTGTTTCCCTCCACCTGCTACTCCAGATTTACCCCTGATCTAGCATCCAATTATATAATAACAGAATACGCAAGCACATACACTTTTGAACACAATATATTAAACAACTACAAAATACGTATACGCATTGAAGATCCACAAGATACATAAACATTCATACATCCACATACATAGGTGTCGACAAAAAGCTACCCATACACATACACAACCAAACTACCATAAGTGTTATAACCAAACTACCATAAGTGTCATGACCGTACATATACATCTGAAATAAACGTCTGAAATAACCAAAGTACCGAGCAAAACCTGAACCACCATAAAAACCTGAACTACCTGTCATTGCTGATGTCTTCAAAACCTGAACTACCTGTCAACAAAGAACAGAACAAAAGAGTGAGAAAACAAAACCTGAACTTAAAACTGCATCACTAACATTCCACCACAATCCATACATAACTCCTCACCATCAATTATTTTCCCTCCCCTGAACCTGAACCACCAATCACAATCATTCAATCACAATTCGAATATAACACCCCTACTTATGTACTTTTATCATTTTACCAAATATCTATCTGCACTTTAGCTGCTAGCATTCCTAATGTATATATAAAAAAATTATATACCTTTCATTTTGACTTAATAATGATTTTTTCCATTGGCCAAGCTATGGGAACGCCAAAGCAATCATCCATGCACGTCAGACCCGATGTTGGTCTCCATATCTTTGCATCTGGAACTATCACCAGTTCAATCCAAACTTTTACAGCATTACGTCCTAATGGACGACAATGGACCATCGTTATCGGATCAGTTGATGCAATACTTCCTTCAGCCACTACGTTTGCTCCACCCAAATCGATCAACTGGCATTTGGCATCCTTTTGCATGGTTGCAATCGGCTGAAAGAAAAGAGATTATTATGTACAATGTATACATGCACATTAAATAAACTTTCATACACAGTTAACTTCTTCAAATTTGAAAATTAATACTTACATTTTGCGATTTATTCATGACCATATGTGTGGATTTCATGGGAGAATTCACAACATTTTCAGTATCATCACGACTCTCATCTAGTTTTTCTTGATCAGCTTACTTTTGATCTTGGCCATGCTACTTTCCTACCAACTACATCTCCAATGCATGACATATCAGATGTGGGTCGCCACAAATAAGCATCTTTATTTACTACTTTGTCCACCCAAATCACAATAGCAGACGGACCGAGTGGAATACCATTAACAGTATATTTTGGATCAGTGGCGTGGATTCTTCCTTCGGCAACTACACCTTCACCCTCAGTCCAACCGTAAATCTTGCAAGTGTCTTCGATGATGCTGGTACTCTAAAAATGAGAAGTGAAATTCAAGACTTTAGTATGCTATAAAAAAACAACGAATATGTGTTAAATTTTTATTCAGATGGGGGGTGTGCTCGCTGCATTTTGGACATCAATAAGCTCGCAGCATATTACACTAATATACTTAACGTGAAAAAAATCACCGTACTCGCTGTACTACAGTTCAACCGTGTTCGCAGCGGGACCTTGATGCAAACTGATGGCCAAGCAACTACCTTATTCTTAGCGTCTGCTAAGACTGCCATTTCAGGTGTAGGCCTCCATAAATAAGTATCTGCTTTATCCACTGAATTTATAACAACGCTCCCAGCATTTGGTCCAAGACGAATGCCATTGACAACGTCATCTGGGTCCATGGACAACAGCCTCCCATGGGCAACAACTCCAGAGGTTCCATCCCAATTCAACAGCAAACATACTTCGTCATCGCTCTACAATTAATCAACCGAAAATTAAATCACTGGATTAAAAAATTAAAATATAAATTTCATTTATTGAGTAATATAAATATTATTTTTACCGAATCAGGTGAGTTCCTTCTCGAACTTTCTTTACCCTGCAGCGAAGCACGAATATAAATTAATATTTTACGAATATAAATTAATTTCCAAAAATTTACCTTCTGGTCCATTAGAGTCTGTATCATTCCCTTCAATTCTGCTATTTCCTCTCGACACCGAGACACTTGTTTATCTTTGGACTGGGCCAAAGCTAGCTTGGTTAAAATGCAACCCCTACCCAATGCCCTTAACCGTCCCAGTTTATCTTGTCCCAGTACATGTACAAGAGCATCTTTTCCAATATCAGTCTGTGTCGAGCCGGATTGGGATAGGCTACCATATTTTTTGATCTTCTCCTATATAAATAAATACACATAGATAATGTACAATGGTAAAAATATCATAGTTTCAAAAAAAAATATACCAATAAAATTAAAAACAATTTTACAATAGTATTCTTAGCTTCCATGTTCATTGGTTCACCATTTTTTTTAATGTGAGATCTAATCCACACATCAGCTCTACATATGGACGTTGGATCTACACTTTCTTTTTTCTGAAAATAGAATAACATAAATTAATAAACTGACAGTTATAAAATAATGATAAATAATGCTATAGTTAATTCACTTACCATGTCTTCGGTCTATCTAGCCATTCCCCTACGACCGGTTGTATGCAGAATTTGTGTGTACCTAAGGGCTGAATATTTCTCACTTTTTTGCTGAAAATATTGAAAGATGCTAGAATTTAACAACCAAAATCATAAAAAGAAAAACTATCTAATATTTATAATGCAGGGTAAATATGTATGGTGAGGATTGCAATTTATTTGAAAATCAATTCATCATGGTCATATACTTATTTGGTATTATTAATGCTGAATAACTCAGTGACATATACAGCATTCCATATCTACTAATAATATTTATAGATTGAACTAACTTGCAAAATGTTTATTTTTTACTTCATTTAAAATGTTCATGTGCTTGTCATAACGCATTTGTATTTTGTACTGTCATAGGTTCCTGCAGCTAATACCTAAACAGGAACCCTCAGCATCCACCAACACTTGGACTTCACTTCTAAAGAAATTTATCGGTTGCTAACTATGTAGATGGATTTGCAGAAACATGCCAGACGAGTTCAGTAGGAATGATTTACCTTAAACTCCGGACTTGTTTTCGCCTTCACAAACTTCCTCCAATCGGTTATACTTTTTATGTTCGTAGGTTTCAGTTTAAGTCTTTCCTCATCGTTCTCCGCTTTTTGCAAATTTCGAACCAATTTGCTTTTTGACGATCTCCAAAGTACTCCCATTTGTTGAAATATAGCTTTTCTTTGCCATTCCTCTTCCAATTTAAATCTAATCTGCAACAATACATCAAAACATGATATTAGTAAAATTTATTTAATTTAAATACGACAGATTTAATTAAACCTGAAAGGTTTTCTGAAGTTATTAGAGGGCAGTTTCAATTTATAATTGGCAAGAGCTATTTTTCAATTTATCCAGAAGTTATTAGATGGCAATTTCAATTTATAATTGGCAAGACCATGCAGTATTAGAAGTCATTTTCAAAACATATTAGAGTCAGAATGTTAAATAATAGATGCCTGCTTCATACCAGAACCGACTGCCACAAAACTTCTTTTAAGTCATCACTAATATTCCTCCAATCATCAATGGTGTATGGAACCTGCTCCCGCACAAGCGGTCCAAGAAAAGAGGATAAATATACCAACCCTTGCCCTACTGGTATACCTAGATCATTGAACTCAACTTCAATTCGATCCTGACTGCATGACGGGAGTCTTTTTGCTTTTGTTGGACCTCTACCGCCTCTTTTCTGAGATGTACTTCCGATTTCAGCTTCACTTTGTTTCCCAATTTCCAGCTCGGCATCAGCAGTTTGTTCAGGACGGGTTTCATTTTCTGAGCGGAGTCCTTCATTTGGGTCAGAGGGGACATCATCTAGTGGTTGTTCGTCTTCTTCATTGTGAACAGTGGCTTGCTTCTTAGCATTGTCTGGTTGTTCTTCTATTTCATTTATACTAGCTGGAACTTTAAGTTTTCTCTTTGACTGTTTGTTCTTAGCTTTGACTGTTTGTTCTTCAGCCTTTCTCTACAAGCGGGTACGTACAGATGTTGTAGACATATTTTTCTGCAAGTGACAGAAAACACAGTATAAACCAATAAGCACATGTAAACAATAAGCAGCGATAAATATTAACAAACAACACTTAAATATCATCAACATGTAGCTGAAAAGAGATGTGGCAGTTTGCAAACCAAACAAGCAGGCCTAAAAGCCTTGAGATGATGAACAGATTTGTAATTTTATGAAAAAATGTACATGTAATGCAAACAGAATTGATAAGAACACTACTCATTATCAAGCAATATATGCAAATAGAATTGATAAGAACATATAATGCTTTGTCTATGGAAGTATATAAAGATCAAAACACAAAGAACAAAAATTGAATGGTACATGCATTTGCAATGGATTAGAAAATTAAATGGTGCAAACTAACAGCCATCCGCAATATTAAAAAAAACAAAGCACTAGTGCAGCAAATGAACAACAATCACTAAAGAAAATCAATACAAGTTCAATGAAATTTCCAAATAGCCCGGATTTAATATATAAGTTCAACCATCACTAAAGCAAATAAACAACTATGCTCAAGTAGAACATATAATCTACTCAATTATGCCCTCGCAATCCTCTCTAACATAGAAAACATCTTCATCATCCGCTTCAGTTATTTCATCTTCCACCACTTGAATATCTTCCTCGATGCAATCGTGCTCCTCTATATCATTAAAACTTCTTGATGGTGCTTTCATTACAACGTACCAATTAGAAACATCGTTCTCTCTTGAATAAAATACTTGTTTTGCTTGAGATGCAAGTATGTATGGGTCTCATGAAAATGATGCTTGATGTAAATTAACAAGAGTGAACCCATCATCATCAACTTTTACTCCATTTCCTTTATATGTCCAACGACACTTGAAAACTGGAATATAAAACAAATGATAATCTAATAAAATTATATCTGTCAATATTCCATAATAAGTGACCACATCAACCACTTGGGACATATCTTTAGCACTTTCTCTACACATAGTAGTTGCATCAAAAGTCACCCCACAATTCTGAGTTTCTCTCCCTAAATCTTTTACATGAAAACGTTGCTCGTTGATGATATATCCTTTGAAAGACATGGCATCATCCTTCGGACAATAAGCAATCCATTTTAACATGTCATTATGATCCTTGGAGGTAATATGTATCTACAACAAATTTCATTTAGCATGTAAATTTATATAGTAATATTGATAGTTGAATGAGAATATATTTGAAATCTAACTAACCTTCCTTTTAATCCAATCGACAAAACTTTTTGTATGTGTTTCCCAAAGTAAGGTCGCATTTTTTGTCATGCGTTGGTCTGAATTTTCTAATTCCTCCAAATGCAAACTAGTATTGAACAATTGATTATAAGTTATATATATCATTGCGAACACATCAAAATATTTAAAACAATATAACATAAACTTACTTTATAAACGGTTCCACCACGGCCATATTCATTAACACAGCTAAATGAGCACTTTCTTTCTCATTAACTGGCAATTTAATTGTCTTCGATACTGAAATTGGACGTCCCTCTAATATTCTACTACTTTCATAATCTTCATTTCGAGCTCCTTTCTCCTCTATATGTCCTGATTTCTTCAAAAATTCATTGAAAAACAACATGCATTCTGTTGCAAGATATGATTCTGCAATACATCCCTCTGGTCGTGCATAGTTTCTGACATAATCTTTGAGTGTCTTCATATATCTTTCGAATGGGTACATCCATCGAAAATGAATAGGTCCACACATTTGTACTTCTTTTCCAAGATGAATGGATAAATGTATCATTATATCAAAGAAAGATGGTGGAAAAATATTTCAAGCTCACACAAAACGTCAATAATTTCAACATTGATTTGTTCTACCTTCTCTCTATCAAGAACACATTGACATAATTTGTTGAAAAAAGAACATAAGCGAATTATCGCTTTTCTTGCCTTCTTTGCCATGAACCCTCTCGATGCTACTGGCAATAAATGTTGCATTAATACATGGTAATCATGTGACTTCAATCCACTAATTTTGCAATCCGACAACGAAATCCGATTTTTTAAATTTGAACAGTAGCCATCCGGTCCTTTGAAATCATACAGTCTTTTGCAAAATATTTTTCTCTCGGATTTTGACAACATATATGCAGCCTGTGGAAGATATGTTTTATTCCCACGAGGTTGTGTATGAAGCTCACTTCGAATTCCCCAATCCTCTAAATCCTTTCTACAGTTGGTTCCATCTTTGGATTTATTTCCATGCAACATTGTGCCCAATAGGCTTTCACCAATGTTCTTCTCCACATGCATCACATCTAAATTGTGACGTAATGGAAGTTCCTATGAAAACCAAAACAATAATGCATTAATGGGTTTTTCTTGTATTAAAACAATGAAAAATAATAAATTAACCACTAACCTCCCAATAAGGCAAATCAAAGAAAATTGATCGTTTTTTCCACCTGATAGCTCTACTTCTGTAGAACTGTTAGTATCATCATATTCATCTTCTTTATCATAGACATGCTTTCTCTTCTTACTTTTGTCCACTATTCCTTTTCCAAAATCATTTGGATAATCCTTCAATAATGCATAGATGTTTCTCCCAGAAAGCATTCTAGGAGCACCATCTGTCTCTATGGTATTATCAAACAATACCTTTTGTTTCCTCCGTGATTCTGAAGGAGGTAGAAATCTTCTATGACCCATGTAGGCGAACTTTCGACTATGTTTCAACCAACGAGAATGGGTATTGACACCACATAATGGGCAAGCTTTTTGCCCTTTCACACGACATCCAGCAAGATTTCCATAAGCCGGAAAATCATTAATCGTCCATAACAAAATTGCATTCAGTTTAAATAAAGTTTTACTAAATGCATCATAAGCAGTAACTCCATTAGACCACAAGTGATGCAAGTCTTCCACCAAAGGCGCCAAATATACATCAATATCATTCCCGGATTGCTTCGGGCCTGGAATAAGTAAAGTTAACATAATATTTTCTTTCTTTATACACAACATAGGCGAGAGATTGTATGTCACAAGCATTACCGGCCAGCAACTATATTTCGAACTCAACATGGAAAATGGATTGAATCCATCTGTATATGATTGCGTGGATCAGATGAAAAAGATTTATACTTTTCATCCACCATTTTCCATGTCATAGAATCCACGGGATGACGCATTTTTCCATCATTACTTTCATTATTAAAATGCCATCTTAATTCTTCAGCCATCTTTTGAGATCTATACATTCGTCTAAACCTCGGGATGATTGGGAAATATCTCAGTACTTTAACTGGAACACCTTGTATAACCTCCTCAATATCTTGATTTTTCTTCCATCTCGAGGAACCACATTTTGGACAACTTTCTAAATTTTTGTATTCTTTTCTGAAAAGGCAACAATCATTCTCACAAGCATGTATCTTTTCAAAACCCATGTCGAATGCTTTAAGAAATTTCTTGACTTCATATAAGGTTTTGGGAAGCACGTTATCCTTTGGCAGAAATAGATGTTACACAGCTAAAAGCTTATCAAAACCACTATCGGACAAGCCAGTCTCGCATTTAAGATTATACAAGACGGTGATGGCAGATAATTTTGTGTGATCTGTGCAACCAGGATATAATGGAGTTTCTGCATCTTCCAAGTTCTTGACTAACTCATCCTCTTTTCTTCGAGAGTCAACATCGTCTTTATCATCATCAAAAAAATCTTGGTTCAAAAAATCTTCATCTTCATAGTGAATCATCTTGAATAGTTCATATACGTCAAACGTATTTGTTTTATTCTCTACATTTATCTCTTCACCATGGTTAAACCATACACCTTCAATGTATTTAGGATCCATTCCTTTTATAATTAAATGTTCAACGATGATTTGGTCATCATGACGACTAAGATTCCGACAATCCTTGCAAGGGCATAAAAAAATTTCTACACTTCTTACATTCCTCTTTACAGCATGCACGAAATTCATTGCTCCTTGTCGGTATTCTATACTAGTTCTATGAAAAAAGTAAAAAAAAGTGAGCTTTAGTATTAGATTATATGTTCTAATTCTCAAAATACATATTAAGTTAATCATGGTTTTATCACCTGTTTAAAAAAACCCGGCCTTTTTCCATTATCGACATTTGAAGGAAAATAAGTTTCCAATCTTTGACATATAAATTGGTTATCTGTTGTAATCAAAAAAATAACTAGACGTTGAAGTATAAATACTTGTAGCGCTACTGCATATAACCATGGTGGTTTAGTAGACAAAGGCAAAGAATACTTTTCCAAAAATATAAATTTTACACTTATATTTTGCATTTAACCTCAGATTTACATGTATTTATAATTAATCCATGCATGAATTCAAAGCTTAAGTCTAGCAACTTATAGAATTACTGCATTTAAATTCAAAGCCTCTGAATGTGCAAACCAACAGTTTCCTCTTACTAAACCAACAGTCAACTTCACCGTCTCCTCTTCACTACCTCACATCCACACAACTGACATATTTCCAGTGCCTGCCACTCCACAAAAGACTATTTATGCTCCAACATTTACCACTCTCAACCATCGAGCCAGCCAATACCCAATCGCAAACAAACCCGCGACCTCCATCAATGCTACTTGAACCCACCAAATTCCCGAAACACGCAACCTCAACCTCCTCTCAGCAAGCAACCATTGATTCACTGAACCACTTCAACAGAACATTCATATACTCAAAGAAATCAAAGCAGATATCCCAACAGATCATTGCAATTAGGGTTTAATCAACCATTTCAGTAATAGTTTAGGAAAAAATACGAAAATAAGATGCATTCAAATTCATATAAAATCCAAATAGAATCACAAAGTTGATTTAAAATATTCATACCTAAATATACCTAATCGATTTAAAAGATTCATACATAAATATACCTAGATCTGCTAGCTGCCGCGACTCGATGTTAAGTAAGGAGGAAACGACGGAGTTGACGACGATACTTGAGTGCGATGAAAATTTAACACGATTAAAAGGGGAAATTTTTTTCTGAAGAAGAAAGCAAATTGGGGACGAGAATTTTGTTAAGTACGAGAGTAAAATGATAGGTTACGTTTATTTAGTTCGCGCGGACTCTTTTTTTTAGAAGCGGGAAACGTGAATTATTTTTTGCCACGTTTATATTATTTGGTAATCTATTTTTTGTTGCATTTACAATAAAACGCCACGGATTTTTGCAACTATAAATGGTTTTTCTTGTAGTGTGGATGTGATATTCAGATGCATATCATAAAACTTTTCGAATCGTGAATTGTAGAATTCATTTCAATGATTTTATTCGATCTAGGTGATGCTATGGATGTATGAAGTTACACAAACATTGCACATAAGTTATTTTATAATTCCAACTAGTATTTTCAATAAAACGATTTCAAACACATGTGTTTTTGAAATCATTTCAGGTATGAAAATATTTTTTTGTATAATGGATATTTAGAATCTATTTATATACTTAGGGAAGATATCTAATTATAATATTGATGATTTTAAATGGGTTTAGAACAATGGATTTTAACGAAGTTTGTTTATAAATATCGACGTATGGATGCATAAAAGTTCGCTAATATATATATATGTGTGTGTGTGTGTGTGTGTGTGTGTGTGTGTGTGTGTGTATGTGTGTGTGTGTGTGTGTGTGTGTGTATTCTTTAGTATAATAATGATGGTTTCAAGAAGGATTTCAAAGCGAATTGTTTTTATAAAATAGAAAGACAATGATTGGATGAGGAATTGATTTAAAAAGTTTAATAAGACGAGTGGTATGAAACACTCGTGTTTATTTTACTGTTTAATTCTTAGACTTGTTCAAGTGAATGTTTATTTTGCATGAGTGGTGTTCTCTAGCTTTTAGTAATCATTTCAGCGTCGCCAAGTGGTTATAGGACATTAGTCTACACTTTTATGATTGCTAACCGAAAGTAGATCATACTTATCGAGTGGAGTTTACTAACTTAAATGTATTTAAGTAAATCTGAGTGTATGCGGTCATTACTTGAATGATTACTTATAGGAAGTATATAACACTTATTTCATCGAGCCTCATACTTGTCCATGGGTTGGCAGTTTTATGCGGATTTTCATATGGGTTTTCATGACTTATTTTGTGTTACTCGTTTTAAATGAGTCACTACATGCGATATGCTCGTACTGGTGTGACATGTGATGAAATTGTCAATTAAACTAGCTATTGTTGATGACGGGAGATGAACTCATATCAGGAGTTGCAGATAATTCAGATTTTCAGATATCATTGATACGGGATCAACTAATGGTTCTCGAGAAATTCTACCATGAAGCAAAAAGGTTTCTATGGCAAGAAGATGCAAAAGATAATAAAGAGGCAATGGAAGTTAATACAGTATGGGGTGGAGAACCGCCCGGTGAAAACTCAAGAAAGAATAAGGGTAAACTAAACATGGATAACAGCTTTGACGGATCGAAGCGACAAAGGGGGAAACTCAAATTCTGTTCTTATTCAAAATTAAATGAAACCCTAGAATGGATATATCTAGGTACTCGAGGATGCCTTCTATATCGAGGGCCGGCAAGGAGGGAACCCTCCAAACAAAAACGTACATCAGCAAAGCGTTGCCAATTCCATGAGCTGGATAGGCACAATACGAATGACTAGAGGTATTTGAAGGATATCTTTGAGGAACACATGAGGAATGGTTAGTTATAATAATATGTAAGGACACGAGCTGCGATGATGGAATAGGAACAGCCACTGTCCACTTCAAATGGAAATGGCACTGGATCATGACATCATCATCAACTTGTCATCAATTGATCAGGATGGCATGGAATAAGTTACAAAATCCACAGTAGGACGGCTAAGTCACTACACATGTATGGGATTGAGCATGGTTCCTATGCATGCTCCGAGATGATGATAAGCAATTGTGCTTGTGTTTTTAAGTTTGTTTTTTCTTCTTGTTTGCTTTGAACTCATGTTTCTCTAGTTTTTATTTGAATTCTAGTTTATTGGTTATACATACTCTTATTTACATTTTAGCAAATGGACTTAGGAATGCTTAAATTTGGATAAATGTAATAGATAACATAGGTTGCGGTTGTGGTCCTATCTTGAGAGACTGAATAACAATCGAAAGGAATGGGTCTTTAGGTCGGGCGAACACGATCAAATGGACTCGTGCATCATGGATTAAGTCCTCAATTGGGTGTCGAGGATGAAGAATAAAACCCAATAAGGTCGTCAAGTATGGACTAGGCCTGACAAGGAGTAGGTCATTTCACTCGAACGCGATGGAACGACATACTTAGGTCATCGAGTATGGATTGTGCTCGGCAAGGATCCGGAGGGATCAAGGTCGTTAGGTATGGAATATGCCTGGTAATGGGTAGGTTGCTTCACTCAAATGCGATGGAACGCCCTACCCTGGTTGTCGAGTATGGATTGTGCTGGGAAATGATCCGGATAGATCAAGGTCGTTCGGTATGGACTATGCCCGGTAAAGGGTAGGTCGCTTTGCTCGAACGCGTTGGATTGACATGCGCGGGTCATCGAGTATGGATTATGCTCAGCAAGGATCCGGAGAGATCGATGTTATTAGGTATGGACTATGCCTAGCAAGGGGTAGGCCGCTTTGCTCGAATGCGATGGATTGGCCTACTCAAATCGTCGAGTACGAATTGTGCTTGGCAATGATTCGGTGAGATCAAATATTTGAATTAGGATAACAACACAATAGGCCTTGTATTTGGATATCAATTTTGAGCGGCAAAGGATTTGGCTTTGGATGGATGCGAATTTGGATAAAATGATCTGGAAAGACCGTATATATGGATTGGATTCTGGATTGAAAAATACGGCTATCAATGGGTTATAGATTTTGAATTTTGAATTTATGGAAAGTAAAAACACACCTTCCTATCCCAAGGCATGTTTTAAGGGGCACAGTTTTAACCCACCTTTTTCCCAATCGAGTAGACAGATGGATTTAACCCAACGCACTAAAAAAGTAGTATTAGTTGAAAAATATGCCACCGTTTCAATCCTATATGCTATTGTTGTGCATTTTAAGTAGTCAAAACAAAAATTGAACATGCTTCAACAAAATATCATAGGAGGGACATGAAAAATTAGGCGGTTACATTTGCTTCAATTAGGTAGTATTCATTTTCTTGGCACAGTATTGCTAACTTCGAATTTTCTCTTCAATATTTCTCCTTTCTTCTTACTTTCTCCTTCTTCTGAAATTTTGTAAAATTACAAAACATAAATTTGTTCTTCTTTATTTCCTTCACAATCTCTACCTTATCTCTTCCCAGCGATCCCAGTTTTCTGCTCTAATTTGGTTAGGGTTTTAAATGCCCATTAAGACATGGACCACTGATGGTCACCGACATGCTCCGGTTAGGGTTCAAGTCACTACCAAATGAGCTCACCAATAGGATAACTGGCAAAGACAATAGGCATGTCTTGAAATAGTTATAGTGTTTCCTTCGGCACATCACTACCACCATCCCGATCTTTGCATACCTCGAGAAAGCAAAGACGCAGCGAAAATAGTTTTAAAGGTGGATTTGATGGATGTGCTTCAGAAAGAGGTGAAGTTAATGGATACAGTGGGGTGAGGTTAGTGCATTTAGTTTATTTGTGTTTATTCTATTAATCACTTCTTAAATTATCAAACTATTGTTTAGTCATCATCATCAAGCTAGTACAATTGCTTAAATAAGTTTTGATGCACTCCATGTGTCCCAATGGATCCAAATATCTTAATTTTAGTTTTTCAATATTAACGTTCTAGTGAGGTGAAGTCAATGGCAGGATCTGATAAAGCAAGTACAATGGAGTTAGAAAATGTGGGTAGAGTTTTTTAGGATATGTTGAGGTAGTGATAGCACACTTTGGTTGAGTTTAATCAATTATTGGCTAATTAGGTTGACATAAAGGTGGAGTAGTTGCATGCACAAGGATGTGCATGTATTAACTTTATTCTTGCTAGTTTCTAATTCTTCAAAGACATATTCAAAGCTCTGAGTAACCAATTCTTCATTAGCCTTGTCATCAAAAAGAAGTTTTATCATATTGATGGTGGGAAAGTTTGTTATACGTCTAGTATACCAAAACAGAGAATAATCAATTAAAAACTCATCGCACAAGTTTATAACTCAGATTTCCACTACACTGGAATTCTGTAGTAATTATTATAACAACATGAATGTTGTAAATAAATTACAACAACTGCGTTATACTATTTTGAATAAATAGTACAACCAGAATAACGGATAGAATATAGAATAATGTATATAAATATACAATTAGACTAGAATTCTAACTGGATTGTCTCGAAGGC
Source organism: Allium cepa (assembly GCA_030765085.1). Classification (NCBI taxonomy): domain Eukaryota; kingdom Viridiplantae; phylum Streptophyta; class Magnoliopsida; order Asparagales; family Amaryllidaceae; genus Allium; species Allium cepa. The sequence goes on from CM060934.1 coordinate 837,219,190, forward strand.
TCGTCATAATGATTTCCTTAAGAATTTTATTTCAAAATTCTTCCAAGATACAACAGACGTAATCTGCACGAGATTGTAATGAGTATGTCAACTCTGTGATATATATGGAATATTGAGCAGTAGAGCAAAGAAGCAGAAGAAATTAGATTGGAATGGGATGAGAATGTGATCAGTATTCTCTCCTATTTATAATTTCGTCCGCACCCCTTCAAACAGTCGCGTCCGCTTGACGGGTCGCACCTGTTGCCTTTTGGTCGCCGCTGTTCGTTAACGGGTCGCACCCGCCTGCTACTGGTTTGCATCTGCTCGCGTCCACCAGTTCGCACCCGCTCGCATCACACCGCCTGGTACTATATGCGCCGTATCTGCTTCAATCGGGTCGCACCCGCTCGTGTTCGGCAGCACCTGTTCTGTTTGCTTCTAACGGGTCGCACCCACTACTGTTTGCGCCTATTCAATCCGCGTCCGTTTCCGAACAGATCCACATCTGTTCGTATGGCCTGCAACTGTCAGAAAGCCCGGTCCAGTTTGCAGTAAAAATACGAGTATCATATTAAACCGAAACCCGAGCCCGAGCCCGAGCCCGAACCCGGCCCGGCCCGGTTCAGTTCGGTTGGACGGACGGCGGCAGCGTGCATGCGTGTGTGGTGGAGATGCATGATCTCCCTCCTCACAACGAAGCATACATTTGGGAGCCCCAGACCCTCATCCTTCTCTTGATAAAAGCATATATAAACCAATATAGCTTTCAACAATTTGGCGATGTGGGACTTTGTATATTTCCATTCATTCTACCTTTAGGAATTCCAACAATCCCCCACATGAATGATAATATACATATGCCCCACACGAAGCGAAATATCACAGAGTACATATGGAATAATGCTTTATCATGGATAAGTAAATATTTCACTTTGAACTTTCCCTAGTTAAAACTTATTGGATCTACTTGGCTAATCGGTGAATTATTTCATCTTGAACCATCGGCCTTTATTGTATATCCAGATAATAAGCTTTACGAAGCATTGATTCCCTTCTCATCCAATCTCTTGGTTGTGTTCATTTTGGTCCTGAACACTACTTGGTTCTGCGAGTGTTATAGAGAATTTAAAGCCTTGTAAAATTCTCATAGAGCCGACCCAGCTCACACTTACATAGGTGATCGCAACCATTAAGAGTATCCTACAAATACCCCACTTGTTATTTCCAAGATATGGTCGTCATTAAAAAACATAGTTTTAACCTATTAATACTTCTGTAGGCATGCATTTATATTGTGCACCATAGGAATGGAGTTGGACTATGTCCACGCAGATGCATTACGTCTTGAGTTACTCAGAACTGGTTTGCCTATTGATCCTAGTCCGTGGGATCTCCAGTCGCTAGGATAGGTTCCCGTATAAGGTAACTCTTGTTGGTTTAGGCTTTTAAACCTATTCCCCTCGATGCGCAGTCAATTTTCTTTCTTGATAAACCTTTAGTAAATGGATCCGCTAGGTTATCACTTGCTCTCACATAATCTATGGAAATAGTTCCATTTGAGAGTAACTGCCTAACTGTGTTATGGCGTCGACGAATATGTCGTGACTTTCCATTATACACAAAGTTGTGCGCTCTGCTTAGCGCAGCTTGGTTATCACAGAGTATGCATATGGCCGGTACAAGTTTAGGCCAAAATGGAATATCTTCTAAAAAATGACGAAGCCATTCTTCTTCTTCGCCTGCTTTATCTAAAGCGATGAACTCCGATTCCATAGTGGATCGAGCTATGCATGTTTGTTTAGTAGATTTCCATGACATTGCTGCCCCTGCTAGGGTAAAGACATAACCACTCGTTGATTTTGATTCCTCTGAATCAGCAATCCAATTTGCATCACTATATCCTTCTAAGACGGCAGGATATTTTCCGTAATGTAAGGAATAATTTGTGGTATTTTTTAAATATCCAAGTATTCTCATTAGTGCTTTCCAGTGTTCCTTTCCGGGATTGCTTGTATACCTGCTCAATCAACTTACCGCGTAAGCAATATCTGGTCTGGTGCAATTCATCAGATACATTAAGCATCCTATTACACGAGAGTATTCTAGTTGCACTACACTCTCATCAGTGTTTTTATGCAGTACTTCCGATGGATTAAAAGGTGTCCTCACTACTTTAATTCCATACTCTTGGAATTTTTCAATCACTTTGTCTACACAGTGTGACTGAGATAGTTCAATTCCATTAGGTGTTCTTATTATTTTGATTCCCAAAATAACGTCCGCAACTCCTAAGTCTTTCATATCGAAATTGTTGATCATCATTTTCTTTATGGTCTCAATTACCTGAGTATTTGGACCGAATATTAGCATATCGTCCACATATAGACAGATCATCACATATGATTGTCCAAGTTGTTTATAATAAACACATTTATCACATTCATTTATACGAAAATCATTTCTCATCATGACACTATCAAATTTTACGTGCCATTGCTTTGGAGCTTGTTTTAGTCCGTATAATAATTTGACTAATCTACAGACTTTGTTTTCATTTCCTTTGGAAATAAATCCCTCAAGTTGCTCCATGTAAATCTCCTCATTGTGATTTCCATTTAAGAATGCTGTTTTTACATCCATCTGATGAATCTCTAGATTATAAATAGATGCAATTGCTATTAGCATTCTTATAGAGATTATTCGTGTTACCGGCGAATATGTATCAAAAAAGTCTACTCCTTCTTTTTGACGATATCCTTTGGCTACTAATCTGGCTTTATACTTGTCGATAGAGCCATCTACTTTCATTTCCTTCTCGAAAATCCATTTGCAGCCAATTAGTTTTATTCCTAGTGGAATATCAACAATTTTCCAAGTTTTATTACTTAGAATTGAATCAATCTCACTTTGGATTGCTTCTTTCCAACATGAAGATTCAGAAGATGACATTGCTTCCTTGTACGTTTGAGGTTCGTGCTCTAATACATATGTAAAAAAGTCCGAACCAAATATTTTGGAAGTTCTAGCCATTACGCTTCTTCTTGGTTCAGCATCCTCAATTTCATGATGAGTTTCATCTTCATGCGAATCGTTTGATTCTTCCCTTGTCCTTTTTGGGACCTTATTTCCTTCACTCCTTTTGTGTGGAAACACATCTTCAAAGAATGAGGCATCTCTTGATTCCATGATTGTATTTACATGAATATCAGTTATATCAAATTTGAATACCAAAAATCTGTAGGCACTACTATTTTGGGCTGGCCCAAGATAATAACAATGTACTGTTTTTGGTCCAAGTTTGACTCTCTTGGGAGGCGGAACTGGAACTTTTGCCAAGCACCCCACACTTTGAGGTATTTAAAGCTTGGTTTGTGTCCTTTCCATATCTCATATGGAATTGTTCCTGTTTTATTGTGAGGAACCTTATTTAATATATGATTAGACATATTTAGTGCTTCCCCCCATAAGTTCGTCGGTAGACCAGAAGTTAAAAGCATTGCATTAATCATATCTTTTAACGTTCTATTCTTCCTCTCGGCTACACCATTTTGTTGTAGTGAATATGGAGCTGTTGTTTGATGAATTATTCCATTTTCTTCACAGAATTGTTCAAATGGTGATTCATACTCTCCACCTCGATCAGATCTTAATATCTTGATCTTTTTATTTAACTGATTTTCTACCTCAGCCTTATATTTTATAAACGCTGTTATTTCTTCATCTTTACTATTTAAAAGATATACATAGCAATATCTCGTATAATCGTCAATAAAAGTAATGAAATACTTTTTCCCACCTCTTGTAGGTAGTGATTTAAAATCACATAAATCTGTATGTACCAAACCTAATGGTTCGGTGCTTCTGTCAACAGATTTAAATGGTTGTTTGACCATTTTTGCTTCTATACATGTCTCACATTTGTAGTTCTTATCTACTTGGAATTTTGGAATTAATCCCATGTTTGATAATTTCTTCATTTTTCAGAAGTTTATGCGTCCTAATCTATCGTGCCATAGTAAAATTTCGTGCTCAAGCAAGTAAGAAACTTCAATTTTATTAATAGCACAATCAGAATACATAGATTTATTGCCGATAACGGCTACGTTTGCCTTAAATAGGCCATCACATAAATAACCCCTTCCGATATACATTCTAGCTTTGTACAGAACCATCTTGTTTGACTCAAACGCCATCTTGAATCCCTTCTTTGATAGGACTGCACCAGAGATGAGATTCCTGCGTATGTCTGGAACGTGGAGCACGTCATTCAACTTAACAGTTTTTCCAGAAGTAAACTTGAGGATTACTGTGCCACTGCCTTCGATCATAGATGCTGTAGAATTACCCATATAGAGTTTTTCTTCATGATCGAATTTCTTGTATGTAGAGAACATGGATTTCTCAGAACAAACATGACGAGTAGCGTCTGTATCTACCCACCATTGGTTAGGATTCTGAACCAGATTGCATTCAGAAATAACCGTTGAAAAGTTGGACTTATCCATTTTCATGTTGTCAACTGTTGCCATCTCTGTTTTAGTATAAAACAGTAAAATTCTTAAGATGTTATACGTCTAGTATACCAAAACAGAGAATAATCAATTAAAAACTCGTCGCACAAGTTTATAATTCAGATTTCCACTACACTGGAATTTTGTAGTAATTATTATAACAATATGAATGTTGTAAATAAATTACAACAACTGCGTTATACTATTTTGAATAAATAGTATAACCAGAATAACGGATAGAATATAGAATAATGTATATAAATATACAATTAGACTAGAATTCTAACCGGATTGTGTCTGAGGCTCGTCGTAACGATTTCGTTAAGAATTTTATTTCAAAATTCTCCCAAGATACAACAGACGTAATCTGCATGAGATTGTAATGAATATGTCAACTTTGTGATATATATGGAATATTGAGCAGTAGAGCAAAGAAGCAGAAGAAATTAGATTGGAATGGGATGAGAATGTGATCAGTATTCTCTCCTATTTACAATTTCGTCCGCATCCCTTCAAATAGTCGCGTCCGCTTGACGGGTCGCACCCATTGCCTTTTGGTCGCTGTTGTTCGTTAACGGGTCACACCCGCCTGCTACTAGTTTGCATCTGCTCGCGTCCAACAGTTCGCACCCGCTCGCATCGCACCGCCTGGTATTGTATGCGCCGTATCTGCTTCAATCGGGTCGCACCCGCTCGCGTTCGACCGCACCTGTTCTGTTTGCTTCTAACGGGTCGCACCCGCTACTGTTTGCGTCTATTCAATCCGCGTCCGCTTCCGAACAGATCGGCATCTTTTCGTATGGCCTGCAACTGTCAGAAAGTCCGGTCCAGTTTGCAGTAAAAATACGAGTATCATATTAGACTCAAACCCGAGCCAGGCCCGGTCCGGTTCGGACGGCGGCGGCGCGTGTGTGGTGGAGATGCATGATCTCCATCCTCACAACGAAGCATACATTTGGGAGCCTCTGGCCCCCATCCTCCTCTTGAGAAAAGCATATATAAACCAATATAGCTTTCAACAATTTGGCGATGTGGGACTTTGTATATTTCCATTCATTCTACCTTTAGGAATTCACTACAACAAAAACACCCTTTAATAGCGTTGAAAAAACGCTATTATAGGCTACTATAGTGTGTTTTGGTACGCTGTATATTAACATGTTGTTATAGGTCAGTGACCTATAATAACAACGTAAAAAACGCTATAAGAGACGCTATGGACAAGGACTTTTCATAGCGGTTTAAAAGTGCTATAAACATGATTTGTAATAGCCTTGAAAAATCGCTATGAAGTAAAACTATAGCGTTTTTATGAATGCTATATAACAATAAGTTGCCATACATACAAAATATACAATAGCGTCCAAAAACGCTATACAAAACAAAATTCAACAGCGTTTTGGGCTGCAATCGTAAATTGTATGCATAAATACAACTACTTTTTATAGCGTTTAGCTGTCTTTTATAGCATTGTTTATTTGCTATGAAAACTGTTTATAGCACTATCATAATGATGTAGTATATTAAAACTGGGAAAAACCATCTTTCCATAGAACAGTTAAAACGCTATAAGTTTTTATCATTGTTGCTACATACATTCCAGCATACAATTTACAATTCTACGAATATATTATAAAATTTCAAAAAAACACAATTATCACATTGTGATGTCCGTAATCAAATGGAGACATAAGCCAAACCACAATATATATATCCATAATATTTCGTAAACAAATTTTCAAACATTAAATATTTGTGATCTCAAAAAAAAAAAAAAACAATAACAACCGTAGCTAACCAGAACGATACATACTAAAAGCAAAGATATACGTCAATACAAAATACATTAATCCAAGCTTTAGACCGATTTGAAAGAGAATGAATGCAGCAAAATAATTTTTCCTCCCTTGCAACTTGTAGTAACCCCGGTATCATCATACAGCACCTGTCAAAATGAAGCACATAGGTTACTTTTCAACCTAAACATCATCCGCAAGTTATATAATTTTTCATAACAAAAAAAGATAGGGACTGTATATGAGCTGATTGAGCTCATGAACTCAGCCTACTAAATGAACTAGTATATGAGATGAGAATACTTTAGTCGAAAAAAAGAAAGAAAAATCAAAATCAAAATTTTGATCATGCAAATAGAAGAATAATATGACTCTCCTAACAAGCAATACAAAACAGGATCGGAAGAAATGTTTGTTTGAACCATAACGAAATATTACTTCAGTAATATGTTTCTATTTTTACTTATGGTTATTTTGGTATTATTAATATTATGAAGTATGTTAGCATGGCTGTTATGATAATTGAGTGGTTGCGGTCTCTGTTTTTCTTCAACCTGATATCCTTGCTGAATATTTTCAAGTATTCTTCTCAAGATTTTGCTGAAGGACCCAATGATTGCAGGTGCTCTTAAGTCCTAATAGGAAATTTTTTGCATCTGCGGCCAACTTATGCAGATGCTCTTAATTGAAAATGTTTATGATATGATCATATGGTTGATGTTAGTACACGCATTAAAACAGTCACTTAATTGAACGCTCGACAATATAATATACTAATAATTTATTTCATGTTATTTATACTATCTCAATATCTATACATTTTAAGACTTTTTGAGATTATCACGTTAGTTCAAGAAACTAGGACAACTTTTGATTGCTTTGGAAAAGTTGAGGGCTCCTTTAATTATTTGAAGACAAATAGATAGGGAAGCACATAATTTGCATAGTTTTTTATTTGTCCTTTGTTATAATAATTTTTAATCGAACAATCTGAAGTGCCTATTATTTTTAGCAACTTGAGACCGGATGTTTGTATAAAACAGAAAAAAATAAGGTCCAATTTAGTTGTTTAGCAAGTTGAATATTAGTGAACAAGCAATGATTAGTTGATTTCTGGAGATTCTTAGTTTCTTATTTTAAATCTGTAAAGTAGATCTTTTGTGATAAAGCTACTAGTATCTTGAAAACATTCTCTTAATCTTGCCAATAGCTGTGATTAAGTAGATCAGACAGATGAACGACCATCGGTGCTCTAGTGCATCGACAAATCAGACAGTAAACAGAAATGGGTGGTAAACATTTGTATATTTATGCAGATCTTTGACTGTTTCATTGTTTGATATTGAAAGGTATTTCTTTAAACTTAATAGAAAATGAAGAAAATTACCAAAAATATATGTGTTTGCTTGATATTGATAGGAATTACACGGATACGATTTAATTCCTTAAACATTTTTTTTCCTTAATCCAAATGCCAAATGCATATCATATCAGACACATACTCTGTAGTGAATAGAAATGTGGGAATTCATGTAAATTCAAAGTGCAAAATAAACAAAAAGATTGACGATGGCAATCGAGTACAAATCAATGCTACCATGATCAAACCGTCGAGTTTTCTCGATTGCTTTTCTTTACCTTCTATTTAATTAGTACAAAATTACAAAAGATTGCAAATGTTTCGGTACATGCTAAAGATAACGTGTTGGTATGGATAACTGATGTCATTAGCTGTTAAGTAATGGCTGCTAATATAGCATCACAAATATTCAGTCATAGTTTAACTAATGGGTGTGAAGCCAGTGGCCACAATACTAACTCATGGTTTAAGTAATGGTTGTTAATCCAATGCTAATACATTACCCTTAAGCATAATTACTTCATGGCAACTCAACTCAAAAAAAACTTGTAGAAGATCTCAAAGTAACACTTACTTTCTCCTTTTCAAATGAAAGCATTAGAAAAACATCTAAAGTTTACTTGAAGCAATCTTATGACAGACTAACAAACGTTTTGAATATATGTTCCAAAATGCAACCTATACACTAGAATGATATCGAAGCTAAATTTCTATGACATAGATGATAACCAAAATAAAAGAACATGTCAAATTTTGTTTTCAACTGAAATATTCTACATTTATCAAGCTTGACTCAAATTAAAATGCCTGTTTCTTAACCCTATCTTTTGTGACGGGTCCTACAAATGTAAATTATATTCACCTACAAGTAATAATTCATAAATTTCTTTCGACTCCAGTGTTACCTGCATCAGTCAGAAATAATGTCTAACTTCTTTCGTTGCTGCGGACTTGCTGAATTATCATTGAAGACGTAACTTCTTTCGTCACTACGACCTCATCACCCTCCTACAAGTCTACAGTAAACAACCATTCACAAGCTTCCTTCACCCAAACCATTCACACAAACGTCAACTTGACAACTGAAATCACCCCTGCAAGTTCATTCTCCCCTCTGCCATTCACACAAATCGCCTTCTACTCTAGTACCATCACACTGCAACAACACTCCATCACCAAATACAACTCACAAAACCCATCCTCTGTTCATCCTATACATCCACCAACAATCCCCTACAATCACCTACAACCTAACACTACAACAACTGCTACAACCAAATCAACACCTCACCGAACAGCCAGCACTTCACTCACTATACAGCACTAGATTACAGTAACTAGATTGAATATTTCTCAAAAAATGTTGGGGACTAATCCACAATTACAGTAACTACCAGTTATGTATTTATTTATACCTCTTCTTGTCAGAGGTTAATCCTAAAAGGAGGACATTTTTAGAGTTCCAACTGTGAATGAAATTATTCTAGAAGTTTGTTAAGAAACCGACTTAAAGCCTTGATACTTGCTACTTGTGTGTGACACGAACTGAAAAATAAAATAAAAATAAATTAAAGAAAGTATACTTACTAGAATTTGATTCCATTATAACGTTCGCAGTAGGCCAAGCTATCGTAGTGCCAAGAGCGTCTTCAATGACTTTAATTCGGATGTTGTTCTCCATAGACGTGCTTTTGGCATTTTTGCAATTTCTACCCAAACTTAATTTCATTGATATATTGATCTTCAAATAAAAAATAAAAGCATACGCGAATGCAGTAATTTCAGGGTAGCAGAATATTGAACTTCAAATAAAAAATAAAAAAATATATGGACGCAATCATTGAACATATTATGATCAGCACACCTTTGCCTCATGATCTGAACGTAATTTCATTGATATATATATATATATATATATATATTGAATATCAAATATTAAGAAAATATTGAAATAAAACAAGCCACTTATCACTTATATTTTTGACAAAAATGCTCATGATCATATTTATATAGTAGACAAATATAGGGTGAAGAAAGGATTTTGAATTTAGCACTCTGTTTCCTTGATGAATAATCTGGTGCAAGATATACTATTGCAGATTTTACTAAAGCATAGTTCTAAAGTCATTGATTTTGTGAGGAAAAGTCTCTCATTTCTTTCATGCCAAACAGTAGCAGCAGCAAATTTCTTAAAAATGATGATGAGCATTATATTGGAGAACTCTTTATTTTGGTGAATTTGAAAAACGAGAACCATTCATCAGACAACACATTCAAATAAAATATTGGAGAACATTGATGAGCATTATATTGGAGCACATTCAAATAAAACGAGAACTATTCATCAGACAGCACATTCAAATGATGAGCATTATATTGGAGAACATTGATGAATGCACATTCAAATAAAATATGGTATTTGGATTCAATACCAAAGTTGTAGAAAATGCAGTGTACATCAGACAGCAAACCTCTAGAAATGAGTTTGTCTTGGGTCAAAAAGGAATTAGTGATTATTTTTAAAAGTAACATGTTATCTTTTGCAGAGCCATATCTATTCCATATTCGATTGTGCCAAGGAAATATAGAATCATTAGAACTATGCAAGAGGGTTTTATAGATGTTACTGATGTAATGTGTGGTCTTATGTTCAGTCCAAAGGAAATATATTTCTTCACCCTATATTTGTTTTTCAACCTATGATGTAAAATAGGAAAAATTATAATTTAAAATGAAACGTGAAAAAAAATTCTACATGTTTTCAATTGAAATTCTTGCAGCAAACCATTAAGCATAACAAAGTACATGGGTAATGATATCATAGTGCATAGGTAATGATATCATAGTGCAGCAAACCATGAATAAGACCAGCAAAACATTTGTATTTCTTCCAACTGCAACACTGGTCTTCACAACCATGATATCATAGTGCATACCTGATTTTTCACAAGCATATGAACCATCGCGGTTAATTCTGAAATTTGATTTTGCATGACGATGGTTTGTTTATCCCTTATGTGTAACCATATTGCCTTGTTGTAGTTCATACCTCTTCCCATTCCTCTCAATCGTCCTGGTCTGTCTTGTCCCAACACTTTTGCAAGCGCATCTTCTTTGTAATTGGTTGTTGAGCTAGAATTTGATTCATTGTTGATTTGTTTAATTTTTTCCTACACAAGTTTTCGTAATGCATATTATACACAATCGAACTATCACAATAGCAAATAAATTATTACCTAATAAAATATCAAAGTACTTACGATAGCCTCTGCAGCAGTCACATTTACCGGTTCGCTATTTTTTCGAGTGTGGGATTTGATCCAAACGTGAGATCGATTGACAGAAGATGGATGAGGACTCGTCTTTCTCTATGTTTAAAGAATATTTATTACAACACATCACATTGAATAACTAGTTAATAAATATTATGGTAAATAAATTAGCAATTCTTACCAAATCATCAGCCACTCGAGCCATTCCTTTACGACTACATGTGTGTGGTATCTGATTGTTTCTAATAGCTTTATATTTCTGACTCAATTCCTGAGAAAAAAATAATACATTATTTATGTTGTTTAAAGCATGCAATCTCATCAACAATAAATGTGTAACTACTGCTTAATTTCATCAACAGAACCTGAAACTGACTTTATCTTAAACTCTGGAGTTGTTTTGGACTTGACAAACTTCTTCCACTCATTCATACTTAGGTTGTCGGGTTTCAATTGATTTCTTTCTTCTTCGTTCCTTGCAACTGCTATTTTGCGAACTAATCTAGCTTTTGAAGATCTAAAAATGCACCCCATTTGTTGAAATATGCCCTCTTTTTGCCATTCCTCATCCAATTTAAATCTAACCTGCAACACAACACATCAACAAAGTTGACGCTGGATAAGTGTACATTTGAAATACTTCTAACTTTACTTCTTAAGTCAAAGCTTATGTTCAAATGTATGTAAGCCAATGACACACACCAATGCTATCATGTATGTAAGCCAATTGTGCATATGTTATATAAATAAGTGTTGAAGTCATGATGAAAGTGTGACTCTTTTTATAGATATCGGTGGTAGTTTGATGTTATATAAATACGAATATGATAGAAGCTGAAAACTGAAGGACTAAATTGGTGGACAAAAATTAATTGCATGAACAACTACAACTGAATATTAATTTGTTTGTGCCTTTTGTTTTAAAACATTTTCATTTACAATATCAGTTGTTATAGTCTTTGCATGTGATTCAAATAGAACTTTTGTAGGACTTTTGTTTTAAAACTTCACCACTCAATAATCATACCCATTCATCATCACAGCCTCTTCTCTCAACAAACATCGCTACACCATCAAACTGCATGTGCTTTTAATACCCACAACCTGACCAAAACTGTCATATCATGCAACTGATCATCCGCCCTTACTTTCTGACCATCACTGTGCATATCAGTGCACAGTGCATACCTAGTCAACAGCCCCTAAACAATCAACATCCTTGCCATACTCTATGCCATACTTATGTGCATATAAAATATATCACTGCCCCTATACCACATTTTGCAGCTGTCAATTCATTTGCACTGTGCATCAACCAAACAAAATTCCACACTGCTCCACTACTACCCAATCAAACAAACAGCCACTCACTCAAACGAACATCCCCTATCACATAACATCACTACCGCCACCAGATCGACCATAAACTGCCCATCCTCTGTTCATCTCACAGTCACACAACAACACACTTCCTTTACAACTACTGCTCAACAGTGCACCTCCTCAACAGCAACTACACAAACCAAATACAACTACCCCAATCACCCAATTTTCAATATCAAAACCCCACTTCAGTTCACCATCAACATCATCACAATTTCACCATCCCACTGAGCATGCAAATACAAAACTGTCAACACTTCAAACCTTCTGCCTGCCTTCAACCTCCACCAACCTCTTACTGCACCAGTTCCAATCCCATGCATACATTCCTATTTTTTTTTTAAAATAAAACCAATTCACGTAATTCTACATTTCAGTTACATTCAACCATAATGCTACTGCCTACATACCTGCTGCCTCCACCTCTGCCTGAACCACCTCTTCAACTTCCTCTACCCGCAACCTCTCTAACCAACTATCTTCACCATAAACCCACGAACGACCTCCTCCAATCGCGAACATCCACAGCTCTCACAACCACTGCAGCAACATCCGCTTCAACCTGAAACCCCCTCCCCCCTTCACCAAAACAATCAATTATTGCCATCCTCCAACTCACCCAAACCCGAACTCGAGAATCTGCAAAATCACTTATGCTTCCAGTTCAAGCCAAAACCAAAATTCACCCCAAATCGCCTGAACCCAGATCAATTACAAAACCCAAACTAAAATCTAGAATTTTGTTTGCGAAATTGAACCCAAAACACATCGCCTGAAACGATAAAAAGACATCGCCTTTTGTATAACCTGAATTTGACTTAGTTCGTTGCGTTGTTTAGGTCAAAAGATATCTGGAAAATATCCAATCCATTCTTCAAACATATGAAAGCAAACGTAACCTCAACCAACAATTTAAAGGGAGGATTCAGAAAATCAACTAAACATCCAACACAGACGAACAAATTATACCTGTAAACTGTGATTAAACAGGTGCGAGGTACATATGAATGTACATATACAAACATAAAAGACATGTACGTTCGTACATATACAGAAAAATAAAAGCACAAGTATGTGTGCAGGCATTCTATTTTGAATCACTGTCATCTACTCACGCAAAACTATTCAGTCCAAAACGTCAAACCATTTTACTCATACTATTTATATTATTCAGTTAACATGGCAAGTGAAATTAGAACTCAGCTAACATTGACAAACTTATCTACAAATCAAAGCTTACCGATTTCAAAATAAAATAGAGATCGAAACATACAGAAACTAAAAAAATACCAACATACAAATCAAAGTTTACTGTTTTCAATGCTTCAGCTTCTTCGGCGATGCCTGCTACAGATTCTTCAACGATGCCGGCTACTGCTTCTTCAACGACGCCTGATACTGCTTCTTCAAGGATGCGTGGAGAGTCAGAGCAATAGGCGACAGCTTCAGGCGTGGATAGTTGTGGAGAGTCGTGAGTTGGGGATCGAATTTCTCTGGGCTTTTATGAGATGGAGATTGAATTTGAGGGTGTCGTGGTTGAATGATGAATTTAGGTTTAGAGCGGGATCGTTTTTTGGGGAGAACGAAATAGCGAAATTTAGGGGGGCAGGAATAAGAAGTCCGCGAGCGCAGTAATTTTCTTGTCTAATTAACTGCGGCTAAACGCGTTATCAATTAAATAAGAAAAGGGATTAGCATCAAATGACAGCAAGCCAATTTACTGTGCAATCCCTACTTGCTATTAAATCAACATTTTGTTGTAGTGATTCCAACAAAGTTAGATTGGGTAGGTTGATTAGGAAGTAAGCAATTCCCTTAATTGTTTGCTGGATTACTGTTTTGGTTTGAGCTGCAAGAGATTTTGTTTTTTGTGGCATAATTTGTGGATTGTCGGTAGAACAACACAATCTTTTTGTGTTAAATGTGTAATTTTTAAATTTAGCATCTCCCATAGTTAGGGACACACCACAATGCAAATGTTCACGCTCATATGATGTTTCAGTTTGCTTTGAAATTGAGAATGTTCCTATCACGAGTAGCAACATGCATAGTTGCACTTGTGATAAGGTTAGCATTTTTTAGTTTCCACCATTCTAAACTTTTTGAACCATGATTTTTTTTGCCATGTCTCTCTATCGACTGCCTTGCCTTTTTTTGTTTTACATCACTGCTTGCTAATTTTGAGCAAGTTTCAGTTGCATGTCCAAATATTTTGAAAATTAAGGCTAGCTAATCCTTACAAAAGTGATCAAGTACTTACGCATCCATCCCATCTTTGCTTTTCAAGTACTTACGCTCAATATCATCAACAATTTCAAATTTGATCATATTTTAGTCATTGATTTTAGTTTTAGTTTAAAAAAGAAATCATTGATATATAAATATGCATTATACCTTCTTATGCTGGCTAAACTCCTAGTTATAATTAAACAAAAGATTTATCTTCTTAGGAAAATGCTTGTACATGAAAAGTAAAACTACCAATATGAAGATATCCCCTATAGGACAGGGATAAGGTTTTGAGACCAAAATTAATTAATGTCAATTAACCAATGTAAAAAAAAAGAAACATACATTGAGCTGCTAACTGACATCCCACATTAATATCAATTTTGACATTTATATAGTTAATGCTCTTAAATACAACGTTTAAGTGCTTATATAAAATTATACTAGACGAGTGGTTTTTGTTTCTACTTATATTGAATACTTAAGCTTGAAAACACATAGTACTTGTTTGGATTTGCACATGAACACTTGAGTCCAAATCAGTCTCATTTTATCTCAATCAGTAAGCAAACATAACATCTTGCTTCTCCTTGTTTAGGCAGTGTCATTTGCATTTGTTATGGGGAAAGATGCATATATAATGTCATTCCTAATATTTTTTAATGAAAAAGCGGTTATCCCTGTAAGGAGAGACTCATTTTATTGTTAAATAAAAATTCCAAAAGCCATCAACAAGTTTGATGGGTGGCGTTGCATTTGAATTAAGATCATCAAATAAATGATCAATAAGAGTGATAAAACATAAGCACACGCATGCGTGCACACATATATACGTATGTATACGAATTGAATGAAGTAAAATAGGTTTTTGTAATGCTACACTTCCATAATGCAACAGTATGCTAACAGATTCTATTGCAGGCTAAAGGTGAGCTGCTGTATGAGTGGAGAAGCAGGGCTGACTGATTTGTGCGATGAGTGAGTTGCTGGGTATTGTTTTAACAAATTGCTACTGTGTGCCTAGAGTTGACCTGCAATTTGGTTCTAATAGCTGAAGGACTTGTAGTGCAACATTAGCAAATGGAGGATTGGAGAAGCAGTTGAATGAATAATCGGGAATGCCTAACCATACTAAAGTAGGAATTGCTGGAGTATCTGAGTGATTAAGTGAAGTTAAGTGGATGAATGATTGGCTTAAGTTGATTAAACTGATTGTTGGATGCCTTGATTACTGAGAGAGGTAAAGTTGAGTGTGGTTCAGCTGCTAGCTGAAGTGAATTCTGCGATATCTAGCTAAAGTGCCAATTAGTTTTGCATCAAACCTGAAGGCCAGGCTGGTAGCATCAGACTTGAGAACTAACTTCCTAACATATGTAACTTATAAATAATTTACCGTAACACTGAAGAATTTCAAAAAGCACAACGATTGAAGGATTGCTATGACTTACAAGATGAATCAAGGAGGTATTGAGTACATTTTTTATTGTCATTGGTTGACTGTATTCATATTAACCAAAAATTTAATATTCATTCACATATGTATATTCTTGTGACATTATTCAAAGTATTTTTCAACACCTAATTTATGAATTTTATATACATTAATAAGCTATGTATTTTATATTAGCTAAAGAATCAAACATGAATTAAATATGCTTGTGTATATGATTATATACTAATATTAGTGATAACCATCAGTTAGTATGATATTAAAGATAATCCTCATAAATTTCTATGTGATATAATTGAATTTTTGTTCTTAAAAGAAAACGATCGAAATGTGATCCTAGATGAATAACTCATATGAAAGGATTACACGATAAAAATCTATAGCTGAAATCAAATTTTGTGAATTCACATAAGAAAATAAATATGAATAAATAAGATAACAGTATCAAACTAAATTCCTCAAATTTATGTCCATACATGAGTATTTACCCATGTAGTTATAACTGTTTGAATAAAAAGGTGGGTTCTCCTTACCTATTTTGTAAAATCATACGACTTTTGACTTAATAGTTAGGGTTTTCACACATAATCATTCATCCTTTTCTACTTGAAATTATTGAAATATGCCTTTGGCATGAATAATCTACATTTGATGTTACACTCAATTTTTTTCTAATTGTTAATATTGTCAATGCGCAAACTGTGGGAAGCTGTGATTGTTAAAAATATATTCAATTAAACATATGTTAGCCGAAGAAGCAGTTAGAGCACATTTTATAATGAAACGCTAAGCTTGCAACTCAAATGAACCATATGATAAGTGTGAATGTCTTATAGATTTAGATTGTACTTTCGTCCTAATGACCTAAAAGTTGTTAGTCTAAGTATATCAAAACCAGCAAAGCAAAACGAATGTAAACAACAATTACTATCGGAATGTTCGCAATTCAGTATAGTATACAGTACCATACGATGAGTGAAAAAGAAGGTAGGCAGTACCGTTCAATCACAGTCCGTGTGCGTGCAATTTGTCCGAGTCCAATAGTCGATACTGTTCCCTTAAAGCAATATTGCTCTCCCACTGGCGCAGAGGAGATGACGAGCAATTCGCCTCCCAAGGTTAAACGGACCGTACTCTGCGATGTTGCGCTACAACCGCAGAGCGACGATGAACTCAAGGTAGGATTTTGTTTTTACAGAACAGAGCAGTGGATGACGGAGAAGAAGAGTAAGAAAATCAATATATTTAATTTGATTTTCGCAGGCCTTTATATAGGCTGTGAAGAGGCATCTGTTCAGGAACGGGTACTTCTGTTTGAATTGCAACGGCTGTGACTGTTGGAAAGGTTGCGACCCTTTACCAACAGATACTTCCGTTGGCGTTTGCGCGGCCGAATTCAAAAAATAACTGTTTTGCTGGGCAGCGAGCCCATTTGCATTTGGAGGCCCAATCGATCACGAGACCCCAAGAGCCCCAAGGCCCAAGGCCCTTATCTTTGACCTTTTTAATTTAATATGAAATATATGCATGCTTTGTTCATGCCATTGCCTCTTTCCTTCATCTCTTCTTTCTTTTGTAATAACATCTCATGCCTTAATATAAGTAGTGGCATAGGTGCTAGTTTTCCCCGATGTGGGACTAAATGATTTTGCCAAATTTTTTTTGCTTTAACCATTTATTCATTTTTCCAACAATCCCCCATATGAATGAGTGGTTATATGATCTGTTTTTAAAATTGCGAAACATTTATCATATGGGTAAAAGTAGCACAAAGGCCTTGAACTTTTCCTAGTGTTTATCGTTATAACTAACTAGCGAATCAGTGGACTAGACTGTCTTTGAACTGTAAGCCGTTTGTGTAAGTCTATAAAGATAACACGTGATAAATGTTCTTTAACTCCTTGGTTCTCTGTTTGTGTTCGTTTTTGCCATGAACACCGCCTTGGTTTCATGAGTGCTTAAAGAATTCGACCTTACAATCCTTCTTGAAGCGGCGCCTTCGCACTCACATAGGTGATTCTATAAAGAGTATCCCGTAATACCCCACTTGGTTCTTTATAATACCACAGTATAGACATCATTAAAAGCAAAGCTTATCCTATTCTCCGACGGGTTGTGCACTGACTTATCATAGGAATGGTTTTTAATTGAGTAGTGCCGTCAAGTTTATCTTAAACTTAGTTGTCCCTTTGAACCTAGAGCTTGGGATCTCCAGTCAACTAGGTGGGGTTTCCGTTTTAGAAAACTTTTCAATTAATAGGTCTTAAGCCCATTCCCATCGATAAGGTTTGAACTTTCTATCTTGGCAAGCCTTTTGTTAGTGGATCCGCTATGTTATCCTTTGACCTTACATAGTCTATAGTGATAACTCCATTAGAGAGAAGTTGTCTTATGGTTTTATGTCTACGACGAATATGTCGAGATTTACCATTATACAGTGTACTGTTAGCCCTTCCTATAGCAGATTGACTATCGCAATGTATACATATTGGAGGTACTGGTTTTTCCCAATTTGGAATATCTTCCAGAAAACTCCTAATCCAATCTGCTTCTTCTGCGGCTTTATCCAGAGCAATGAATTCTGATTCCATTGTTGACCTTGCTATGCAAGTTTGTTTGGATGATTTCCACGAGATTGCTCCATTTCCTAATGTGAATACGTATCCACTTGTGGATTTAGTATCATGTGATCCGGTTATCCAATTTGCGTCGCTGTAACCTTCCACTACTGAAGGATAATTCGAATAATGCAAACCAAAGTTCTGTGTATATTTCAGATATCCAAGAACTCTTATTATCGCTTTCCAATGATGTTTACCAGGATTGCTGGTAAATCTACTGAGTTTACTTATAGCATATGCGATATCTGGTCTTGTGCAGTTCATTACATACATGATACTTCCTAATACACGAGAGTATTCCAGTTGATATATACTGTCACCGGTGTTCTTAACCCAATTTTTGTTCATATCTACTGGTGATTTTGCAATAGTTATATTGTATTGCTTGAATTTTTCAAGTATCTTGGCTATGTAATGTGATTGAGATAATGCATATCCTTGTGGTGTTCTCACAATTTTTACACCCAATATTACATCAGCCAGTCCTAGGTCTTTCATATCGAATCTAGAAGATAACATATCTTTTGTTGATGTTATTATGGCCTTATTATTGCCTAGGATCAATAAATCATCAACATAGAGACATACAATGACATATCCAAGATGTGTGTATTTCACATAAACACATTTATCTGATTCGTTTATAGCGAATCCATTTGATAACATAGTTTCATCAAATTTCTCATGCCATTGTTTTGGTGCTTGTTTAAGACCATAAAGTGATTTCACCAACTTACATACTTTGTTTTCATTTCCTGGGCTAACAAACCCTTCAGGTTGTAGCATATATATTTCTTCCTCCAACTCACCATTCAAAAAAGCTGTTTTTACATCCATTTGATGTATTTCCAAATTTAGTATAGAGGCGATTGCAATAAGCATCCTAATGGATGTTATTCTGGTTACTGGTGAGTAAGTGTCAAAATAATCCAGATCTTCTTTCTGTCTGAATCCTTTGACTACTATACGAGCTTTATACTTATCTATTGAGCCATCAGCCTTGAGTTTTTTCTTAAATATCCATTTATATCCTAGTGGTTTTGATCCTTTAGGGAGATCCACTAGTTCCCATGTATGGTTTTGCAAAATAGATTCTATTTCATTATTGACAGCTTCCTTCCAATAAGGAGCATCTGGAGATGACATTGCTTGTTGATAGGTTAGAGGTTCATTTTCTATCATGTATGCATAGAAATCGGGTCCAAAGGTTTTAGAAGTCCTTTGACGTTTGCTCCTTCTGGGTTCCTCTACCTCTGTTTCAACATCCCTTTCATTCAAATTTTGATTAACATCATCCTCAGGAATATCTGTATCTCTTGATCTCTTTTGAATAATAGTTTCAATGGATGTTTTAAGAGGATAAATGTGTTCAAAGAATCTAGCATTTCTAGATTCGATAATGGTGTTTTCATGAATGTCATCAATTTCAGATTTATACACCAAAAATCGATAAGCAGCACTATTATGAGCATATCCTATAAATATGCAATCTACAGTCTTTGGTCCAATTTTGACATTCTTTGGTTTCGGTATTTCTACTTTGGCAAGACACCCCCACACTCTCAAGTATTTGTAGGATGGTGGTCTGCCTTTCCACAGTTCATGCGGTGTCGAAGTCTTCTTTCGAGGCACTTTATTTAGAATGTGATTCGCAGAAAGTATAGCTTCTCCCCATAGGTTATCTGGTAGACCAGAACTAATGAGTAGAGCATTCATCATTTCTTTTAGCGTACGATTTTTACGTTCTGCTATGCCATTTGATTGAGGGGAATATGGTGCCGTTGTCTGGTGTATAATACCATGTTCGGCGCAGTATTCTTCAAATGGAGATTCATATTCTCCTCCTCTATCACTTCTTAAGGCTTTTATCTTCTTATTAAGTTGATTTTCAACTTCCGCTTTGTATTGTTTAAACATGTCAAATGCCTCATCCTTGCTTCTAAGAAGATACACATAACAGTATCTCGTACAATCATCAATAAATGTGATGAAATGCCGTTTTCCACCTCTAGTTTGACACATTTTCAAGTCACACACATCTGTGTGTATTAAGTCTAGAGGTTCCGTATTCCTTTCAACTTGATGAAAGGATGTTCTAGTTAGTTTAGATTCGGCACATGTTTCACATTTGTAATTGGAATTTATTGTAAACTTAGGTATAAATTCTAAGTTTATCAATTTTCGCAATGTATCAAAGTTAACATGACCTAATCTCGCATGCCATATATTAAATGACTCAGTGATATAAACAGAAGAATTAATTTTATTATCACTATCTTTTGGTACAACGGTCATTACATTCATTTTGAACAGACCATCACTCACATACCCTTTGCCAACATACACTCCATTTTTAGACAATACAAAATTATCAGAAACAAAGACCAATTTGAAGCCATTTTTACTTAGCAATGATCCTGAAACCAAGTTCTTGCGGATATCTGGAACGTGTAGAACATCGTTTAGAGTAAGTTCTTTCCCAGAAGTCATTTTAAGAACCACTTTTCCTTTGCCTTCAACCTTTGACGTAGACGAGTTTCCCATAAAGAGTTGCTCTTCCTGTGTCGCAGATTTATAGTCGGAAAACATCCACTTGTTGGCGCAAATGTGTCTTGTGGCACCAGTGTCCACAAACCATTCTTTCGGGTTGCCAACCAAGTTGCATTCTGAGATCACTGCGGATAAATTCATTTCAGAGACATTCTCGGAAAGCGTTTCGAATTCTGTAACATTGGCTTGGTCTTTCTTCTTGTTCTGATTCTTTGGACCTCGACATTCGATTGCCTTATGTCCTTTCTTCCCGCAATTATGGCAGTTTCCTTTGAACTTCTTAGCCTTCTTTGCGTTTGGGTTGTTTTCCCTCTTTCTTTTGTTGTTCTTTTCTGTTTCAACCACATTCGCCTTTGCCACCATAGTATTAGTTGCTTTCTTTTCAGATTTTCGGTTGTCTTCTTCAATTCTGAGTCGAACAACCAAATCTTCCATTGTCATTTCTTTACGTTTGTGTTTCAAATAATTCTTGAAGTCTTTCCACAACGGAGGCAATTTCTCTATAGCGGCAGCCACTTGAAACGATTCACTTAGAGACATTCCTTCGTCATGTATCTCATGTATAATGACCTGCAACTCTTGAATTTGGCTAATCACTGTTTTAGAGTCTATCATTTTAAAATCCAGAAATTTACCGACGATGAATTTCTTCATGCCAGCATCTTCTGTCTTGTATTTCTTATCGAGAGACATCCAAAGTTCCTTTGACGTCTTCATAGTACAATACACACTGTATAGACTGTTATCCAGGCCGTTTAATATGTAATTTTTACATATGAAGTCGGAATTTTTCCAAGCAGTGAGTGCCTCGACTTTGGTAGCGTCAGGCTCCAATTCGTCTACTTCAGGAGGATCCTCTGTAAGGAAATTCGCGAGTCCTAAAGTGGTAAGGTAGAACAACATCTTCTGCTGCCATCTTTTGAAGTCAACACCAGTAATTTTTTCTGGTCGTTCTCCATGCGAGAAGGTGACAGTCGGAGCAATTAATGCAGCAGTTTGAGATGCGGGCACAACAGGTTTGGTTGCCGAAGTATTACCGTCCTTTGCCATCGTCTGGATGCAAAGAGAATACTTAGAAAACAGAACAATATTGCTTTAAGATTGTTAGTCTAAGTATATCAAAACCAGCAAAGCAAAACGAATGTAAACAACAATTACTATCGGAATGTTTGCAATTCAGTATAGTATACAGTACCATATGACGAGTGAAAAAGAAGGTAGGCAGTACCGTTCAATCACAGTCCGTGTGCGTGCAATTTGTCCGAGTCCAGTAGTCGATACTGTTCCCTTAAAGCAATATTGCTCTCCCACTGGCGCAGAGGAGATGATGAGCAATTCGCCTCCCAAGGTTAAACGGACCGTACTCTGCGATGTTGCGCTACAACCGCAGAGCGACGATGAACTCAAGGTAGGATTTTGTTTTTACAGAACAGAGCAGTGGATGACGGAGAAGAAGAGTAAGAAAATCAATATATTTAATTTGATTTTCGCAGGCCTTTATATAGGCTGTGAAGAGGCATATGTTCAGGAACGGGTACTTCTGTTTGAATTGCAACGGCTGTGACTGTTGAAAATGTTGCGACCCTTTACCAACAGATACTTCCGTTGGCGTTTGCGCGGCCGAATTCAAAAAATAACTGTTTTGCTGGGCAGCGGCCCATTCGCATTTGGAGGCCCAATCGATCACGAGACCCCAAGAGCCCCAAGGCCCAAGGCCCTTATCTTTGACCTTTTTAATTTAATATGAAATATATGCATGCTTTGTTCATGCCATTGCCTCTTTCCTTCATCTCTTCTTTCTTTTGTAATAACATCTCATGCCTTAATATAAGTAGTGGCATAGGTGCTAGTTTTCCCCGATGTGGGACTAAATGATTTTGCCAAATTTTTTTGCTTTAACCATTTATTCATTTTTCCAACAAAAGTTTCTCCTGAAGTTTTAACTGTGTACTCAAAAGTAAGGCTATAACATTAGTTAATGTGGTACATAATGAGGTAGCATCTGCCGACTGAGAGCTTTAATATATAAATAATAATTTCATCTTCATGCGATAAGTGTGGTATAAGAGCAAGTGCGGATCTGACTGCAAATGTAATGGCTACTCCTGGGATGTTAATTTGACGATTAATTAACTAAGTTGTTTTCATCGGTAATTAACTGTTGTGTTTTATATGGTTGCAGTTTGTCACGACCCAAAATCCAATGTTCAAAAATTGACATCAAATACCTCACTTGTATTCGACTGCCGAAGATTCAAACATCGAACTACAGTCGGATAGAGCTTATAACAACATTAGATGAATATAAGAAACAGCGGAAACAAAATGAATATCATGCATTACATCATAGATACAACATCATCATAATATCCATTACAACATCAGAGTATCTTTATACATATATCACAACTTCAAATGGAACATCACAATAGAATAATAAGTGATCATATGCCAAAAAATCTTCAAAGGAATGAAGCGATAGTGAACTTTCAAAACTAAGCACCTTGAGATACAAAAGCTTCCAAAATATCTCTAAGACAAAAGCCTCTAAAAACCGTAGCCTCCAAACCAAAAAAAACTTCAAAATACAGCTAACACCAAAACACGGAAAACCTGCTACTAGGCTGTCCGTGTGGAAATTATGGGCATCCAGAGTTTAGAAAGAAACAATAAACTCCGGCTCAGTCATGAGACTGGTATGAGTAAACAAAAACGGTTGCTTTTAAATAAAACAAGATTTATAAAAGAAAATCCGGTATGCTTTTGGAAAATGAAACTACCATAAGACCTCCCGCCGCGCACACACAATGCAATCGCAGAATTGGAGGAGATTTCTTCTTACGATAGTCAAATATGCTTGATACAAGAAAAATTCTTTGATTTTATCACTAGTGCATAGTGTAGAAAACCATTTCGAAAGTATAATATTAATCTTAGCCAGCATACCACCATTACTGTATGCCTACTATAGCTACCATGTTTTGTGGCAGGTTACCGCCATGCTGCATGGCAGGTTATACAACTAAAACCGTACAGGGCGCGTATTGTTTTTTTGGATTTTCCAACAAATGGTCAGCCTAAGGAACTTCCTACTGCCACATGGGTACGCCTCTGGAGGGACGTCCCGAGAACTTAACCAGTTCTCTGCCAACACAAGGTTGGGTTACCTCTGTAACTAGGTAACTACTACACGACTATGCCATTCCCCGATCGTTTGCGACCTTTATCCGAGGCCCTCTACCACAAAGCAACAACCACACGGTAAATGAGATTGCAGCAACCACATAGGTTAAGTATCTGGGCTCCATACCATTATACCACCTTTTCCAGAAGGAAATGACATACCCTAAAGGGTGCGACCCTCGTAACCTTGCAGCATCTTTCCTGTTTCGACCATTTCCGGAGGGTGAGGTCCGATGAGGTCTCGTCCACAAAGCTACGCTTTACACGAAAGCCATGCTTTGATCATAAATGATCAACAAATGATCATCAACACGCAACAGCACTTAGCATGCCACACTACTAAATTGGGAGTATATCGCTGATAACCTTCAACTACATAACCTCTGAGCTCGTACGTCTCAGAGAAGGGTGATAAGCTAAGACACTAAATTCTCCGCCACCAACTGATATGTATTTAAAAGAAATCTACTTTATATCTCAAGGTGTAGTGTCAGACATACAACCATATAAGTCTGTTCCGGGTTCGAACAGAACCGAAGGCACTTCGTCCAATAAAGGAAGAAGCCCTTGCAAATCCGGGTATCCACAATTCTGATCGGACTCCCCATCACATATGGAGATCTCTATACCGGAGCAACTCAGTGTAGAGGCATTCGATAGGTTATCCTATCGTTTTCGAAGACACCGTTCTTCAACACCGTCTTTAAATGCTATTAATTTCGTCGAATCACTATTCGGAATGTGTTATATGACACAAAGGTCCTCTCCCGGCTAATCCGAATAGTTGGCGCTCAATTTTAAAACACGTGGGTGGATCAAACACAAAGATTCACATTCAAAGTTCGATGTAGGTTTCGGATAACTAACCGAAATCCGACTCCCTGTCGCATCGAAGTTTAAATGCCGTTTTATGGGCAAAAGGGTTTTCACATACATACAGAAATAAATCACAAATCACAGTTCAGCACAAGCAATTCACATCATACAGTATCACAATCACAAACAGAAATGTCAATCCAGTACACAACATTTGGTAATAGTCAATCATCTTTAATTAAGGTGAATGTGATTTAAATGAATTAACCACATAATTATTTTTATTAATTATTTTAAATTAATGATTAATTATTCTTAATTATAAGTTAATTAAATCTTAATCAACTTTATAAATAAATTATTCTTTAATTAATTATCTTAATTAACTAAATTCTTAATTCTTAATTATTAAAATTTTAATTACTTTATTAATTAATTATTCTTTAATTAATTAATTATCAATTACAAAGTAATTACAAATCATTAATCGTTTAATCACTATTTAATAAATAAATTTGTTTTTTAAGTTAACACTTTGAATACTTGATTAACTTCTTAATTATTTACTTAAGTTAAATTTAAAACAACTTTATTTAAAAAATATAAATCTGAAATATCTTTGAACTTCATTAATTTCAAATAATTATTTCAATACCATTTACTTCACATTCCACTTAACCAACTATCATCTTTTTATAAAGAATGTTTAGAAATTTAATTAACTTAGATCGTTAAAGTTTTAAACCAGAAATCATATTACTCGATACACGCTTCGAGTTTTACCCGAGAGAACTTCCTGTTTGCTTCGAGTTTTCTCAAAACTTACCCGTACACTTTAGAATTTTCAAAACTTGAATTTTTCTAAGTAATTTTTTTTTCTACGCTACGCACCAACATTCTACTCGAGTTAAAACTTGAGCTACCACACGACCCCCCCTCCCCGATGCTCGCTTCGAGTCACCCCTTTCTTCCCAAAACCATCAGCACTGATACAACGACAGCCACGTGCACGTGCACCGTTGAAGCCGTCACCTCCGGCCTCCAACATCACCACCAACAGACCACCCTCGATCCCCTCTTGCTACCCAAACACAAAGAAGCTCAGATTAAACTCGAAAACAAAATCGAGTTACCTCGATCAAAATAGGCACAGCGGCCATCACCAGAAAATGGCCTCGCCCCACCTCCTCTGGCCATCGAAGGCCACAAAAACTTGACCGAGGCTTCGCGAACGTCAGACGCCGCGATTGGTCGGTGTCAGGAAGTCCGATCACCCAACGACGACGCAACACCCTCTTTTTCAATTGCGAGCAGAAATGGATTTTCAACCCTAATTCGATCTCGAATCAACAATATAATGATTTATAAATTCAACTTGCATTTTTCTAAGGATCTCAAACCCTCAAGCTAGCTGCGACGATGATCATGAGGCCCATAAACGCTTAGTTCATCGGAATTTTACAAAATCAAAATTTCTGATCAATTTAAAATTTCTCACTAAAATCTGTATTAAAAATTGAGATTTAACTTTCAAAAATCGTTATTTTCAATGTCGATTCAAATAGCATTACTGAAATTTAAATTTATGATATTCAAATTCTTGCCTAATTTAGATTGTGACTGTGTTTTCACAGTTTCCAAAAAAAAAACCATATTGCTTTGCTTTGATTTATTACTAAAACATAATGCGTGATTAAAAAAATACTTTGTTTTGTTTTTAATCCAATTTCAGAAGAAAATAGAGAGAGTGGGGTTTGAATTTGCCATGGGTTTACTCTGTAAACCAGAGGCTAAGAAGAACAGGAGTGGAAATCCTATATATATTCATACCCAAGCAAATATACACATACGCAACCATTTGTTCACATGCTAAGGTTTTCAACATCATTCAGGCATGCATACGACAACAAGAAATTGAATCAAACAGAAGTTCACTCGCCTGTTGCCTGAGAACAGAAAGCTCCTGACTATTTTTAAAATAAGGATGGAAGCCTGAATATTTTTCCTACTTTAATCTTGAAGTTAAATCTGCAAAGTTTGTTAATAAAAATCTTTGCTTAATCTCTGTTGTATCCATTTGCTTACTTCATCAGTAACACACAATATTCAATTTACTTACAGTTTTGAATTTAATGCAACAGAGAATAGGGTCTGCAGCTTGAAACCCAGAAATTTGTTTAGTCTTTAAACTTGATTTCTTTCCTGCAACTGATTGATATAATTTTCTTAAATTCTTGCTTTATTACTGATTTACAAATTCAATTTTTTTAAAATAAAAGTTCACTTGCCTTAATTTACTTCAGAGAATCCCTGCATTGTTTCTGGCCAAAATTGAAGCTGTGTTTATACTAATCTGCAGTTTGAATTTGTTTGTGTTAAAACTTGATTTTGAAATTACAAATTCACTTAACTATGAAGTTTAAAGTTTACCTGAGAGATGGAATGTAAAACTACTGCTTTGTGTTGGAGATGATTCTCAGATTTTAGATTTTTGAATTCAAGAGGAAGTTGCATTTTTTTTCTTCTTACTGTTTTCTTTGGTGTTGAGATTTGTGATGCTCAAAATCTTTTTACTGTTCTTTCAGAATTTTGAGAGGCTAAATAATTGAAACAAGGAAGCTGAAAAGTTTTTATGATTTTTAATTTTTTTTTTCAATCAACTATATTGAATGCCACTTGTTAAAACCAATCATGAGATCTCTGCACTTGTAAATCTTTACACCATCTCCCTTATGCATGTTTAACACTTGTATTTTTACAAAGACAAAAGAATTTTTAAATATTTTTTAATATATATATCATATTCACTTTATTAATAATTATACCCTTTATTCATTTGTATATATACAATGTTAAAAGAAGAAATGTTTCTAACAAATCTTTACATTATATATAAGTTACACATTTATGATTTTAAATGCAAATTATTTTTCTAAAACATTTATTTTAAATTTAAACTGAAATTCAAATTCTAATTCAAACTTAAATAAAAAATCCATTTGTGTCTATTTATATACTCATACATATACGTACAATTTAAATTCAATTTCAATATATACATTCAAATCTACTCATATATGCAATATATATATATATATATAAAATTTAAATTCAAATGATTTTTAAAAAATTTATTATTTCAAAAATTTTAAACTCAAAAGAAATTGTAATTTTATTCATGCAAATTATCACTTATTTTATTTGTTTGAGACTTTCAATTTATTTTCAAATTAAATTCCAAAAGTCTAAATATATTACCAATTTAAATTGATAAATGTTGGGATGTTACACAGTTACAAGAGAAATAAAACTATGTTAAAGAGAGAGGCTCCACTTCAGGAACTATCATCCTTGGTGTAGCTCCTCTTAAAGGGTACTTAGGGGGTACGGGTTGGCCTTGTTGGCCTTGCCTGACTAATAGCATGTGAGTACGGGCCTTAGGGGATACGGGTTAATCATATCTATTGATACACAGATGATAAATTCATAAGGAAAGATTTGTAATGGTATGTTAAATTAATGTTGATATATTGATTATATCTATTTCATTTGTTTTTTTAATCTCGGTATAAAAATAGATTCATACAACTTGATAAATTATTATTTTCTCAAGTCTTTGGTTATTGTTTATATAAGTAATGAGTATTCCTGAAACTGTTAAATCGTCTTTGCAAAAAATTGTAACGTTAAGTATTACCTCTTACTAAGGATTCAAAATATTTGGGGGACACATCCATCATTCCAGTCAACAAATCTCTTTCAATATGCCCAAAAAATGGAATGTTTTGTTGTTTGTGTATTCTCTTTTAGTCTACCTATTTCTTTTGCCAAACTTTTCACAGGTCAAACAGTCAGTAGTAGATAATACATTAAGATAGCTTGAATTTGCAACCGAAAGATTTGGTAGTGAGAATGTGATTGGTGAAGGGGGTTATGGGAATGTTTATCGGGTCAAAAAAGAAGAAGATTACTACTGGTGAGAATTTCTTTTGTTTAATGCCAGCTTCATATATTAGTGCATGATTTTCCTTTTCCAAATACATAGTTTCCTTCCATCTACAATTAGAACAACAAATAACCATTATTAGCAAGTTTTTCATATAAGACAGCAAATAGCTTGTTTCCTTGTGCCAATTTTTAATTTAAAATTTTGATGTTTTTCGGTAATTCTTTCCATTGTACTTTTTCACCAAAAGTTTGACCTATGTTTGTAACTTGAATTATGCGAAATCTATAACCATATCACAGTTATTGAACCGCCATATATTAAGCACATGATGTGACCTGCAGCTATTTTTGTAATTTGTGAAATAATGCAGTCTAGTTTAATACCTTGCTGCCATACTTTTTGTTTGTGAAATAATGCGGTCTAGTTCAATACCTCTACCCACCCATGAATTTGGACCCATGCCTGCACAACGATTGATTCATATGCTTTTTTCTAGTCATTCAAACTATTTTTGTACTATGTTACAACTGATTCTTCTATGCATGCCCTACGAACTTCGGATGTGGTAACTTCATTAATTTCATCCTTTGAATTTTTATATTTTTATCAAGCTCCACAACGAGGTCACCAAACTATGTGATGATGACTGACATAATTTTGTGAGTTAAGATCAAACAACGCAGGCTGCTGAGTAGGAAGAAAACCATGGTTTCGATATAACTTATTTTTGAGTGCAAAAAGTAAAATCGACATAATACAACATAGCTAAGAATTACACATGATTTTGTCATATGGTGGACTTGTGAACTTGTGGCCTCGGTCAATAGAATTATGTCTTTGCAATCCAATTTAATAGCAATGCAACTTTCCTTTTACGAAAATATAGTGTACTGGGTGTATATTTTTATTCCTATGCTGACGAGAAGGCAAAGGAAGAAAGTGTAAGACTCGGATAACAAGAGCACGATCAACTCACTGAAAAACGTCATCGTGATCTAGTAGTTCTCCATGTTACTGTTCATTTTAACATCCACTATTACGCATTCCTTCAATTTATAATTGTTTTAAATATTTGCAGACTTTACAACCATGTGTTATTGCCAAGGTAAAGTAAAAGATGGAACTATGTTTATTCTTTAGTGAGCATCATATAAAGCTCAACAATTTCATAAGGTATAAAGAGAATTGTTTACAACAACAACAACAATAATAAACTATGTTAGATAGAAATCAACTAAGTTAAGGAGATGGTTGGGGTAGCTTTAGTTGTTTAGTGTTTGGGTCTATGTGATGAAGTCTGGTCGTGGGAAGGAGTTACTGATGGGATGTTGTTTCCGGTGCTGTGCTATTGAAGTTCATGCAAGGGAGGGTGTTCGTTTGAGCTTGATGGCTTGGTGTAATATTGTTATGGTTGTAGCAGTGTGTGGAGGAGTGTTTTGGGTAGTGGTGTTCTGTATTTTGTGTAGCTATTTGGTGGAGGTTGATTTTTGCACTTTTGATGATGATAGTTATTATGAGGAGGTGGTTAAGGATGGTTTGCAAGTACACCGATTGCTAAAGTAATTGGATATCATGTAGAAGATTGTATGAATAAGTTGCATGAAGTTTGAAGAGGCTAAAACGTTCTTTCTTAGACAATGAATTAAAACACCTATGCTAATTCTCTTGCTATTGTTACTGTTAATAAGTATGGTCAATAATGATGCTAATGCCTTTTCTAATATTAATTTCAATAGTAATGCTCTTGCTATTCTTATATATGTTATACTTAATTATGCATGTAATTCATACATTATCAGTACACGTCAATTATCAGGACATGTATCTAATTCTAACTGTTGACCGTTATACTTGTCTATAGGTAATTAGCATTTTCGAAGTGAAGAACAACTACACCAATGAATTTTCGGTAATTAAGCCATGAATAAGACTATAACTGTTATATATTATAATATTTTGTTCGTACTAGTTATGTATACTTGTTCGTAAACAGTTGTGATAGGTGAATTCACTTATTTTTTCAAAATACTGTTATTTAAATGATTATATATATTATACTTGATTATGCGATTAACGTGTTTTTTCAATTATTTGGATATGATGATTATCAATATTAGTTTGAAAACGATAATTATGTGATTGATTGTTGGTTTAATATGGTTATTATATATAAGTGATTGTTGGAAGTGATACAAGCCATTAACAGTAAATATTTAAAATGTGTTGTACATCAATCAATAAGTTTTTCAGCATTTCCACTACAAGGGGAGGGGGGATTTCCGACGGCTGAAAACCGTCGGCGGCCGTCGGAAGCCGTCGGCGGCCGTCGGAAAAAGCCGTCGGAAATGAAGGCGTCGGGAAGCAGTATTTCCGACGGCTACCGACGGGTGATGCCGTATACATTATCGACGGTTTCCGGCGGTTTCCGGCGGTTTCCGACGGCTTCCGACGGCCGTCGGAAACCGTCGGAAACCGTCGGAAATCAGGCCAATAAGCCGTCGGAACCCGTCGGAAACCGCCGGAAAATTTCGACCAATAAGCCGTCGAGAGCCGTCGGAAGCCGTCGGAAACCTGTTGTTTTTTTTTAAAATCTGCTGCAAATAGAGCCTTCCAACCACATTTCTCTTCCAAACACTACAATATCAATACTGCACAATCAAATAAACAATAATCCAACCAAACATGCAAACCAATACTCCAAAATATTCAATAGACACAGAAATAAACTAAATTAGAATAAAAATAAAATACAAAATATACATAACATTCCAACATTAACAATAATACTAACAATAACTGTTCTAATCATGCATATCCTGATACAGCTACAGAACCAAGTGTATTATACATAATTATACATATCAACAATTAATTGTTCCTTCTACCAAATCATTGTAAACTAAAACTAAACATACCTGCACGAACGAATTAGAAAGCAATGAATCAATCTGCCCCAGATCCAGAGCCAGCCGATGAAGGGAAGCGGCCACCAAACTGCTGCATGTACTCAAATAACTGTGCCGTCTGCATGGCCTGTTGGCGGTTCTGCTCCTCCAACTGCTGAACTCTAGTCTGTAATTCTTCTATACTTGCTAGCTCGCTCTGAGGTCTACTCCGCCGTCTCCTACTCTGACTACTGGACTGCAATAATTGAAAAATAAATAAAATCAAAGTTTATTGTTTTGAAAAGGTAAGAATATCATATTTTAAGTATTTTAAGAAAAATTAAATTATTTACCGCTAAATTGCCAAATCCGTATCGTCGACCATGCTCTGGTGGACTCATAACGGACTCAAAAATAATGTCCTCTTCATCGGTCGTCAGCTGCTCTCGACCCGTATCAGAAAGGAGTTTCTGTCGCTGCTCCATAAACATCTCCTGCATTGACAAATTAATAATATCATATCTTATTTCATAATAATTTGACAACTAAAACAATTACTAATACTGAATAAAATGAAATATGCTTACATGGCTTTTACTGGATTTATCGTCCTGCCATGTGTACGAAACAGTCCCGTCTGGATTAACATGCTCAACAGCATGCGTACGGGTGAACACGTCCATATAGCTGACAGGACCATGTGCCTCGGCTTCCTGAAGTTGATTGTTACATACAATTATTATACATTTAAAATCATATAGCATAAACTATTTACATTTATTATTCAGTAATTAAATTTACCAACTCCTGCCGATACTGCTGAAACGACTTCGATCCTCCGCGATGAGTAACGGGATTCTTATTTCTATTTGCAGAGTTTCTATCTGACTCTGCCTGTACATTCAAAATTTGATACATTATTTTTCAATCACGTTAAATTAATAATTGAAAAAAAATTAGTATACTTGCCTTCGCCTCGTCCGTCTCCCAGTAGCTCAACCAAGCTTGCCACACGCTCTCCCCCATCCACCGTGGTCTCTTCCCGGATTTCTTAACCTCAGATATCGTGTCTCTGTAGTTCTTTCGCATCTTCCTCATCCAGTATGCTCGTGCCAGCTGCATATCATCTGTCTGGATGTCTATCTCAGCCTGTGTTAAAAAAAGATTACACTTTAAACGATAAACGGTAGAAAAACGACAAAAACGAATTAAAAATGGAAAACATAAAAATTACACATACTAGGACATCCTGCCATATGCACTCTATGATGTGCGGAGGGATGGTATCCCACTTTGGCCAGCACGCACTCATCCTACTACGATATGCTGCTCTGGAGACGTCCAACACTACCTTAGTGGGTAGTAGCTCGAACCCCCTGTTTTTAAGTACGATACAGATAAGTACATACGTATAGTATAGAAAAAATAAGATGATGAATAAGATTTAATTTTTACCCATCTGCTTTGGGGGCTAACGTAACAACTGGACGGTGTGGCGCTTGCGATGGGCCACTGCCATCGCCTCCTGAAGAACGGGAAGAGCTCCTCCCTCTATGTGACATAATGATAAACCTGTGACGTTTACACATCATTATATAAGAGAATAAAAACATGATAATGAAATATATTTCATATGAACATGACATCAATGGTATAAATTGCTTAATTATAATGACTGAAATGTAAATAGACATGTAAGTTTGTTATACCTGATTCATGATGGGTGTACTCTTCCTACGATAAGCAGAGTTCATTGCATTTTTAATAAAAATTGCTAAATAAATGACAAATTGAAATAACATAAAACAATAGTAAACGGATTTAGTTTCATAGTTACATCAATTTCATAATACATCAAGAATTCAACATAGTTACATCAATTGCAAAAAAACAGATTCAAATTTATATCAGTCATCATCGTCTTCTGATTCAGATTCGGTCTCGTTTTCGACGATATTTTCCTCTGCACTGTCAAACGCTTTTACCATGAGGTAAAGAAAACGCTCGTGTTTCATCCATGCAATATGGACATGCTAGACGACCGGCAGTACTCCATCCCGAAAGCATTGCATAGGCAGGAAAATCACTTATAGTCCACAACAAAGAAGCAAACATACGAAAATTTTTCTTCTTTGACACATCGTATGTTTCTACTCCTTCGTTCCACAGTATTTTTAACTCCTCAATCAACGGTTGTAAATATACATCGATTCCTTGTGTCGGATCGTCGGGGCCAGGAACGACAACAGTAAGAAACATATATTGCGTTTTCATGCACATCCATGGAGGTAAATTATACGGTGTGACGATAATGGGCCAGGATGAATATTTAGAACCAAATTGAGAAAATGGAGAAAAACCGTCCGTACATAATCCTAATCTAACATTTCGACTCTCCGCTGCAAAATTTGGATACGTTTTATCGAAATGCTTCCATGCTTCTCCATCGGCCGGATGTGTCAACGTACCCTCTTCCTCCGTTCTCACGCTATGCCACCTCATATTAGACGCAGTTACAGAAGATGCGTATAATCTTTGAAGTCTTGGAGTTATGGGTAAGTAGTGCATACGCTTGTACGGAACTTCCTTACCCTTCTTTTTTCTTGGTTTGTATCTCTCCTGGTTACAAACTTTACAATTTCTAAGGTTTGCGTCTTCTTTCCAAAACAACATGCATCCTTTTAAACATGTATCTATTTTCTGATACGGTAAACCAAAAGCCGACATAAGTTTTTTAACTTCGTAGTGATTTTCACACATTAGATTATCGGGCGGCATATGTCTTTTTGCAGCTTGTACAACAGCCGTAAACCCAGCTTCAGTGATGTTGTATTTTGACTTCATCGCAATGTATTCTGCGATTACTGACAGCTGCGTGCCGCTTTTACAACCATCCCAAATAGGTTTTTTAGCTGCATCTAGTAAATCATAAATTTTCTTAGCTTCAATATTTGGTTCTTCAACATTTACATCATCGTCGTCAACTTCAACCATAGGAAACATTGATCGTGCTGCATCTTCGACCATATTTTCTATACGGGTCGTTGAAACTATTTCGTTAACGACACTTTCAGACTCTACAGAAGTATTTGCTACAACTTCTCCATGCCGATCCCAAACATAATATTCGGGTGTGAAACCGTGTTGGCACAAATGAACTTTCACAATATCTGGTAACAAAAACTTCAAATGTCTACACCTACTACACGGACAACGAATTTCTGGATCGTTTCCGTTATTACTTAAGGCGAATTCAACAAACACGTTTATACCGTTATAAAAATCTTCTTTTATTGAGCCCCTCATTCCTTTTCTTTGGTACATCCATCTCCTTCGATCAACAAAATAATCAATCATTTTTCCTATTTGACAAAATGAGAAGTTCAAAATTTAATATTTATTTTGAAGAATACACATTCGAAAAAGATTATTTTCATGTTCGTATAATATTTTGAATTTAAAGAACAACTTCACAAATTTAAAAATATTTTCAAATAGGGCACATTTCATTTTTTAACGTACGTAACGATTAAAAATATATAATTTTTTTTCATTGGTCAGACATCCTACCTCCCATTACAAACACAGTAAGCATTTACATTTCGTATATTACTTCGTCCCAAACGATTCAATAAAATTTCGGCAGCATTTCCCTTTTGTTCCCTGCATTGTACACAAATGCGTGTACGCAGGAAACAAAAAAGAAAAGTTAGGGCGAAATTTTATGAACCGTTTGAGACGAAGTAGTATACAAAATGTAAATTCTTACTGTGTTCATAACTTGTCCAATACAGGGACAAATCCGACAAACATTGTACCAGATGAATATAAATGGTCGTTTTTCGAAAAAAACGACTATTTATACAACGATCATGTACAACACTCGTCAGACGGGGCCAAAAACTCTCTAAGGGACATTTGTCGGTTAACATGCGCGCATTTTACTCAAAAATACAGTTTTACTCACTGTTCACATTTATATATTAATTTCACACATTTATTCGACGTATTACGCATCAACTTAGGGCTGGTTTAACATTTTGTCATTTTTCAATACACACAATTATAATTTAGAGTAATGCATTTTTTTTGTGTCATAAGTAAAAACGTGCACAATATAATACTCCTAGTTCATTCAATCATTTTATCTTATTCCAAATAACGTATACAATCGTCGAATCAAGGCATACACAACAAAATACATATACATGAACATGCACAAATTATACGTGTTTATCACAATTTCACGATAAAAGATGAAATTGGTATACCATGTGATGCTATAAACCGTTATTACGCTAGTGGAAACAATTGCAATCATTAATTCGCCCTAATTTATCAATTTATGCAAATCTATAATTAGGGTAAAAACTGAATTTTTCATAAAAATAAGAGATTATACCTGAGATTAAGAGTACTGAAGCTTGATTAGAGTGCGTTGGAAGATCCGGAAGCTAAAAATTAGGGATTGGAAGCTTAGGGGTTGAATTTGGGGGGTTTTTTGGGTTTTTTTCGTATGAAATGGAGGAGGAAGAAAGGGCTCGGCTGGCTGGTATAATCGCAAATTTGCGACGGCTTCCGACGGCCGCCGACGGCCCGTCGAAAGCCGTCGGAAAATGGCCGTCGGAAGCCGTCGGTCTTGGCTGTCGGTATTCTGCCTTTTTCTTGTAGTGTTCAAAGCTGCTACGAGAACAAATACAATGTACAAAAAAAATTGTAGCAGAGGAAAAGTGCGACAAAAAATATATAGTAGGACAGATAAAATGCAACGAAAATATTATAATAGCTTAAAAAACGCTACAGAATTTTTTTTATATAGGGTTTTAGAAATGCGACAATATGTTTTTTTTGGTAGCGTTTTCTACAACACTACTAAAAATTTCAAACATTTAGTTGCATGTCGTGTCGATGCGTTTACCGAAACCCTACTAAAAGTTTTGATAGCGTTTTTTCAATGCTAGAAATGACTTTTCTATTGTAGTGCGGACTTCACGATTATTAAGGCCATTAGTCTAGAGCGATGATTGTGAGGTCCAAAAATCAAGTGCAACCAATGATGTGAAACGGCGATCAACCAATACCAAAAGATAGAATCTCTAGAGTATTCTAAGTATGGATTAATGCCCTGCCAAGGCAGAGGATCGGTGCCTATCCCTTCCCATAGGGGATCTGTGCCTATCCCTTCCCATATGGGATCGGTACATATCCTCAATTTTTTCCCTAAACTAGGTAAGAACGGTATAAAGCGACAATGAAGGCCCTATGAGGCTATGTTTCAAATCTCAAGCCGTTTGGAGTTTGTATGTGCAAGTTATGGACAAATTACTTCAACTAAGAAAGAGACCGGTATAAAAGGGATCGACATGTTTTAGTCAAGCAAGTAAAACTCAATGGAAAACAGTCAATATCTTAAATCCATAAATGTAATGCATATGAAATTTTATGAGCAAGATGTCGAGACCTTAGAGAGCCTACCTATGGATCGTACATCAAGAGGATGAAGAAAAAGAGAATGGCTTCTTCCCTCTTTGGGATAGGCTAAACCCAACTTTATAGAAAATATCGATCAATATCTCAACCTCTACAAATCCAATTGACTAGAAACATGGAGGACAAGCTAATTACAACACATGGAACACTCTATAGGGATCGCATATTATTTGGAGCAAGTTGAAGGGATCCGCACCTATCCCTCTATAGGGATAGGCTATAATCTGCCTTCATAACATATTGCAAAAAAGATTGATCAATAACTCGAGTTCTACTAATCCAATTGGCGTGAAACTTAGAAGCTAAGTATAATACAATAGGGAGAAGCTCCCTCAGGGATCGCATTGCATTTGAAGGAGATTGGAGGGATCGGTAAATATCTCTAGAAGGATCGGCAGAAATTAGAATTCAAGCAACACTACTTCATGGAAAATATGATATGTCACAAACCGTCCGTCGGAATTGCATAAAATTTTGGCAGTAAGTAGCTAGCATGACGGGGGCACCCCTCATAGGGATTGTAGCCCATTTGGAAACACTAACAGGGATCGGTACAGATCCCTATTGTGGGATTGAATAAGCTTGGAAATTTTAGGGTGGCCTCGTCTTGGTCTCCCGAACCTTCTTTCAAAATTTCAGCCCGATCTGTGCACGTCTTTCCTTATAAATACAACAAGCATGACATTAGAAAAAGGATCTTCTTTTTTGCTTCTCCTAATCTTCAACCTGGGTTACACTTTGTCGATTTTATACTTGGATTTCGGATTGTTACTTTAAACAAATATCATTATAATAAAAAAGATTATTTGGAAGTAGACGTAGGTTGGAGTTAGCCGAACCACTATAAATCTTATCTTTTTTTACTCACTTTCTGATTGTTTTTATTTATTCTTCATTTATTTCTCTTCATATTCCTGTGATTGGATTGGATATTGGTACTTTTACATAATTGGGTGTTGGTGGTCAATTTTGATGCTAACAATATTATTCAATGTATTCGATACTTGTCCAAAGCAATTTTATAGATAGTCGCCTCTAACTAGCCCTATTCTCTGGATTAACATATAGTATTACCCAGTAATACCCTTTGTTAGTGTGAGTCTCGGGGTAGGAATTTCAACTATAAAGTACATGTGGGTCAAAGATTATCGAATCACTATAAAAATCTTTTGCCTCCATGTTCTTTTTCAATTATTTTTCTGTTATCTACTAGATCTAGGTCTTATAATTTCCATGCAAATTTTATTTGGGTATTGATCCAATTTGGGCATCAACATTCAAAAACATATGGTAAAAGTTTTATTAAGGTTAAAAAAGGACTTCATATTGGAGCAAAAAAATCAGATAAGTCGACATGCTCACTATTGTCGGTCGACAACAAGTGGTCAACCGTTATAGTTAGTGGCAGTCCGCTAGTAGATGATTTTTCTACACATGTTGAACCTCAGCCTATGGCCTAGGTTTATAGATTTCTATATGTTATTATATATAATAGTATATTAGTTGGGAAAATAGTTCTATAATTCTTGATTTAGGGATGTACGAGATTATTTAGATATGTATGTAGGCAATTTGGTCCAAAAAGAATTCATTCAGCTAATTCGGTATTCGACATAAGGAAGTTCAATCACGAGTGATACTTACATGAGGTTCCTCGGTGGATGCACAACAATATTGGTGGATGCTTGGAGAGGTGCATAGCTCAACACTAACGGGAGGCACCTCGATGCATAGGACTATTAGGATGTGACATTGTTATTAGATTCCCGACACGGTGGAATAAGTGGCGTTACCATTGAGCTGGGACACAGATGTAGCGGACACTAAGTCTTCTTTAGTGCAATTTGGCATTGCAGGCTTTTCCTAATGTATAAGTATGATATGTTGTAGTCATAGTTTGGGTAATGTAGTCCTACGAGTGATGTCCTATGCGATCTTATGTTAGAAGCAATCCCAGAGGTTATTAGTCCGATCCAGCGTTATTTTATGGTTCGATTAGTTGTTCTACCTTATTAAGCAACTCACAAAGACAAGTAGAAGACCCTAGGTCACATAGGTTATAAATGAAGCCAGTTGCATGTGATCACCATATACTAATGATGCACCTCATTCACCACACTTTTGTCTGACCTACTCCATTCCGCTTTCCCGACCATAGAATGACAGGGCAACAAGTGTTTGGCCCAGATCTGGTAAATGGAGAGGTGAGCTTGGCATTGGTGTTGCTTATTTCTCTTTAGTACTCTCCCTGTAACCGTCTATCATAGTTTAGTGCTTATTATATTTTATGTTGTTATTTTATGAACCCTAAATCTTTGATTATATATTGATCCTGTGGCTTCTGGGAAGATATGACTATTTTCCATATTTATGTTTTACTGTCTTCGTTTACTTTTTTTTGGCAAAGATAGTAGGGTTGAATGTTCTTTTACCATGTTATTAATAACTAGAATAATTACAATTAATTAATATAAAAAAGAAATTACAAAGATAAAAAAGGAGACCAAAAAGGAAAAATAAGCTCTAATTAAGCATGTCCCTAAATTTCTACCATCAAAGTTGAAAACTGATAGGGAGAGCTCTGCATTGCCTTGTAAATTCCATGAGTGATTTCAAAATACAACTCCATCATGTTCTTACCTTTCGTAGTAAAGGTTAATGCAATCCTATCCATCCAAACACTATATGCAAAAACCTTAAGATTTAGCAGAAGGTTATATGAAAATGAATCCATCCATCTAGTTTATTTAAACAATAGTACCCACTCTTTCTTGCTATTACGATATGGAACAGCATACCTAACATTCATTTTAATTCTCTTCGAGAGAAAATAAGAGAAGAACAATAAAAAATAATTGTAGATTATCCTTAGGAAAGCTTTAACGAAAATGACAGGTTGTGGAGATTAGGATGCCTCTACATGCAAGATTACTTAGAGTATGTATTGCATTCCTTTAAACTTTCCATAAGAGAAGATTAAGCTTCTCTGAGGAAGAATTATTCCTAATTCTTCTGAACCAAGGGTATTTGATGAGCTCCTATTACCAAGAGAGGGCAGTGTATATAACACGGGGGAGTGAGATTTCATATCAGACGTTCAACATATTCATCTTTCTCAAGAAGGAAGAGGGGAGTGTTTGTGAATGTCTTAGACTATACCCTTGTAATCTTATCCTTTAATGTTTTATAACCCAATAGCTCATATTTCTTAGCATCGCGCAAGACCAAAAGTCACCTGTGAGTCGGTTTTGAGGTGTCCAAAGGTGCGGGTTCTTACACTAACTATTTATCTAGTTGAACTGGGAATGTCGAGAAAAGGGTGGTTTAGATGATTAAGCAACAGAGATGTGTAGGAGCCAAGCCAACACTAGAAGTATTTCCATTGTGCAGAATTAATTGATGTCGGTATATGTATTTACAAGGTTTATAACCATCTAGGTAGTTAAGACTCCGATTAGCCAATGAAGCATCTTCATATGTTTCTCTTGGATTTATAATTGCATTAATTATATTTCAAATGGACAATGGAATCACAGGGTTATTAACATAATTGAGTGCGTGGAATGTAATAAATTTTCAAATGAATGAATGAAATTTTTTTCTTTAAATTCATACGTTCTCATGCTCTTAATGTTAATAAGATAATAACGGATATCACTTTGTCATTAGAAAATAATGCTAAGGATGACTCTAATATCAACGATATATATTTTCGAGCCTCAAAATAGGGGATGTTACAACCTGGTATTCGAGCATGAGTTTTACGTAGAAACCATTAAGATTTTTGAAAACATATCCTAAATGAAATAGAGAGAATAAAGATTGGTGAATGGGATAAGTTACATTAATGCACTTGTTATTATATATACATATGCATAGGTATGTATATCAATCTATGCACTCCCTTACGTAGCTAAAGACCCGCTAAAACATTGATAATGCCCTACCAAAGAGCTTAGTGTACTTCGAATAATACAATTTAGTGATATTAAATAGTAGATGTACTTAAATTCCCATTGTTTTGTGCAACGCCTGCTAAATCAATGGTTTTTAACACTCACTTTAGCAACTTTAATATAAAAAGGTTAATTTAGCAAGTTCTCTTATAAAACCAAACCAACAAATTTTGGGTTATAATTCTAGGTTCAAGTGTTAAGCACTTAACATAAACAGAAATCTATTATGTTCACTAATTATGAGTAGTATAGATCATGATATTCTTTGGTTGTTTATATAACAGTAAATAATGTTCGTTGGACAAAGAATAAATCAACATCAGATATTTGATTTTATCTCCAATAATTTTTTTTGCACCTCCATTATTTTTCGATATATTCCAGCTTTACCCCATCTATAGATTTTTGGGTCTCCATCACTATAAAATCACAAAGTGCTTTAACTGCTCCCCTCTGTCATTGTAATGACTCATATTTTACATATCAGATTATCGTAATAATATTATTTTTAAATTCTTATTAGGTATTATGGGTATACAGTTTTAGGTGATGTGGAATATTGAAATTTCTGATCCTTAGTATTTTTGTTTAAAGGCTTTGACCCTAGATTTATTTTCCAACATTTTCTGTATTACGTATTACATCGATATACATGCATAAATAGGCATCAGAGAATTTCGAAGAATGGAAAATAACTTTGGTCATGAAAAAGGATATGAGCCATGCAATTAAATAATTGTTAAGATCAAACATTCTAGCCGCTCTTACGACTTAAAATCGTCCAAAAATAGCCCATCGGGGAAGAACCTTGGATTTAATGAAATTTGTACGGTTGGAACTGAAAACATGACGATTCATGCCATTGAAGAAACATTGC
Organism: Allium cepa; assembly: GCA_030765085.1. Classification (NCBI taxonomy): domain Eukaryota; kingdom Viridiplantae; phylum Streptophyta; class Magnoliopsida; order Asparagales; family Amaryllidaceae; genus Allium; species Allium cepa. Next base: position 837,261,500 of record CM060934.1, read on the forward strand.
AATTCAATATTCTTAGAAGCCATGCAACAATAAAACATGTGTTGGAATTTTGAAAAGAGAAGAAAAGTGGATGCATTAAAACACTAACCCTAACCCTGCCCTGTAAATACTCTGCTCATTACTATGGTCGCACATCTCATCTTTTCATTTATGTATCATCTCCTCCCTCATGAACTGACCTTCCATATCTCCTTTCTCCTCCTCTTTCTTAAGCAAACAAATATTGTTTTAGGAAAAATAAAATATCAGTCTCTTTATTTTCCCGAGAGCTACACAACCATGGCCATTGTTCGACTAGACTCTAAATTGGTGGCTAGAAATATTAAATTGGATGGAGTTGGTGATTGTAGTGGAGATCAAAATGGGAAACTGTTTGTGTGGGTTTTTTCACCTCGATGAGTGGATGACGGTGATGTAGATCAACTAAACCAAAAGTGGATGCAGTGGGGGAGACAAGCTTGAAATGTTTTGAAGGGAGAATGGGTTATATAACATTTTTCACATGGCTAAGGTCGGCAAAGATAGTTGCCATGAGTGGATGTTATCAGGTGGTGTAGTGCAGCGGTCGTGGGTGGCAATATTGGCGTGTAGGTAGTGCTTATATTAGAAAAGAATAGGAAAAAGGAAAAAAATGTATATGGGAGGCCATGGGTTGGCTGGCCATGGGTGACCGAGCTGTTGGCCGAGGCAGGCGAAGCTAAGGTGGCTGTAGACGGTACAGGTGCAAACATCAGGTGTTCAGGCTAGTTTAGCTACATGCAGTGTTGCTAGGGGTAGAGGAACGTTGATGATTTGGCCATGGAGTTTGCATGAGTTGGCTTTTATAGGAAAGAAGAGGAAAGGTTATGTGTAAGGTAATCCTGAAACTGATTATGAAAACTGTTAGTCAACTTAATTAAGGATTAGTTAGGTTAATTATTTATTTATATACATCGATTTCTTACATCGCCCATATCTTTTACGTATGGGAACCATTTTGAATGTCGTTTCTTCCATTGCGCTTGTATTGCAGCCCTCTTCAACATGACATAAGGTTTGAAAACATTTGTTGAGATTAGTGAAATTGTCTCTCATCGTATTATGATTGTTAGTATAGTGTAAAATTGGTTTTTTTGAAATGATTTTCAACTCAAATGCGATCTTTAATATATTTAAAACCACACCTAATTTTATTTTAAAGTGTTTTAAAATATTTTTAAATTGGATATCACTATATTATTATGGATGTACTATTTTTTCAAAATCGCTACATTTAGACTATTTTGATATGAATCTGAAATTGGATTATATGAATATATTGTACATGTTTTATGTATGCTATGTTGGTTGTATCTATGCTATGTCGGTTGTATGAATGCTTATTTTCTTGTTTAGTTAAAAAAGTTAATCAATAGGTGATATGATGTTTGGTAATATTCTTTACAATAGAGTTTACTGTATATAGGATAGAGTTCCATGCATATTTAATTAAATGCACAAATGCTGCAAACTCCAATGGGTGGTATAATTTGTAGAATAGTCCTAGGATGCATATCGATGGATCTCAAGGTAGAAGATGATGGACTTTGGCATGTGCTTCAGACTTTTGAATAGACGTTGGGCACTTTCACTTGATTTGTACTTAGCCATCTGGCTAAGTACACGACCAAAGTGGTGTATCGACCATTGTATAATGGTCAGTACCCATCACTATTTGTGATAGCCCATTTAGCCGATCTTTAACATGGACGATGAGAATGCTTCAAGGAGCGTGATAGGACAGTTTGTTCATGTGACTAACTCTTGATTTTGTTATTGCTCTATGATGAGTGATTTGGATTATAAAGCGATGAGGTGACACTTTGACATAATGTTCAAGACTTTGATGATGAAAAATTGATGTTTATCGTGTTATATCTCGATGAAGATGGTTCGATGTTGGCGGAGTCGTGATGTTGATCCACCAGGCAGGTTTGAGGAAGGAACTCGCCGATAGAACGTTGATGGATTCTATTGTGGAAAGTGGAACGTTAAAGGGTTTTACATTGATGAATGGAAATGGACGGAGAGAGAAAGGGCTCAACGACGTGTGCGAAGGATATTGATGCTCTTAATGTTTCCTTATGTACTCACAAGTGGGTTACTGCAACAATGCTCATTGGCTAGTTTGATTTTTTGCTCGAATCGATGAAAGGATCTGTATACCCTAGATCAATGTTGGGATCCGCTATCAACTATGGGCTGGTGTATGGTATATGAAGAACAAATGAATTTTCCTTTAATCACCAGTGGAGAAATGGTCATACGAGTTATCATATATCCAAAGCATATTGAGTGATAGTCAGGATTTTTTGATGGATGTTATTTTTTACATGCATCCTATACTTATTGCTTGTCTCTTCAGGAATGTCACATAATGTAGGTATCAAAGAGACTAATAACTAGACCCTCGATGTTGTGTCTAGATTTTTGTACACATTATGATGGTAGAAAATAATGGATTAGCATATATTATTATGTGCCAACTCTTTGAATGCATGGATTGGTCAGGTGTAATTTTTTATACCCTATGACCCATATATTAAATCGACGTTCATAGTATTTTGAGATTGTTTATCGCTCACATCAGACTGTTGTATGACTTAAGATTTTAAGCTTTGCTTCTTACTATCTTGTGTATTCTTAAAAGAGTAGGATACATATCAGATTTAGGTGGTATGCAGTACTATATAGATGGATAAGAAGAAGATGATGCTTTCTTATACTTATATTTGGGCTTATTATTGCTTATTCTACAATGCAATGCTGTGGAGCCCAAATTGTGTTAGCTATTTTATTTAAAGATAGCTTTTTGAGTTTATTTCCAATAGTATACTCTATTTTCGTTTGGTATAAGTGTACGAACCTTTGAATTTTAATAGTTATGGTTCATTTACTTATTATTACCTTGCCCTCTTTATATCTATGATTGATACTATGAGATATACGACAGGTTCGATGATTAATTTATCTACTTTACAACCCTTGACAACATTTTGTAGTGGCCGAGCACTGTTCTAGTGCACTATATAGATATATAAGGTGCTGGATGTGTAGGGTGGTCATCACATTTAATATCATAGGTTAGGTTGCATAAATGACCTAAGTTGATATCGCGATCCAAGAAAGATAAGGAGGAGTTATCCCTTAGACCAATTCAAGAATGTGTGTGTATATATACACTAGAGAGAGCATACTTGTGTTGATTCATAAGTTTTGATTCATGACACAAGCTTCAAAGAATGTACGACAACTAAGGCGACAAAAAGAGAATACCACACTACAAAGGAGACAAGACTACAATTAAGAGTTTAGTATGTATATTTCCTATATTGAGTCTTAGAATATTGTTAAAATCATTCCTCAAGTAGTCACACACACACACAAATGTTGTACTTTTAAAATTATACACATAAAAGAATTCACTGTGCAAATAACATCAGGTCGGCCGACCGACCTGTACCCTCGGTTGACCGACCCTGTGTTATATGCACAGATACACTCTGTTTTATATACGTTTTCAGACTCAGCTGACCGGCCCAGGTTTTACGGTCGACCGACCTGACAATAACGGCTACTTTCTGAAGAGATGCGATCATTTCATGAAGTGTAATGTCCTCTATTTCAAGAGATACGGACACAACTTTTGATTGAAACTCTTCATGAAAGATTGTAACTCTTCTATAACTATATAAACATCTTCAAATCACTTCTACAACCACCGATTCTTGTTTATAATTCTGAAATCTATTCTCTAACTATTCTCTGCAATTCAAAGCATTCGTACTCATTTAATGTCACTAGAATCCTTGTGTTTAATTCATATACTCCGATTCTACGTGATTATCTTCCTTCTAAATCTTCACACACATACATACTCTTGAGGATTTGATTATAGGAAGTTGTACTATCAAAAGAAAATCCGTGTTACTCAGAACACATTCGTCAAACTATTTGTATTAGAGTTGAAGTCCTCTTCGGCTGTTGAGACGGAAAATTCCTGTTCGGCTGCTCAGGTGTCGTATACCTATTCCTCCGGGTTAAGTGAGGGGTTTTTAGTTTAAATCCAGAGGATAGTCTGGGACTGGACGTAGAACGGGAAGTTCGAACCAGTATAAAAATTCCTGGTGTGCTTACTTTAATTTTTATTTTACTGCTATTATCAGTTTCCGCATTTATATATCATATTACACGATCCTTAGTACTACAAGTACACTTTCATTGGTATCAGAGCAAGGTCATCCTATAACCGTCACAAAGTTATTTGATATTTATTTCTAGTAATATGGCAACGACACAAACTAACGATTTTGGCACTAACACTAATACTAATTTCACAGAGGGTCAATCAACTTCACGACCTCCATTTTTTAATGGTATAAATTATAATTATTGGTCAACTAGAATGAGAATCTATATACAATCTAGTGGATTTGATATCTGGAATATTATACAAAGAGAGTACATAACTCCTACTGGAGAATACTCAACTTGGAGTAACACACAAAAACTAGATGCTACATCAAATGCAAAGGCTATGAATATTTTATTTTGTGCATTAGATAGAAATGAATTCAATAGAGTTAGCATGTGCACTTCAGGTTATGAAATTTGGAGAACACTTAAAATAACACATGAAGGTACAAACAAAGTTAAATTAAGCAAAATCTCTATGTTGAAAAATCAATTTGAAAATTTCAAAATGAGGCCAAATGAATCTATAAATGACATGTACTCTAGATTTCAGGATATTTATCATGCTTTATTATCACTAGAACAAATGTTTACTGATTTTGATGTTGTTACAAAAATCTTGAATTCTTTAACGGACGAATGGGAAAGAAAAGTCTTAGCCATTGAAGAAGCAAGTGATTTGCCAACATTAAAACCAGAAGAATTGATAGGTAATCTAATGTCCTACGAAGTAAATTTGCAGGCAAAAAGAAATGGAGCACAAGAAAAGAAAAATGTGGCTTTTCAAGCAGAAAAAGATGATTCCGACTCGGATAATGAAGATATAGCAATGATCGCTAAAAATTTCAAAAAGTTTTTGAAATTCAACAGAAATAAATTCAAGGGAAACAAAAATAATTCCAACAACATTTCTAACAGCAGCAAACCATCATCTTCAGCAATGGAATGTTATGAATGTCACAAGAAAGGTCACATGAAGAAGGATTGTCCAGAACGCAAAAAGAGCAATTTTAAGAAGGACAAAACCAAACGAAGAGCTTTTTCTGTCACTTGGGACGACACTGACTCATCATCCTCTTCAGAGAGTGAAAATGATAATGAACAAGCAAATGTGTGCTTCATGGCTTCATCAGACGATGTAAGTAATTTTACCTTTGAAGATTTAATTAAAATAAATTTTGAATTAGTAAATGTGGCAAAGCAACTTAAAAAGAAAAATAAGGAGTTGCAAAGAAAGTTAGATAGAACAGTCTTAGAAGTAGATATGCTGAAAGATGAAAAGAAAATATTAGAAGAAGAACTTGAAAATTCTCAATAGTCAAATTCTAATTTATCATCTCAAATTTCATCAATATCTGAAGAATTAGAAATTCAGAAAAATAAAAATGATGATTTACTTTTCAAAAATAATAGTTTAAACTCTAAAATTAAGGATTTAGAATTAGAAAAATCTAGTCTTAAAATAAAATTTGATGATATTTCTAAAAATGTATCTAACTTCAATAAAGGAAGAGAGAATCTTTCTAATATACTAAAAAATTCTCAATCCTCCAACAATAAATCTGGACTAGGATTTAAGAAACAAAATAACTTTGTTAAAAGTAGAATTAATGATAATATTAAGAAGGATATTAAGAAAACAGTTTACCCAAATACTAAAACCATCAAGATATGGATTCCAAAAACAAATAATGTTTTGATAAGGAATAAACATATCAAAATGTTCATGGAAACTGTTCACAATAACAAGAACTATATTTATAAAGGGAATTCTGAATCCGTATGGGTTTGGTTTCCTAAGATCTAACTCTTAGGACCCTAAAAAGAAACGGGTACCAACTTTTTATAAATGTTTTTACAGGTACCACATAAGAAGAGAGGAAAATGGATTTTAGACAGCGGTTGCTCAAAACACATGACTGGAAACAAAGAAATGTTGTCAAACATTATATACTCAAATGGAGGAGCAGTCACCTTCGGAGATAACTCAAAAGGATATATCATCGGCAAAGGCGATGTCAGTAGCAACGACAAGTCGCCATATATTCAGGGGGAGATTTACATTGTACTTCTCCATATTAATATTGTCATCAATCAAAAAGGGGGAGAATGTTGATTCATAAGTTTTGATTCATGACACAAGCTTCAAAGAATGTACGACAACTAAGGCGACAAAAAGAGAATACCACACTACAAAGGAGACAAGACTACAATTAAGAGTTTAGTATGTATATTTCCTATATTGAGTCTTAGAATATTGTTAAAATCATTCCTCAAGTAGTCACACACACACAAATGTTGTACTTTTAAAATTATACACATAAAAGAATTCACTGTGCAAATAACATCAGGTCGGCCGACCGACCTGTACCCTCGGTTGACCGACCCTGTGTTATATGCACAGATACACTCTGTTTTATATACGTTTTCAGACTCAGCTGACCGGCCCAGGTTTTACGGTCGACCGACCTGACAATAACGGCTACTTTCTGAAGAGATGCGATCATTTCATGAAGAGTAATGTCCTCTATTTCAAGAGATACGGACACAACTTTTGATTGAAACTCTTCATGAAAGATTGTAACTCTTCTATAACTATATAAACATCTTCAAATCACTTCTACAACCACCGATTCTTGTTTATAATTCTGAAATCTATTCTCTAACTATTCTCTGCAATTCAAAGCATTCATACTCATTTAATGTCACTAGAATCCTTGTGTTTAATTCATATACTCCGATTCTACGTGATTATCTTCCTTCTAAATCTTCACACACATACATACTCTTGAGGATTTGATTATAGGAAGTTGTACTATCAAAAGACAATCCGTGTTACTCAGAACACATTCGTCAAACTATTTGTATTAGAGTTGAAGTCCTCTTCGGCTGTTGAGGCGGAAAATTCCTGTTCGACTGCTCAGGTGTCGTATACCTATTCCTCCGGGTTAATTGAGGGGTTTTTAGTTTAAATCCAGAGGATAGTCTGGGACTGGACGTAGAACGGGAAGTTCGAACCAGTATAAAAATTCCTGGTGTGCTTACTTTAACTTTTATTTTACTGCTATTATCAGTTTCCGCATTTATATATCATATTACACGATCCTTAGTACTACACGTACACTTTCAACTTGTTATATATTTTAGATTTCAAAAAGACAAAGTAGTATCTACAATATTATATAAGTCGTATTGCGCATATGGGTATCAATGCTGCAGTTTTTCTTTATGAAGGACCGAGCATTATTATTATAGATAAAGAATCTACTAGCATACGAGAAGTGATTCTATGAACCTCATCTTTAGAGTTAAGGTAGGGCAGGATAAGACCATGCTAACCCCGATATACATAGCATTTTCATTGAGATGGTGGGAAAGTGATTTGGAATACCCAAGTTTCTCCTAATGTCAATGGTGCTTAGTTGAATCAAATGCAAGAGTAGACATTATCAAGATGTACAAAGAATGCATGAGTTTAGGAGGCAAACTATTCTTTGGAATGCAGTCGGCTATTGAGATGCAAGATCGGATGTATACCTACAAAAGGGTTTTCAACGACATAGAGTTAGATGAGACTATGAGGAAGAGATTGGCCTCTATATTACTCCATGGATAGGCTATAAAGTAGTGGAATTACCTAAGGGCTACAACTCTCGAGGATAAGTTTACTTACAAATCAGTTTATAGTTTTTTTTGAAAACGGGTAAGCTTTTATTAAGGCATTTTCAGCCCAAAATGATAGCCCAAAAAAGGACCAGTACAACATATAGATAAGTTAATACAACTTAGTACAACTGAAGCCTTTCCAAATTAGACAACACATACTTCTTCTTTCAACCTTCAGCTCGCAGATCATGGCGGCCATTTTTGACGAATCGTATCTTGGATTCCTGACAATGGAGGAGTCCAATCCACTTCTTCAGTATGAATTACTTCTTTTTAAGACCTGGTGAGTTGATTTCTCTCGATTCTTTTCAACGTTAATCGCATGTCTCCTATTGCTATTTTGTCGACTTCTGTATGATTTCTTTGTTTGCTTTGGAACACTCTTCGATTCCTCTCCTTCCAAATGCTCCATACAGCTACACTAACGACAATTTTGTGTAGTTTGGATTGATGTCTATGCCATTATCCTGCAAAGTCAGGTAATTGATCTGTTCTTCAAGTTTAATTGAGTGTGGTGTTAGATTTAGGAATCAGTTTATAGTTTGCTTCAAAGAGAAATTTATACCAGCTATTCAAAAGTTGGTATTGTTTATTTGAAGGATGAGATATGCCTGTGTCATAGTACTTGACCGAATTGATGTACAATCGAAGTACAGTCCATCTTTCATCTATACCTAGCTAAGAAAGAAGAATGGTTTATCATTAGATTGAACGATCACCTTGGGGATTAATTGATTGGTTGCATTGACAAGAGCTTCATGAAGGTGGTTGAAAAGGCTTATGATATGAGTGCCTAAACCTAGTTGTAGAAGGTTGCTATTTTAAGGGTGAGCCAAAACCGCAATTAGGCAGGTGGGTCAAGAAAAAACAGAACAACGGTAACAAGAAGAAGCAAAGATCGAAGCCATGTGCATTGAATATCATTTCGAATTCATGGAATGCTCCTCTAGCAAAAGAGAAGAGAATAATCATTACTATCTATGTATGTTTTCATTTATGATGATCCTACATGTGTTTTATTTTATACAAGGTTTCAGATTCCTTTATATACTCTAATTCAGTTAATAGATTGTGAAACTCGACATATTTGACCGACCTAAATTGCGATAAGATTTGTTAGAGGCTCAGCCAACTTGTGCATGGTTATTTGAGACCTAGTGTTATCAAGTTATGGATGCTTTTTGTTGCAATTGCTTTTTTTGGTTTCGGTGGGTTTAGTGTTATTTTGGGGATGAAATGGTTGAAGAGGTATGGAATAAAATTGGACCTTGAGAGACCATTGGTGATGATCACGGTTGAGGATGGGTAGAAGGTGGACTTTGGCTGCTCCCTATATAGTGAGGTGATGGTTAGCTTTCTATATTCATTGAAGGTCCTACAAGACAAGTGATTATTTGTGCCTGTAGCTAAAGAATATCTCGACATGTTCGATGAAGTAATCGAATTACCACCACATAGAGAGATAGAGCTATGTATCGATCTGGTTAGAGATGCTAGACCAGTAGTTATGCCTTCATATGGCACCCAATGAGTAGAGGGACTAGAGTTACGAGCGGATGACCTACCGATGTAAGGTTTTACTCGTCTGAGCATATTTGAGTGAAGTTCACTTGTATTGTTTGCCAATAAGGCGGACGGCTCTCTGAGGTTATCTGTTGACTACCATGAGCTAAATAATGTGTTAAAGAAGAACAAGTATCTATTCCCATGTATTGATTACTTTTTCGTTTAACTCTATGATGGGAAGGTGTTTTCTCAATTGACCTAACAATGTGGTTCATCAACTAAGATTAGATAGAGAGGGTGTGCCAATCATAGCATTTGATACGTTATTAGATTCCATAAGTGGTTGGTTATGCCATTAAGGCTAACCAATGTGCCGACATACTCGGTTGATCTTATGAACTGCGTCTCTAGGGATCAGTCGTGTGAGTTCGTGCTTGTGTTCATTGATGGGATTATTCTACCAATTTATGAAAGAGGAGCACAAGAAACACTTGAGGATTGTGTTGAGAAAACACAAACCGATGGTGTAATTTTCTGTTAACCCAGTAAAATGGATCAACACCCATGTTTGAGTGTGAAAGCACCAGCCCTATTCTCACAAAGCAATAATATAGATAATAAATATCTAGAAAGCATAAATAGAAAGGAGATAAGAAGATATAGTGGTTCGGCTGTTAACAAAGTCTACGTCCAGTTTATAGTTTTTATTCTTGACTGATTGCTGTTACAAGGAGAATTTGATTACAAAGTTCTAAATATCCTTAGTTAGACTAAGTCCCCAATGTTGGAGTTAATTGGAGAATCATAGTAAACTCCTTGGATGACTGTTATGAGGGAGTAGAAGAGTGAAGAAAACTTTCTGCAAAGTTCCATCTACCGGTCTAGAGGATCCCCCTTTATGTTGCAGATAGAAGAGTATTTATAAAGGTTGGAGAATTACTGGGCCAAGCCTGTCTGCCAAATGCTTGCAGATCATCACAAGAAGGCACGCTAGAAGTTTTGCCGCTATCCGAGCTAAAATGATGGATAGTTAGCGATCTATAGGCTATGGATTGATAGTGATCCATAGACTCGGCTCGATGGCATTCCAATTCCTTAATGCTTTCCCTTGCTTCATCCCATAGGCTTCGCATCGAAATGATGACAAAGTATGGATCTCTAGTGATCCATAATATATAGATCGCTAGCGATCCACGTGCTAGTCAATCTTTAGGCGTTTTCTTCTTGATAGCATTGGTTGCCTCATGTTAATGTTGTCCGTGTAATCTCGTAGCATGTTGCCTTGTTTTGATGATGGTTTTCTTACTGGTTGCATTAGGCCGTTGATTGAACTAGATGAATACTTGTCACTTGATTTAACTAGCTCAGAATCTCATCAAACTTAGCCATTGTTCCTAGATTACATAGTGGATCATGATGCAGGAAGATAGATGGGCTCACAAGCAAATGCTATAGGTCGCTAGCGATCCATAGGCGATGGGCTCACCAACGATCCATGTCCTTAGCATTTTCTGGTTTCTTCTCTTCTGACTTCTCTTGCCTTGCTGGTCCAGTCCTTTTGGTTGGCTCTTCAGCTATTCTGACTCGATCAAGTTATTCCATTTTATTTTGGATTCTATCAGGTTAAAAATCCAGATAACATTAGCCCCTAGAGTATGTCTTCGTTGAAAAGAGGGCGTGCTCAGGAAGTAATCGCGTTTCAATTTTGCTCTTCGAGTTTTGAGTAGCCGTGTTAGGGTTATACAAATTTGACTTTGGCTACTTTACTGTTGAGTTTTGACTTGGACTGCCATTACTTGTTGTAACAGACCAAAATTTGCTCTATAGCTTCCTAGAATGCCTTGAAGCAGCATATGGATTTCGCTAGATGAATTTGAGTCAAACGCAAGAAACTCGATGTATCGCTCGCAATCCATAGCCGATGGATCGCTAGTGATCCAATTACTTAGCAATTTTTTCTTTCTTTCGTGCAACTCTTCTATATAAATGCTTCGAGCCGACCTATCTCAGTTCTTACTTGCATCTTGCGTCCTAAGCTTCCATCTTCTGATACGAGCTAGAAACCAGTGATTTGACCTAAACTTCGACCAAGCCATAACTTCGTTCAATCCATCAACTCTGCCGACCATTCACCACCAGAGCTTCTCGCCGCTACTTCACCATCATCTCTAGTTCTTTTTGGTCATCGTTGAACAAACCCTAACTACATCCTTCCCACCTTAGATAGCCGCCGACCCACTGCTTGGATCAAACTCCATCCTTCTCGCCTTGGATTGCCGCCAAGCCACTGTTTGGATCGCTAGATCAAGAACTCTTACCATCTGTACCTTTTAATTAACAATTCTAGGTGGCTTATACTGATTCTAGCATTAGTTTATTGATTTGACGATGTAGCATATTGGTGACGATTATGGCAAAGAGTCCGAGTTGATTGAGATTTAATGGAGGAAGATAGTGAATCGACCCTTGAGTTCTTTACGGAATGACATTCGGGCCTTACCTCAGTGCATGACATGTTTTGTTGCCTTCGTCCATTGAACCAGAATTGACTTATACTATGTTTCACTACCGATACTGCACGAGACATCGTGAATTGGTTTTAGCCTTTTAGAGGATTCAGATTGATATTGCTTTCTTTTGCATGCTCGGCGTACCTGTACTGGGAAGAACATTCCACATCGCTTCGGACAATGGATTCGTTATCGATCGTTGGTCGATAAAGGGTAAGTGTAAAAGTAGCAATTCTAGAAAGAGCCCTTTTCCCTATGAGCAAACTATCTACATGGGATAGAGCGTTTGTAATATTTAGGACACCAAGCCTAACCCCATAGACAACATGCCACATTTATCTCGGTACATACTTGAAATTCGACGTGTCAGCATAAATTGATGTTCTTTGGAATTCAAGTATTATAGGGGAGATTCTAAGTTTAGAGTATAATTACCTGACTGTTTTGGACACAAGTTCTGTATTTTAGAATGAAGTACCCATCTTCTCGTCATAAGTCTACCGGAGGAAGTCTAACACTTTCAGAGGCCGAGTCATCGTCTGTCGCCCCTTCTTCTTCTGCTTCGTAGGCTGAGTACGACCAACTAGTCTCGGTCGGTCTAGTCTTGAATCGAACTCCTCCTAACTTTAGAGTTCTTCCTAATTTGTTGAAGAGAGCCTCCTACATGATCTTTGCTAAAATTTTGCACAACATCTTCTTGCAACATGGCATTCCGAAGGAAGACGTCCGCCTCCCAGGGAAGGATGAATTCGCTTATATGCCATCTTTGAGATATACTGCTTGTCATCGGTATATATGCCTAAATGTTGTGGCGCCCCCTTTCAATGACTTCTTGAGAGAAACCCTCTCAAACTTGGGAATCGCTCCGTTCCAGATTCACCCCAATGAATATGCTATCTTAACTTGCTTTCACGTTCTTTTTATGTGGACACTCAACCATGCTCCGAGCTTCGACGAGTTGAGGTATTTTCTCTCATTTAAAACGAGTGCCCATCTTTGATCATGATTGAGGCTGAGAGAAACCATAAAATTGTGTTGCAACTACAGAGCAATTTATCTCAATTCAAGAATCAATACTTATTTTTAGATATCTTGAAGGGTTCAATCGTCTTTGGACAATAGGTGGTAAGTTATTTTTCATTCTTATTGAGCTCTGATATGTCGCAACGAAATTTCTAACAAGTCAAGCACTTCCTATGGTTAATCCAAGGCCAAAGGACTTATCTCTTGAAGAAACTTTCCGAACCCTTAAGGCTGTTGATGTCGGGGAAAGATAGGTTAAATTATTGCTGACAGTTGAAACTTGCTTTGGAATGGACTGTTGCATCCAGTGAGATCTGTAATCTCAATTGAGGTCCCAACCTTTTCTCGTTCCAACATACGTACGTGATCTACTTCTTCCGAAGAGGGTGCTTTTCAAGAAAGGGAAGGCTTGTCCGGCGAGTCAGCTGAAGAGACTCACGAGGGAAAAGATGCCAGAACCGAAACCAGTTGCCTGGCTAGAATGCCCCCGATTCATTAGGAAAAGGAAGAAGAGTTTAAACAGAGAGAAGGCAAGGCTGCGGTAGATATAGAAAGGGAGGAGGGTGAAATTGAGAGAAGTAGTGATAAGTCCTCCTCCAGTGATGATGAAGATTTCTATGTAGATTCTAATGATGGAGATTCTGAATCATGTAACGAGACTCTGGGGATGTGTGTCGTTGTCTCGAGCTCACCTCCCCCATAAATTTGCAATAAAGATGATGCTCCAAAAGTCGGGCAATGTCAGGATTCCCCAATTAAAGATGCCGACATAGACTTTGGAGATCTGGGCAACGTCTACGTCGATTTTTATGCACTCATAGGGGAAGATCTCATATTTGAAGAGATGTCCCCTCACTTGGGCGATGTTGCACCCGAAATCAGTCTGATTCCTACCACAACAATTACCCGATATAATTTATGACGTTGTTTTTAGTCTTCCCCTAGACACATGACATGTTTCACCAGGGTCACACTCATTTATACACACATTATTCAAGCCTATTCTTTGCTACTAAAGCTCTTTATCTATTTTTCATGTTAGGTACCATGAAAGGGCGCGGTCTCTATGATGATCTTAAGGAATTCATGAACTCTTAACGCTGGTTGAAATAGTCCTCCAATCGCCATCAGCCTCTTGAAACAGAGGAAGAATGGAGAAGACGGAAGGATATGGAAGCCGAAGCTCGTCACCAAGACGAGAGGGAATGGGATCAAGCATACAAAGGCGGTAACGAGAAGAGGAAGACTTTTGATGAGCGATAGGAATTGTCTAAAAAGTTGAAGGTTAATCACAACTCTCATTCTTCAAAGCAATAGGCTTTCACCCCAGCACCTGCTTCAATAGGCCCCGAAGTTACAGTTTCTCCTATCCACGTTCCATCTTCATCTCAAATTTCATCATCCCATGTGGCACTTGCCTTCGATTCTTCACGCCCTCACTGAAGATCGACATATGTTCTATCGTCGGGTCCTCCTAGACTTGAAGTGGATCTCCCTAGATGGTTTCTAAGAGGGGTAAGATTTGACCATGATCTTTATTCAGTTCGCAAAGATTCATATATGCCCTACCTTCAAGCGATCCACATTGATTTGGAGCAAGCCGAGGGTTGGGAAAAAGTACGAAAATAGTTGGAAAATATAAATCACAATAACTACCAAGAAATCCTCTCCTTTAAGTAAGAGAAGGATGACTTCGAGAAAACGTTGGCGGAATACAATGCTAGAATTGAACGACTGGTGGAAGTAAGGGACACGGTGCTTCGAGAGAGTAAGAGTAATATCGGTTTGCTAAAAGAGTTGAAAGAGGCCCATGAGAGATTAGAGATCGTCTACAGAGATGAAATTAAGAAGGCCCATGTAGATGAAGTCAAGTTGAAAAAGGAGCTAGAAGCTTGTAGCATGACCATCTAGGCTTAAAAGAAGACCATTTCCGACCACGACAAGATCATAGAGGGGCATGACAAAACGATCATGAAATATGAGGAAGTTATGAAGTCACATGATAATACCATCTTCAATCAAGCCGAGACAATCGCTATGCTCTAAGAAAGAGTTGCGCGGCTTAGCATCAATAAAACTTATGTTGAAGTTGGAAAGGCCGCCGTTACGGTGGATTATTTGGAGCTACAAAACACCTTAGAGAGGAAGATGGAGAAGATTTACGGGACCATCTTAAACTTTTATATTAACTCCCTTTTGCACCAGGGGTGTCTCAATCACCTGCGCCCTAAGTTCTCACGCACTCTCTTCATGGCTTGGGAGGAAATTTTGACTCATTATCGTGATAGCATGGATGTCTACACCAAGCAGGAGCTGGAGAATGCCTATCTTAATGAAGAATCGGAGAAAGCGTTGATAGAAGGCCATGAAATCTTGCGAATTAAAAGGGAATAGGAGGCTACCAATGTTGCTACAACAACAACTTCCAAAACATTGTCGGAGCCCCTTGTTTTCGGACCTGGCGAATCTTCGAGGTAGCCCCATGATCCATTGACAAGTTCTGGGCCTGAAGCTTCTCCACAGATTGTGCAACCGTCGAAGGAGGGAGAAGGTGGTGGATATGAGATCGACATTCTCGGTCACTCATCTGGTGTAGGTAATCTTCTTGTTTCTCCTGAGTTCGAGAATTTTCAACTCACGCCGCAAGAGCAAGATGAACTTAACACTTTCATTCTCGATCTTATAGGTTTGTCTTCCTTATATTCCAATCCACCGGTCTCCTCGATGCCCGGACCCGTCGCAAATTCGACCGCTTCCATGCTTATCACTATAGCTGCTCCGGTTGCCATGTCCATGTTCGACTCATAGCCCAGGCAGGAGTCTGAGTAAATCGCTACACTACATGGCTCAAATGATCCTTCCATATCTTTTGAGGACGACTTGATGGCGGCCAAAGTTCGGGAGCAGGAGATCCAAATTGAGCAGCCACGTAAATCCTAACAATAACTGGTTGCCATCACGAAAGAAAATATTGAAGCAATAAAGTCCTCGAAGAGCTCTCGCAAATTTAGAAAGCGCAAACGAAGGGGGTGACTTCCTAGAAAGTTAAAGAGCGGGAAGGAGATGTCAGCACTGAGGAGATAGTCGACATCAGCGGCAGCGACACTGCTCCTGAGGGTAAGCAAAAACTTCCAACCAAAGGCGGAAGGGGAGTGGTGGAAAAAAGGCAATGATAAGTTCGGATGGTAGTTGAGCTGATTTTGAGGCATTTTGAATTGTTTTGTTCAAGTGTAGGGTTTGCACTTACTGCTTTTGTTGTACCGTCTGTACTTTTTTCTTTTTATTGGCTGGTATTGTATGGGTACGGCCCTGTATTTTAACCTTGTACAAAAAAGTTATAAGTAATACATTGCTAATATTTTGACTATAATTTTACTTATCTGCTTATCTTTATCTTATGCACTAGTGTCTATTTTGTTTATTTACATTTTATTTTATTTGGTCCTGTGATTACTGCCAAATTTCATTCTTTAGAGTAACATTACTTGTGAAATGCTTTTGTTCTTGAGCATTTTTTATTTGAGTGTCAGTGTATGCCTCCCCTCCACCAATTCACAAGGCTGTTTACTTTGAATACTTGACATACAACCAGTTAATCCGAGTGTTTGCTTATTATTTTCTTCTTTATTCATTGGACTTGCTCTAAGGTTCCTATCCTTAGGAACTTATGGTTTGAATAGTCTGCACACCAAAACTTGGAATAAAACTAAGTTACAATTTGTGTTTTTTTCTTCTGCAAGTATTGTAACTTTAGCATGTAGTTTATATCTTTTATGCCCTTCTAGATAATGTGTAACGTATGGATGTTAAGAATGTGCATAAAGATGTAAACTAAGTGCAGAATATATAGTTATAAGATTAACTATTAAAAATTTCAGAAACACTTATGAAAAATGAATAATCTTTGCAAATTTTTAAAAGTTAATCCACCTATCACTTCTCAAAAATGTGAATAAATATTCATGAACACATATTAAATATACCATTTTAAACATACACTTCATTGCTTATAGCATGCACATTGTATGAGTTAATCGTAGATAGTTAAACGTTATCCATGTTAAATGTTATAGTTAATTATTGAGGGTGTAACAACCCATGGTTTTGTAAATATTTTTAATTAAATTTTTATTTGAAAGCTTTAATTATAAATTATTTAAGATTGAATTTCTGGAATTTTCTAATGTAAGTTTGAAATTTATTTACAATTTATTTTCCAAGTACAATAAAACAAGCAATTTCTAAAATCTTTATATTTTGGTCAACTAGAAGTCAAAGTTTGACCATGGTTGAAGATTTTAAATTAAAAAATTTAAATTCCAATCTTTTTCTTTGAAAATGTATTTTATTTTAATATTAATTCTGCTTTTCGTTTCGTAAAATTTTGTTTTATACTTTTTAAATTTGATAACTTTCAGCGTTTTACACGCGATTATTTTCAGTAAAATTTGTCTATTTTATATTTTCATTTTTCTACCTTAATTCTATTTTTCTATTTTCTACTTTATTTTATTTTTCCATTCTCTTCTCTAATGGATTTTATTAGGATTATTTATTGAAATTCTAATAGATTCAGGTTACTTTTCTTGGATAAGAAGTTAGGCCTTTTCATTTGCCTTAGCCTTTTTATTTTCTATTTTCCTATATTTATTTCTCCAATTTTTATTTTATATTTTATTTGTAAACTTTGAATATATTCATTTGATTTTTGATTGGTTTTATTTTTAATAATAGCTTAGAAATTTCAAAAGACATAGGTTGCTTGTTTTTATTTGTTGCCTTTTTCTTTTCCCTTGCCTTTCCATTTGCATAGCCAATTACTTCCCACATTCATAGCCGTGATTTTCTCCTATCAATCACATAAATATTGTTCCTCAAACTTCTCTTTCATTGCGTGCATACAAAGGAAAAAATTTAATTAAATCCATCAAGTTATTTGTTTTATAGTATTGCCTTTTTATTTTCCAAACCATTCAAACTCTTGCCTTTTATTGCCTAGCCTCTTTATTACTTCCCACTTCTCTTGTCGTTCTTTTCTCTTAACCCTAGCCGCCACCTAGTTTTGCAATTCACGTATAGAAAAGTTTCTTATCTCCTCTTTTTTCCATTGGCGTTGTGACGACCTGGAATTTTTGAGCATTTAAAATGGGGATATTTAATTAATTTTTAAATATTTAAAAGTTAATTTTAACTTGGATTCAAATATCACTATTTATTTGATAATTAAATTATTGAATTAAACAAATAAATGTTGAGTAAAATATGAAATCTGGAATTTTAAGCTTGTTGAAAATAATTTGAAGGCTTATTAAAGTTATAATACTGAAGAGAATAGAAGTGTTAAAATTGAATCTTACAACGATTTGTTAAGTTTTGAAATTTATACCGTTTAAATTGAATTTAAAAAAATAGCCTTCCGAGGCACAGTCTCGGAATTCGACGAAACCAGTTCCATTGGGTCCGTAATATTGAATTATTATCGGATTTCAAATTTCGTTTTGATCGGAGTTAGTGTGCGAGTGTACAAAATATAAACGTGCTGGAAATTTAATTGATAAATAATCTGGTGAAATTTAATTTAAATAGTCGAGCCTTCTTGTATATGTTTCCTTTCTTTATTTCAAATCACGTCGCCTTCTTTTATTTTCAGCCGAAATGTTCGAATTAAAAAAATAAATAAAATAAAATAAAGGATAGCTTTGTTCGTAAGCTAATGAACGAAAGATTTTAAACGTGTTTCTCTCTCTTCTGTTACAAGCCCTGTCGCTTTATAATAAAAAAGGGGATAAGTGTCGAAACCCTTTCATTTTCAAAACCGAATTCGTTCGAAGCATTAAAAAAAAATCGAATGTCCGCGTTCATTCACTCTATGAATCTTCGCGGTGTCGTCGAAATGGGGCAAGTGATTTTGGGGCTCGGCTATTTCTTTGATTGATGCTTCTAGGGTTCCGTGTTCAGGTTTTGGGGCGGCGGTAGGTGAAGTGACGGTGGAGCTTAGATCGGAGTGTAGTCGCGTTCATGGTTGAGGGGTTAAGGGGGATGTCGACTTCGATTTGACGAAGGGAGCCGTTGTTTGGGAACGAGGCCGTCGCATGCTTGGTCGAGGTCGCAGCTTCCATTGAGTATAGTAGTAAGGCAACGGCAGGTCGTGGCTGGCCCAAGGGGTTGTGCGCGACCGATGCTGAGATGGATGTGGCGAATGACGTCGTACGATTTGTATCTAGTGCCGATTGAGCAGCACGACAGGGCAGTGAGGTATAATGTAGATTTTTTTTTATCAATTTAAAAGTTAAAAAACATTCTGTTTTATTTAAATTATATATAAGTCAGAAGACATTTTATTTAGAATTTAGTAATATAAATGAAAACGGTGTGTTCATATATGTAGATTAGATTTTGGTGATTGGGAATTTTAAATGGTAATGGA
This sequence comes from Allium cepa, assembly GCA_030765085.1. NCBI lineage: Eukaryota > Viridiplantae > Streptophyta > Magnoliopsida > Asparagales > Amaryllidaceae > Allium > Allium cepa. Next base: position 837,280,844 of record CM060934.1, read on the forward strand.
GTTTATTTATAAGGATAAAACAAAAATAATAATAGTAATAATATCTAATAATAAAAATATCAAAATTGTAGACCCATAAATTATTTCAAAACAATGTATTAGAGTGATCAACTTGTTATTTGTTTTAGTTGCTAAAAGATTTCAGGAAGGAAAGTTGGCTTAGAATTAAATCATTAAATTAAATAAATTATTAAGTGGTAATTGGGTTGTTCGATTTGTTTCGAATATTAATAAAATCATATAAATATTTATACAAGGTCACAATCTGAAAGGAAGCAAGCTGGATTGAAAATGGATTGCCAACAAAAAAAAATCAAAGGTGAGTTAATCTCACTTGGCTGCATTTAAAATTTAAATGATTTAATTTAGAAAATTGTTTGAATGTTTGAATTGATTGATGTGATATGGTATGGTATAATTTGAAATTGGTATATTATGTTGTGCTAACATTTGTGGATGCAGGGAAAACAGGTTGGAGGGATCCAACTGGTTCCCTCAACATTTATTTAAATTATTTAATACCCTCTGTTGTGATTATTTGGTATTCTATGATGAACTTTATTGGAATATTGAATGCTTTGGTTTGATTGGATATAATTGGGTATAATGAATTACCAAAAATATATAAATTGGATTTGGAAAGATAATAAAAGAAGTGAAATTGTAAGTAAAATAATTATAGGAAATTTGAATAAATTTAAGAATGAATTGGAAAAGTAATAAAGTGATCTTAAAATTCTAATAAATAGATCTAGAATATAAAATGGAAAATTTGAATGAACAGAAAGTTAATGAATTTTAAACTTCAGTGTTATTATTTAAAAGAACAAAACATTTATTTAAAATTTAAGTTTTAAATTATTTACGAAGCATAAAGAAGAAATTGGGAAAAACATGAAATTTGTATATTTCAGTTAAAAGATTTTAAATCAAACGAAAAATAATAATAACAATAACAATAAGGTCCATAATTAATGAATTTTAAAATGAACTGAGAAAATAAAGAAATTTATTTCAAATGGAGTAAATTGGAATCAATTTGGGAAATTGATTTAAGTGATTGAAGTTGGAAATTCTCTTTGGATAACCAAGTACGTTTAAATATAAGTTAAAAGTTTTAAAGTTGTTTTTTTTCAAAAAAAAGCAAGTTTTGGAAAATTTATTATTTCTAATATTTAAATTCTAAAGTAAGTATTTCCTTTAATCTATTATGATAGTAGTTATTTAAAGAGTGACTTAGTATTTTGTTTTAAAGGTGAAATTATAGTTTTCATATTTTATAAAGTAACCTTATTTTCAAATATTCATATAGTATATATTTTTAACCAATTATTGAAGTAGTTTTAACTTAAATGGTTTAAAGTAAATTTCAAAACAAGCATTTTGTTTAATCTATTTTCGTAATAATTATTTAAAGAGTGATTTGGGATTTTGATTAAAGAAGAAATCTAATGTATAGTTATAAGGTAACCTTATTTTAATTATTTCAAGAGTATTATCTTAAATTAAGTATTAAAGTAATTTTTCTAAATTAAATGTTAAATATATTTTTCAATAAAGTGTTTTAAATTGTTTTAAAAATCCAGTTTTGTACTTGGTGATTCCAGTGGAGATAGAAAATATTTGGGAAGTTTATTTTGAAGAGAAAGATGATTTGAAACTATTTTCAAAGGGGTTGAAAGTAGAAATATATCTTGTGAAGATATTTTTGAAGTTAATAAATAATTTGGAAAATTATTTATTGTTTTGATGGATGTTTGTGAATATAAATTGATAGTTAAATAACCGACTATCAATATTGGACAAATGCGTTGATCGTTTCGAAGAGACCGGGATCAAGATTTATTTCTCGAAAACCACTTCGATCCGGTTTGTACGTTTTCGTGGAAAACGAGTTTGGATTCGAAGATGGAGCAGTGAAGTGCAAGGGCTAGTCGCTACTAATCCTGAGGATATTTCCAAAATGGATGTAGTACGGATAGTTCCGTTCGAACCCGGGACGGACTTGTATGGATGAATGCTTTCATAAACATCGTCAGGTGGACGATGGGCATTCTAAGGGATATGTTCTAAAAAGGTAACGCTTGGACTCAAGCCTCATCAAATGGGAATGGCTGAAAATCAGGGGTTATGCAGCAAGGCTAGGTGGGTAGCACCCAAGCAGGGTGAGGTCATTCCAGTCTAGATGTCCCTTTTTATTTCGGCTTAGTGAGCGGTTGCTGATCCCAACCGCGGGGTGATCTCACTCGGGATTATCCAGTAAGGGTTAGTCCCGGCCTTGTATTGCAGGGGAGCGGGCGTACTCCTCGGTACGGTGATCTAGGCCCCGTACTGTGACAGGTGGTACCCCAGTGCCTAGTCATTAGTTGGAAATCCATTCTCCCTACGAGCCTTGTACGAGTTTTGTTTGTATTACCCACTCAGTGGCTAGTAGCTGGAATTTAATACATGTAACAATTTCGGATATTTTATTAGTATTTGTATATAGACCCTATTATAATATCAGAGGATTTCTATAAAAATTGTTTTAGCTATCGTAAGGTAAAAACCCGACATGTTTATTTGTGGCGTGGTCTTACGAGATGCTTTTGTTTTTCAAAGGATTTTTAAAACTTAATAATCAATTGGGTGTGATTTTCTCACGCTGGTATTCCAGACTGACTCGGGTGTTATTTAACTATAATGCTCGGTTCAGACCGAGTATTATAGAGTACAGGATATGATGCGGTGGAGCTCAGGAGACGAGCAAGATGACGATACGTACTTCCATACTTGATTATATATATATTCCGCTGTGTTGAGTTGTCGTGTATCCATTTGTATGATATTGATGTTGAGCTGTGATTGATGTACTCTGATGTTGTAATATATAAACAGAGATATTTGATTTTGAGTAAAGATCATTTATTATCTATTATATTTTATTCCACTGCGATAGTTAGATTCTGTTGTTGTTTTCTATTTTCTTCTTCTACCTCTTCTTCTTTAACCCAAATGGTTCGTATTTCTGTACAACTTGAGTTGACTGTTGTAGAATCAAGGGGTACAGATTTGCGGGCTGTTACAGTGGTATCAGAGCTTAGGTTGGTGATAACCTTGGCTCTGGTGGGAATTACTCATTAAATAGAGTCCATGGTACTCTATAATGAGTTTGAGCGTATTAATAGATTTGAGCGCGTATTTGTTAGTGAATGTAAATTATTTTAATATTGTGTTGATTGGTTTATTGAGTGGCATATGAACCTTCGTCGGCACAGTCTAGACAACTGTATCGAAGGGGTTTCTAAACACTTGAAGAGAACAATCGACACGGTATTGTTTTAAATATGGGTGAATGAAATAATTTTACCCAAAAATATATTTTTGGATATAAAGAAAGTTTTTGTAAACTATTTTAGCTAATATATGGTTGCTTGGATAATAGAAATGATAATATTAAATTATTATCATCGTTGTGTAAAAATTTAACTAGAAATTTAAAACATAACCAAAGGTTAAGGAAATAAATTCATTATAAAATGAAATTCATAAATATGAATTATAAATGTGATTCATAAATTGAAACATAATTAAATGGGGATTTGTATGAGCATAAGCTATGCAAATGAATTACAGTTAGAATTGATATAAGCAGGATTTGGAAATTTAAATCCCAGAGATTTGGAAATATTTTGCAGATAAATGATGGCATTATTGTTTTGGAGATATTCTGAAAGGAAATTGTTTTAAATGGATTTTGGAAGTGATATAGCATTGAAATCACTTGGATTATTGGAAAATAATTCCGATGATGACGGCCGCATCATCAGTATTCATTTTCGAATTTCTAAGTGACGGATTGCTGCCAAAAATTTATTTGTTCAGAAAAGCTAGATGTTTTGAAAAATTTAAAGGAAATTTGTTGGGAATAAAACCAGGATCGGTTTAACTTTTGAGAAATGTGATTTGAGATGTTGAAGATTTCAAAATGTTTTGGAACCAAAGGTCGGGTGTTTAAAAATCCTGATGAGATAGTTGTAAGCTTATAAATTGAGATGATTTTTAAATCAGGAAGGAAATATAAGCTTTAAATGTTGGAATTTAAATTTAAAATGAAAAGTTAAAAATGAAGTTAACTTGGATTGGAAAATAAAAATTTATCTGGATTTAAATTGATTAAATAGGCTGAAATAATATCCAGTTGTATTCGAATTAAGTTGAAATCGAATTGAGATTAAATAAATCCGAGTTTAAAATAAAATTGAATTGGAATAAGAATTCAATTAAGTTATTAAATGGAATTAGATTCTTACCTGAATAAATGGAAAATAAGTGGGATAAGGATTGGAATTGAAATAAATAAATCAGAACAACTTATAAAAGAATTAAAAATGCATGGAATAAAAATGTGCTTGAGTTATAAATAAGTGTAAAACTCGAGTTAAAAATAAAAGAAGAATATATTCAGGCCTATAATGAATGGAATAGTGTAAATAATAAGTTGTGACTTATAAAATTTGAAGAGTGGGATAGAAAATCCCCAAATGAATATTTTTGATGAATTGGAAAATAAAACAAAAACCCAAGCTTGAATTATAAAATAAATTGAACTTAAGCAAATTGAATGAAGAGATTTTGAGATTTAAAATCAAGTATATAATTATGAATAGAAAAAAAACTATTTAAATAATAAATCAGTTAATGAAATGTGTAAATGGAGTTTAATGTAGTTAAATAGAAGCTAATTTGGTGGGTTAATATTTAAGTTTGGAAAATAAACTCAAGTTGTAAATCAAGCTCGACTTAAATTGTTGGTGAAGTAAATGTAATTGAACTGTGAGTTCATCAAATTGGGTGGTAAATTGAAAATGGATAGTGGGTTTAGAACTTGAGCTATAAATAAAAATTTAACTTGAAATGTTAATAAATTAAATATAATCGAAAATGTATCAAATAAAATAAATTGGATTAAAAGGGTGATGGTATGAATTGCAAGTAAAATCTAAATAAGTGGAAATAAATTGGAAATAACCTTGTAATAAATTGAATGAGTTGAATCTGGAAAGTTAAATTTTATAATAACCAATCAAATGAAATTGCAGATTTAAAATGAGATTTGATTGTGATAGAGTTAAGTTGAATAGAAAAGAGAAAAATTTACTTGTAATATGAAATGAGCTTAAGTATAAAATTGAAGTAAATTGACTTAAGCTAAATAAATGGAAGAGAGTTGACTTGAATTCAACTTAAACTAAGTTTAATAATATTGGATTGGATTTAAATCAAGTGAAAATAAATTTTAATCGAAATAAAATTCGGTGAGTTACAGGTAATATTTAATGGAATGAAATTCTTAAATAAATAATTGTAAACCATTTAAATTATTAAGGGTTTGAAATAATTTACAATAAGAAAAATAGAATGTTTCAAGTTTACTAGAATGGTTTAAGTGAATGTGGATAAACTAATTATATTGAATAAATAAATGGATAGAATAAATAAGAATCAAATGAAGGATGGAAGTAGAACTTATTATAAAAATAAATGGAGATGAACTTAAGTTATTGACTTAAAGTAGGTATTGAATAAAATCCAAACTCAAAATGAAGTGTGGTTTAAATGAGTTGAGAAATAGTTATTGAATGGAATAGCCTGGATTGTTTTCGAGCTAAATAAAGTAGTTTGAAACAAACAAATATGGAATGAAATGCAAGTGAATGGATTCAAATTTAAAATGCAATGAAAATGAGAATCTATGGATTGTGAATAAATTTAAAAATGGAATAGAATTAAGTAAAAATTGAGTTGAAATCAATTTAAATTGGTTATGAAACATAAATACTTATTTATTCACATAGATCTCCGCAAATTGCATAGAATAAATTGTCATTTGATGTAAATGGAAGTAATTAAAATGCTATGAATGGATAGGAGTAAAACAAATTGATTTAGAGAGCAATTGAATTGGATATGAGTTCAGTTTACTTAAAAAATTAATTAAATGTAAGTTTGTGAGTTGTTAACCTTTCAGATTAAGTAAAATGATATGTGATTGGGTATAAGCAATTAAAATTAATGTTGAAATATTTAAATTGCTTGTAAAAAAGTGTTTAATGGGCATTTCTTTTAGAATTCATATGTTTTAACTGTTGCAAGTAAGTGAAATGTGTTGAACTTCATATATTTGGCACTTACATGTTTAAATTGAGTAAGTACAGGTACCGGGAAGTCGTTGGTTGGATTTTTGGACACGCTAACTGTTAAATAATAAGCCGCTTGCTTATAAATGCTAAATAAGGTACGCCTACGCAATAAAAATAGGAAATATGAACTGTTTTTCTGTTTTCCGACCATGTGGGTCGATATATATATATATATTTATCTCTTTTGTCAAATTGCAAAAGCTCCTCCGTACAAAGGAGACTCTGCCAAAAATTTTAAGAAATTTTGGGAGTTAGAAAATTTTGGAAATTTTTTTAACGAAAAACTTAAGTGGTAAGGTGAAAATTTATATAAGAAGCATATAAATGCTTATACTAAATGTAAGGGAGGGAATAGTGAATTCTTAATTGGAAATTGGTAATGCAAATATATTCCAAGTTAATATCTGGATGAACAGATATTGGCATTTTGTGAGAAAGTCGATAAATGTTTTGGAAATACCGTGATTGGATATTAGTGCTAAGCAGGATATGCAGGTATTATAAAAGGAAAAGAAAAATTGGTTTTGATTTCAGAAGATAAATTTGAAATGCTCGACAAAAAGGTATGTGATTAAATTTCGGTGAAATTTGATTGGGTTTTTGGATTGAGCACTTGGCCTTTTGTTTTCTTTTTGGATTTGGGAGGCCGTAGGGCCATTTTGTAGTTGTATCGAGCTAGCCGCGCAAAGGAGATGCTGGCAAAAAATTTCGAAAATTTAGAGAATTAGAAATTTTTTGAGAAATTTTGAAAATTTTAAACTTGATTTTGAATTATAATTTGAATAGTTGAACAAGCAAGTTATTTGAAAACTATAGAAGGTTTTGGAAAAGTTTGGAAAGTTAATAAGAATAATAATGGGTCTTTTATAAAAAGATAGTTGGTAAGATGTTGAATTCTTAGAAACTATTTGGTTTTGGAGAAAAGGGTAAACGGGAATTGAACCATTCTTCCTAACTAGTAATTTCGGGGGCGAAATTATTTTAAGGGGGGAGGAATGTGATGGCCTGTAATTTTTGAGCATTTAAAATCGGGATATTTAATTGATTTTTAAATATTTAAAAGTTAATTTTAACTTGGATTCAAATATCACTATTTATTTGATAATTAAATTATTGAATGAAACAAATAAATGTTGAGTAAAATATGAAATCTGGAATTTTAAGCCTGTTGAAAATAATTTGAAGGCTTATAAAAGTTATAATACTGAAGAGAATAGAAGTGTTAAAATTGAATCTTACAATGATTTGTTAAGTTTTGAAATTTATACCGTTTAAATTGAATTTAAAAAAAATAGCCTTCCGAGGCACAGTCTCGGAATTCGACGAAACCAGTTCCATTGGGTCCGTAATATTGAATTATTATCGGATTTCAAATTTCGTTTTGATCGGAGTTAGTGTGTGAGTGTACGAAATATAAACGTGCTGGAAATTTAATTGATAAATAATCTGGTGAAATTTAATTTAAATAGTCGAGCCTTCTTGTATACGTTTCCTTTCTTTATTTCAAATCACGTCGCCTTCTTTTATTTTCAGCCGAAATGTTCGAATTAAAAAAATAAATAAAATAAAATAAAGGATAGCTTTGTTCGTAAGCTAATGAACGAAAGATTTTAAACGTGTTCCTCTCTCTTCTGTTACAAGCCCTATCGCTTTATAATAAAAAAGGGGATAAGGGTCGAAACCCTTTCATTTTCAAAACCGAATTCGTTCGAAGCATTAAAAAAAAATCGAATGTCCGCGTTCATTCACTGTATGAATCTTTGCGGTGTCGTCGAAATGGGGCAAGTGATTTTGGGGCTCGGCTATTTCTTTGATTGATGCTTCTAGGGTTCCGTGTTCGTGGGTTTTGGGGCGGCGGTAGGTGAAGTGACGGTGGAGCTTGGATCGGAGAGTTGTCGCGTTCATGGTTGAGGGGTTAAGGGGGATGTCGACTTCGATTTGACGAAGGGATCCGTAGTTTGGGAACGAGGCCGTCGCATGCTTGGTCGAGGTCGCGGCTTCCGTTGAGTGTAGTAGTAAGGCAACGGCAGGTCGTGGCTGGCCCAAGGGGTTGTGCGCGACCGATGCTGAGATGGATGTGGCGAATGACGTCGTACGATTTGTATCTAGTGCCGATTGAGCAGCACGACAGGGCAGTGAGGTATATTGTAGATTTTTTTTATCAATTTAAAAGTTAAAAAAAAATCTGTTTTATTTAAATTATATATAAGTCAGAAGACATTTTATTTAGAATTTAGTAATATAAATGAAAACGGTGTGTTCATATATGTAGATTAGATTTTGGAGATTGGGAATTTTAAATGGTAATGAAGTTTATTTATAAGGATAAAACAAAAATAATAATAGTAATAATATCTAATAATAAAAATATCAAAATTTTAGACCCACAAATTATTTCAAAACAATGTATTAGAGTGATCAACTTGTTATTTGTTTTAGTTGCTAAAAGATTTCAGGAAGGAAAGTTGGCTTAGAATTAAATCATTAAATTAAATAAATTATTAAGTGGTAATTGGGTTGTTCGATTTGTTTCGAATATTAATAAAATCATATAAATATTTATACAAGGTCACAATCTGAAAGGAAGCAAGCTGGATTGAAAATGGATTGCCAAAAAAAATAATCAAAGGTGAGTTAATCTCACTCGGCTGCATTTAAAATTTAAATGATTTAATTTAAACAATTGTTTGAATGTTTGAATTGATTGATGTGATATGGTATGGTATAATTTGAAATTGGTATATTATGTTGTGCTAACGTTTGTGGATGCAGGGAAAACAAGTTGGAGGGATCCAACTGGATCCCTCAACATTTATTTAAATTATTTAATACCCTCTGTTGTGATTATTTGGTATTCTATGATGAACTTTATTGGAATATTGAATGCTTTCGTTTGATTGGATATAATTGGGTATAATGAATTACCAAAAATATATAAATTGGATTTTGGAAAGATAATAAAAGAAGTGAAATTGTAAGTAAAATAATTATAGGAAATTTGAATAAATTTAAGAATGAATTGGAGAAGTAATAAAGTGACCTTAAAATTCTAATAAATAGATCTAGAATATAAAATGGAAAATTTGAATGAACAGAAACTTAATGAATTTTAAACTTCAGTGTTATTATTTAAAAGAACAAAACATTTATTTAAATTTAAGTTTTAAATTATTTACGAAGCATAAAGAAGAAATTGGGAAAAACATGAAATTTGCATATTTCAGTTAAAAGATTTTAAATCAAACGAAAAATAATAATAATAACAATAAGGTCCATAACTAATGAATTTTAAAATGAACTGAGAAAATAAAGAAATTTATTTCAAATGGAGTAAATTGGAAATCAATTTGGGAAATTGATTTAAGTGATTGAAGTTGGAAATTCTCTCTGGATAACCAAGTACGTTTAAATATAAGTTAAAAGTTTTAAAGTTGTTTTTTTCTAAAGAAAGCAAGTTTTGGAAAATTTATTATTTCTAAAATTTAAATTCTAAAGTAAGTATTTCCTTTCATCTATTATGATAGTAGTTATTTAAAGAGTTACTTAGTATTTTGTTTTAAAGGTGAAATTATAGTTTTCATAATTTATAAAGTAACCTTATTTTCAAATATTCATATAGTATATATTTTTAACCAATTATTGAAGTAGTTTAACTTAAATGTTTTAAAGTTAATTTTTATAACAAGCATTTTGTTTAATCTATTTTCGTAATAATTATTTAAAGAGTGATTTGGGATTTTGATTAAAGAAGAAATCTAATGTATAGTTATAAGGTAACCTTATTTTAATTATTTCTAGAGTATTATCTTAAATTAAGTATTAAAGTAATTTTTCTAAATTAAATGTTAAGTATATTTTTCAATAAAGTGTTTTAAATTGTTTTAAAAATCCAGTTTTGTACTTGGTGATTCCAGTGGAGATAGAAAATATTTGGGAAGTTTATTTTGAAGAGAAAGATGATTTGAAACTGTTTTCAAAGAGGTTGAAAATAGAAATATATCTTGTGAAGATATTTTTGAAGTTAATAAATAATTTGGAAAATTATTTATTGTTTTGATGGATGTTTGTGAATATAAATTGATAGTTAAATAACCAACTATCAATATTGGACAAATGCGTTGATCGTTTCGAAGAGACCGGGATCAAGATTTATTTCTCGAAAACCACTTCGATCCGGTTTGTACGTTTTCGTGGAAAACGAGTTTGGATTCGAAGATGGAGCAGTGAAGTGCAAGGGCTAGTCGCTACTAATCCTGAGGATATTTCCAAAATGGATGTAGTAGGAATAGTGCCTTCGGTTCCGTTCGAACCCGGGACGGACTTGTATGGATGAATGCTTTCGTAAACATCGTCAGGTGGACATGGGCATTCTAAGGGATATGTTCTAAAAAGGTAACGCTTAGACTCAAGCCTCATCAAATGGGAATGGCTGAAAATCAGGGGTTATGCAGCAAGGCTAGGTGGGTAGCTCCCAAGCAGGGTGAGGTCATTCCAGTCTAGATGTCCCTTTTTATTTCGGATTAGTGGGCGGTTGCTGATCCCAACCGCGGGGTGATCTCACTCGGGATTATCCAGTAAGGGGTAGTCCCGGCCTTGTGTTGAGGGGAGCGGGCGTACTCCTCGGTACGGTGATCTAGGCCCCGTACTGTGACAGGTGGTACCCCAGTGCCTAGTCATTAGTTGGAAATCCATTCTCCCTACGAGGCTTGTACGAGTTTTGTTTGTATTACCCACTCAGTGGCTAGTAGCTGGAATTTAATAGATGTAACAATTTCGGCTATTTTATAAGTATTTTTATATAGACCCTATTATAATATCAGAGGATTTCTATAAAAATTGTTTTAGCTATCGTAAGGTAAAAACCCGACATGTTTATTTGTGGTGTGGTCTTACGAGATGCTTTTGTTTTTCAAAGGATTTTTAAAACTTAATAATCAATTGGGTGTGATTTTCTCACGCTGGTATTCCAGACTGACTCGGGTGTTATTTAATTATAATGCTCGGTTCAGACCGAGTATTATAAAGTACAGGATATGATGCTGTGGAGCTCAGGAGACGAGCAAGATGACGATACGTACTCCCGTACTTGATTATATATATATTCCGCTGTGTTGAGTTGTCGCGTATCCATTTGTATGATATTGATGTTGAGCTGTGATTGATGTACTCTGATGATGTAGTACATAAACAGAGATATTTGATTTTGAGTAAAGATCATTTATTATCTATTATATTTTATTCTGCTGCGATGGTTAGATTCTGTTGTTTTTTTCTATTTTCTTCTTCTACCTCTTCTTCTTTAACCCAAATGGTTCGTATTTCTGTACAACTTGAGTTGACTGTTGTAGAATAGTGTTAACTCAAGGGGTACGGATTTGTGGGCTGTTACAGGCATGAAGAAAAAAATATACAAGTATTTCCATGGCTTCTCCTTTCTCTTTTTTTTTCTATTTTCTTTTTTTTTCTCCTTTGTTGTTCTTCAAGCTAGCTCAGCCTCCACCCCATGCCCCTTTAGCTGACCACCATGACCACCTCCTTCAATCATCACCACTATTCCAAACAAAGGCCGCGACTCCTAGATCAAAACCCACCAGTAACAATTGTTCAAACCTAGCCAAACGCCTATTTTCCTTTACCTCCTCTTCATGTACCTCGGCCACAACACGTATTCCTCTACCAAATTTCTTTATCATGACCTTACCATACCCTAGCCATGAGTTTGTGATGCCTAGACCCTACAAACCCAAAGGCCGATCCCATTTGGTGGTTGAAGCAAAGGTTATGTCATGTTTATCACATATTTTTCCGTTGTTCTAATTTCTATTCTTTTGTATTGAAATATATTCTTATATATGTTGTATTTGTTTGCATACAAGATTGGGATCTGACTCATCATTCACTAAAAAATAATAATCGTGCTTTGTCGTGCCTTTTCATGCTTTGCGGAGTTGAGATTTGGGTTTGAATTTCAATTCTTGCTTTAAAAAGGTGAGTTATCACTCTAGACTTACGTACTTTTATAATTGTGAAATGATGACAAGTGAATTGTATAAATTAATATTCTATGTTCATACCTACCTGGGATATATTTATATAATGTTAAATGCTGTTTATATGCCCGTTACATCATCTGATATGATATTATATGCTTTACTGTTGTTTTATTTCCTGTTTATCACACTCCAAGTTTCCTATCACTATGGGTTGAAATGATACATACCCGAACGGACTTTAGGATAAGGAGAATCACTATGGGATGAAATGATAGGCTCGAGTGATTTTTATTGATTTTTGTTGTATTTATTTTACTTGGGATTACAAGTTTGAAATGATAGAACTTGGAATTTTCTTTTTAAATTACTGATTGAAATGATACATATCTGTATCACTTGTCCTAGGTTAGAAAATATTATACAGGCCCATGGTTATATTTTTAAATAATATTTTCCAAAAATTTATTAAGTACTTTTAAATAATATTTCCTTAAAAGATTTCTTAAGTATTTTGAGTTTTATAAATATATGAAATTTTTAACTTAAAATTTGATTCAATGCTTTAATTATAAAGGTGTATTAGTTTTTATGTAAGTTAAATTTTATAAAGTTAACAATTGGTTTTAAGTTGAATTAAAAATCTTTATTGATGATAAATAACTTAAAAATTGAATTTGATTAAATTTGGTATCTTAAATCTAACCTAGAAATTTTAGTAAAGGTTATTTCCTGAAATGGACATGTTTCGTATAATAAATAATGTATTTTGAATTGATAAAATGAAATACAGCTTTAATTAGGCCTCTTGTAATAAAATTTATTTAACTTGAAATTATAACTAATTAATAACTAAATGAATAGATTTATAAAGAGAATTTGATTGTTATATTAACTATGATAAAATATTCTTTTGTGAATTGTTATGAATAGCCATGACTTTAAAATGGAAAAGTGTAAGTTAAAACATACATGTGAGATGTAAGTTTATTTAATATTTTAATTGATTAATATAATAAATGTTCTTTGCTGTAATAACAAAAATGATAGAAACATGTAAAGATTTAATTAATGCAAGAAACATGTAAAGTTTTAATTAATGAAAGAAACATGTACAGTTTTAATTAATGACAGAAACGTGTAAAGTTCTAATTAATGAAAGAAACATGTAAAGTTTTAATTAATGAAAGAAACATGTAAAGTTTTAATTAATGTAATATTGATTAAATAATAAATGCTCTTTACTGTAATAAAAATGTAAATTAAAATATACATTTGATAAGTAAGTATTAATTAGTGTAATATTGATTAAAATGATAAATGATCTTTATTGTAATAAATGTAAGTTAAAACGTACATTTGACATGTAAGTTTTAATTAATGTAATGGTGTATTTTACGTTGATTAAAATGATAAATGTTCCTTGCTGTAATAATAAAATGTAAGTTGATAATGTACATTTGATACGAAAGTTTTAATTAATGTAAATGGTATATTTTAAATGATTAAAATAATAAAGTTTCTTTATTGTAATAATAAATGTAAGTTTGTGATGCCTACACCCTACCCGAACCCAAAGATGGAGCCCACTTGGTGGTTAAAGCAAAGGTTATGTCATGTTTGTCTCATATTTTTCCATTGTTCTAATTTCTATTCTTTTGTATTGAAATATATTCTTATATATGTTGTATTTGTTTGCATATAATATTTGGATCCGACTCTTCATTTACTCAAAAAAATAGTCGTGCTTTGTCGTGCCTTTTCGTGCTTTGTGGAGTTTAGATTTGGGTTTGAATTTCAATTCTAGCTTTAAAAAGGTGAGTTATCACTCTAGACTTACGTAATTTTATAATTATGAAATGATAACAAGTGAATTGTATAAATTAATATACTATGTTCATACTTGCTTGTGATATATTTATATAATGTTAAATGCTGTTTATATGTCCGTTACATCATCTAATATGATATTATATGCTTTATTGTTATTTTATTTCCTGTTTATCATACTGTAAATTTTCTATCACTATGGGTTGAAATTATACATACCCCAATGGACTTTAGGATAAGGAAAATCACTATGGGCTGAAATGATAGGCTCGAGTGATTTTTATTGATTTTTGTTGTATTTATTTTACTTGGGATTGCGGGTTTGAAATGATAGAACCCGAATTTTCCTTTTTAAATACGGATTGAAATGATATATATCCGTATCACTTGACCTAGGTTAGAAATTATTATACAGACCCATGGTTATATTTTTAAATAATATTTTCCAAAAACTTATTAAGTATTTTTATATAATAATTCCTTAAAAGATTTCTTATGAAATTTGAGTTTTATAAATATATGAAATTTTTAACTTAAAATTTGATTCAATGCTTTAATTATAAAGGTGTATTAGTTTTTTTGTAAGTTAAATTTCATAAAGTTAATAATTGGTTTTAAGTTGAATTAAAAATCTTTATTGATGGCAAATAACTTAATAATTGAATTTGATTAAATTTGGAATCTTAAATCTAACCTAGAAATTTTAGTAAAGGTTATTTCCTGAAATGGACATGTTTCGTATAATAAATAATATACTTTGAATTGATAAAATGAAATACAGCTTTAATTAGGCCTTTTGTAATAAAATTTATTTAACTTGAAATCATAGTTAATTGATAACTACATGAATAGATTTATAAAGAGAATTTGATCGTTATATTAACTATTATAAAATATTCTTTTGTGAAATGTTATGTTTCGTAAGAAAAATAGCTATGACTTTAAAATGGAAAAGTGTAAGTTAAAACATACATGTGAGATGTAAGTTTAATTAATATTTTAATTGATTAATATAATAAATGTTTGTTACTATAATAATAAAAACGAAAGAAACACGTAAAGATTTAATTAATGCAAGAAACATGTAAAGTTTTAATTAATGAAAGAAACATGTAAAGTTGTAATTAATGAAAGAAACATGTAAAGTTCTAATTAATGAAAGAAACATGTAAAGTTTTAATTAATGAAAGAAACATGTAAAGTTTTAATTAATGTAATATTGATCAAATAATAAATGCTCTTTACTATAATAAAAATGTAAATTAAAACGTACATTTGATAATGTAAGTTTAATTAGTGTAATATTGATTAAAATGATAAAAGCTCTTTATTGTAATAAATGTAAGTTAAAACGTACATTTGACATGTAAGTTTTAATTAATGTAATTGTGTATTTTAAATTGATTAAAATGATAAATGTTCCTTACAGTAATAATAAAATGTAAGTTGATAACGTACATTTGATATGTAAGTTTTAATTAATGTAAATGGCATATTTTAAATGATTAAATAATAAAGTTTCTTTATTGTAATAATAAATGTAAGTTAACAATGTACTTTTAACTTAACATAAGAATTTCAGCTTTAAATTGGATATTATAGTAACAAAGTTTATTTAACTATAAGGCTATGATAAAATGACCACGTTAAAATTTGTAAGTATATAAATACTTTGATTATATAAAATGTTAAAGTGGAAAGTATTACATTCCAAAAAACGCTATGATTCCTTAAGGTTACATTTCCAAAACGCTATGATTTTCTTAAGTATTACTTTTCCAAAATGCTATGATGTCTTAAGGTTATGTTTTCGAAATGCTATGATCAATGAGGTTACATTTTTAAAGTGCTATGATTTCTAAATTATTATGATTTTAATGTGTTATAATTGAATGTATAAATTTTGTGAGTGTTGCAACTTTGAAAATGAATATTACTTTTCTAGAGAATAATGATACTGGGTTTATATGGTTTTGACATGAATATGTTTGATATGAAATACAAACCATTTGAAAATTAAATAACCATGGGTTATAATATCGTTTGGTTGTTAAAGAGATCGGGATCAAAAGTTGTCATACTCTCTTCCAACTCCGAAAACCACTTTAACAATCATGTACGCGATGGAGATTCCAGAATGAAGTAGGATGGTGAAGACGTTCTATTGAGGTATATACGTGGACCCAACTCCCGTGAGTTGGCATAAGGTGGCTAAAACAGGAGAAATCGACCGGCTAATGAGGTCGCTCCTCTGATCGGACGCACTCCTTCGCTATTATATTCGGACTTTGAGATTGATTCGGTGGCCACTTTTGATTCTTTTGATTTGGGGTGTGTGGCTCGAGGTGGGCAATAGTAGCTACTACGCATTACCAACAGTCCGGAAGTGTAATTGGTATATCTACCCTGGCATTGCCTAGTTGTGCCGTGTCACCTACCCTAGCGAGCCTTGTATGCGTTTGATTTGTGTCGTACCTATGGATATCTTCTCGTAGTCTCCCGATCAGGAGATATGCAGGTACTATATAGACTGCTGGCACTATTATGTGTTAAGGGCTATATGGGTAACCCCTTAACGCTATTTGAAAGTAAGTTTATTTTACCATAGATATTATTATAATAGCGAAATATTACTACATAGTAAGTAGTTTAACAGATCCTTAGAAGATGGCGGTCCCAAGCATGCTTTAAGTTACTTGTACCTTATATTACAGTTCACTTGAGTTAGTTTACATTGTATAAGTATGTATGTCCTGAATCGAGTGTTTTGTGTTTTGCTTTACGCTCGGGTCAGACTGAGTGATATAGCATTTGAGACTCACTTTCGGAGTTGGAGCTTTGCTTGAAGATCCAGCTATCATTTTCGCTTTCAATTATTAAGTTAATTCCAGTATTATATCCAGCTCTGTACTTGAATTATCTTATTGAGACTTCTGCTGTGGCTTGTTTAACTCTGATGTATGTATATAGTAGCTTCATGAACTACTATCTCTTTCCTTCCGATGCATTTTATTACTCTGTGTATGTGATCTGTGATTATTTATTTACTATTTATGCCGTGTTTTGCTAAATTTAAATTAACAATTCAGTATTTTGAGCTATTCAAGTCAGGCATGTGTGGTTTTATTGCCGATTTGAATGGATCAAAATAGTGGGTCGTTACAGCTAGTATCAGAGCTTTGGCTCTAGGTAAAACTTAGCGTATATGGTAAATTTATCTACAGAATCACTTTCATTCGAGTGTGAATCTCTTTCTCTTTGACTCTATTTCCTTTGAATTTTGGAACATTCCCTCCGTTTAGAATTCATTCTTGTTCCCCACTATTCATCTTCTTTTGATTTTGGAGTAACCCATAACTCTACTTCGGATGATCTTCATAATGAGTCGGCGGTCTCGCCAATCCCAAATTTACTTGTGAAGGGGTGAAACTCCTTTACAATAGCTTTATAGGGGATTTCTAAATCCTCGATTTAGTTGCTAATATCTTTAGTTGTCCCAAATTCTACCTCTTAAGATCGAATGTTGTTTTGCCTTATCTTTCCACATCGATCTGATTCTTGAAGTCACGGTTGACCCGATTAAGGTTGTCCGCGATTTATGTAAGCTTATCCTTCACCTTATTCGTTCGTTAATCATCTTATCTTTTGTTCCAACTTATCCTCAAATCAAAATTTTCTTTGATTTGAGTTAATCGAATTTGAATCTCTATCATTGCTTTGAAAATCTATTCATGTATAGTGTATTTGAAAATTTATATTTAAAATGTTTTTATATTGTGTTGTTTGAGTTGTTGAGGTTGATTTGGGATTTCGATCGATTCGTCTGATCAACATTATCGATAGGATCTCCAAAACACTTGAACATGGCAAACCGACACAATATAGTTTTCAAATTTAGTAAATGAAATAAATTTTGTATAATTATATTGTATATGTGTATAAGTATAATTTTTTGAATTTTGATAGTAAATTGAATTGGCTGTTGAGGAATAATATCTGACTCTATATATAGCTTGTAACCATTAGCTTTTGTTTCATATGTAAATAATTGAACTATAAAACATGGTTATAAATTAATTTGAAAATTTAAATGAATTTAAAACAAGAAACTAAGAATTTAAATTTCCGATGGTTTCAAACTTTGTGTTTAAAAGTTTTGAAGGGTGTATTATTTAAAGTATTTCAAGTAGAAATTGTTTCAAAGAATTTTTATTTGTAAATCAGTGCTCTTTTCTTTGTCGCTGGAAAATAACTTCGGTGATGACTGCAACATCATCGACATTTATTTTCGAATTTCGAAGTAAAGAGACATAGGTATATGGATTAAATTTGTTTGGATTTCTAAAATATGGCTTGATTTATAATATATAAGTATATAGATTTGATTT
The DNA here is from genome assembly GCA_030765085.1 of Allium cepa. Lineage (NCBI taxonomy): Eukaryota > Viridiplantae > Streptophyta > Magnoliopsida > Asparagales > Amaryllidaceae > Allium > Allium cepa. Next base: position 837,299,234 of record CM060934.1, read on the forward strand.
GAAAATTTGCATATATATATTTATGTATCTCTAAAGTCGTTTGAAGTTAATTGGAAATTTAATTCCTAAAATTTTATCTTAAAGGATGATTTCAATTATAAAATGAAACCAAAATTTTTAATAAATATGTAAACTTGAATAATTGAATTGGGAAAAAATTTATTTGTATAATATTCAATTGCATTCCTGTATGACTTACCTTAATTATTAAAACTTACAATGTAATTATATAATATACAATATAAAAAGGATTTTTATAAATAAAATTTGAGTGGTTATAATAAATGTTATACACTTAAATTTTAGTTATAAAAGGATTAATAAAGGTAAATAGAATAGAAGATTAATTGAATAATATACAAAATAAAATAGTGTTAATGGAACTTATGAATAAATTAGAATAGTTATATTAAGTGGAAAATTTAATAATAATTTGGAATAAAGAAGAATTAAATTTATTGAATAAATTACAAGTATAATAAATGATTTTTCCAAATTCATGAGTTTATAAATTGATAATTAGATGAGAAGATAATGAAGTTAGAACTAGTAAGATTTATTTAACTTAGATAGATGAAATTAATAATTAATTTAAGTTGAAATTTTCATGGTTTTAAATTTATTATCTTAATTTGTTTTCCATTCTCCTTTTCTTTCAGGGTTATTCTTTTCCTCTTGTCTTAATCCTATCATCTTCTATCTTGTTTCTCTCTGTTTCCTTGCTTCATTCCTTTCCGGGGATGAGAAGTTTTGAGTGGGGGAGAATGTAACAACCCATGGTTTTGTAAATGTTTTTAATTAAATTTTTATTTGAAAGCTTAAATTTATAAATTATTTAAGATCGAATTTCTGGAATTTTCTAATGTAAGTTTGAAATTTGTTTACAATTCATTTTCCAAGTACAATAAAATAACCAATTTCTAAAAATTTTATATTTTGGTCAAATGGAAGTCAAAGTTTGACCACGGTTGAAGATTTTAAATTTAAATTTTCAAATTCCAATCTTTTTCTTTGAAAATGTATTTTATTTTAATATTAATTCTGCTTTTCGTTTCGTAATATTTCGTTTTATACTTTTTAAATTTGATAACTTTCAGCGTTTTATACGCGATTGTTTTCAGTAAAATTTGTCTATTTTATATTTTCATTTTTCTACCTCAATTCTATTTTTCTATTTACTACTTTATTTTATTTTTCCATTTCCTTTTCTAATGGATTTTATTTGGATTTTTGAATAGAAATTCAAATAGATTCAGGTTACTTTTCTTGGATAGGAAGTTAGGCCTTTTCATTTGCCTTAGCCTTTTTATTTTCTATTTTCCTATGTTTATTTATCTAATTTTTATTTTCTATTTTATTTATATATACTTTGAATATATTCATTTGATTTTTGATTGGTTTTATTTTTAATAATAACTTAGAAATTTCAAGAGACATAGGTTACTTGTTTTTATTTGTTGCCTTTTTCTTTTCCCTTGCCTTTCCATTTGCGTAGCCAATTACTTCCCACATTCATAGCCGTGATTTTCTCCTATCAATCATGTACATATTGTTCCTTAAACTCCTCTTTTCATTGCATGCATACGAAGGAAAATTTTTAATTAAATCCATCAAGTTATTTATTTTATAGTATTGCCTTTTTATTTTCAAAACCATTCAAACTCTTGCCTTTTATTGCCTAGCCTTTTTATTACTTCCCACATCTCTTGCCGTTCTTTTCTCTTAACCCTAGCCGCCATCTAGTTTTGCAATTCACGTATAGAAAAGTTTCTCATCTCCTCTTTTCCATTGGCGTGAAGAAAAAAAAATATACAAGTATTTCCATGGCTTCTCCTTCCTCTTTTTTTTCCATTTTCTCTTTTTTTTCCTCCTTTGTTGTTCTTCAAGCTAGCTCGGCCTCCACCCCATGCCCCTCTAGCTGAGCACCATGACCACCTCCATCAATCATGACCACCATTCCAAACAAAGGCCGTGACTCCTAGATCAAAACCCACCACCAAAAATTGTTCAAACCTATCCAAACTCCTATTTTCCTTTACCTCCTCTTCATGTACCTTAGCCACAACACATATTCCTCCACCAAATTGCTTTGCCATGACCTTACAATCCCCTAGCCATAAGTTTGTGATGCCTACACCCTACCCGAACCCAAAGATGGAGCCCACTTGGTGGTTAAAGCAAAGGTTATGTCATGTTTGTCTCATATTTTTCCATTGTTCTAATTTCTATTCTTTTGTATTGAAATATATTCTTATATATGTTGTATTTGCTTGCATATAATATTTGGATCCGACTCTTCATTTACTCAAAAAAATAGTCGTGCTTTGTCGTGCCTTTTCGTGCTTTGTGGAGTTTAGATTTGGGTTTGAATTTCAATTCTAGCTTTAAAAAGGTGAGTTATCACTCTAGACTTACGTAATTTTATAATTATGAAATGATAACAAGTGAATTGTATAAATTAATATACTATGTTCATACTTGCTTGTGATATATTTATATAATGTTAAATGTTGTTTATATGTCCGTTACATCATCTAATATGATATTATATGCTTTATTGTTATTTTATTTCCTGTTTATCATACTGTAAATTTTCTATCACTATGGGTTGAAATTATACATACCCCAATGGACTATAGGATAAGGAAAATCACTATGGGCTGAAATGATAGGCTCGAGTGATTTTTATTGATTTTTGTTGTATTTATTTTACTTGGGATTGCGGGTTTGTAATGATAGAACCCGAATTTTCCTTTTTAAATACGGATTGAAATGATATATATCCGTATCACTTGACCTAGGTTAGAAATTATTATACAGACCCATGGTTATATTTTTAAATAATATTTTCCAAAAACTTATTAAGTATTTTTATATAATAATTCCTTAAAAGATTTCTTATGAAATTTGAGTTTTATAAATATATGAAATTTTTAACTTAAAATTTGATTCAATGCTTTAATTATAAAGGTGTATTAGTTTTTTTGTAAGTTAAATTTCATAAAGTTAATAATTGGTTTTAAGTTGAATTAAAAATCTTTATTGATGGCAAATAACTTAGTAATTGAATTTGATTAAATTTGGAATCTTAAATCTAACCTAGAAATTTTAGTAAAGGTTATTTCCTGAAATGGACATGTTTCGTATAATAAATAATATACTTTGAATTGATAAAATGAAATACAGCTTTAATTAGGCCTTTTGTAATAAAATTTATTTAACTTGAAATCATAGTTAATTGATAACTACATGAATAGATTTATAAAGAGAATTTGATCGTTATATTAACTATTATAAAATATTCTTTTGTGAAATGTTATGTTTCGTAAGAAAAATAGCTATGACTTTAAAATGGAAAAGTGTAAGTTAAAACATACATGTGAGATGTAAGTTTAATTAATATTTTAATTGATTAATATAATAAATGTTTGTTACTATAATAATAAAAACGAAAGAAACACGTAAAGATTTAATTAATGCAAGAAACATGTAAAGTTTTAATTAATGAAAGAAACATGTAAAGTTGTAATTAATGAAAGAAACGTGTAAAGTTCTAATTAATGAAAGAAACATGTAAAGTTTTAATTAATGAAAGAAACATGTAAAGTTTTAATTAATGTAATATTGATCAAATAATAAATGCTCTTTACTATAATAAAAATGTAAATTAAAACGTACATTTGATAATGTAAGTTTAATTAGTGTAATATTGATTAAAATGATAAAAGCTCTTTATTGTAATAAATGTAAGTTAAAACGTACATTTGACATGTAAGTTTTAATTAATGTAATTGTGTATTTTAAATTGATTAAAATGATAAATGTTCCTTACAGTAATAATAAAATGTAAGTTGATAACGTACATTTGATATGTAAGTTTTAATTAATGTAAATGGCATATTTTAAATGATTAAATAATAAAGTTTCTTTATTGTAATAATAAATGTAAGTTAACAATGTACTTTTAACTTAACATAAGAATTTCAGCTTTAAATTGGATATTATAGTAACAAAGTTTATTTAACTATAAGGCTATGATAAAATGACCACGTTAAAATTTGTAAGTATATAAATACTTTGATTATATAAAATGTTAAAGTGGAAAGTATTACATTCCAAAAAACGCTATGATTCCTTAAGGTTACATTTCCAAAACGCTATGATTTTCTTAAGTATTACTTTTCCAAAATGCTATGATGTCTTAAGGTTATGTTTTCGAAATGCTATGATCAATGAGGTTACATTTTTAAAGTGCTATGATTTCTAAATTATTATGATTTTAATGTGTTATAATTGAATGTATAAATTTTGTGAGTGTTGCAACTTTGAAAATGAATATTACTTTTCTAAAGAATAACGATACTGGGTTTATATGGTTTTGACATGAATATGTTTGATATGAAATACAAACCATTTGAAAATTAAATAACCATGGGTTATAATATCGTTTGGTTGTTAAAGAGATCGGGATCAAAAGTTGTCATACTCTCTTCCAACTCCGAAAACCACTTTAACAATCATGTACGCGATAGAGATTCCAGAATGAAGTAGGATGGTGAAGACGTTCTATTGAGGTATATACGTGGACCCAACTCCCATGAGTTGGCATAAGGTGGCTAAAACAGGAGAAATCGACGGGCTAATGAGGTCGCTCCTCTGATCGGACGCACTCCTTCGCTATTATATTCGGACTTTGAGATTGATTCGGTGGCCACTTTTGATTCTTTTGATTTGGGGTGTGTGGCTCGAGGTGGGCAATAGTAGCTACTACGCATTACCAACAGTCCGGAAGTGTAATTGGTATATCTACCCTGGCATTGCCTAGTTGTGCCGTGTCACCTACCCTAGCGAGCCTTGTATGCGTTTGATTTGTGTCGTACCTATGGATATCTTCTCGTAGTCTCCCGATCAGGAGATATGCAGGTACTATATAGACTGCTGGCACTATTATGTGTTAAGGGCTATATGGGTAACCCCTTAACGCTATTTGAAAGTAAGTTTATTTTACCATAGATATTATTATAATAGCGAAATATTACTACATAGTAAGTAGTTTAACAGATCCTTAGAAGATGGCGGTCCCAAGCATGCTTTAAGTTACTTGTACCTTATATTACAGTTCACTTGAGTTGGTTTACATTGTATAAGTATGTATGTCCTGAATCGAGTGTTTTGTGTTTTGCTTTACGCTCGGGTCAGACTGAGTGATATAGCATTTGAGACTCACTTTCGGAGTTGGAGCTTTGCTTGAAGATCCAGCTATCATTTTCGCTTTCAATTATTAAGTTAATTCCAGTATTATATCCAGCTCTGTACTTGAATTATCTTATTGAGACTTCTGCTGTGGCTTGTTTAACTCTGATGTATGTATATAGTAGCTTCATGAACTACTATCTCTTTCCTTCCGATGCATTTTATTACTCTGTGTATGTGATCTGTGATTATTTATTTACTATTTATGTCGTGTTTTGCTAAATTTAAATTAACAATTCAGTATTTTGAGCTATTCAAGTCAGGCATGTGTGGTTTTATTGCCGATTTGAATGGATCAAAATAGTGGGTCGTTACAGCTAGTATCAGAGCTTTGGCTCTAGGTAAAACTTAGCGTATATGGTAAATTTATCTACAGAATCACTTTCATTCGAGTGTGAATCTCTTTCTCTATGACTCTATTTCCTTTGAATTTTGGAACATTCCCTCCGTTTAGAATTCATTCTTGTTCCCCACTATTCATCTTCTTTTGATTTTGGAGCAACCCATAACTCTACTTCGGATGATCTTCATAATGAGTCGGCGGTCTCGCCAATCTCAAATTTACTTGTGAAGGGGTGAAACTCCTTTACAATAGCTTTATAGGGGATTTCTAAATCCTCGATTTAGTTGCTAATATCTTTAGTTGTCCCAAATTCTACCTCTTGAGATCGAATGTTGATTTGCCTTATCTTTCCACATCGATCTGATTCTTGAAGTCACGGTTGACCCGATTAAGGTTGTCCGTGATTTATGTAAGCTTATCCTTCACCTTATTCGTTCGTTAATCATCTTATCTTTTGTTCCAACTTATCCTCAAATCAAAATTTTCTTTGATTTGAGTTAATCGAATTTGAATCTCTATCATTGCTTTGAAAATCTATTCATGTATAGTGTATTTGAAAATTTATATTTAAAATGTTTTTATATTGTGTTGTTTGAGTTGTTGAGGTTGATTTGGGATTTCGATCGATTCGTCTGATCAACATTATCGATAGGATCTCCAAAACACTTGAACATGGCAAACCGACACAATATAGTTTTCAAATTTAGTAAATGAAATAAATTTTGTATAATTATATTGTATATGTGTATAAGTATAATTTTTTGAATTTTGATAGTAAATTGAATTGGCTGTTGAGGAATAATATCTGACTCTATATATAGCTTGTAACCATTAGCTTTTGTTTCATATGTAAATAATTGAACTATAAAACATGGTTATAAATTAATTTGAAAATTTAAATGAATTTAAAATAAGAAACTAAGAATTTAAATTTCCGATGGTTTCAAACTTTGTGTTTAAAAGTTTTGAAGGGTGTATTATTTAAAGTATTTCAAGTAGAAATTGTTTCAAAGAATTTTTATTTGTAAATCAGTGCTCTTTTCTTTGTCGCTGGAAAATAACTTCGGTGATGACTGCAACATCATCGACATTTATTTTCGAATTTCGAAGTAAAGAGACATAGGTATATGGATTAAATTTGTTTGGATTTCTAAAATATGGCTTGATTTATAATATATAAGTATATAGATTTGATTTGAAAATTTGCATATATATATTTATGTATCTCTAAAGTCGTTTGAAGTTAATTGGAAATTTAATTCCTAAAATTTTATTTTAAAGGATGATTTCAATTATAAAATGAAACCAAAATTTTTAATAAATATGTAAACTTGAATAATTGAATTGGGAAAAAATTTATTTGTATAATATTCAATTGCATTCCTGTATGACTTACCTTAATTATTAAAACTTACAATGTAATTATATAATATACAATATAAAAAGGATTTTTATAAATAAAATTTGAGTGGTTATAATAAATGTTATACACTTAAATTTTAGTTATAAAAGGATTAATAAAGGTAAATAGAATAGAAGATTAATTGAATAATATACAAAATAAAATAGTGTTAATGGAACTTATGAATAAATTAGAATAGTTATATTAAGTGGAAAATTTAATAATAATTTGGAATAAAGAAGAATTAAATTTATTGAATAAATTACAAGTATATAAATGATTTTTCCAAATTCATGAGTTTATAAATTGATAATTAGATGAGAAGATAATGAAGTTAGAACTAGTAAGATTTATTTAACTTAGATAGATGAAATTAATAATTAATTTAAGTTGAAATTTTCATGGTTTTAAATTTATTATCTTAATTTGTTTTCCATTCTCCTTTTCTTTCAGGGTTATTCTTTTCCTCTTGTCTTAATCCTATCATCTTCTATCTTGTTTCTCTCTGTTTCCTTGCTTCATTCCTTTCCGGGGATGAGAAGTTTTGAGTGGGGGAGAATGTAACAACCCATGGTTTTGTAAATGTTTTTAATTAAATTTTTATTTGAAAGCTTAAATTTATAAATTATTTAAGATCGAATTTTTGGAATTTTCTAATGTAAGTTTGAAATTTGTTTACAATTCATTTTCCAAGTACAATAAAATAACCAATTTCTAAAATTTTTATATTTTGGTCAAATGGAAGTCAAAGTTTGACCACGGTTGAAGATTTTAAACTTAAATTTTCAAATTCCAATCTTTTTCTTTGAAAATGTATTTTATTTTAATATTAATTCTGCTTTTCGTTTCGTAATATTTCGTTTTATACTTTTTAAATTTGATAACTTTCAGCGTTTTATACGCGATTGTTTTCAGTAAAATTTGTCTATTTTATATTTTCATTTTTCTACCTCAATTCTATTTTTCTATTTACTACTTTATTTTATTTTTCCATTCCCTTTTCTAATGGATTTTATTTGGATTTTTGAATAGAAATTCAAATAGATTCAGGTTACTTTTCTTGGATAGGAAGTTAGGCCTTTTCATTTGCCTTAGCCTTTTTATTTTCTATTTTCCTATGTTTATTTATCTAATTTTTATTTTCTATTTTATTTATATATACTTTGAATATATTCATTTGATTTTTGATTGGTTTTATTTTTAATAATAACTTAGAAATTTCAAGAGACATAGGTTACTTGTTTTTATTTGTTGCCTTTTTCTTTTCCCTTGCCTTTCCATTTGCGTAGCCAATTACTTCCCACATTCATAGCCGTGATTTTCTCCTATCAATCATGTACATATTGTTCCTTAAACTCCTCTTTTCATTGCATGCATACGAAGGAAAATTTTTAATTAAATCCATCAAGTTATTTATTTTATAGTATTGCCTTTTTATTTTCAAAACCATTCAAACTCTTGCCTTTTATTGCCTAGCCTTTTTATTACTTCCCACATCTCTTGCCGTTCTTTTCTCTTAACCCTAGCCGCCATCTAGTTTTGCAATTCACGTATAGAAAAGTTTCTCATCTCCTCTTTTCCATTGGCGTGAAGAAAAAAATATACACAAGTATTTCCATGGCTTCTCCTTCCTCTTTTTTTTCCATTTTCTCTTTTTTTTCCTCCTTTGTTGTTCTTCAAGCTAGCTCGGCCTCCACCCCATGCCCCTCTAGCTGAGCACCATGACCACCTCCATCAATCATGACCACCATTCCAAACAAAGGCCGTGACTCCTAGATCAAAACCCACCACCAAAAATTGTTCAAACCTATCCAAACTCCTATTTTCCTTTACCTCCTCTTCATGTACCTTAGCCACAACACATATTCCTCCACCAAATTGCTTTTCCATGACCTTACAATCCCCTAGCCATAAGTTTGTGATGCCTACACCCTACCCGAACCCAAAGATGGAGCCCACTTGGTGGTTAAAGCAAAGGTTATGTCATGTTTGTCTCATATTTTTCCATTGTTCTAATTTCTATTCTTTTGTATTGAAATATATTCTTATATATGTTGTATTTGTTTGCATATAATATTTGGATCCGACTCTTCATTTACTCAAAAAAATAGTCGTGCTTTGTCGTGCCTTTTCGTGCTTTGTGGAGTTTAGATTTGGGTTTGAATTTCAATTCTAGCTTTAAAAAGGTGAGTTATCACTCTAGACTTACGTAATTTTATAATTATGAAATGATAACAAGTGAATTGTATAAATTAATATACTATGTTCATACTTGCTTGTGATATATTTATATAATGTTAAATGTTGTTTATATGTCCGTTACATCATCTAATATGATATTATATGCTTTATTGTTATTTTATTTCCTGTTTATCATACTGTAAATTTTCTATCACTATGGGTTGAAATTATACATACCCCAATGGACTTTAGGATAAGGAAAATCACTATGGGCTGAAATGATAGGCTCGAGTGATTTTTATTGATTTTTGTTGTATTTATTTTACTTGGGATTGCGGGTTTGAAATGATAGAACCTGAATTTTCCTTTTTAAATACGGATTGAAATGATATATATCCGTATCACTTGACCTAGGTTAGAAATTATTATACAGACCCATGGTTATATTTTTAAATAATATTTTCCAAAAACTTATTAAGTATTTTTATATAATAATTCCTTAAAAGATTTCTTATGAAATTTGAGTTTTATAAATATATGAAATTTTTAACTTAAAATTTGATTCAATGCTTTAATTATAAAGGTGTATTAGTTTTTTTGTAAGTTAAATTTCATAAAGTTAATAATTGGTTTTAAGTTGAATTAAAAATCTTTATTGATGGCAAATAACTTAATAATTGAATTTGATTAAATTTGGAATCTTAAATCTAACCTAGAAATTTTAGTAAAGGTTATTTCCTGAAATGGACATGTTTCGTATAATAAATAATATACTTTGAATTGATAAAATGAAATACAGCTTTAATTAGGCCTTTTGTAATAAAATTTATTTAACTTGAAATCATAGTTAATTGATAACTACATGAATAGATTTATAAAGAGAATTTGATCGTTATATTAACTATTATAAAATATTCTTTTGTGAAATGTTATGTTTCGTAAGAAAAATAGCTATGACTTTAAAATGGAAAAGTGTAAGTTAAAACATACATGTGAGATGTAAGTTTAATTAATATTTTAATTGATTAATATAATAAATGTTTGTTACTATAATAATAAAAACGAAAGAAACACGTAAAGATTTAATTAATGCAAGAAACATGTAAAGTTTTAATTAATGAAAGAAACATGTAAAGTTGTAATTAATGAAAGAAACATGTAAAGTTCTAATTAATGAAAGAAACATGTAAAGTTTTAATTAATGAAAGAAACATGTAAAGTTTTAATTAATGTAATATTGATCAAATAATAAATGCTCTTTACTATAATAAAAATGTAAATTAAAACGTACATTTGATAATGTAAGTTTTAATTAGTGTAATATTGATTAAAATGATAAAAGCTCTTTATTGTAATAAATGTAAGTTAAAACGTACATTTGACATGTAAGTTTTAATTAATGTAATTGTGTATTTTAAATTGATTAAAATGATAAATGTTCCTTACAGTAATAATAAAATGTAAGTTGATAACGTACATTTGATATGTAAGTTTTAATTAATGTAAATGGCATATTTTAAATGATTAAATAATAAAGTTTCTTTATTGTAATAATAAATGTAAGTTAACAATGTACTTTTAACTTAACATAAGAATTTCAGCTTTAAATTGGATATTATAGTAACAAAGTTTATTTAACTATAAGGCTATGATAAAATGACCACGTTAAAATTTGTAAGTATATAAATACTTTGATTATATAAAATGTTAAAGTGGAAAGTATTACATTCCAAAAAACGCTATGATTCCTTAAGGTTACATTTCCAAAACGCTATGATTTTCTTAAGTATTACTTTTCCAAAATGCTATGATGTCTTAAGGTTATGTTTTCGAAATGCTATGATCAATGAGGTTACATTTTTAAAGTGCTATGATTTCTAAATTATTATGATTTTAATGTGTTATAATTGAATGTATAAATTTTGTGAGTGTTGCAACTTTGAAAATGAATATTACTTTTCTAGAGAATAATGATACTGGGTTTATATGGTTTTGACATGAATATGTTTGATATGAAATACAAACCATTTGAAAATTAAACAACCACGGGTTATAATAACGTTTGATTGTTAAAGAGACCGGGATCAGAAGTTTACATACTCTCTGCTAACTTCGAAAACCACTTTAAAAACCGTGTACGCGGTGGAGATTCCAGAATGAAGTAGGTTGGTGGTGACATTCTATTGAGGTATATACGTGGACCCAACTCCCGTGAGTTGGCATAAGGTGGCTAAAATAGGAGCAATCGACGGGCTAATGAGGTCGCTCCTCTGACCGAACACACTCCTTCGTTATTATATTCGGACTTTAAGATTGATTCGGTGGCCACTTTTGATTCTTTTGATTTAGGGGTGTGGCTCGAGGTGGGCGGTAGTAGCTGCTACGCGTTACCACCGGCCCAGAAGTGTAATTGGTATATCTACCCTGGCATTGCCTAGTTGTGCCGTGTCACCTACCCTAGCGAGCCTTATACGAGTTTCATTTGTGTCGTACCTATGGAGTATCTTCTTGTAGTCTCCCGATCAGGAGATATGCATGTACTGTATAGACTACTGGCACTATTACGTGTTAAGGGCTATATGGGTAACCCCTTAATGCTATTTAAATGTAAGTTTATTTTACTATAGACATTATTATAATAGCGAAATATTACTACATAGTAAATAGTTTTACGGATCCTTAGAGGATGGGCGGTCCCAAGCATCCTTTAAGTTACTTGTACCTTATATTACAGTTCACTTGAGTTGGTTTACATTGTATAAGTATGTATGTCCTGACTCGAGTGTTTTGTGTTTTGCTTTATGCTCGGGTCAGACTGAGTGATACAGTATTTGAGGCTCACTTTCGGAGTTGGAGCTTTGCCTGAAGATTCAGCTATCTTTTTCGCTTTCAGTTATTCAGTTGATTCCAGTATTATATCCAGCTCTATACTTGATGTATCATATTGAGACTTCTGTTGTAGCTTGTTTAACTCTGATGTATGTATATAGTAGCTTCATGAACTACTATCTCTTTCCTTTCGCTGCATTTTATTACTCTATGTATGTGATTATTTATTTACTGTTTATGTTATGTTTTGCCAAATTTATATTAACAATTTGGTATTTTGTGCTTCTCAAGTCAGGCATGTGTGGATTTATTGCCGATTTGAATGGTTCAAAATAGTGTGTCGCTAAAGAGGGTCAACAATTGGAGTTTTCTACCGATTTATAGCACTTCAATTTTGTTAGATTTGTGCCTGTTACTCCTGATAATAGGAGTGGGTTGATCCTTGTTATTCCTACGGTGGATAAGTTTCCTGGTATCATTGGGGCAATTTCGAAAATTTAAAGTTTGCGGGTCTTATTAAATGCATGACTTTTTCGAAGTATGCATGGCTTATTGAATGTGCGGCTTTTAGGGATCGATATGACATTTCGATCCAACACGGTTTTGATGCTTCTCACTGTTGCCAATCTTTGATCAATGAGAGGAGATTATATTTTAAGAGCATGATTCCACAGCTTGAAGAGTTGGTGTGCAGCTTATGGGATGCGCGGCCTTTTATTTTAACCTTTTCGATATTACCGAAGCAACACCAGTACTTAGAAGGTGGTGATCTGGTTCTGCCGATCCAACGGTTTGAGTCGATTTGTTTTTGTCGACTTGATGGGTAAGTGGGGCATACTTGAGCATGATTCCACTATCCCAAGCAACAATTGAATGGTTTTAAGCCAATTTGATCCGGACGACACACCAAGTTACTATTATGAACACAGTTTTGTCGGTTCAGAAAGCGAATCAATTTTATTAAGATAGTTGGAAAGTTCTACCTATTTACAATGCCTTTGTTATCCAGGGACAGCTTATTTGATGAAAAATAGAAAGTATATAAAGTAGTTTTCAGACGAAGTAACGACGTGGTAAGATGTTGTTCCATGCTCTGGGAATTTGTATTCCATCAATGGTCTGTTTGAATGTTCCATCCCTTAGTTGTTGATTGATCATGTACTACCCTTCCAAGTTTGATCAAAAGGCTTTCGAGATTGGATGGACTCATTTGAGGACAAGGACACCAACTCTGAAGGTTTGGTTGTGAACTTTGGAGTTGACCGCACGACTCTTTTTTGGTGACCATCGGTCCTTAACTCGGCTTCTCCCCTCCTTTCTTCAATCGTATCAAGTGACTCGAGTAAGAGCTGCTCATTTTTTTTCTAATTGAATTTTCGCCTTTGATGGGAGGGGACTTCTAGTTCGACAGGAATCACTGCCTCTGAACCATATGCCAAGGCGAACGAAGGGTGCTCGATTGTCGATATGTGTTGTTTTATAAGCCTATAGTGTGAGTGCAATTTCATCAACCCAGCTCCATTTTCCTTTAGTCAGTCGCTTTTTGATGGTGAAATTGATGATTTTGTTTATTGCTTCCACTTGCCTGTTTGCTTGCAGATAAGCGACCGTAGAAAAGCTCTTCTCGATTTGGAAGCATCTGAAAAAGTCATTGAACTTCACGTTATCGAATTATGTTCCATTATCAACGATGAGTTTCTATGGCACACCAAACCTGCAAATAATATTTTTAGTAACAAAATTAATGACTTTATTTATTTGTAATGGTGGTCAGTGGTTTCGGTTCGGCCCATTTTGTGAGATAATCAACAACAACTATAGCGTATTTGGCCAGTCCATTTGCTATTGGTAGTACGCCAATCAAGTCAATTCCCCATATTGCAAATGGGCATGGGCTGACCATCTACGTTAGCTCTATTGTAGAATTTTTTTTAACCTTAGCGAATTTTTGGCAACGATCACACCGTCTGGTATAGTTTGTTACATTACGGTTTACGATTGGCCAGAAATATCCATACCGGAGGACTTTCTTTGCAAGGGTTTGGCCCCATAGTATGGTCTCCGCAGTCGCCTTCTAAACCTCCTTTAGGATCCATCGAGCTTCGTCGTCGGTCACGCATCTAAGAAGGGGAGTAGAGAATCCCCTTCGTTAGTGTTTTCCATCTTGTATTATAAATCGCAGCGCCTTCTGGAGGAGCTTTTTCCATTGATTCCAGTTAGTTGGAAGGGTCCCTGTAAGTAAGTAGTCCTTGATTGGCGTCATCCATGTTTCCAATTCGATGGTGGTTTCAAAAATCCTGTTGACATCCATTTCGTATATACACAGAGTAATCAAGATCTCCATCGGGACTAATTCCAATGATTGAACCTCTCCGAAGCTTGCCAGTTTAGCTAAGTAGTCAGCCTTGGTTTTTGCTCACGTGGGATGTGAGTTATGGTGTAAAGTTCAACGTCGTTTAGCCATAATTGTTATTTGGATAGATATGGGGCAAGGTTCTTCCCTTGAGCTTAGTATTCACCTTTCACCTGGTAGAAAACTAATTAAGAGTCGCTGTAGATGTGAACGGACTTTATCCTAAGTTCTTTCACAACTTTTAGTCCTGCTATCAATGCTTCATATTCGGCTTCATTATTTTTTGTAGGTAATTCCAAGCGTAAAGCGTAGCAAATGGCTCATCCTTCGGGGGTTTCAAGTACCACCCTGCCCCTGAAAAGAGATTATTAGACTCACCGTCAACGAAGAGTTTCCATTGCGTTTCCACTTCCAGTGGTGTTTCTTCTTCATCATCTCGTATGGTAAACTCGGCGATAGAGTCTACTAGTGCTTGCCCATTGATGGCCCTTCTCGAATGGTAAGTGATATCATATTGGCTCAATTCGATGTTCCACTTAAGGAGTCGCTCGAAAGTTTCAAGTCGAAACAATGCTAGCTTCAGAGGTTGATCTGTCGGTACTTTGATCGGATGGGCTTGGAAATATGATTGTAACTTCCTAGATGTAACCAAAGGAAATATTCTAGCTTTTCCAGCTTTAGGTAATTTTTCTTGGCTCCAAAAAACCGCTTGCTAATGTAATACAAGGTTCACTAGATCTTTGCTTCTTTATGCACGAGGGCAGCGCTCAATACATGAGGTGAGATTGATAAGTAAATGAAGAGGTCCTCTCCATCTACTTGCTTTGACAGGATTTTCGAGGCTTCTATGTGTTATAGCAATTCTTCAAATGTAGTTTGACAAGCTTCACCTCATTTGACTTTCTTTTTCCCTTTCTTTAATGCATCAAAGAATGGTATGCACTTGTCGGTGGCTTTTGAGATAAATCGGCATAGTGCTGCAACCTTCCCATTCAGGCTTTGCAATTCCTTCTTGTTCTTTGGGGATAGACTTCTCGTAGTGCAGTTACTTTCTCTAGATTTACTTCAATGCCCCTAGCACTTACTATGAATCCTAAGAACTTTTCGAAGGCTTCCTCGAAATGACATTTGAGTGGATTGGGTTCCCTTCCATGCTTTCAGAGTATTTCAAACATTTTAGCGAGATTGTCCAGGTGATTGGTAGCTACACGCGATTTGACCAACACGTCATCCACATACACCTCTATGGTTTTCTCAGTTTGATGCTTGAACATGGTATTTACTAATCTTTGGTAGGTTGCCCCGGCATTCTTTGAACCAAATGGCATTACCCTGCAATAGTATATTCCTAGATCGGTGATGAAACTGGTGTTTTCTTGATCAGGTTCGTGCATCAGAATCTGGTTGTACCTCAAGTATGCGTCCGTGAATGGTAGTAGTTCATGTCCCGCCGTTTCGTCCACAAGCTGGTCAATTCTAGGCAGAGGGAAGCTATCTTTCAAGCAAGCTTTGTTTAAGTCCAAGTAGTCGTAAGTTCGCCACTTCCTATTGGACTTTTTGACCAAGACCGGGTTAGATACCCGATCAGGATAAGTCGCATCACAGATAAAACCATTAGCCATAAACTTGTCCACTTCTTCTCGTAATGTCTTAGACCACTTAGGGCCCAGGCTGCGCTTCTTTTGCTTCACTGGTGTAAACCTGGGGTCAACGTTGAGTGTGCGGAATGCAATTTTTGGCGATACACCATTCATATCAGAATGCATCCAAGCGAGCATATCCAATTGGCACGAAGAAATTTAGTAGGTTCTAATCGCAGCTTATTTCCATGAAGCGATCCACTACGTTGGGTCATCTATGTCGATTGGGATAGACAACGTCAATTCTGCCGGTGCTGGCTAATCCTCCCATGAGCTCTTCTTTCTAGGGTCCAAAGCCTTGTCGAATCGATTATGTTTCCCAAGCTAAAGGCATCTCTATAGTTGCTATTCACTAGGTTCGCGAATATGGAGAGTTCTCCTCACATCCTTACCTTTTTCCCTTCTTTTAGGTTTGCATAATTCTATAATGTAACATTCTCTAGCGGCGCATTGATCTCCATTGACCACCCCTGGACTAGAGCGATTCTGAAATCTTCTAGCGTGGGCCATCCTAAGAAGGCATTATACGTCGAAATTCCATCCACAATTATGAAAGTCTGAATGGGGATGACTCTTCGGTCACATTCCCCAAGTTCTACCGGCAAGTCGATCGTCCATATGGGTTGTTTGGGTTCGTGAGTGATCCCTTGGATTTTTTTGGCATGTAGATATGACTTTTATGCCGATCTTCGTCGGTTGAAGGTACGTTTAAAAAGAATATTGACATAACTGCCGATGTCAGCCAATACTTATCGGACCACAGCGGTCCCAATTCCTAATGTCACTCCATCGAATCGAGAGTTAGAGCTTCGATCCCTTTGGTATCTCGATTATAGAATACAATATCATCATTTAAAGTTTTCTGTCACTTGGATGGAGCCTCATCTTTGACCATGAGACATGATTCCTTTGGGGCGTGCTTTAATGAACTCACATACCGCTCCATCTCTCCCCAACTTCTCTATGCGGGATGTGGGCCTTCAGACATTGTTCTAATATTGAGTCTCTGGTAAGTTCACTTTAACCCCTCTTCACTGGTCTCGGCTTGGTTTTTAATCTTTAGAAGCTTGAGGAGCCATAGATTGATCGAGATTCTGTGATTTTCTCACAAATTATTGAAGCTTGTTTACCTAGATCAGCTCTTCAATCGAGTTCTTTAGATGGCGGTATTCGTTTTTGTTGTGACCATGCATCTCTAGAAGCGACAGGACTTCCCCAAGCGCTTTTTTTGTTCAATTGCTTCCTTCTTAGTGTTTTTTTATATTACTCAGTCCCCTGTGTTGTGAGACAAATGTTTTCGAAGTATCATTGAGAGGTGTGTAATCTTCTTGGACATCCTTAGTTAGACTAAGTCATCAATGTTAGAGTTCGCTGAAGAATCATAGTAAACCCTTTGGATGACCGTTGTAAGGGAGTAGAAGAGTGAAGAAAACTTTCTATAGAGTTCCAGCTACCAGTCCGAAGGATCCCACTTTATGTTGTGCATATGAGAGTATTTATAGAGGTTGGAGAATTACTGGGCCAAGCTTGTTTACCAAATGCTTGCAGATCATCATAGGAAGGCATGTTGAAAATTTCACCATGATCCGACCTAAAACAATGGATCGCTAGAGATTCATAGGCTTGGTCGATGGCATTCCAATGCCTTAGTGCTTTCCCTTGCTTTGTCCCATAGGCATTATGCGAACTGACGACAAAGTATTGGTCGCCAGGGATCCATAGTATATGGATTGTTGGTGATCCATGTACTTAGCCAATCTTTAGGCTTTGTCTTCTGGATATCATTGGTTGCCTCATGTTGATGTTCTCCGTGTGATCTCGTAGCATGTTGCCTTGTTTTGGTGGGGGTTTCCTTATTAGCTTCATTAGGCTGCTAATCGAACTAGACAAATACTTGTCTCCTGATTTAACTAGCTTAGAATCTCGTTGAACTTAGCTATTGTTCCTAGAATACACGTTGGATCATGATGTAGGAAAATAAATTTGCTCATGAGCAAATGCTATGGATCGTTGGCAATCCATAGGCTATGGATTGCTAGCGGTCCATTGGCTATGGATCGCTTGCGATCCATGTCCTTAGCATTTTCTACTTTCTTCTCTTTTGACTTCTCTTGGCTTGCTGGTATAGTCCTTTTGGTTGTCCCTTTAACTATTGTAACTCGATCAAATTGCTTCGACTTCTTTTGGATTCTACCAGGTTAAAACCTGGATAACATTTTCAAACTATCGCTTCTGATAGAGTGAAGTGAGAATCTTGAGCCATATTACTTCAGAGTAAGATATTGTTACAGATCTAATGGAGGTTGCAATAGTACTGGAGCGTGACAAACCTAAGAGTGCTATGGATGTGTGGAGTTTCCTTTGATCAATAAGATATTATAGACGTTTAACAAGGACTTCTCTAAGGTGGTAGCACCTTTGATTCACATAACAAAGATGGATCATATTTTTCTTTGGGACATGAGGTGCGAGCATGCATTTGTGAGAGGAGAGGTTAATGAGTGCACCTGCATTAGTCATTCCGAGTGGGAATGAGGAGTTGATAGTATACACAAATGCCTATGGACCTAGGCTAGGTACGATTTTGATGCAAAAGAGTAAGTTTGTCACATATGCTAGTTGATAGCTGAAACCGCATGAGAGGGAATATCTGAGTCATGAGTTGGAGTTGGCGATGTAGAATTTTCTTTGGTGATTTGGAGGTGCCATTTTTTGGGAGAGAGGTTCAAGTTGTTCACTGACTCTAAATCATTGATGTACCTTATCTTTTAGAAGGATCTCAATTTTCACTAGCAGTATTTGGTTGGAATTCTTAGCCTCCTATGACTTTTACGTTTCCTATATGATCGATAAAGGAAATGCAATTGCTGATGCCCAAAGTGGAAGACATGTCAGTTTGAGAGCAACGTTCCTAGAGTCGACATGGCTTGAGTTTATTACTAGTTATGAACTTCATACCTTGATGTGAGCCTGAGCTAGAGGTGATGGCTAGTTTGATTATCAGACCTCCTTTGATGAGCTATTCGATACTATCAAAGGCGTAATGCTAGATAGCAAAGATCACAGCGAAGTCAGACAAACGAGTAGACTCTGAAAAGATGAGGCAGTGCAAAACTCAATCGAGATGGTTGGTTCAATAACGATAGGATATTGTTTATTTCCAAGTAGAAGTGGGAGTAGATATTGATGTGTTTCATCAATGGATTATATTGATGTGTTTCATCAATGGATTGCCAAGGACTAGAGTTAGAAATGATATCGTCTAAGTTATAATCGGTAGATTTGTTAAAAATGGGCGAGCCTGCAATGGAAGCCATTAGTGAATTTCAATATTTTTACCCTATTAGATCCTTACTGGGCGTATGAAGTCTAATCTATTTAGAACATTACTAAATTTTATTTAAATAAAATTTCTTAGTGAATTTGTAGATTATATAAAAATTTATTTAATTTATATTTTATACATATAAATGTACACATATGTATCATATGCATGTGTGAGCATGTGTAACATGATAATCTATGCAAGGTATAACATGCCCATGTATAGAAACTGGAATTTATGTTGCAAAAAATACATTAGCTCATCCAATATGCCAGTATATGTATTCCAAATATATAAATATACATATATATATATATGTATGTATGTATGTATATAAACTATTTTTTTAGCAAATCTAGACGACATTTATTGCGAGCCGTCCATATGTATAAATGAATACGTAAACAGGTGTTCAGGTACATGCACCAAAATAGGTAATTGAAAATAAAGCACATGAGTTTAGCGAAAGTACTAAACAACCAAAGAATAAAAACCTAAGCTAGTCTTCCTTCGAGGAGGTAGATCCACTTCCCTCATCTAAAGATTCATGACTAATAACATGATAATGCTAAGAGAAAAAAGAAGCTAACGTAGGACAAAATCAAAATCATAATGGTGTTTCCTATCCCAAGAGGTATTAGAGAGAATATGGCTAATCAGATCACCCAGCATATCAATATCCGTGATCACAAGACCTTTGCCCTCCATATGGTAAAATAGTTTCCTTTCTTCATCATCTCTACCAACATATTTGTAGAACCTACCATACTTTGGGTCAAGTCTCATTTCATAAGGCTGATAAATCCAAGTCTACTTTACCGAACCCTAAAAGAAGTCATCTAGGGGGAGCCAAATCCAGAATACCAACTGAGCTATACTCAACATCAACATCAAATGAACGTACATCAATGATAGGAGACACGAGCACAGAAGGTAAGATCACAATAACATCCACAGAGTGAACATCAACAATATCTTCAAAGGGAACTATGACCGAAGGGACAACGTCAGGAATCGAAATCAAAGTAGTAGGGGAGATGTGCGGCGAATTAGGTGGACTGACCTCGAAAGAGGCTAGTAGATATATTTTATATATTATATAAACTATATGAATATTATATATGTGTGTGTGTGTGTGTGTGTTAAGTTATTTTAAATAATTATATATAATATAAAACTAAAATATATAAGTAAATATTTTATGTATATATATCATCTTATAAATAAAATTCATATATATATATATATATATATATGGTAATTTTTTTTAATATATATGCACAAAAATATATTTATAACATATAGACATATAAAAATAAATTATTTAACAAGTTTTTAATAAAATTTTATTTCCAGGTCATGTGCATAACCCAAAAAAAATTATTATTATTTTTAATTTAAAATGCATTTTTTTGAATATTAATTCAAAATTAATAAATTATAAATTAAAATTTATTTTTAAAGTTTTATTTAAAATTTAAGAAAATCATAACTACTATACCATGGTTTAAAAAAAATCAATTTTTTGGGTTTAAATTTATTTTAATAAATTCACAAAATTAAATATACATTCAAAATTAATAAAATTAATTCTGAATGTTTTATTTCAAAGTTTAAAATTCTAGAAAATCCTAATTGGTATTTTATGGTTTTCCAAATTTTGTTTCGAAGTAAGTTATTTTCAATAATTTATTTATTTTTGGCCATTATAAACAATTTGTTTTTCAAAATTAGAAATTTAATTTTTGACCAAGAACTGATCTATTACTGATGCAATTTTATAAATTTTAAAAGTTAATTTTCATGACACTATTGAATTAATATAATTTACTAATTTTCTTAACTGATTTAAATAATAATAAATTATTTATAAAAAGTATTTTTTCTGCCAAAATTTAGTATTGCTATGATAAATCATAAATAAAATTATACGACTAAATTTAACCATGATATAGTGTTGCAACTAATTATAAGCTATATATATCGAAATAAATAATATATATAAACTTAATAGAATATATAAAATTATATTATTATTATATGCTGCACTGGCCAAACATATATGATTAAATTTTTTTATCTAGCATAATTATATGCACGCTATAACCAAACTAATTTGTAACAAGAGTGCTTACATATCAGAATCGTCACCCAACTAACAATATGATATACATATATATGATAAAACATTATACTAATAATTATTAACTATAAAAATCATACTTTAATCTCAAATCCTTGAAGTACACCTTGAAAATACATACTCTTCTCTTTGAATTTTTTTTCAATTCAGTAGATTACTAGTCCTTGAACTGTTGAACTTCAGCTGCCGAATAACGATTGAATCTGACTTGATTTGAGTTTGTATTGATGTATAATTTCGGCCAAATCTTGGAGTGTTTTAGAGGTTTCAAAACTTCTCTAAAGGTTAAGGATACAGATGCTTATATAGCGAAGAAGTTGGAAATATTTTAGGATCGACATCATACATCATCTCTTACTAATCCTCTTACATCTTATCCCTCCATACCAATGCCTTTGTTGCACCATCTTATGTATTGCCCTCATTTTGGTCGAAATTTCTAGCCCCTTTCATGGGGTTTAAACCCATTTAAGCCCAAATATAATATTATATAGTTAAATCCAATTTAATCTCCTATCGATATCGTATATCGATTAATATATTTATAACTATTATAAATACATCTAATAATATTTATTCATCAAATCATAACCAAATTTTATTATTAGTATTTCATAAATATCGATTAACTTAATTAATTGATAACAATTTTAAACTAGTTAAATCTTTTGGTCAAAAGGGAATTCATCGTTTTGATTATGTGACTTGTGAGGTGTAAATTTGGTCAGCTATTAATATCAAACTATTTGAATATTAACATTCACATGTCACTTAGCGGGTGGTGTGACATTTTGTCCAAATTTATCGATTATTTGGTTTCACTAAAATCCAATTTCACTTTGTTAAGCGTTATCGATTTGTGACTTTTATTTACACAAATTATCTTTGTTAAACCTATATAACTTTGGCCAAGGTTCAATAACAACAATTGTTATTAATCGAAATACTTTGGCCAAGGATTTGGACTATGAGTTGAAGTTTTCCAACTTAAGATTCTTACATGAATTTATTATTGACATGTTATACTCAATATCACTTATGATATTTGAGTTCAAACGCTCCTTCATAAGGAGTTTGTTTTTTTGTAAATAATTCTCTAGTATTTCATAAATACACGAGAACATTCCAAACTACAATTTACTTTTATCAATTTGGATTTGATATTTGCTTCATGCATCAAATACTTAAACAAATCATGATATCACAGACAACAAACATGTATGATAATTCCTATTGTCAATGCATAAGGAATCTATCATACATGTTTTGCATTAAACATTTTAATAAAGTGTCCTTATTTATCATTTTAGGACATTCCCAATAACTTTTATACTTACTATAAAAGACAGCATTTGCAAATCCAACATTGAGTATTAGAACAACTAAGGCTGATTATAACATATGTACATCGTTAAAAATCAGCGTTGTTTACTAAAAGTTTAGAAATATTAATGTACCTTTTAACATTTTTTTATGAACAACGCTTCCTTTGCATTTTGACTGATAATCAAACTATTTGATATTTCTACCAAGGTACTTGTTTAAGTTTGATGCTTATAAATTATATTTTCATATCATTTCTTGGATTATATCCAAAAGCACACAAACTTAATATCGCTCTCGCTGACTTTGAGACACTTTGATTGTTATGTGCAAACAAACTAGTTGAAATCTATAATCAGTACTTTCTATTTTAGCACATATATACCAAACATAAAGTCATACTATGTGATAATTTTGTGACTAAAAGTTGAACCAACTTGAGCACATTAAACGATGAATCAGCTATATTAGTTTCAATAATTGAAATTGATGGTATTATTCTTATCAATGTGGCTAACTATATTCCAACAACATTAGTTATTCTCATAAAGACAGATTTGCGACTGATGGTGTAACTAGGGCTGTTAATTTTGTACGAGTGTCCAATGACCATTCGTGTCCGTGGTCGAAATACGTCCGTCCGAGTTCATTCGAATTCAAATTAGGAAACGAGCTAGAATAATAAAATTTGTACGAGAAAAAATCTCGTCCGGTCCGTGTTCGTTCGAATTTGTCCGAATTTCTTATAATTAAGTATATCCTCTATGTTTCTCAAAACATATATGGCAACTATTTGGTCGGTTAATTGAGTAAGGATTCATAAAATGTTTATACTTCAATATACATTGATAAAAATAATATAGCTGATGGAAATTCTATTAAACAACTTAAAAGTTGATGTAAATAGCAATATGTGTCTATGTCCGTTCGAGTCCGTGTCCAAAAAACGTACGTATGTGTCCGTCTGATTTCATTTTGGACACAAGCTAGGGAAACAAAAATTGTACGAATATCAATCTTGTCTAGTCCGTGTCTGGTCTGATTATATTTAGGACAAAAACTGAATACACCTCCATTCGGTCCGGTCCGATCGATTTACACCCTTAGGTGTAACACCCTGCGTTAAATTACAATTATATATGCAAATAATTTATTAAGTTATATACGTTTGAAATTTTAAAACAAAGAAATGTTTGTAATAGGGAAACTAATAATATTATTTGGAATACATATATATTTGTGTAACAGATAAATTAGAGAGAGAGAGAAATTATATAAAATCAATTAATAGGAAAGATTAATTGGCGGTGTTCGGAGTAGGGTATTTGTATGTCCAATACTTGCATGTAAGTTTAAGGATAGTCGCATGTGGATATTGGCCAGCATCAAA
The DNA here is from genome assembly GCA_030765085.1 of Allium cepa. NCBI lineage: Eukaryota > Viridiplantae > Streptophyta > Magnoliopsida > Asparagales > Amaryllidaceae > Allium > Allium cepa. The sequence continues at coordinate 837,323,416 of CM060934.1, forward strand.
ACCAAGATCGATTCTAGGAAAGACTAGAGTTACACCATCATGCCAATGGTTCTTTCACTATCGAGACACTGAATGAGGGGCACCGCAATTTGGATGTTAGATTGTTTGCGATAGGGCATGACCATTTAACTCATTAGAAATCTTTTGGGTAGTTGAGAGGTGGCTATGTGAGGCCATAGCCATGATGATAAAACGACAGATCAACTAGAATATATGTATTTTAGGCCTAACGAATTAGTCCTTTACAGATATAGAAAATCACCGACTGAATTCCGTACAAGGTAGACCTTGTTGGCGGAATTCAGACAGTAGACAGAACGATTACGTAGTCCTCAATGTACGCACTGGGTGGTACATTATGGATGTCCGAGCACTGGCATAAACTAGTGCGTACATGATTTACGTTTACATAGTAAGTAGTGGAGTATCTATATTGTAGGCCTTACCAAGCAAGGCGATGGAGCACTGTATTGTAAGCCTTACGAAATAGTCCTTTACAGATGTAGTTACGGAACGCTCTCGAAATAAGATGATGAAGCCCTTTTCGAGGAGGATACGAAAGGTGCCATGGTTGGTACCTAGGACCAATATGGTCATTGTGCATATAGCTACACATATGTATATATTAGTTATTAGGTTTTAATCTACCATGGAGTAGATGAGCACAGTTCATGAACAGAGGCGAGAGTATTGTAACCTAATGAACCTAATATAAGGGTAAATGGAAATAAAACAATATATGTAGAATTAAGCCTAGAAATATATAATTTATTCATCCACCAGAACTTTTATTCTGACCCTCTCCTCAGAACATCCTATAGGTTAGGTAGATGACATAGACTCTCGGCTTTATGACACTTGCTTAGAAAGTGTTATCATTTGGTTGAGAATTTACTTACTGTTATATTTTAGTCAATCCTACTATGATATAAATTAGTGAGCTCTAATATATTTGTCTTTGCCTATTTGCAGGATATCAGATACAAAACTTGGGCTTCAGTTGGCTTGGTTTTTAGCATTTTTACGAAAAATCCGAACCACTAGAATTTGAGTTCTTACTTTTGGTATCAGAGCCTATGTTTAGGATTCCTAGGTAGATAGTGAGTGAACATATTTGTATTTTTGAATTAAATATAAATATATTATGTACTAAAATTCAAATTGTCCCCAACTATAGATTTAAACATATGGAATGTTTTTAGAAGTATATTTGCGCATAGTTTGCTAGTTGGGTTTGGGATGACCCAAGTATGTAGATCCCTGTGTTATTACTGATTTATAGCATACAAATAAGCCATGTTTTGAGAGAAAATTTGTATCCATATGTTTTAGGAAGTTGGGTAGTTTCTTAAGGATAGCAGGGAGAGTGTTTTTATTTCGGGAAGAATAAGAGGTTTTTAGTATGAAGAAAATTCACTTTATGTCTAACCTAATAAAAATGAAACTTCTGAATTAAAAAATTTGAAAAATATAATTGTTAATATATTTGAGGAAGTAAATACTGGATTTTGGAAAAATAAGTGGTATGCAATTTAAATTGGTTTTATATGATGTAAATTTTACTAAAAGTGAAATTCTTTTTTTATAGAGCATGTATAGCTCATTAGTTTCTTTGTAGTTAAAAAATGATTTTAAATATAAAAACTTAGAGTGTGTTAAGTATCGAAAACGTAGGTTAAACATTTATTGTTGTAATAAGTGTTTTCAGTAAAAATAAAGGAAGCATAGACTATGACACTATTGTTATAGTAGAGACTCCCAAAGTAAATGTTGTTACATAGCATACAGGATTTATTAATATTTATTTTAACTGAATCCATATATTAGTACTTTTGGATTGTAGTAACGGTGTTTTACGCAACATCTGTTTTGACCCAAATGAGTTTTGGGGATAATTTCTAAAGTGATTTGTATATACACTTATTATTTAAATAAGTACATGAAAATATTTTCTAGTCATAAAGAAGTTTTAAAAATGAGTTCTTTCGAAAATAATGTACGATAAATTAATGAATTTAGTAGGAAATACTTATGTAAGTAAATATAGAGTAAACATACCTTAATCTATTGGAATGAAATAAATAATGATATAATTTTCTATGGTTCACAAATAAAGATGTTTTGTGCAAGCTATAAGGAATACGTGAAAGAGATGTACAAGGTATGGAAAGCACCATATTTTTTATAGCCTATTTCGATAAAATATAAAATAAATTCCTTATAATTTCACATAAACATGAAATCCTCCTTTAAAGGATTCACAGAAGGTTCAGGCATTAATGGTTTCTCATAAAAGAAAGTAATTCCAATACATTAAGGTATAAACCATTAAGTGCGGTAAGTTAGTAACTCCTTCAAAGTTAAGTAATTGAAAGAGTAGGAAAGTTAAGAGATTTTTGATAAAAAACTTATTCTTATTTACCTTAGTTTTAGTAATTTTGAAAATCTATAAAAAAAGAAGAAGGATATTTTGAAAACATGTAGGGACATTTTTTTAAAGTTAAGAAAAAAGAAAAATGTTTGAAGAACAAGCAAGACATGTTTAAAAAAAGATAATTTGGTGGAAAAATAAATAAGTTTTCGAAAAGATGAAATTTACAAGTTTTAGTTTTTGAAGAAAAATTGATAAATAACAAACCAAATTAGACTTTTAAATATGGAGTAGATAGGAATCATTTCCTATGTGTAACGGGAAAAGTATAAGGTTGTAGCAGTAATTACTCTCAGTAATAATTAAAGTTCCCGTATGGTGTATATGACAATAGTGAAAACCTAGAAATGTTGCTTTGTGTGTGTAGACTATAGAAGAATAGTGAAATGATATTAGTAAAATGATAAGACACACGTGGTTGGGATATGTAGACCTTAGTTAGGGAAAAATGAAAGGTAAAGAGAAAATTTCCCCAAGCTTAATTATCTTTTCAGATAGAGACTGCATAGATTGATACCCTTATCCATTGCAGTAAATGAGACTTAGTTATTTCTTTATGAACATAGAATAGAAGAGATGAATAGATCTTATTTGTCATGAGTAATACAACGTACGTTAGCAATAAGTAATAGGCGGTAGGAGGAGCATATGAGTTACTTAGACTCCTAAAATAGGACCTTTCTGTGTCAAAGTGGACATGGTCCTAGGCCTCCTTACCCCAGATGATAGATGTGTTTAGTTGTTATATAAAAAAAGAGTAAAAGAAAAATAAGATAACTAAAAGGAAAATAATATATTTAAAGAAAGCGATAGAAACGTCAATAGAAAATTTTAAAAAGAGATATTTTCTTATGCAAACTGTGCTTGGGGAAGTAAATAATTTTTTCTAGGATAATAGCCTAAATCCCAAGTACGGATTAAGATGTGTGCAAAAAAAAATCGTAGAAATATGAAAATTTTCCGTTTTCCACCTTCTTTATAACATAGGAAATTGAATTTGGAAAATTAGAATTTTCTAAAATTCGAAAATTAAAAGCTTTGTGGCAGGTTTTGACGTAAAAATTTGTTGAACTATGCTCCTATTAAGTAGGAGAGTGGGAAAAATTGAATGAAAAATGTTTTGATTTTTCAGAAGATTGCATTCATATAGAAATTGCAAGTATATTTAGGATGTGTGCATCATGCTCTAAAAGGAATTTCTAAAAGAAAAGGCATTCATATGGAGGTACCGAGAAATTCTTGTACATGCATATATTTTATGATGTGTTGCACTTTGCACTATGCACGGATTGTTGCAGAAGTGGATGTGCACAAAATGGTTGTGATTAATACGAGAAATTACATAATTGAACCCTTATCAAATTTTGGGGACGAAATTTCCTAAGGGGGTAGGGGGAATGTAACACCCCACGTTAAATTACAATTATATATGCAAATAATTTAATTAATTTATATGCGTTTGAAATTTTAAAACAATGAAATGTTTGTAAATGGGGCAACCAATTAATATTATGTGGAATACATATATATATTTGTGTAACTAATAAATTAGAGGGAGAAATTATGTAAAATCAATTAATAGGGAAGATTAATTGACGATGTTTGTTTAAAAGGAAAATTAATATTCAATTAATTAGTAGAGGTGATTAATTGACAAGAACTGATAAGGAAGGTGTAACGATCCCTGTTTTGAATCAAATTTAATTTGTTAATTAATTTAATTTTTGAAATTAAATTGTGAAATTAATTGGTAAATTAATTTGAGTTTCTCCAAAAACAAATAAAACATTTGTTTTGTAAGAAGATTGAAAATAGAATTTGAAATTAAATAATAAATATGTTGAAAATAAATTGGATTTAAAACTCTACATTTTAAATTAGTAAAAGTTGTTTTCTAAATTTTTAATGTAAATTGGTTTGGAAGTTATAATTTAAATTCAAATTTTAAAAAGATATTTGAAAGATTTTATTTTGATATAAAGAATTTTAAAAAGTTGTTTAAAGTTAAATTATATTTTAAATATTTATATATATATATATATTCTATATATGTGTTTGTTTATTTAATACAATTAGATTCCAAACTCATTTTCTTATAAAGTTGTAAATTTATAAGACGAGATTTAATTAAAAGGTTTAAAATGCTTTTCTCTCATATACTAAAAATATATAGTTAATAAAGGCAATTGTAAATATATTACATAATTGATAAAAACTTAAACCTATGTAAATATAAAAATGACAAGGGTTTAAACATAAATTAAGGGTTATGACAAATGTTAAAACATGAAGTATAATATAAAACAAGTGTAAACAAGAAAAAAAAGTAATTGTATAAGTGTTAGTTAGATTTAATAAGTGGCAAGATGCATTGTTTTTCTTTTAAAAATTGTAATAGAAATAACATCAAAGTTAAGAAGAAAAAAAACAGGCTATTCTCATGTGTAATTTCTCAAGCCTGGAAACAAAAGTTCAAAAACCTGAAAATGAAAATATGAAACAATTCAATCAAATCTGGAAGAAATTCAAAGATCTGAAGCAAACCTTAAAATAAAATCTGAAGCCATGATCAAACTCAAAAAAATCAAATAATCTTCAATTCCAGTTCTCAGACCTCAAACCTGAGAAATCAGAGCAAAGCAACTGAAATCAACTCAAGTTCTTCAGACTGAAATCAAGCAAGATCAACTTTCAGATCAATAAAGTAGAAGATTAAGGGCAAAGCAAAACTAGAAAATAAACTCAGTAAATCAGAAGCAAAAGCAAGCCTGAAGATCAAAAGGAAATTAGATCAAAGAAAACAAATTAAAGCCTAGAAATCAAAGTTTTGATTCAAACTGAAAACCAGAAAGCATTAAAGTAAGGATCACTTTTCAGATCTTCATAAAGCAAATATATGGATTCAATCCGAGATCAACATCAAGCTTCCAAGCTTTAAATTTTTTGTGGACGTGGTGGCGAGCGCAGTAATGATCGGCCGGCGGTGGGATGGGTCGATTTGGGGGAGATATGTGGTTCTCTGGTTTCGGTTTTGGGTAGGTAGGAGATCATTTTTCGATCTGGAGGGTCTTATGCTTGGGTGAAGTGGCAAGACTGACCTGGAGATGACGAGAGGTCAAACGGAGGTGTCGCGGCAATGGGTTGGGCACGGGCGAAGTCATACACGTGCATGCATGTCTTTGTACACGATGGGTTTAGGCAGTCTGGGGGTTTGTCGATGTAGTTGATGGTTCAAATCGTATTTAAGTTCGGTGCTTGTCTCTTTTGCATCGCGTGTGAATCGATTTTCACGAAGCGATGTTATCGCCGTTCGATGTTGTAGTGTTTCGGAGGAGGAACTGGAACCAAGTTCTGGGGGAAAAAGGGGAGATGTTTCGGTGTGGTGTTTGTTGGGCTTCGGGCCGATTTAGTTGCGTTGTGAAAAATGAGTCGGGTCTGTTCAGTTTTGGGTTGTGAAATCTTTGGGCTAAAGGGCCTTTGTATATTTTAAACAAGGTCTATTATTTTGAAGAACTTGTTATATAAAGGTTTTAAATCCAATTGTTTTCCACAATTTTAACAAGTATGATGATAATGAATACATTTCTAAGTATTTTTAAATGGAGTTTGATAATGCTTGAATTAAATAAGTGTTTGAAATATGTATAATAGAAATTTTAATTAAGAAATGATTTCGAATGAATTTATTTCAATTTAAATAAGTTGTAGTAATATAATTAAGTGGTTAATTAAGGTATATGGGTTATCTTAATTATGTAAGGTTTTTATAATTGAAAATAATAATATAATCTCTTAGTTAATTCAAGTGTGATTACTTAATATAAGTAATTAAAAGTTATTGATGGAAATAATTAAGGAATGATTAATTACTTAATTACTTAAAAGGGTTTAATTTATGCGATTCATTAATTAAGTGATTAATTTAAAGATTTACAAAGTGATTAAAGGTAAATTACTTAATAATTAAAAGTTGATTAATTGATGATTAAAGTTAATAAATTTGTAATTACTTAATATAAATAAGGGATAATTAATTAAGGACTAATTAATGAAAGTAATTAAGGATAATTAATTTAAGGATAATTAATTAAGGGATAACTAATTATGTAATTAAGCTAAAGGTTAATTCTAATTAATGTGATTAATTATGGACTAATTAATTAATTAAGGGTAATCAATTAAGATGGATAATTACGGATTAATTTATTAATTTATTAATTAATAATAAATGATTTGTAATTAATTAATCAGGATTGAGTAATTAATTCATGAGTAATTAAATAAAAAATATATTAAATTAAATTAATTTAGGATTAAATAATTAATTAATCCTATTAATAAATAATTATTGTATGCTTGGATTGCTTATGAATGTTTGTATTGTATGAAATGCCTTGAATTGATTGTTATCTCTGGATTGTAATATTCTGTTCTGTGAATTGAGCTGTGTGTAATTTATTTATTTATTCATTTTATCTGTGATACATTTATCTGTGAATAAAGGTAAGCGTTATAGGAATTACCGCTAATCGATATTGATATGATTGAATCTGTGATTGATTGATGTTGTTGCACTATTGGGTAAAAACCCTGGACTACCCTATACACACACAAATATGGATTGCACGAGGAAATCGGTTAAGTCGCAGATTTTTGAAATGGTTTTAAAAGTGAATTTTGAATTCAGATGATTTTGGAAATGGAATTGGGTTAAATATGAAAACTTTTAAAAAGGAGTTTTAAAGATAAAGGTTATTTTGAATAACTTGATTTAATTTTGAAATTTAAATAATTTGGTTTGAATTTAAATTTAAAATTTTGAAATTGAATGCTATGTTTGAAAATTATGGTTTAAAAAGGGTATACAAGTTATAGATGTGCTTATATGGGTTTTAAACTATTTAAAAAAGTATTGTTTTGGGAATTTGAATTTAAACCAAGCTTTATACTTGAAGGGCTTTAACTTGTATAAATATAATCGGATTTTTTCCGAAACGAAAACTATTTGTTTTCAAATAATAAAAGCTTTCATATAAGGAAAGGATTTCCAATTTGGGTTGAAAAGTTTCGAGTTTGAAAAGAAACTGTGACTTGTTCTGAAATCTATGAATGAACCTTTGTGAAAGATTATCAAATCTTGTTTTGAAATCGAAGAGGATTTTAAATGGTGTATCTTTTAAATAAAGATTTGAATTGGAAATGGTTTTGAAAGCTATGAATTGAATCTTTGATTTAATGATTGGAAGAGTTAATCCAATTTTGAAATGGAAATTGTTTTGAAACCTATGAATGAATCTTTGTGAGAAATGGGTGAACTTCGTGAAATGAATCTTTTTGTTTAAAAGATTGGAAATGGTAGTTTGTTTAAACCATTTGAAAGAAAGGTTTTGGACTTTAAGTTGTGACTTAACTAAGATCCCAATATCCATATGTTTTTAAATATCGCACTCGTTATTCAGTTTAGCTGGAGGAGTACCTTGTGTCATATAACCCATTCTGAATAATGATATGATGTTATGGATAGCATTTGAAGACCGGTGGTGAAGACCGGGTATTTTTGAGAATGAAAGGATAACCCGTCGAATGTCTTTGCACTGAGTCGCGTCGGTATAGAGATCTCCATATGTGATGGGGAGTCCGATCGGGTCTGGGAATTCCCGGATTGGCAAGGGCTTCTTTAGAAGTGCCTTCGGTTCTGTTCAAACCCGGAACAGACTTGTATGGATGTGTGTCTGACATTACACTTTGAGATGTAAAACTAGTTTCTACAAATACATTTCTGTTTGGTGACGGAGAATTTATTCTCTTAGCTTAACACCCTTCTCTAAGATGTACGAGCTCAAAGGTTATGTAGTTGATGGTTACTAGCGATACATTCCCAATTTGGCAATGTGGCATACGAAGTGCTGCTGATCATTTGTTGATCGAAGCATGGATTTGAGAAAAAGCATAGCTTTGTGAACGAGACTGCATCAGGACCTCACATCCCGGAAACGGTCGAAACAGGACAGATGCGGCAAGGTTGCAGAGGTCGTGCCCCTAAGGTATGTCCATTCCTTCTAGAAAAGGGTGGTATCATGGTATGGAGCCCAGATACTTAACTCATGTGGACACTGTAAATTTTATTATTGTGTAATTTTGGTTTGTGGTTGAGGGACCTCGGATAAAGGTCGCAAACAACCGGGGGTGGCATATCTTAGGCTTTACTCTTGGAAAGAGAGTAAACCGTCCTTGTGTTGGCAGCGAGCTGGGTAAGTTCTTGGGGCATCCCTCTAGAGGCGTACCCATGTGGAAATGGGAAGTTCTTTGGCCTGACCATTTGTTGGAAAATCCAATATCCAATACGCGCCCTGTATGGTTTTAGTTGTATAACCTGCCATTTACTTATGGTGATCACCACTATTTAGATGGTAGCTATAGTAGGCATAGTTCGAAATGTCTATGCTGGCTAAGATTAATATTTATACTTTCGAAATGTTTTCTACACTATGCATTAATAATAATATCAAAATGATTTTCACATAACAAGCGTTTTTGACTGTCATAAGGAGAAATCTCCTCCAGGTGTGCGCTTGCATTGTGTGTGGGGCGGAAGGCCTTATGGCAGTTTCATTTTCTAAAAAGCATTACGGTTTTCAACTTTTAAAATATTTGTTGTTTGTTTTAAAGATAAAATAGTTTTTGTTTGCTCATACCAATCCCATTACTGACTTGGAGTTTATTGTTCCTTTCCTAAACTCTAGGTGCACACAATTCTCCATACGGGCAGTCTAGAGTTGGGTTTTTCAGATAATCAAATAGTATGTGTAGATTCGGTAGCTTTCAGTCTTTGGGAATCTTCTTAAATATTTGGATGGCTGACCTTGCTTAAGTCATCGATGATGGTGGTTCGAGCTAGCTTTGGATTGGAGATGGAGTTTTTGGAGTTTGGCATTGAAGACAGTGTCTTTCCGCTGCTATTGTCTCTGTTACTTGTATCTATTTTTGATATATAGATAGTCAGTTGTATCAAATGTGTTGTATCAAATACTTTTGTATATCAAGTTTATTATTCATTTTTCATCCGTTGTGTTGTTATACTTAATGTGTTATAAGCTCCGGTGAACCGGATTCGGTGTTTGAAACTACGACATTTGAATACTGGTGAAGTATTCGGTGCCAATTTTCGAAGGTCGAGTCAAGGTCGTTATAATAAATTATCCTTTAATAAATTAACCTTTAATTATTAATTAATTAAACTTTAATTAATAATTTAATCATTCTCCAATCATTAAATAATTAGCCTTTAATTATTTAATTATCCTTTAAACAAATTTTAATTAATAAATTAATTAATCCTTACCATTAAATTAATTATCCTAAATTAATTACAATAATTAATTAACCTTAAGTTAATTACATAACTAATTAATCCTTAATTATTTACCATTTAATTATTGCAATTAATTAAAATTGTATGAGACTTAAATTGTAACGATACCAGTTTTGAATCAAATTTAATTTGATAATTAATTTAATTTTTGAAATTAAATTGTGCAATTAATTGGTAAATCAATTTGAGTTTCTCCAAAAACAAATAAAACATGTGGTTTGTAAGAAGATTGAAAATAGAATTTGAAATTCAATAATAAATATGTTGAAAATAAATTGGATTTAAAACTCTACATTTAAATTAGTAAAAGTTGTTTTCTAAAATTTTAATGTATATTGGTTTGGAAGTTATAATTTAAATTCAAATTTTAAAATGATATTTGAAAGGTTTTATTTTGATATAAATAATTTTAAAAAGTTAATTAAAGTCAAATTATATTTTAAAGACTTATATATATATATTCTATATATGTGTTTGTTTATTTAGTATAATTACATTCAAAACTCATTTTCTTATAAAGTTGTAAATTTATAAGATGAGATTTAATTAAAAGATTTAAAATGCTTTTCTCTCATGTACTAAAAAACTATAGTTAATAAAGACAATTGTAAACATATTACATAATTGATAAAAACTTAAGCCTATGTAAATATAAAAATGACAAGGGTTTAAACGTAAATTAAGGGTTATGACAAATGTTAAAACATGAAGTATAATATAAAACAAGTGTAAACAAGAAAAAAAGGTAATTGTACAAGTGTTAGTTAGATTTAACAAGTGGCAAGATGCATTGTTTTTCTTTTAAAATTTGTAATAGAAATAAACATCAAAGTTAATAAGAAGAAAAAATAAGCTATTCTTATGTGCGATTTCTCAAGCCTGGAAACAAAAGTACAAAAACCTGAAAATGAAAATCTGAAACAATTCAATCAAATCTGGAAGATATTCAAAGATCTGAAGCAAACCTTAAAATAAAATCTGAAGCCATGATTGAACTCAAAAAAATCATATAATCTTCAATTCCAATTCTCAGACCTCAAACCTGAGAAATCAGAGCAAAGCAACCGAAATCAATTCAAGTTCTTCAGACTGAAATCAAGCAAGATCAACTTTCAGATCAATAAAGTAGAAGATTAAGGGCAAAGAAAAACTAGAAAATAAACTCAGTAAATCAGAAACAAAAGCAATCCTGAAGATCAAAAGGAAATTAGATCAAAGCAAACAAATTAAAGCCTAGAAATCAAAGTTTTGATTCAAACTAAAAAGCAAAAAAGCATTAAATTAAGGATCACTTTCCAGATCTTCATAAAGAAAATGTATGGATTCAATTCGAGATCAACATCAAGCTTTCAAGCTTCAAATTTGTTTCAAGTCCCTGACCCAAAGCATAAGGCCTGTAACTGTTCTCTGTTTCTTTTGGAATCCAGGTGAGCAAACCATTTTTTTAAAACCCTTAACATGTTTTAATATTTCTGCTACTTGTGAGTATCTTTGAAATGTGATGAGATATCTACTAATATGTTTATATGTATAGGTATTAATGAGTGCATGTATGTGTGTGTGTATATATATATATATAAACACACACACATATATATATATATATATATATGTTTATATCTCTGTTGCTAACCACAGGCACAAAATTTCATATAAAAAATTCACATTCCAATGTATAAGCAGATTCATGTTGTAATTTTTAAAGGAAAATGTTTGTGTTATCTAAATCTTGTTTTTAAAAATACTTATGAATATAATCAGAAAATAATTAACTGAAAAATGGGAAAATTATGAATTTTAATAGAAAATTCTCGATTTTTTGGCTTGGGATTGTAGAGTTTCCTCGAGTTTAACGTAATTCGTATTTTCGTCAATTCCGACGAACGTAGGGGGAAGTGATCATCGTGCTTTGGGCTGAAGGTAGCCTAGGTGATAGGGATTCAGAGAAAAATGTTAAATAATTTTTCTGATAATCACGGTGGTGGCACGGTAGCTTTTTAGGGTTTAAGAATCAAATTTGGTCACTGTTGTTCGTTGTGCTTGTGTGGCAACGTGGGTTGATTGAAGTTGTTCGGTCCGGGGGGATGGTCGCAGCATGTTGTGGGGTAGTTGTGGACGTGGTGGCGAGCGCAGTAATGATTGGCCGACGGTGGGATGGGTCGATTTGGGGGAGATATGCGGTTCTCTGGTTTCGGTTTTGGGTAGGTATGAGATCGTTTTTCGATCTGGAGGGTCTTATGCTTGGGTGAAGTGGCAAGACTGGCCAGGAGATGACGAGAGGTCAAACGGAGGTGTCACGGCCGTGTTGGGCATGGGCGAAGTCTTACACGTGCACGCATGTCTTTGTACACGATGGGTTTAGGCAGTCTGGTGGTTTGTCGATGTAGTTGATGGTTCGAATCGAATTTAAGTTCGATGTTTGTCACTTTTGCATCGCGTGTGAATCGATGTACACGTCAGGTCTGTTTAGTTTTGGGTTGTGAAATCTTTGGACTAAAGGGTATATTTTAAACAAGGTCTATTATTTTAAAGAACTTGTTATGTAAAGGTTTTAAATCCAATTGTTTTCCAAAAATTTAACAAGTATGGTGATAATGAATACATTTCTAAGTGTTTTTAAATGGAGTTTGATAATGCTTGACTTAAATAAGTGTTTGAAATAAGTATAATAGAAACTTTAATTAAGAAATGATTTCGAATGAATTTATTTCAATTTAAATAAGTTGTAATAATATAATTAAGTGGTTAATTAAGGTATATGGGTTATCTTAATTATGTAGGGTTTTTGTAATTGAAAAAAATACAATCTCTTAGTTAATTCACGTGTGATTACTTAATATAAGTAATTAAAAGTTATTGATGGAAATAATTAAGGAATGATTAATTACTTAATTACTTAAAAGGATTTAATTTATATGATTCATCAATGAAGTGATTAATTTAAAGATTTATTAAGTGATTAAAGGTTAATTGCTTAATAATTAAAAGTTGATTAATTGATGATCAAAGTTAATAAATTTGTAATTACTTAATATAAATAAGGGATAATTAATTAAGGATTAGTTAATGAAAGTAATTAAGGGTAATTTATTTAAGGATAATTAATTAAGGGATAATTAGTTATGTAATTAACCTAAAGGTTAATTTTAATTATTGTGATTAATTAAGGACTAATTAATTAATCAAGGGTAATTAATTAATATGGACAATTAAGGATTAATTTATTAATTAATTAATTAATACTAAATGATTTGTAATTAATCAATCAGGATTGAGTAATTAATTCATGAGTAATTAAATAAAAAAATATTAAATTGAATTAATTTAGGATTAAATAATTTATTAATCTTGTTTATAAATAATTATTGTATGCTTGGATTGCTTATGAATGTTTGTATTGTATGAAATGCCTTGAATTGATTGTTATCTCTGGATTGTAATATTATGTTCTATGAATTGAGATGTGTGTAATTTATTTATTTATTTATTTATTTATTTATTTTATCTGTGATACATTTATCTGTGGCTTTGTGAATAAAGGTAAACATTATAGGAATATACCGCTTATTGATATTGATATGATTAAATCTGTGATTGATTGATGTTGTTGCACTATTGGGTAAAACCCCTGGTGAAACGACCCGTAGTTCCGTACCCCTTGAGTCGACACTATTCTCCATCAATCAACTCAAGATGAATGGAAATACGAACCATTTGGGTTAAAGAAGAAGAGGTAGAAGGAGAAAATAGAAACAACATCAGAATCTCACCAATGCAGCGGAATAAAATATAATAGATAATAACTGATCTTTACACAAAAGAAAATCTGTTTATACATTACATCATCAGAGTACACATAACACTCAGCTGGACAGTAATCATAACCTATCCTCACAAAACTGAATACACAGCTAATCAACACAGCGAAATATTTAAAATAAGCATGGAAGTACGTATCGCCATCCAGCTCGTCTCCTGAGCTCCATAGCATCCTTTCCTGTATTCTATAATACTCGGTCTGACCCGAGCATTATAGTGAAATAAAACCCGAGTCAGTCTGGAATACCAGCATGAGAAAACCACACTCAAATTGATTATTAAAGTTCTAAAATTCTTTTGAAAACAAAAGCATCTCGTAAGACCACGCCACAAATAAACATGTCGGGTTTTTACTTTACGATAGCCAAAACACTTTTTATCAAATCCGTCTGATATTATAATCGTGTCTATAGAAAGTAAAATAGAATCTAGCTGAAATGCTTGCATCTCACGTTTCAGCAATAGTTGGGCACAATCAAAACCGTAAAGGCGCGTAGGGAGAACAGAATTCCAACTAATGACTAAGCACTAGGGTACCACCTGTCACAGTAACTGGTCTAGATCAGTGTACTGAGGATCCACCCTAAATCCCCTGCAATACAAGACCGGGACTACCCCTTACTGGATAATCCCGAGTAAGATCACCCCGCGGTTGGGATCAGCAACCGCCCACACAGCCGAAATAAAAAGGGACACCTAGACAGGGATGATCTCACCCTAATGGGTGCTACCCACTTAGCCTTGCTGCATATCCCTTGATTTTCAGTCATTCCCGGTTGATGAGGCTCGAGGCTAAGCGTTACCTTTTTAGATCACATCTCTTAGAATGCCCACCGTCCACCCACGATGTTCCGAAAGCATTCATCCATACAAGTCCGTTCCGGGTTCGAACGGAACCGAAGGCACTACTCCTACTACATCCATTTTGGAATCACCTCAGGATTAGTAGCGACTAGCCCTTGCACTTCACTGCTCTACCTTCGAATCCAAACTCTGGTTTTCCACATGAAAACGTTCAAACCGGACCGAAGTGGTTTTCAGGAAATAAATCCCAATCTCAGTCTCTTCGAAACGATCAGCGCATTGGCCAATATTGATAGTTGGTTATTTAACTATCAACTAACATTCACAAACAACCATCAGACATAAATAATTTCACCAAATTATTTATAAATCTCAAAATATCTTCACAGGGCATATTTCCACTTTCAACCCTTTTTTAGAACAGTTTTCAAACCACACTCTTCTCATGGAATAAATTCCCAAATATTTATTTCGCTGAAAACACCAAGTACAATACTTTATATTTTTAAAATAATTTAAAACACTTTATTATAAATTATACTTTAAAACATTTAAAATAAAACTACTTTAATACTTTATTTAAAGATATATGCTTTAAGAATATTTAAGATAAAGCTACTTAATAAAATAATAAAAACTAAATTTTTATCCCTTTAAAATATAATACCAAGTCACCTTTAAATAATTACTACTAAAATAAATTTTGAAAAAATACTTACTTTAAAATTTAAACATTTAAAAATAATAAATTTCTAAAACATGCTTTTAAAACAACTTTAAACTTTTAACTTATACTTAAAAATTTGCTTTGAAAACGTACTTGGCTATCCAGGAAAATACACTTCTCTTTCACATCTTTTAAAAATAAATCACTATTTATTTTTAAACAAATTTATCCATTCCTTTAATAAATTCCCACCGTGAATTTATTCTTCCAAATATCCACTGATATATTACTTTACTTTTATAAACTCAGTTTATAAATTTCTTAGTCCCACCCCCCTTTAAAATTCCAATTTCAAACACTTAAATCAAATTTCAAATTGATTTCCAAGTTGCTCCATTTTGAAATAAATTCTCTTCCTTATTCAATTTATTTCAAAACCCATTAACTTCATATTTTATTTCGTAATTATGATTTAAATATCTTATTTAACTGAAAATACCAAATTCATATTTCCAAATTGCTTCTTTATCCTTTTCACTAAATTTAAACCTTGAATTGTTTAAAATAAATTCTTCATTCCTTTACATAATATCACTTAAGTTTTTAAGAAAATCACTTACTCCCATTTATTCAAAAATCTCATTTCTTCATACTTGGAATTTTATTTATTAAAATTTAAAAATCAACTTTTATTCTTTTCCAACTCATTCTTTAATTTATTCAAATTCCTATAATTGTTTACTTAAAATTCTCTCTTTATTTTCTTCCAAAAATCCAAACCTATACAATTTGATAACTCGATGTGTCCAAATATATTCAATCAAACCATAGCATCCAACATTTGAATTTCCAACATAATCTATCACAGATTATCACACAAACCATATGACAGAGTATTAAACAATCTAAATAGGAATCCAATTGGATCCCTCCAACCTGTTTCCCTGCATCCACAGATTTTAGAACAATATAAAATATCAATTCCACTTCGAGGTGGAATATCGCGGTATATGGGTTTGTATAATATCATCCGCTATTATGCGGCGCATAGGGTCTCATTCTCTATATAATGCGGGAAATAAATCACTCCAATTATACTAGGTATACTACTATATATGATATAGCACATCAAATCAATTCAATCATTCAACCAATTATTTAAATTTAACCATTTAAATTTAACCATTTAAATTTAAATAGCAATCCAGAAGAGTGAGATTAACTCACCTTTGATTTTGAATATGCAATCTAATCCAATCTCGACTTGTTCCCTTTCGGATTTTGACCTTGAATAAATATTAGATGATTTTATTATTATTCGAACAATTTGAATAATTAATTTCCATTTGATAAATTTAATTTAATTAACTAATAATTTATTTTAAGCTAATCTTTCTATAATAAATAATTTTTAGTAATTAAAACAAACTAAATTAGTTAATTTGAACAAATTAATCATCTAATCCATTATTTTTAAAATAAATTTGGTAAACTAAAATATGTATATTTATTTATTTATTTCCATTTCCAACTACATATGCTAAATAATCTACATAGGTTTTTTTTAAAAAAATTCTAATTTTACATGAACTCTAAACATTTTAACATTTCCTATAATTTTCCCAAAACTTTATATACGTATTAAATTTAAAAAAGAAATGTTTATACTTTACTATAACATATATTTTTCTTTAGTGTAATTTTTTTTCCTCTTCTTTAATATGTACATACACTTTTATTTTTATTTTTGTAAAACAGAAATCTTGTTTTTAAGACTCTGCCTGTATATACATAATATATCTAATGATCCATGTATATATATCAAATTAAAATCGAAAACTGCAATACCTCACTGCTTGGTCGAAACCGCGATGCCCCTAAAAAAAATTCGAGCCCAAGCCCTAGCCTATCGCCGTTGAAATCACCTCCTTCCAACATCCCACTGCCTCCATGAAAGGAATCGCTACCTTCCCAATCCATGCGCACGCAAGCCTCCCCTGGTTCGAAACTCTAGCTCACGAAACCATACTCCATTGCTTCGAGCGACGACGTGCTCGATTTCCCACGTGATGATTTCTTCGACGTCACCGAGTTGCTAGCTCTGGTCGCGATTTGAAATTGATTTCTGAAGCGAGGATTAGATTTTGATTTTCATACCAAAGAAAACTCGGCCATTTTTATTTCTTTGATTTATGATTTCGAAAATGAATTAGTGGGGAGGAGAAGTCACGTGATTTAAACAGAACGACTGCGTGTTGAAGAAGGTGAGCGACCATGATTTGATTTCTGCATTGAAAATATTAGCGTGTTGGGTTGCTGGCTATAGGGAAGGCAAAAAGCGTTGATGGTGAAAGAACAAGTTGGTGGAAGGGAATTTCGGCTGAATGAAATTTGACTGGACAAAGTATATTATATTTTGAATTTAATTTAAATTGTCTCGATTTACGTAGCCTAAAATCACGAACCTCTATCGAGACATGCCACTAGGCGTTTATAATGTTATACCCCCATTTCGAACGCAATGGAAAAGGTTTCGAGTCCTGATTCGATCGTATGGAGAAGATAACTTTTTGGACCCAGTTATTATATGAAATTTTCGATATAAATTCAGCGCGTTTATATATCGTACGCTTACACAACAACTCCAAACATTACAAAAATTGAAATCCGATAATAATACAATATTACGGATCCAATGGAACTGATTTCGTCAAAATCCAAGACTATGCCTCAGAAGGCTATTTTTAAATATCAATTTAAACGATATATTTTCAAAACTTAACAAAACACTTCTAAATTAAATTTTAACACTTTTACCGTCTTCGGTACTATCAATATAAATTTTACAAGCCTTTAAAATATTTTTAACAAGCTCGAAACTCAAGATTAAATATTTTAATCAATCTTCAATTATTGAATTGAATAATTATATCATTCAACAAATTGTTGTATCTACATTCTGAATGGATAAATCCAAGATTTCCATATTCAAAACCAATTTATAATTCAATTTCTATATTTAAAACCATTTAAATATTCTGAATTAAACATTCAAAAATCCGAGTCGTCACACCCGGACTACGCTATACACACACATATATGGATTGCACGACGAAATTGGTTAAGTCGTAGATTTTTGAAATGGTTTTAAAAGTGAATTTTGAATTCAAATGATTTTTGAAATGGAATTGGGTTAAATATGAAAAACTTTTGAAAAGGAATTTTAAAGATAAAGGTTATTTTGAATAACTTGATTTATTTTTGAAATTTAAACAATTTGGTTTGAATTTAAATTCAAAATTTGAAATTGAATGCTATGTTTGAAAATTATGGTTTAAAAAGGGTATATAAGTTATAGATGTGTTTATATGGGTTTTAAACCATTTAAAAAGTATTTTTTTTAGGAATTTGTATTTAAACCAAGCTTTATACTTGAAGCGCTTTAACTTGTATAAATGTAATCAGATTTTTCCGAAACGAATACTATTTATTTTCAAATAATAAAAGCTTTCATGTAAGAAAAGGATTTCCAATTTGGGTTGAAAAGTTTCAAGTTTGAAAAGAAATTGTGAACTGTTTTGAAAGCTATGAATGAACCTTTGTGAAAGATTATTAAATCTTGTTTTGAAATCTAAGAGGATTTTGAATGATGTATCTTTTATATAAAAGATTTGAATTGGAAATGGTTTTGAAAGCTGTGAATTAAATCGTTGATTTAATGATTGGAAGAGTTAATCCAATTTTGAAATGGAAATTGTTTTGAAATCTATGAATGAATCTTTGTGAGAAATGGGTGAACTTTGTGAAATGAATCTTTTTGTTTAAAAGATTAGAAATGGTAGTTTGTTTAAACCATTTGAAAGAAAGGTTTTGGACTTTAAGTTGTGACTTAACTAAGATCCCAATATCCACATGTTTTTAAATATCATGCTCATTATTCGGTTTAGCCAGGAGAGGACCTTGTGCCATATAACCCATTTCGAATAATGATACGACGTTATGGATAACATTTGAAGAACGGTGATGAAGACCGGGTATTTTCTAGAACGAAAGGATAACCCGTCGAATGTCTCTACACTGAGTCGTACTAGTATAAAGATCTCCATATGTGATGGGGAGTCCGATCGGGATTGAAAATTCCCATATTTGCAAGGGCTTCTTTGGAAGTGCCTTCGGTTCTATTCAAAGCCGAAACAGACTTGTATGGATGTGTGTCTGACATTACACTTTGAGATGTAAAACCAGTTTCTATCAAATACATTTCTGTTTGGTGGCGGAGAATTTATTCTCTTAGCTTAACACCCTTCTCTGAGACGTACGAGCTCAGAGGTTATGTAGTTGATGTTACTAGTGATACATTCCCAATTTGGTAATGTGGCATACGAAGTGCTGCTGATCATTTGTTGATCGAAGCATGGCTTTGAGAAAAAGCATAGCTTTGTGGACGAGACTGCATCAGGACCTCACACCCTGGAAATGGTCGAAACAGGAAAGATGCGGCAAGGTTGCAGGGGTCGCGCCCCTAGGGTATGTCCATTCCTTCTGGAAAAGGGTTATATCATGGTATGGAACCCAGATACTTAACTCATGTGGACAATGTAAATTTTATTACTGTGTGATGTTGCTTTGTAGTTGAGGGCCCTCGGATAAAGGTCGCAAACGACCGGGGGTGGCATATCTTAGGTTTTACTCTCGGGAAGTGAGTAAACCGACCTTGTCTTGGCAGAGAGCTGGGTAAGTTCTCGGGACGTCCCTCCAGAGGCGTACCCAGGTGGCAATGGGAAGTTCCTTGGCCTGACCATTTGTTGGAAAATCTAATCTCCAATATGGGCCCTGTACGGTTTTAGTTGTATAACCTGCCATTTACTTATGGTGGTCACCACTGTTTAGATGGTAGCTATAGTAGGCATAGTTCGAAATGTCTATGCTAGCTAAGGTTAATATTATACTTTCAAAATGTTTTTTGCATTGTGCACTAATAATAATATCAAAATCGTTTTCGCGTATCAAACATTTTTGACTGTCATAAGGAGAAATCTCCTCCAAGTGTGCGCTTTCATTATGTGTGTGGTGGGAGGCCTTATGGCATTTTCATTTTCTAAAAAGCATTACGGTTTCAACTTTTAAAATATTTGTTGTTTGTTTTAAAGGTAAAACTGATTTTGTTTGCTCATACTAGTACCATGACTGACCCGGAGTTTATTGTTCCTTTCCTAAACTCTAGGTGCCCAAAATTTTCCATACGGGCAGTCTAGAGTTGGTTTTTCATATAATCAAATAGTATGTGTAGATTCGGTAGCTTTCAATCTTTGGGAATCTTCTTAAATCATTGGATGACTGACCTTGCTTAAGTCATCGATGATGGTGGTTAGAGCTAGCTTTGGATTGGAGATGGAGTTTTTAGAGTTTGGCATTGAAGACATTGTCTTTCCACTGCTGTTGTCTCTGTTATTGTCCTGTATCTATCTTGATATATTGATAGTCAGTTGTATCAAATGTGTGTTATATCAAATGCTGTTGTATATCAAATGTATTATTCATTTTTCTTTTGCTGCGTTGTTATACTTAATGTGTTATAAGCTTCGGCGAACCAGATTTGGCGTTTGAATCTGCGGCATTTGAATACTGGTGAAGTATTCGGTGCCGATTTTCGAAGGTCGAGTCAGGGTCGTTAAAGAAGGGAACATATATTGTAGCAACTAATTGATACGATTAGAAACATATACGTTAGTGCAAGAGAATAAAATGGAGGAAGAGTAATTTATGCAAGTAATCAATTGTTAATTAATAAACATGGAGACTTATGGTAACATATATAATTAAGATTGTGACTAAAAAATCAATTGTAGAGTATATGCATGCAATAACTATAGGAATAAAATAAATTAATATGCATATATGTAATGAATTAATATTGTGTTGATTAGCATATTAATTTGGTAAGAAATCATAGTGCAGGCGGGGATTAATTGGATAGTAAATTAACTTTAAGTATATATGAAATCTGTTAATTAGATGAATAATAGGGAAATCTTATTTAAAAGAAATGTCATATTTAAAAATATATGTTTCCATAGATTTCGAGAGAGAAGGGGAAAGTGATTAATGAAAAGATTATTGGAGAATCTATTTGAAATAAAAACAAACGTATAAGAAAACATATTAATTTAATGTCTATAGACTGAGTGTACGCTTTAGATTTTAGGGTTTTATATCTAATGGTTAGCATTGATTTGAACCACTATAAATATACGTGCAGAGCCTCATTTTTATTTTCATTATTTTTCTCTTGCCTACTAAAGGTTTGCCATTTTTCTATCTCTTCTGTACTTTAACAAAATTTTATATATAATTCACACGAATTTATATCTAAATAGAAAGAGAATAGAATTAATTAGGGAATTAGGAATTGATTAAAATCAGAAGGCGATGTTAAAGGTAAAACCCTATATCTGAGTTTTATTTTCTATTTCAAATCCAAATCTCTTCCTTTTCTCTTTCAACTATTAGAAATCTGTAAATATATCGTTTGTAATTACAAATAGGGATTACAAGGGAAGTGAATATAGATTTTAGGGACAGATCTGAAATAAAAACAGAGAGATTTGAAAAGCTAGCAATGTGAGTGGATTTATTTATATATCTTTTAAGTTTAAGATATATTATCGTTAAATTCCCATTTAGATAATTTTATTCAATAATTAATCCTAGTAATTCAGTTACACTGAACTATAAGGAATTTACAGTTTATTTACAGTATTAGTATTTATTTACATCTATTTCTACATTTTGGATTTATATGCAAGCGTCATTCTTCTTCTATTTTCTCCTCTTTCTTCGCGTATGGATTAGAATAGATTAAACATGAATATGAATTAAATAATTAAGAATAATGAAATGAAATAAATAAGATGTAAAGTAATAAAAGTTTGAGGATTGGAATTACTGTAATAAATCATGTTAAAATGAGAAAAGTTAATTAATCTAATAACTGGATTTTGGAGTAACTAAAAGGTTAATTGGTTGGTTTAGAAAATAGAATACATTTCTATAATTTAATATTTAAAAGACAACAATGAACGTAATTGCTAGAATAAAAGAAAGAAAAAGAGAATTAGTGTAAAATAGAGAAACCACTAGATTTTACACTATTCCAAAATAGTAAAAGAAACATCTAGCAATTACGAAATATTATTTACAGTATGATTTAATATTAAAATATGAAAATGGATTTTTAAATATAGTTTTTATAAACAACCAAATAAAATAGAATTACTTCCTAGAATAGAAGATAATAAAGCAAAGTATGACATGAATCAAGTAAATTATTAGATAAGAACTTGAAGCTGTAAACGATAATGAACCAAGGTCTGCATTCGCTGCATAGACTATTTAAAAAGATAGTTATTATGGTAAGTGAATTATATAATATAAGAGAATAAAAGAATATTCTATATCATAATAAAATAAGGGAGATTAGAACAGATGCTGGAATTATATACGGACTATAAAAAAAGAGAAAAAGACAATTACAGGTAGAATCATAACATAGTTTATAATTAAGTAATAAGAATGGAAAAGCTTATTTTGAGACTTTGAACAAATTAATGAGCAATAATAATGGTAGAAGCTTATTTAAACAGTTTATATTAAGACAATTAAAATAGAAATGATAAAAAAGGCTTATTTTAATGAACTTAAGATTTATATTAAGTTAAATAAGCAAGATAACGAATGTGGCTCATACCAACAATATTCCCTATTAAATAAGTGGAAATCTCACAATAGATAGAGGTGAGACGAGGGCAAGAATATACTAATTAGGGTAAATAAGTAGCCAACAGAATAAGAAAGTAAACTAAAATGCAAATTAAAAGATTAGACAAAGGGTCTAATAAAAAAATTGAGATGCATTTGTAACAACCCAAAAGATGAAGCATCTAACGAAGCAGTTCATCATGGATTTCAGAAATGGAGAAGCATGTCCAACTTAATATTTTTGGGCTTCAAGGAAGTACAAGACTTCAACGGGATGTGAGGATACTCTAGGATGGCCCTTTGGGTAGGCCTAACAAAGCTGCACCCCTAGAGGTAGGTGTAACAACCCGCATTATATATTTAAATATTTTATTTAAATATAGCATCGTTAGTCGATTAAAGTCTGAAATGCTACCTTTTGAAAACAATCAAATTTGGACTCGAGACCACTTCCACTGAGTCCAAAATGGTGTTTGCGACCTTTTTGAGTATAAACATTGATATGTTTGGAGTTGACTAGAATTTTAGTATTTTTATTTGGGGCTTTGGGTTTGGATTTCAGCCCAATAACCTAACAAGAGAACCCAACTCATCTAATACCCTAACCTCTCCTCCACTCCTCTTCATTCATTTATAACATTTTCCTAACACTCTCAAGCTAAAGGAAAATTGGGGAAAGAAAGGGAAATTAAAATTCCTAAACCCTATATTACTAGGAAATTCAAGATTCTAGCTCCAAAATCAAAAAGAAGCTTAGGTAAGCATCCTTTTTTTCTTCTCCACCCCAATCTCTCTCCATTTTCTAGAAAATCTATAACCTAATTTAGGTAATATTTGCATTTGATCATAGATTGAGGGTTTTTGAAGTTAAGTGGAGGAGTAATTGATCTTGCCTTGTTATAGAGCTTCTCATTCCTTGTTTTTGAGTTTAAAGGTGATTTCTTGAACTCACATCTATGTATATAGATTTCATTGTTGTTAGGTGTGAATTCCTAACATCTATTTCATGTTCAATTGTTTTTTATTTGAATAGATTTGGTGAATTTTTCGATTTTGGTGTTTTAAAGTCAAAATCTTTAGAGATCCTATTTTGGATGTTTGGACATGTTTTTGGTGATGTATCGAAGAAGGGCTGGGTTATCGATTGGCATAAATCCCTAACATTCGCCGCTCATTCGATTACTTTCGATTTGGATTTTTGCCCTCTTTGGGTTAGGCTGATTTTTACCTAGCAGGAAAATCTAGACGTCTGAAACAAATTCCAAACGTCTGGAACAAAATTCAGACGTCTGGTTGAAAAATCCATATGTCTAGAAAGGGTCTTTGGAAAAGAAAAAAAGGGCAGAGTTAAAATCCAAACATCTGGAACAAAATCCAAACGTCTAGTCGAAAAATCCAGGCGTCTGAAATGGTTCTGGAATTAAAAAGAGAAAGGAGAAAAAGCACATATTTTTCCAAAACCTAGGGCTAGACGTATGGAAATACCTACCAGACATTTGGAACTGTCAATTTTGCCTATTTTGGCTGTTTTTGAGTGGATTTTCAATTTTTAACTATTTCTGTTGATCCGATTGGTTATTGTCATTTATTATCGACTTTGATAACTTCTTTTCTGGATTTTTGGGAATATCCATTAGATTGGATTTGATATCGATTATTGGGGTTTTAATTCACGTTGTCGAATGTGAATTTTTGGTCATCGATTGTTTTTATAATCATTTTCTATGATTTGTCACTTTAAAATACAAAGGTTTCTATACTAGTAGTAAATATCCAAACTCTTTCAAAAAAATTATTTCAACGTTACTCTTAATACAAAGCTCATTTTTAAACCATTTCCAGTCTATTAGTATATGCAAACCTTTCCCTCATTCGTTCGAGAAATCAAATTAAACGATTTAGCAAAATAAGTGGTATGAAACGCTTGCGTTTACTTCTTCGGTTAATTCTTAGACTTGTTCGATTGAAACTTTGTGACGGTTTTCGAGTGGAAATCTACAATTTGTTCATAAATACTTAAGTCAGGCTAGTGGTTATGGGACATGAGGGTAAACTCATTTATTTACTAGCTTAGTGTAATTTACACTTATCGATCAATGATGATCATTTTGTGATTTAGACTAGCGATGTGCGATGTCTCTTTGTTTGTGTAGGGGATTAAACCCCATTTATGGAGATTCGGCTCAAAATTGGTGAGGTAGCGACCCATGGTCTTCGGGCCGTTTGTGGAGCCTCAGCTCAAAATTGATGGTTAGAGACCATGGAATAGCATTCCATTTGTGATGCACGTGTTGGTGAGTCTTCATGCTTCCGTTTGTGATAGGTCTCCCCCGTTGTTTTTTGGATTCTAATTAATGATTTCTAGAATTTGTGTTTCTCCAATTTTTGTGATTTACATTGATAAGTTTTATCAATATTTGTGGTTTGGTGAATATGTTAAAGAATATGACATTCTTTTTGGTGTTTGAGAATATTCAAGGTATTGTATGATTTTTTTCATTACTTAATGTATACTTGTCACTGTATGGCATTATTTTTATCATACATTTTTGTCATATCTCTTATCCTATCTCATTTTATATGATATTTATAGCTAGACTGGTATGTTTATTATTTTCTTCTTAAATAATACTCGGGTCATGTTGAATATGCGCTTTGCGCTTATATGATTTTTGTTTGATGATAATAAACATATATACATTCGTTTAAATGTATTTGATAATATACTATTTATTTTCACAGATTAAATAAATATTTGCTGAATAAAATAAATAACACAGAATTTGAATTCAAACGAATATTTTATTCAAATAAATATTTATTACAACTTTGAATAGTACAATTTCAAGCTCTCACTATAACTATACAACTTTGATTACAATTACATCACATTTCATATTTAAACAGGTCACCTCACTACATATCACTCACACTCGTATTTATCTTCAACTGCATTCTAGTTTGAATCCAGCATCTGAGCAATCTGCAAAAATATTCACTAACGCAGTAAAATTGAAAAAAAAATATTTTTTGCAGTATAAAATAAAACGTGAATTTTAAAAATATAATTTGCCTCAGTTATTTGGGTTGTTCGTCATCATTTAAATTTGAATTCATCATACACGAACAACTTGTGACATACACAGTGTATCACTGTATATGCCACAAGGCCGTGCACACCGATATATACACTTGATAATGCTACAGGGACAGGTGAGCACAGGTCAAACCCAAATGCAAAGCCGGGTTCAACGCACGTGCAATATATTTAAAATCACGACACAAGCACAAGGTCAAACCCGAGCTGCAAAACTGGGTTCAACACAGGGCAGGTGCACAGTTACAACCAACTACATGCAAGAGGCAACAAAGACCAATCAGTAGCATGCTAACGAATTATCAAACTTCACAAGCAATGACCCGTGCAATGACCAAGAAATGACCAAACAAAGCCAGTTCAACAAAGATCAAGTCATGGAGTCGCAGTCACAATGAAACTGCAGTGGAACAGCTGCAACATGAATGAAAAGACCAGACACTATAGCATGTACAAACCAAATAAGTCAGACCAACACTACAACTCAAAAAGTAACATGAATGTCAACAGCATGCAAACAGGATCTCAATATCCAAGCATGAAGGTCACAGTGGAAATTACTCAACTCAGATAATATGTCAAAGGCCACAAGTAACCAAAATCATCAATGCAATAAGCAACAGTATGCACCAGTCCAGGCTACGACATAGATGGAGCTACAGGAATGTACCAAGCTAACTGCACTGAAACTCGACCAAGTACACATTAAGGCAACCAAGACTAAACAAGATAGCAAAGAAGTACTGATCAATGAATGCAAATAAATTCGAACCGAGTATGGTGATGCAGTCAACAAGGCAACAGTGCAGTGCAACTACATAACAACAAGTCAAGGCCGCCATCACGAACAAAGAAAATGAAAGAGAACCAGGTTAATGCAATCTACAGCAAACAATGAATGCAACAGAGACCAATGGTTAACAGAAGTAACAAGTGCAGCATAAACAAGACATGTACACAAGGCATGGGGGCACTGGAGCATATGATGCAACTATAATGCAACAACACCACAAGTATACAAACATACCAGATCAATGAAACAGAATTCATCACAGTGAAACCAGACCACAAAGAAAAAGCAACAAGGAAAACAATCGATCAAGGCTACACACGACAATCACAAATGATATCAAGCTGATGCCAAACAGAGGAAGTAAAATGATCGAGCATTGAATATGCTGCAATTTTATTTGTGAACAAAGTCAAGTGACCAGGAAGAGTTCGTCATACCGAAGCCGAAGCCAGCAGTATCAATGACAGTATGCACAGAAGCACAATCCAGTTCAAATGCAACAATCATAAACAAAATTGATCAACACCGTGTGTTACTCAAGACAACAGAAAAAGCAGCGGTATTATCGGAATTCTAGCCGTGAATTTTAAAGCCGTGTCAATCAAGCAATCTAGGATTTACACGAATGAATTGGTCAAGGAAAAATCACGAGCATCCAAGTATAATCGAATGGCCGAAGCACAAAATTGACAAATTCAAATAAATATATACGATCGAAGATTCAGGAAATTAAACGCATATATAACCCAATCATCATCGGCAATCAATGCATCGAATTCCAGAAAGCACAAAATCAGTAAAAGCAAAAGCAATACATACCGAGCAAGAAAGGAATTCGATCAACGAACAAGCCGAGCAACGCAATCTCAAAGTCAACAATCGATCATCAGAAATCGAGCACAAGCAAGAGCCGAAACCCCCAATTTGGATCGCAAGCCCTAACTGGATCAAAAGGGAACGAAGCCCTAACTGGAACGAAGCCGCCATTTTTTTTTCTCACGAACAAATAAAAAGAGGATCGGGTGAAATAAGGAAGTGGGCCGGTGTTCAAAAACAAAAGGGGGTCTTTGTTTTTTTTAATTAATATTGTTATATTAATAATGTTAATTAGTTTAGGGCTATTTCGTTCTTAATTATTGTTTTTTTCTTATTCTACGAATCAAAGAGTTTAGGTAAATCACCACCTAGGTTTTAGGTTGTGTCTGATTGTCTATTTAGAGTTAGTTCAGTAAGCAGGGGTTGCGAGTTTGCAAAACTCTATAGGCGGTAGCAGGGTTTGCAAGTCTGTTAGAGTGTTTGTAAGCGTGATACTGTTTAATTCTAATAGAAATCTGGGAATGCAGCAGTAGGCAGGGGTTGCCGAAGCTGGGTAAATCTTGTGTGTGATTTATTTTTCAGTATATTTATTTCTGCAGTTTATTTTTGTATTTAAATTAAGAAAATTTGCTATAACCCTATTCACCCCCCCCCCTCTAGGGTTAATTTAGATCCTACAAGTGGTATCAGAGCCCGGTATATTTATTTTTTTAACTCTAGAGTCATGAGTCTACAAAATAATGCTTTTTCTGAGGGGCAATCTATTGCTAGGCCACCCATGTTTAACGGAAACGATTATGCTTATTGGAAAGTTAGGATGGGTATCTATCTCAGTTCTGTTGATTATGAAGTTTGGGATATTATTGAAACTGGCTATAAACCCCCCACTATAATCGTTGGTGATACTGAGATTCCTAAACCTAAGGATAGGTGGGATGCTAACGATAAGAAATTGAAAACAACAAATGCTAAAGCCATGAATGCTTTGATATGTGCTCTTGATAAAAATGAATTTAATAGAATTTCTCATTGTACAACAGCACAGGAAATATGGCATACTTTGGAGGTGACACACGAAGGAACTTCTCAAGTCAAGGAGTCTCGGCTAGCCCTGTTCAGCAATGAATACGAAAACTTTGTGATGGACAAAGGCGAGAGCATAAAGGATATGTTTGGACGTTTTTCAACCTTGGTATACAATGCTAGAGCGCTTGGGAAGGTATTCACTGAGGTAGAGCTTGTGCGAAAGATACTACGAGTTTTACCAATGAACTTTGAGGCAAAAGTCACGGCAATCCAAGAATCGAAAGATCTGAGCAAACTAAGCATGGAGGAGTTGATTGGAAACTTGATGACATATGAGCTTGAGCTAAAAGCAAAGGAAGAACGCAATAACTCCGAACCAAAGAAGAAGACGATTGCCTTAAAGAGCAAAGAAGAAAGCGATGAAGAAGAAGAAGATCCAATTGAAGAGCTTGCAATGGCTGTCAATAATCTTAAAAAATGGTCAAGATTCAAGTCACGAAAGAAGAAAATAAGTGGTAATAAGTCAAAGAATTCTGACGATTTCGATAATGAATTGACATGCTATAACTGCAAGAAGCCTGGCCACTTCAAACAAAAATGTCCACTTCTCAAAAACAACAAAGGAAAGAAAAAGAAAAAGAAGGCTTTTGCAGCAACTTGGGATGATGAAGAAGGAGAGGAAGCTTCAAATAATAGCTCAGAGGAGGCTAACTTGTGTCTTATGTCAAAATCGGATTCAGAAGCAAGCTTAGAGGAATCTAGTGAGGTAAGTAACTATTCTTATAAAGAACTTGTTTCAATGTGTTGTGATTTTACTAAAATGATTGATACTCTTGAATCGAAAATTGAAAAACTAAAATCTGATAGGAGAGAACTTGTCCATGAAAATTCTAGGTTAGAAACTGAAATTGAAAATATTCAAAACCTAGAATGTAAAAAATGTAAGATTTTAGATTCAGAATTATCAAAACTGAGGAATAACTTTGAAAGTCTTGAAAGTGAAAACTTGAATCTTAAGGAAACCATCGACACTAGGAGAAAGGATTTTATTAATCGATGCACCTCACTTGTTACTGAAAACTCAACATTAAAAACCAAAGTCCAAAGTCTTGAGAAATCTTTGAATAACTTTTCAAGAGGCGAAAAATCTTTCAACATGCTATTGGGAAATCAAATTTTTGCTAACAACAGGAAAGGACTAGGTTTTGGGAAAACACAATTTGATGATAATGCAAAATATAAGAATGCCTTTGATAGATGTGAAATATATAGATGTCGTAATGAAAATGATAGTCATAGGAACAAGAACACAAAATTTATACAAGTTTGGGTTCCTAAGAATTCTAAAAACAAATTTCATGTTTATTGGAATAAAAATAAAAGGACTAAACAAGTATGGATTCCAAAGGGATTGTTTATTCACAATGCTTCTATCACTAATAACATTGGACCTAAGAGTTTCTCTAGGTCATCTTCCTCTCTTCTTATGTAGGTCTGTTGGCGGGCTAAGGAACAACAAGAATGGTTTCTAGATTCAGGTTGTTCTAGACATATGACAGGTGACAAATCGAAGTTCCTTAGCTTAGAGAATTTTAAAGGTGGAAATGTGATCATGGGAGACAATAGCAAGTGTAAGATTATTGGCAAAGGTGAAGTTGGTAACGGTATTTTTTCTTTGACTAATGTTTTATACGTTGAAAATCTGCATCACAATCTCATTTCTATTAGCCAACTATGTGACAAAGGTATGAACGTGATTTTTGATAGTGATACTTGCAAAATTATTGATAAATCTTCTAGTAACATTGTTTTTATGGGCAAAAGAAAAGGGAATGTTTACTCACTTTCATTTGATAATCTAAAACTTTCTAGATGTTTGGTAGCCACTGACGAAGAGGCATATTTATGGCATAGGAGACTTGGACATGCTAGCATGAGTCTCTTAGAAAAACTCGAATCAAACGAATTAGTCAGAGGGTTACCACATCAGAAATTTAAAAATAATAAAGTGTGTAAAGCATGTTCCTTGAGCAAGCTTAGTCGATCATCATTTCGTCCTAAAAACATTGTTAGCACATCAAGGGTCCTTGAACTAGTTCACATGGATTTATTTGGACCAAATGAAATTTCAAGCTTGAATGGAAAACGTTATTGTTATGTATTGGTTGATGATTATTCTAGATTTACATGGGTTTACTTTTTAGCCAAAAAGTCTGAATCTTTCGAATATTTTTCAAAATTTGCAAAACTGGTTCAAAATGAAAAAGGAGTTACAATTAAAACCTTGAGAAGTGATCATGGAGGCGAATTTGAAAATTTTGAATTTGAAAATTTTTGTGAAGAAAACGGTTTAAAACATGAATTTTCTGCTCCACGAACACCTCAACAAAATGGGGTGGTTGAAAGGAAAAATCGTACATTACAGGAATTGGCTAGATCCATGTTAAGTGAGTATAAGCTACCTCTAATCTTTTGGGCAGAGGCAGTGAATACTTCGTGCTATGTAATGAATAGAGTAATGATTAGACCAATACTTGGCAAAATGTCTTATGAACTGTGGCATGAAAGGAAACCTAACATTTCTTATTTTCGTATATTTGGGTGTCCTTGTTTCATTCTTAACACAGGTGATCAACTTGGAAAATTTGAATCAAAGGCTGATGATGGAATTTTCATGGGCTATTCAACAAGGAGTAGGCTTACAGGATATATAACAAACGAACAAAGACAATTGTTGAGTCAATCAATGTGAAATTTGATGAATCTGATCTGGAAAAAACGACTGAAAGGATGGTTGACGATGGAGTAGATCCTGAAGGCACTGAAGAAGGGACATTTAGTAAGAAAACTGAAAAGAGGACTGTTGATGCTGATAAATTAAGGTTCAAACCTAATCATCCTCCTGAATTAATTATTGGTGATCCTACGGAAGGTATACGTACTCGTTCCTCATTTGATGAAAATTTATGTGCGTTTTGTTGTCATAGTGGTTTTATTTCTGAAATTGAACCTGATTCTGTTGAAATGGCTCTTAATGATGAAAATTGGTTTTTAGCAATGCAAAATGAACTTAATCAATTTGAGAGAAACAAAGTCTGGAATTTAGTTCCTAGGCCTAATGACTATCCAATTGTAGGGACTAAATGGGTGTTTAAAAATAAATTTGATGAATCAGGAAATGTAATTAGAAACAAGGCTAGGTTGGTTGCAAAAGGTTATAACCAAATAGAAGGCATAGACTTTGATGAAACATTTGCTCCAGTTGCTAGGTTAGAAGCCATTAGAATCTTGCTAAGTTTTGCATGTTACAAGGGTTTCAAACTTAAACAAATGGATGTAAAAAGTGCCTTTTTGAATGGTGATTTAAAAGAAGAAGTTTTTGTTGAACAACCACCCGGTTTTGAAAATCATGAATTTCCAAATCATGTGTATAAGCTAGAAAAAGCATTATATGGTCTTAAGCAAGCACCAAGAGCTTGGTATGACTGCCTCTGTACATATCTTTTGGAAAATGGTTTTAAAAAGGGAAGTGCTGACACGACTCTGTTTCTATTACATAAAGAACATGATTTTTTGATTGTTCAGATTTATGTGGATGATATTATTTATGGTGCTACTAATGAGCTTTTGTGTGAGAATTTTGAACAAGTCATGCAGGCTAAATTTGAGATGAGTTTGGTTGGTGAATTGAAATACTTTCTTGGATTTCAAATTAAGCAAAGCAGTGATGGTATCTTCATTTCACAATCCAAATATGTGTTGGAGCTATTGAAGAAATTTGGAGTCGAAAATTCCAAACCATTGAGAACTCCTATGAGCCCATCAACAAAGTTGGACAAAGATGAGAAAGGAATTGCAATTGATCAAAAGAAATATCGAGGGATAATCGGTTCACTTCTCTATCTTACTGCTTCTAGACCTGATATTATGTTTTCTGTGTGCTTGTGTGCACGTTTTCAAGCTAATCCCAAAGAATCTCATTTAAAAGCTACTAAACGAATTTTGAGATATCTTTCACACACACACAAATTTGGACTATGGTACCCCTCTTGTGAAAATTTTGATTTAGTAGGTTATTCCGATGCTGATTATGCTGGTTCATTAGTTGACAGAAAAAGCACTAGTGGAACATGTTTCATGCTAGGACATTCATTAGTCTCATGGTCAAGTCGGAAACAGAATTGTGTTGCATTATCCACCACTGAAGCAGAATATATTGCTTTGGGAAGTTGTTGTGCTCAAATTCTATGAATGATGCAAACTCTTTCTGATTTTGGCTTAGTCTATAAACAAGTCCCATTAAAATGTGATAGTAGGAGTGCTATAGATTTGTCAAATAATCCTGTTCATCACTCTCGCACAAAACACATTGATGTGAGACACCATTTTCTTCGAGATCACATTGCTAAAGAAGACATTTGCATTGAATATATTTTAACAGAAACTCAACTTGCTGATATTTTCACAAAACCTCTCCCCGAAGACAGATTTTCCAAATTACGTTTAGATTTGGGAATTATAGAGGTTGACTAATCATTTTTTTTTTAAAAAAAAATTTGATTTTTGAATTTGATTCTAAATGACAATTTTTTTTTAACTAATCTAACTCCCTAATGATTATCGAAAAGATGAATAGTGATTGAAAAAGTGATGAGTGTTGATATTTATCATATATTAAAACTCGAGAAAATATAATTAGGAAATTTCTTTAGAATTTCATAACAAGAGTTATAAAAACTTTTTGTTGGGTAATAATTTCATGACCATTTCTATTTCTATCATTTTTCTATCAAACATTACTCATCAAGATCATATTTAGTATGTAAATTTGTGGTAGTTTACAAAGGAAATCATTTGTTCTTCAATATCTTTAAATCAGTGAAGGAAATTATTTGTGCTTCAATTTATTATATTCAGCAATTATATTCACTCTCATTTAAAAGTCCTCACGGTCATGCATGGGTGAATTACTTGGATTTTTGATTATGTGCTTCCATGCTCATTTAAAAGTCCTCACGGTTATGCATGTATGGAACGCATATTAAAAATAATTGATTTAATAGACAAGTTGATTCTAATCCCATTTAAAAGTCCTCACGGTCATGCGTGGTTAGAAGATACTTGATTTCATTTTTTAAAATTAAATTGGAATACTACTAATCTCATTTAAAAGTCCTAACGGTTATGCATGGTTAGTAGATATTCAAATTTCCAGAAATAAATATACCACAAATAGACATAACTATATGAATTTTTGATGATTCTATCTTCATCACCTCTGAAAGTGGAATATGCGCTTGACAAGGGTAATTATGATTTTTGTTTGAATTTTATTGAAATTTGATATTTATATTTAATTGAGTTAAATGTTTGATTCATGTCGATCATTTCATCCCTATTTTAAAACACTATTATTCTTTTGCTGATAACAAAAGGGGGAGAGAAAAGTTAAGATTTTTGTCGAATAGAATCAAGCAAAGGTCAAATAATTTTCATTGTGCATATAGGCTCTCTTATATATTTCTATGCATATATGTAGGGGGAGCATTGTGTAGAGAGGGAGCATTCAAATAGGGGGAGCAAATGAAATTATCAAATACATTTAATATATTCAAAATCTTAAATATATGTTTGTTATCATCAAAAGGGGGAGATTGTTGAATATGCGCTTTGCGCTTATATGATTTTTGTTTGATGATAATAAACATATATACATTCGTTTAAATGTATTTGATAATATACTATTTATTTTCACAGATTAAATAAATATTTGCTGAATAAAATAAATAACACAGAATTTGAATTCAAACGAATATTTTATTCAAATAAATATTTATTACAACTTTGAATAGTACAATTTCAAGCTCTCACTATAACTATACAACTTTGATTACAATTACATCACATTTCATATTTAAACAGGTCACCTCACTACATATCACTCACACTCGTATTTATCTTCAACTGCATTCTAGTTTGAATCCAGCATCTGAGCAATCTGCAAAAATATTCACTAACGCACAAAAATTGAAAAAAAAAATATTTTTTGCAGTATAAAATAAAACGTGAATTTTAAAAATATAATTTGCCTCAGTTATTTGGGTTGTTCGTCATCATTTAAATTTGAATTCATCATACACGAACAACTTGTGACATACACAGTGTATCACTGTATATGCCACAAGGCCGTGCACACCGATATATACACTTGATAATGCTACAGGGACAGGTGAGCACAGGTCAAACCCAAATGCAAAGGTTCAACACACGTGCAATATATTTAAAATCACGACACAAGCACAAGGTCAAACCCGAGCTGCAAAACTGGGTTCAACACAGGGCAGGTGCACAGTTACAACCAACTACATGCAAGAGGCAACAAAGACCAATCAGTAGCATGCTAACGAATTATCAAACTTCACAAGCAATGACCCGTGCAATGACCAAGAAATGACCAAACAAAGCCAGTTCAACAAAGATCAAGTCATGGAGTCGCAGTCACAATGAAACTGCAGTGGAACAGCTGCAACATGAATGAAAAGACCAGACACTATAGCATGTACAAACCAAATAAGTCAGACCAACACTGCAACTCAAAAAGTAACATGAATGTCACCAGCATGCAAACAGGATCTCAATATCCAAGCATGAAGGTCACAGTGGAAATTACTCAACTCAGATAATATGTCAAAGACCACAAGTAACCAAAATCATCAATGCAATAAGCAACAGTATGCACCAGTCCAGGCTACGACATAGATGGAGCTACAGGAATGTACCAAGCTAACTGCACTGAAACTCGACCAAGTACACATTAAGGCAACCAAGACTAAAAAAGATAGCAAAGAAGTACTGATCAATGAATGCAAATAAATTCGAACCGAGTATGGTGATGCAGTCAACAAGGCAACAGTGCAGTGCAACTACATAACAACAAGTCAAGGCCGCCATCACGAACAAAGAAAATGAAAGAGAACCAGGTTAATGCAATCTACAGCAAACAATGAATGCAACAGAGACCAATGGTTAACAGAAGTAACAAGTGCAGCATAAACAAGACATGTACACAAGGCATGGGGGCACTGGAGCATATGATGCAACTATAATGCAACAACACCACAAGTATACAAACATACCAGATCAATGAAACAGAATTCATCACAGTGAAACCAGACCACAAAGAAAAAGCAACAAGGAAAACAATCGATCAAGGCTACACACGACAATCACAAATGATATCAAGCTGATGCCAAACAGAGGAAGTAAAATGATCGAGCATTGAATATGCTGCAATTTTATTTGTGAACAAAGTCAAGTGACCAGGAAGAGTTCGTCATACCGAAGCCGAAGCCAGCAGTATCAATGACAGTATGCACAGAAGCACAATCCAGTTCAAATGCAACAATCATAAACAAAATTGATCAACACCGTGTGTTACTCAAGACAACAGAAAAAGCAGCGGTATTATCGGAATTCTAGCCGTGAATTTTAAAGCTGTGTCAATCAAGCAATCTAGGATTTACACGAATGAATTGGTCAAGGAAAAATCACGAGCATCCAAGTATAATCGAATGGCCGAAGCACAAAATTGACAAATTCAAATAAATATATACGATCGAAGATTCAGGAAATTAAATGCATATATAACCCAATCATCATCGGCAATCAATGCATCGAATTCCAGAAAGCACAAAATCAGTAAAAGCAAAAGCAATACATACCGAGCAAGAAAGGAATTCGATCAACGAACAAGCCGAGCAACGCAATCTCAAAGTCAACAATCGATCATCAGAAATCGAGCACAAGCAAGAGCCGAAACCCCCAATTTGGATCGCAAGCCCTAACTGGATCAAAAGGGAACGAAGCCCTAACTGGAACGAAGCCGCCATTTTTTTTTTCTCACGAACAAATAAAAAGAGGATCGGGTGAAATAAGGAAGTGGGCCGGTGTTCAAAAACAAAAGGGGGTCTTTGTTTTTTTTTAATTAATATTGTTATATTAATAATGTTAATTAGTTTAGGGCTATTTCATTCTTAATTATTGTTTTTTTCTTATTCTACGAATCAAAGAGTTTAGGTAAATCACCACCTAGGTTTTAGGTTGTGTCTGATTGTCTATTTAGAGTTAGTTCAGTAAGCAGGGGTTGCGAGTTTGCAAAACTCTATAGGCGGTAGCAGGGTTTGCAAGTCTGTTAGAGTGTTTGTAAGCGTGATACTGTTTAATTCTAATAGAAATCTGGGAATGCAGCAGTAGGCAGGGGTTGCCGAAGCTGGGTAAATCTTGTGTGTGATTTATTTTTCAGTATATTTATTTCTGCAGTTTATTTTTGTATTTAAATTAAGAAAATTTGCTATAACCCTATTCACCCCCCCCCTCTAGGGTTAATTTAGATCCTACAGGTCAGACCGAGGTGTTACAGGTGCTTCCACTTGACTTCTTAGCTGGGACTAGCTTTAGACTTTTCACTAACTACTTAGCTTAGTAGTTTTTGCTTTTATACATTCGAGATAGAGACTCCTTGATGTATACATATTCTTTTGTCTAGCACTTGTACATATTCTTTTGTGATGTAGTGGATCTTGTATGACCACTATTT
This sequence comes from Allium cepa, assembly GCA_030765085.1. Lineage (NCBI taxonomy): Eukaryota > Viridiplantae > Streptophyta > Magnoliopsida > Asparagales > Amaryllidaceae > Allium > Allium cepa. The sequence continues at coordinate 837,360,595 of CM060934.1, forward strand.
GATGTACACTTTTATGTGATATATTTACCCGCCTTAGTGATATAAACGTCTGTGACTGATTTTTTTTATGTTTATTTTATATTTTTTTCCGAAGACCACATAGCCACTGTGTAGTAGCTTTATGTTTGTATCGGTATGTCGGATTCCCTCTTGAAATGAAAGTGATATTTTATTTGGCACATCGATGGTCGCTTCTCAACAACCTTATTCTTCGTACTAGTCAACGACATTACTCCGTAGTATCCTTGGCTAGTGTGAGTATAGAAGTGGGGCATCATAGCTTGGTATCAGAGCCAAACATCGGAACAATATAGGATATTATAGCAAGGATCATCGTCCTAAGTCTCTCTTACGAATCGTGCCTTAGGATTTAATTCGAGTCATAGGACCTGTTTTATCCTATTTTTCTTTTATGATGCCTTGTTCTATCAATCAAGTTTGTTTGATATTCATTCTGAGAATAACATTTTTCCTCTTCTTTCTTTCTTTTTTAAAGAAGAGAAATGGTTAGACCTGGCCATCCTAGCGCCGGTCAATCAATTACTACTCCTCAGGATAGAGTATTCATGTCTGCCCAACAGCTTTTAGATCTTGTAAAGAATGCTCAAGCTGCTGGACCTACTCCTAAGCCTACTCATCCTAAATCTGGGTTTACACGCTTGTGTGGTGATTATACCAATTTAGGTGGAAGGCCATTCAAGGGTTCTGAAAGCATTATAGAAGTCCAAGCTTGGTTTAGAACATGCGACCGCATCTTTTCTCGCATGAATCTTATAGATCTACATCGAGTCCATATGGCATCTAGTATGCTCCAAGAGAGAGGGTTATATTGGTATGAGCTTTTGGTTTCAAAGATTATCGAAGAGGATCTTACCTTGGAGCAATTCCGAGAAACATTCGAGTTAAAGTGTGTGCCGATGGCTGAAAAGGTAACTTTAGCTAGGCGCTTTATTGACCTTGTTCAAGGTGAATCTTCTGTGACGGATTACGTCGCATTTTTGAATCTCTCTCTAAATATGTGGTCGAGTATATTAATACCCCATTAAAAAAATCAAAGGTTTATTTATGGGTTGAATAAGAATCTCGAAAAGCCATTACTTCTAAAATTAGAAGTTTCTTATGATCAGCTTGTTGATATCGCTCTTGAGTTGAAGAGGCCAATAAAGAAAGTGATGTTGAAGTTGTGGGTACCAAACAGAACTTCAACAACAACAAGAAGAGGCCTATAAAGTTCAACCCTAATCCTAACAAGAAAGGGAAGCAAGCAACTTCGGTAGCAAGGACTCCTACTTCTAGTCGTAGAGAGTGCTACAATTGTGGTTCTAATGATCATCATGCAAATAACTATCTGAAGCCCCTTACTTTTCGCTATTGCAAAAGTACGGGTCATTATATATCTTCATGTCCCAAACTTCAAAGCAAGAAAGAGGAAAAACTAAATGTTGTGCAAGCTCCTAGTAACACTTCTCTTGGTCAAGGTATTTCTCATTCTATCTTTGATGGCATTATTATGTTTCGTGATCATCCTATTCGAGTTCTTTTTGACACGGGTGCATCCCACTCTTTTATATCAAAAGAACTTGTTGATACTTTTTCTTTAAATGTTGTGGATTTGAAGACTTCACTAAGAATTGCGAATCCGGTTTGTGGATCCACAACTCTCAGTTTTCTTTGTAAAGATGTCCAGATTATTTTATGTAATTATGCTTTCCGAGCCCATTTGCATGTTATGCGTTACTTAGGTTTTAGAATGATTTTGAGAATGGATTGGCTTAATCGTTATGAAGCCCATATCCTATGTCCTGAGAGGACTATTCATCTTCGACATCCTCAATCTGTTAAGCAGATTTCTATTGTTCTTAAAGATTTAGACTCCAATTCGATGGCATCCTTATATTCTCTAAATCCACATGATGACGATAATGATGATGAGGAAGATGTCATTTTCCTCATTCACATTGTTCATGAATTTCCCAACATATTTGAGCTCGTTTTAAGATTACCCCCTAAGTGAGCAATCGAGTTCATAATTAGTCTAATCCCTGGAGCTATACCTATAACTCATCCTCCTTATCGTATGTCCAATAAGGAAAATGAGGAGATGCGTAAACAATTATCCGAATTGGAAGAGAAGCAATTTATTCGTTCTAGTTCCTCTCCTTGGGGAGCTTCATCTATTTTATGAAGAAATCTGATGGTACACTTAGGCTTTGCGTTGACTACCGCAAGTTTATTGATCTCACCATCAAGAATAAATATCCTTTACCTCTGATTGATGATCTATTCAATCAACTTAGCGGTGCTAGAATCTTTTCACTATTAGACTTAGCAACCAATTTTCATCAGCTTCGTATTGCAGAGGATAACATTCCTTTGACATTGTTCCGTACTGGTTATGGATCTTATGAATGGCTTGTTATGCCGTTTGGTTTAATGAATGCTCCAGCTTATTTTGTTGACCGTATGAATCGAGTTTTCAGTGACTTCCTCGATCGATTTGTTCTCATCTTTATAGATGATATTCTTGTTTATTCTAAAACCGAGGAAGAGCATGAAAAACATCTTCGGATTGTGTTGGAAACTTTTAGGAGCAATCAATTGAAAGCAAAATTTTGTAAGTGCCACTGTTGGCAATCTCGTGTGAAATTTCTAGGACATATCATTTCTGAATCCGAAATTTCTGTGAATCCTTCAAAGATCGAAGCGATTCAAAATTGGAAGAAACCGGAGAGTGTGACAGAAATTCGTAGCTTTCTTGGATTGGAGGACTATTATCGTCGGTTCATAAAATACATTTCTAAAATTTCCATGCCTCTTACTAGTTTGACTAAGAAAGGAGTTAAGTACATTTGGTCAGACAAGTGTGAAGCTTCTTTTCAGAAATTAAAAGAACTCCTTTCTGATGCTTCTATTCTTGTGATTCCGGAAGGGAACCAATATTTTATTGTTTATACCGATGCTAGTCGTGTTGGTTTGGGAGCCGTTCTAATGCAAAGGGAACTGTTATCGCTTATGCTTCTAGGCAATTAAAGTCTGCCGAGACAAGATATACCACTCATGATTTAGAGCTTGCAGCCATTGTTTTCACCCTTACAATTTGGCATCATTATCTTTTGGGAGAGAAATTTGTTCTCTACACCGATCATAAATTTTTGAAGTATTTATCTTCTCAAAAGGAACTTAATTTGCGTTAACAACATTGGCTCGAATTCATTGCATCTTATGATCTTAATAATCTTTATATTTCTGGAAAGGGGAATCGTGTTGCTGATGCCCTCAGTCGTAAGCAACTACCATTTGTTTCAATGATGATAATGGAATGATCTTGAGACTTTATCTACTTGTGAGATTCGAGATCGTGAATTCGATTCATGTTCATCACTCGTTTTATGTATCCTTGAGGCTCATCCTTCTCTTTTAGACCGCATTCTTGAAGCTCAAAACCTTGATCTCGAATTGGATCATCTTAGTCAAAGTTGTAGGGATGGTAATATTGATGGTTTGAAAGACTTTGAAATCGATGCTCGTGGCGGCCTTCGAAAATTTGGTAGACTTATTATGCCAAATATTAGTGATCTTCGTAAATACATTTTGGAAGATTCTCATCGTTCTAAATTTACCATTCATCCTGGTAGTAGTAAAATGTACGCGGATATGAAGCGACTTTATTATTGGGATGGAATGAAATATGACAATGCTAACTTTATTAAGCGTTTCATGACTTGCCAACTCATTAATGCCGAGCATCAAAGGCCTGATTGATTATTGCAACCTTTAGACATTCCCGTTTAAAAGTGGGATCAAGTCTCCCTGGACTTTTTTGACGGTCTTCCTCAATCTTGTTCGGGTTATACAGTTTATGGGTGATTGTAGATAGACTAACAAAATCCGTCCATGTTATTCCCATTCGGTCCAATCGGACCGTACCTCTTTTGTCCAAACTTTATGTTAAAGAGATTGTTAAATTGCATGGAGTTCCAACCTCTATTATTAGCGATCGTGATCCATTATTTACTAGTGGATTTTGGAAGAGTCTTCAAAAATCTTTGGGAACGAAGCTTAATTTTAGCACTGCTTATCATCCTTAGTCCGATGGACAAACGGAGCGTGTGAATTAAACTCTTGAAGATCTCCTTCGTGCATGTGTTCTTGATTTTGGGGGAAGTTAGGAAGATCATATTTCTCTTGTTGATTTTTCCTATAATAATAGCTTCCAATCTAGTTTTAGTATGGCACCTTTCGAGGCACTCTATGGAAGACCATGCCGATCTCCTTCATGTTGGCTTGAGGCGGGCGAGAAACTGGTTTCAGGCCCAGATTTTATTCGTGATTCCACATAATAAGATTGACCTTATTCGTCATAGGATAAAAGAAGCTCAAAGTAGAAAAAAATCCTATGCCGATAACTGAAGAAAGAATTTAGAATTTTCTATGGGAGATTTGGTGTTTATTCGTGTTTCACCTATAAAGGGTGTTGTGCGTTTCAGTCGATCGAGAAAATTAACACCTCGATATATTGGTCCATCTCCTATCACCGAATGCATTGGTTCCGTGACTTATCGCCTTTATTACCGGCTCAATTTTCTACTATTCATTATGTTTTCCATGTCTCTCAACTACGGAAATGCCTTAGGGATTTCGATTCTATTCTTTAGCCCGATGTTGTTGAAGAAATTGAAGTTTCACCTAATTTGACTTATGAGCAACATCCTATTTGTATCATTGCTATAGAGGTTAAAGATCTTCGTAATAAGGATGTCCCACTTGTGAAAGTTCAACGATCCTCAAATCCTAAGGACTGTTCTTGTGAGTCCAAAGGATTCATCCAGCGAACACATCCAAACTTACTCTCTCGAGCTCTTTGAGGTGAACTTCTTATTTCAAATTTTCTTTTGTGTTGACATGCTTTTATAATTGTTACTCTTTGTTTTCTTCTTATGTATTGCGAGGACGCAATTTCTTTAAGGAGGGGTGTCTATAACAATCCGCATATTTTATGATTATATATTTAAATATTTTATTTTAATATAGCATCATTGGTCGGATTAAAGTCCAAAATGATACTTTTTGAAAACAGTTGAATTATGACTTGGGACCACTTTCATTAAGTCCAAAACGGCGTTTGCAACCGTTTTGGGTATAAACATCGATATGTTTATAGTTGACTAGAATTTTGGTATTTTAATTTGAGGCATAGGGTTTGGGTTTCAGCCCAATAACCTAACAAGAGAGCCCAACTCATCTATACCCTAACTCCTCCTCCACTCCTCTTCATTCATTCATAACATTTTCCTAACACTCGCAAGCTAAAGGAAAATGGGGGAAAGAAAGGGAAATTAGAATTCCTAAACCCTAGATTAATAGGAAATTCAAGATTCTATCTCTGAAATAAAAGAGAAGCTTAGGTAAGCATCCTCTTCTTCTCTACCTTAATCTCTCTCCAATTTCTAGAAAATTCTATAATCTAATTTAGGTAATATTTGCATTTGATCACAGATTGAGGGTTTTTGAAGTTAAGTGGAGGAGTAATTGATCTTGCCTTGTTTTAGAGCTTCACATTCCTTTTTTTTGAGTTTAAAGGTGAGTTCTTGAACTCACATCTATGTATATAGATTTCGTTGCTGTTAGGTATGAATTCCTAACATCTATTTCATGTTCAATTGCTTTTGATTTAAATTGATTTGGTGAATTTTTCAATTTTGATGTTTTGAAGTCAAAATCTTTAAAGATCCTATCTTGGATGTTTTGACATGTTTTTGGTGGTGTATCAAAGAGCTTATTGGGCTGGGTTATCGATTGGCATAAATCCCTAGCATCCGCCGCTCATTCGACGCTTTCGGTTTGGATTTTTTGCCCTCTTTGGGTTAGGCTGATTTTTCCTAGCAGGAAAATCCAAACGTCTAAAACAAATTCCAAATATCTGGAACAAAATTCAAATGTCTGGTTGAAAAATTCAGACGTCTAGAAAGGGTCCCTGGAAAAGAAATAAAGGGCAGAGCTAAAATCCATACGTTTGGTAAAAAATCCAAACGTCTGGAACAAAATCCAAACGTCTGGTTGAAAAATCCAGTCATCTGAAATGGTTCCGGAATTAAAAAAGAAAGGAGAAAAAGCATATATTTTTCCAGAACCTAAGGCCAGACGTTTGGAAATATCTACCAGATATCTGGAACTGTCAATTTTGCCTATTTTGGCTGTTTTTGAGTGGATTTTCAATGTTGATCCGATTGGTTGTTGTCATTTATTATCGACTTTGATAACTTCTTTTCTAGATTTTTGGGAATATCCATTTAATTGGATTTGATATCGATTTTTAGGGTTTTAATTCACGTCGTCGAATGTGAATTTTTGGTGATCGATTGTTTTTACAATCGTTTTCTGTAATTTGTCACTTTAAAATACAAAGGTTTCTATACTAGTAGTAAATATCCAAACTCTTTCACAAAAATGATTTCAACGTTACTTTTAATAAAAAGCTCGTTTTTAAAACCGTTTTTTAATCTATTATTATATGCAGACCTTTACCTCATTCATTTGAGAAATCCAATTAAACGATTTAGCAAAACAAGTGGTATGAAACGCTTGAGTTTACTTCGTCGGTTAATTCTTAGACTTGTTTGATTGAACCTTGTGAAAATTTTCGAGTGGAAATCTACAATTTGTTCGTAAATACTTAAGTTAGCTAGTGGTTATGGGACATGAAGCTAAACTCATTTATTTACTAGCTTAGCGTAATTTACACTTATCGATCAATGATGATCATTTTGTGATTTAGACTAGCGATGTGTGATGTCTTTTTGTTTGTGTGGGGGATTAAACCCCGTTTTTTGAGTTTTGGCTCGAAATTGGTGGGGTAGCGACCCATAGTCTTCGAGCCATTTGTGGAGCCTCGGCTAAAAATTGATGGTTAACGACTATGGAATAACATTCTGTTTGGCATGCATGTGTTGTTGAGTTTTCATGCTCCCGTTTGTGATAGGCCTCCCCTTTGTGTTTTCTAGATTTCTAATTGATGATTTCTAGAATTTGTGTTTCACCAATTTTTGTGATTTACATTGATAAGTTTTATCAATATTTATGGTTAAGTGAATATGTTAAAGAATATGACATTCTTTTTTGTATTTGAGAATAATCGAGATATTGTATGATTTTTGTTGTTATTTAATATATACTTGTCACAGTATGGCATTATTGTTATCATACATTTTTGTCATATATCTTATCCTATCTCATTTTATATGGTATTTATAGCTAGACTGATTCGTTTATTATTTTCTTCTTAAATAATACTCGGGTCAGGCCGAGGTGTTAAAGGTGCTTCCACTTGACTTCTTAGCTGGGACTAGCTTTTGACTTTTGGCTAACTACTCGACTTAGTAGTTTTTGCTTTTATACATTTGAGATAGAGAGTCCTTGATGTATACATATTATTTTGTCTAGCACTTGTACCTATTCTTTTGTGATGTAGTAGATCTTGTATGACCACTACTTTGATGTACACTTTTATGTGATATATTCATATTTGTTTCTGCCTTAGTGATATGAATATCTATGACTGATTTTGTTATGCTTATTTTATATTTGTTTTCAAAGACCACATAGCCACCGTGTAGTAGCTTTGAGTTTGTATCGGTATGTCGGATTCCCTCTTGAAATGAAAGTGATATTTTATTTGGCATATCGGTACTCGCACAAAGTAATTACACAGATGGTCGCTCCTCAACAACCTTATTCTTCGAGTAGATCTAACAAAATCTGGACCCCTAGAATTCAGTTTGTTATAGATGGATCATATCCCTTTCGAGTACATCTAACAAAAATCATATTTTGATAATATACTTGGAATCTGTTTCGAATCTGCGCATCATACCATATCATAGAATCAACACTCTTAATGGTTAAACTAAACAACCGAGGATTATATATTTTCTACATTGATAAAATACTCATAGTTTCTATTTAATATGCGAGAATACATATTAAACACTCCAATGCAATGTGTTTGTTTAGATAAGTTAATTTCATTTCATCTTATGAAATCATTATTATCTTTGGATCATATCCAATTCCATCTTACTACCAATAATTTCTCAAAGAAATTCCTTCACTATAAAGTTGGTACGTCTTGAAACAATAATTATTTCTCAATGCAACAAAATAGGTATTCATAAACATTTTATGAATTTACTTATTTATAAAAATGATTTGGTTTTAGTTTAACAAACTTATGTTCAAAAAACGTAAATATGCCATCCATTGACAGCCTTTCTAAACTCCTTTTAGGGAGATCATAAAAGACTCCTTACATAAGATTATTACATACAAACTTTTGACTTACACAGCTGCCGACTCTTTGGCCTAGGATAAGTTGGAGTTTCTTATAAGCTATTATCTTGTATGATTTTTAAACTATTATTTGGATGAAACTAATTTTAACCTTATGTATAATATTCTTAATTACATGATCTTATAGAAAGAGGTTAACTCAATTTCATTCACAGTTAATCGTACTTCGTCCAACAAAGTTCGATTACTACTTATCGTTACACCATTATATATCTTAGGGAGGAGTGAATTTTGATATTTAATCTTTATTCCTTTTATGTACATTTAGAATTCTTTCCACAATGTACTCACGTATTCGATCCAATCGAATCAGTTTTATTTTTTATTGCACATTATTGTATTTACTTCCATTTCTGTACTTATAAACCACACTATTCAAGAATATTATGAGTAATATTGTCGAGTAAAATGAAGAGTAAGGCTAGTTTGGAGCGACCAAACGTATATTTTACTTTGAGCTAACCCTGCCTCACTTTACCTTTAAAATTGAAATAATAATTCTGCATGACTAGTCTCCGCACATAACAATACATGTGTTGGGTAATATAAATTAGAACAATATACAATACATTTCAAAATACAGAATCACAGATCGTCACAGAGAATACAATACATCCAAAGTACTACATAGGTCTCAAAAGAATATATACATAAAAATGAGTCTCTATCTTATACACTACAGGATAATTCATGTCCATGTCATTCATAAAGATGTCTCTAGTTACATAGATACATGTATGTCATCAACTATGAATTGAGCTAGCCACAACATATGGCCACTGTGTTTTGATACCTTTCAAATCTCGGCCTAACCTGAATATTAAAAAAATAAAATAGGTTAGACTCTGTCTAAATATTGTTAACAAACAAATTGATTATCCCCAAAAAGTGCTTATAAAGTAGGGTTAACTCAAAGAGTGGCCTTACTGAGGCTTATCGAAGTCATCAAGGTGAAGCATATATCCATAATAACCTTAAGTCAAGTCATTAAAGTCATGTAAGGCATCATGGATGATTCACATCAATAGGCAAGTTAAAGTGCAAGTCAATATGCATGTCGATATTCAAGTCAGTATGCTCGTCAATGTTCAAGTCTAAATTCAAAGTTAAATGAATATGCAAGTCACAAGTTCAAATCAAGTCAATAGGCTATGCAATTGTTCATTATCCAAATCCTTATGTGTACAAAGTTTAAGAATTACAATCAGAAAAAATCCCTAAGTTGATTTAGGGTTTACAAAGTTGAAAATGTAAGAAGTGGGAAAAGAATGTAATTCGTCCCCTAAAATGGCACTCGTTGGCCTATATTTATAGAGACAATAGTGGCATTTCTTTCAATGTTGACAAGCTTCAGCATTATCTTCGGCGATAATGGTGGCAACGGCTTTGGTGACTTCAATGTTGAATAGCATTGGACTTCATCTTTACTTCTCTGGTGCAAACATTCGGCAGTAAGGAACTATGGTATTGATGGCTTTTATCATGATAGTTGACGTTCCTTCATAAGTGGGTGATGGTACCAACTTAAGTCAATTCAAGTATGAGGTAATAATAATTAAATGATAGTATTGACAGCTTCATGAATATTGACGCCATCCACCATCTACTCCGCTTTGCATTGATACTCGACATCCTCTAAAGGTTGATGAGACTCGCTATATAGATTTCGAAGTGTAGTATTAAGCATTAGCGAAGACCAATGTCACTATGTATTCCTTTTAGAATTGATAATCCATCGCATCATTGTAGAGCAATACCTTCGAAGGGCTATGAAGTGTGGGATTCTTTAGTGTAATTCTAATTCCCTTTGTGGTTGTCAACGATGAGCCTGCCTTGGTTGCAATAGGTGAATATCGATGCTAATAGAATTCAACATCAATAAAGTGTGCTGTTGGTCACTTTGACACTCATTGATGACCTACAATGTTTAATTATGGTCGATACCATTGCATTCTTTCACTGACGAAGAGTGGCATCCTATTCTTTTGGCACTAATCCATCTTTATATTCTTAAGGCTGATTACTAATGCCATGAATGTATTTGCTAGCCATATATAGTGAGTGTATTGATGACAGGGACATGATTAACAACAATTCTCTATCATGAAAGGCAATATCATATTCATGTTTCATATTTTATATCTTCGAAGCCAAAAATGGTGATAACATTTTCCCCCGATATAGAGAAGTAATTGACTTTTCAAGTCAATGTTGCCAATGTCATTTTTCTGCCTATTGGTCTTCTTGCACCAATCCGAAGCATTCATTGAAAATTCAATCCAATGGATTTGATCCACCTATTTCTTTCTATAAATACACAGGCCTCTTCTCCTTTCTTTCTCTACCTGTAAACAAAAGCTTAAACAAGAAATTAGAAAATTAAAACTTCTTTTTATTCTCAAGCATCCGATTCGCGTTCAGGTACGACTTTGACTTCCAATCGATTTAACTAAGGATCCGATTCAAATAATTGGTTTTTAAGACCGCTAATTAGGGTTTAATTGTGGGTTTCTTCAATTTTAATTTACAAACGTGTTAAGGATTGAGATTGCAAATTCTCTATTGTTGGCTTTTATATATCGGTATTATTCTTTGAGCTAACTGATATCGACACTCATGACACTACCTGAAGGAGCAACATCGATTAATTGATAGCGTAAGGCCTTCGTATTGCCTAAATTGCTTTTTACATTAATCGATAATATGTGAAAACTGATATATTCTAATTTCATTGATGATCAAGATGATCTCGACTTCGTCTTTCAGCATGTCGACATTAATTGCTACCGATTTTATCATGTCTCTCGAAATTAAAAAGACCTCATATTATCTTATTATTCTATTAGTTAATTTTTTTGGTACAAAATTTTCATTTTGAAAATAATAAGAGTGAAACACAGTGACTCACATAGAATTATAGAGTTATTTAAGCGCCTAAGTTGAGTGGAGGTGACATTAATAGCCTCGACGCTAATTTTAAAACAATGTCAAGATATTATTGTGACACTCGACACTAGAGACAACAAATAACCTTTACTTCACTAGGACGCATATGCCTCTTATTATAATGGCAATCAACATTAGTAATGCTCTTTGTTAACTAATTAACATCAATGGCGCCGAATTCGTTTCATACATTATCAATTAGGTTAAAGCGTAGCAACCCTTAGTTGAGGTCATGAAGGTCATCGACAATATTTTTTTGATTAGACGAAACATTAATAAACTCATCGTCAATTGAGGATGATGCTACTCATATTCGATGTTTACTTATGTGCATGGTTCGATAGCAATAGCCTTATTGTTTTCCTTTATTTCTTCACAATCATTTTTAACATTACAAATGGAGTTTTCAATGATATCGGCCCTCTCGACATGTTGCTTTTAAAATACTATAAATTGTCTAACCAATTATCATGTTTCCAATTCACATTGACGTTACTAATCAATGATGATATCCTTATCATTTTGATGTTAACCGTGGTTGTGAAGCTTGTTAATATTTTATAACATAAGTTTTATATCACTATCCACGTTGGCTTTTTGGTGCCGCATGTACATTCGCATTCGACTTTATATAGCTTCCTTATGGAATCTTCTTTTGAAACTTAAGTCTTCTATCATCATTTAAGAGTTGGTATTTCGTGAACATTATATATTTTGTTACTTCGACAATGAATAAATTTAAAAGTTTCCCCTTTTTTAAAAAAATTAGCTTGTACTAGATCTTCCATGTAATCGGAGCATGATTATTTCTTAAATTTGGAATGATATCACCTGGCAGGATAATGGAATGCCAATAATCCAACAAGAATTCACTAAGAAAGCTAGTATGGCATAAACATTCACCTTTAGCTAGCAAGAAAGGAAATATCATTTCAAATCCATTGTACCTCATATCTCAGGCCAAAGTTGACTTGTTTGGAAGTTTTAGTTCGGAAGTTCGAATTTCCTTCTCTTACTGCTGAAATTCTCCATTATATTGCTGGTCTTGTTAAGGTTGAACAACTAGGCTATAAATTGTATCGAATCCTTCCCCATCGGAAATGCTTGATTTCTGATAGCGTTAACAAAACGAGACGATGAGAAACTAAATTTTTCTTTGTCAAATGCTTCTCAAATATCAGAGAAACATTTTCTGTTACTGGTAAGTTTCTTTTTCCTGCTTACCTATGTTGGTTTATTATTCTTTACTAATAAGTGTCTCTCTTTCAGATCCTGCTCCTAAAAAGTTAAACCTTGAGGATCAAAAACTCGTGCTATCGTTAAACGAAGCAGCGGGAAAAATGGGGAATAGGCTCAGACTATTAACCCCAGCAAATCTTCTTCAATATTCTTTTATTTTGGACTGCCACAAAGTTCTAGGAGGGCATCTGGTGGTAAAGTACAATTCTCTAGGAAAAAGCTCATTTGTTATGGGCAAGGCCCGAATCTTTTACATCAAACTCCTCCTCATAGCCTAGGATACCAAGTAAGATACCCTTGAATTTATTCAAAATCTATTATAATACGGTCTCATCAGATTATTCTTTAATTCAGGTTCTTCTACTATAATAGTTGTTCTTACAGAAAAGGAGGCCATAAAATACATTCTCATGGATAAGTCAGATACAGATGACTCTTCCATCCTGATTCGGACTCCTGAACTTCAATCACTAAGGGATGCTATCTCCAGCACATTCATACTTGCGAAGAGGAAGGAAAGCGATAATTTTCCTGTTGCACCTACCCCTAGTAAGAAGCCAAAGATTGGGGACGTCAGTCCCCTTTATTTGTGATAAAGAAGAATTTGTTGGCACTGATTCAAATCTTGGGAACACGAGTCTTAACATTGCTAGAAATGAGCCCATCAGATGGCTGAAGTAGAGCATTCTTGGGAAAGACTTCTCCATATCACGTTCCAAACTCTCCTAAAGCTCTGAACCACATTTATGAGGATCTTGGATATTCTTTTACACCAGAAGACCTACTTCCTTCAAAGTCCCAATCGTCAACTCTTGTTAGCAAATTTGACAACCTTCTCTTGCTAGTCATTCATCCCCTTCTTTTGCTGCTCTCAAGCCATTACAACCTTTCTCCTATACCCAAGACCATCAATTTTCCCTTCTTAAAAAACACTTATTAGTAGGTACCTCTCCTTTTTAACTATTTTATACTCTTAATATTTCTCATATAACATCTTAACTCAAGTTTTGTTGCTCGTTCTAGGTCGTCGAACATTTGTTTTCATTTCAAGAGGAAGTCTCACGATCGTCTAGCAAGACATCAAAGCTTAAGGAACAAAGATCTTTGCTTAACAACTATATTATTATTTTAACCATAAAAAGAGATGAAGCATAGGGGAAAAATGAAAAGTTGACTACTTCTCTAAAGGAAATGGAAGCTTTACTCCTTAAAGAAAAGAGTGATAAAAAGATTTCAAACGACAGGATAAACGCATTAGAATTAGTGCTTAGGGAGGCTGAAATGAAGGCGGCCAAGCTTATAGCAGAGAATTCATCTCTTAAGGAAAGGCGAAAGAAGAAAAGAGCTCCTTTAGATAAGTCATTTGGAATAAATAAAGACATGAAGCAGAAAGTGCCTTGGTCCTCGACAAGTTCCTCGATACTATTACCGAGAGTTCTCATGTGAAGGCATTTTTTATTGTATATGTTGATAACGCCCACAAATGCTATGATTTTGGCTTCACTTATCCCTCCAGCATGGAACAAAAAATTAATGGGTAAATTTAAAGCGATGTTGAATAAATAACAAGCACTTGGAGGAGGTCCCTCCTAGAAAGAGGAAGAGATTGACGCTAAGAAGCTAATAAGCTTCGATGATCCATCAGCTGACGAGGAGACAGAGTCAGACGAGGAAGAGGAGGACAATGATTGAAATAAAGGCAATAGTGGCCATGGTGGTGATGACCACAATGACGACGGTCACAATAATTATTATAATGATGATGATAATGGTGGAGGTGGTGGAAAGAGGCTTTCTGGATAGCCGAACGATAAGGATGGTTTTGGTGATGCCAACTTGGATTCAAATATCCAAGATACAGAAACTATTGATATGCCTGATCCTTTAAAGAAAGATTCTTCTAAGAAGGAAAGTGCTTCACAAGGGAAAAATCAAAAGACATAGGAAAAATCTCGTCATCTTCATTTTCGTTCTCTCAAGTATGGATCTCTTTATCCCAATGCCTTAAGCTATCAAGTGACTTTTATTCAATACATTGATTGTTTTAGTTAAGGAGAAAATCGAAATACCATTACAATGTTATGCTCGAAAAGAAACAGATGGATGTAGATTGATTAAGTAGGCAATTGGATGGGCAATTGAAAAAGTATAACGAGTTGTCTGAAAATATAAGAAACTTGACAAAGTGTACATCGTAATTATGATATTTCAAAGAAAGATAAGTCAATCCTCGGATGAAGAGAGCACATAACCATCAAGAAGTGCTCTTGTTAGAGAATGTTGAATTAATGGCTTTTTCGTAGATGTTAATTGATGATAGGAGTTTATTGGAAGATTTTTTCTATGGAGTTTAGTCGAGGGATAAATTCGTTGACTTCTCATATTTAGGCGACAAATGTGGAGGTTTGCATAGACCTTTTCATCATAGATAGCTGGATGAACATAGGTACAATCCCCATCTTGAGGTGCGCTGGAATCTCCCTAAAGTTTCCTCTATTCATCTTTCTTCTCATTCTCTTCCCCTAGAGAAACTTAGATATAATAGGAAGAGATTCCTTTCTGAATTGTATGAGAAATCAATTTTGTAAGAACTTGAATAACTTTATAATTGCAGTATGCAACTTGGTTTACTTATGGACTTTACCGTTTTAATTTTCTATCCTTAGTTTAATTTTAGCATACTGTACAAACTATAGATTTATCAAGCAGTTCGATCTCCAAGGAATACTTGAGTAAGTTTGTCAAGTTAAAGAAGGATTTTAAATAGAAATCTTCGATTCTTAAAACATCACAACTGGAATGACGCTGCTTCCTCGGGGATTCACAAGAAGTTTACATGAAGTTCCCTCGTCTATGTTTTGGATTTTTGGATGATAAAAAGGACAAGTTACTTGGCACGATCTGATCCTACCCTAGTAAGCTAATATATGGTTGTGATAGCCCTTCCATTAGGAAATGAGATTATCATCGATTCCCTGCTATTTACACCCAAGAAGGAACTAAAGCTTCCTTTGATTCTACACTCAACTTTATCGGCTGGGTCATTCGAAAGGGCTAAAACCACATTTCCTAAACTCTAAGTATTATCTGAATGTTTAGAAATAGAGTTATGTAATCTTTACTTTTCATGCTACTTGTAACCTCTGCTTATTATCAATAGAAAATTTTATTTCTCATATATTAAGTTTTGTTTTGCCTACTCTTAATAGATAATTCAATCAATGCTTATGTCTGGTCTTCTTAATATCTTCTCACGAGTTGTACGAATCAGAGATAGATTATTAGTACACATTGAAAGGAAGAAATCTTCCCATGACGATTCAGCTTTACTATTTTCGAATAATTTAAAGGCACAAAAATGGCGCATGAAATACTTTCAACTGAGAGTGATTTTTAAAGGTCTGAAAGAGAAAACTTCTAGCTTGGAAGGATAAATGAAGGAGGAGGATGAAGGAGTTCAATAGTTGATAGAAAGGATTGACCCATTCATAGAATCCAAACCTCCAGTTGACTTTCACGCTGAAATAACTAAATTGCATGAATAAATAAACGATCTTGAAGTGGAGCTAATGAGGAGCCAAGTCAACTGTCAATCATTAGAGCTTATTGCAAGTAAAGGCGAAGTTGGCCTTTCTACCCATACTCCAAGGAGAATGACCAGATCTCAATCTCTGGTTAACGAGGGATTCCCTATTTATTAAACCCACCTCGAGGCTTAAGTGATGACATGATCTCAAAATGGAGTAGAAAAGTTAAATTTGAATATATGCGACATTGTCGAAGGAAAAGGGATGAAAAGGTATCTCAACGTATCAATGAACGTGAAAGAAAAATTCAAGGCTTGAGCATGAAAAATATACTCTTAAGCAAAACATCGAAAATTAAATAGTATGATTCAAACTTCACGAGGACCCAACAGGACCCTTCGGCGTACCTTGAAAACTCAAATCGAATCAATTAATAATGCACATGCCATTCATAAGAAGAAAAGAAACTCAAAAAAATTTCTAGATGTGGCCATTCACCATATCACTGATCCTTTAATTGCAAAGGACTTAGTCAAGCAAGCACAGAACCTTAAGCCTTAGCAAAGATTTTCCTTGAATAGAATCTCTTATCTTCCTTATTTTTGTACCTCCAATTTTGTATGTGAGATATTAGTTATGAACTTGTATTGGAGTAAAAATTATCTCAAATGTAAAGTATGTGGCTTTGAATCGAATTATCTGATTATCTTGCCTTTTGTACTTTGAGCCACTGATGTCTAGATCAACATTCTGCTGAAAATCCTACTAGCTGAAATTTTCATATTAGAATTTGATTTATCCTAAAAGACTAAGAAACCCGTTCAATAGTTAATAACAAAAAATTAGAAATATATCTGATAGAAAAAGTCCAGGGATCCATATCTGATAATATAAGACTAAAAATTCATAATAGAGGACCAGAGATCCTTATCTGATAATAGTAGAAGAGGACCAAGAATCCAGATCTAGCAATAATAATAGAAGACCAAAAGCCATATCTGGTAATAATAGAAGAAGACCAGAAATCCAAATATGGTAATAATAGAAAATGACCTGAAATCGTATTTAGCAGTAATAACAGAAGACCAGAAATTCATATCTGGCAACAATAAAAGAAGACCAGAAATTCAAATCTGGCAATAATAATAAAACACTATAATTCCAAATCTAGTAATAAAATAAGAAGACCAAAAATCCATATTTGGTAACAATAAAAGAAGACCAGAAATCTATATCTAGCAATAATAGAAGAAGACAGACGTCAAAGTCTAGCAATAATAATAGAAGACCAAAAAACCAAATCTGATAATAATAATAGAAGACCAAAATCCGTATTTGGTAATAATAATAGAAGACCAGAAATCCATATCGGACAATAATAGAAGAAGACCATAAATTCAAATCTGGTAATACTAGAAGATCGGAAATCCTTATCCAGTAGTTGAAAATTGTGTTTGTTGGAAAGCATAAATAGCTCATATTTTATGGACTTTCCTCTAGAAGTTTTGTTTGATTTGAAGCACCACGTGGCTTGGATTTTAATAATCTTCCTCTAGAAGTCTGATTTATTTGGAGTACTAGTTGGCTCGAATTTTGATAGATTTTCCTCTAGAAGATTTACTAATTGAGAGCACTACTTGGAGCGGATCCCGATTGATTTTGTTTGGCACAATCTTAGGTGATAATCATTACTTGGATTAGACCTCTTATCAACATCTTAGATGATGATTTAGGTTTGTAGTCCGATGTGTTTGGTATGATATCTTGAGCAGAACCAAATATTTAGCCCTTCTTTTTTTAGGAGGCTCTTCGGTAAGGCCTTTGATGAGGCACCAGAGGCTTGTACTATGCTTTGGATAGGCTAAAGGCTTACATGTCCTCCTTCTAAGAGGTGCTTTATTTAGGCCTTTAATGATGGAACTAAAGATTGGATCAGTGCTTTAGTGAGGCCTTTAATGATGGTACTAAAGGCTTACTATGTCCTCCCTCTAGGAGGTGCTTTTGCGAGGCCTTTGATGATAGAAACTGAACACTTGGTCTGTGCTTTAGTAAGGCCTTTGACGGTGGTACTAAAAGCTTGCTCCATCTTCCCTCTAGGTGGTGCTTCATTGAGGCCTTTGATGACGACACTGAAGGCTTTTAAAAGGCTTTTGACGGCCATATTCTTTATCTTAGGAGAATCCTACTCCTTAGCCATGTGGATGTACTTATTTAAGCACCTTGGATTATTGTAAAGCTTGTTTAACATCTCTTTTCAAACTCATTGAGTTTTTCTTGCTTTAGAAAATTAATGATCATCCCTTCCAAGCTTCTGCATTGGTTGGTTTCATGGTCATTTGCAAGATGATAATGAAAATACGATCCTTCATGATTCCGCTTGAAATTGGGTCTCCTCTTTTGTGAAGGCCAATAGTTGAGTTCATCTTTAGTCAGGAGATAAATATTCTTATAGGAAGTGGTTAGTGTGGTTCTTTAAAAGTCGTGATCATTTGGAAGTTGGTCCTTCAGAATTATTTTTGGCTTTCTTATGCATGATAGGCTCCTTAACTTCCATAACAAGCTTTTTTTAATGATTCTCTTATTTCATTTAATCTTTGAGAGTGGTTAAGAATATTTTCCCAACTTTTATTTAGTCAATCAAAATCCTTTGTTATTTCTCTTTGATTTTTTTTTTCTTGGCTTAGATTTGACTTCAAGAAAAGATCATCCATCTTCTTGGAGCAAAGCTTGGTGACGACCCAAGATTGAACGGATTTGAGCTCCATTTGTCTAGGTTATAAGATACTAGTTGTCTTTTCTAATTTCCCATGATTTAAAATGCCCTGATTCTTAACACTTGTTCTTCATGAAGTCAGTGATCATTAGTAACTAGGCAAGTGGGCCTAGTTGTTCGAGGCTCGAAAGACTATTGTTTAGACATCTTAACACAGTTAATTGGCGTGACTTGGTTGATCTAATCAAAGGTTGAAAGAGAGGATTATGCGGTAGGATCGTGTAATATGGAATAGCGGAATGATATAGATAAATAACTATAATAAGTAAAGTGGACACCAAGACTTTATACTGGTTCGGACCTCTAGTCCTACGTCCAGTCCCTAAGCTTCACTTAGGAATTTCACTAACTAACACCCTCACTTCACCCCGAGGAATAGGTTTACAACTTACCCGAACAACCGAACGGGATTTCTTGCCTCAACTACCGAAGAGGACTTCAACTCAATTACTAAAAAACAATATTCGACTTGTTGTGTTCTTATCAACACTAATGAGTCTAATGTAGTACAATATTCCTACAATCTTATCCTCGAGAGTATGCAATGTGTTTGTGAAGATTTAGGAAATGTGAATTGCTATGAATCAAAAGAATGTTATAAACAAAAAAGTGATTCAAGCAATAGATTGGTGATTGCTTTGAGAATATCTAGAGAATATGATCAAGAGAATAGTAAGATTAAAGCAAGAGAGTTCGGTGAGTTTAATGATGTTAGAATCATGTATATATACTTGTAGAAGAGGTGCATTTGTTGTCAAAGGTTGCAAACAAGAGATGCTTCCATTTCCATTGATGAATGGTTGCAACTCTTGGGAGGAAGAAGGTGTCTTTTCAGAGAAAATTTGCAGGTTCAAATTCAGTCGACTGAGTAGGGAATTCAGTCAACTAAAAATATAAAGTAAAATTTTCGGGAGCAAATTCAGTCGACTGTGCAGGAAATTCAGTCGACTAAAACTGTGTATGTTTATATATTTGTTCCAGTTTCAGTCGACTGGTTAATCCTGTTCAGTCGGCTGAACTTATAAAATATGCACAGTGAAAGCTTAAATAAAAATGAAGTTTTATAAAATGTTTTCTAGTGTTCGTGCAAGCCTCTTGAGGATAGATTTTAACAATAAATCTAGACTAAGACCTATGTAAAAAACATACTTATGTTTGTTTGGTCTTCATCGATCTTCCTTTAGCGTTGCATATATTTCTTCCTTGTTTGTTGAAGCACATTGTCATTGATCAAAATCTTCGCGTATCAACATTCTCCCCCTTTTTGATTGATGACAATACTGATTTATTCTAGAGATGTATTTACTTATTTTCTCCCCCTGAATGTATGCACTATCTTTCCTACAAAACAAAGTTAGTACCATAGATTTTCTCCCCATTTGTCATCGACAAAAAGGAAGAACTAACAGTAGAAATATTTTATCAAAACAATCACTGAAGCATAGAGAATAGACTATTTGCATAACCATGGCTTAAGAAAAGTTAAAAATGTTGCGACGAACAAGCATAAAATGGCTATTTATACAAGCCACTAGAAAGTTAGAAATAAACATCAAATTATACAAAATTACTCATATTTATCCCAGTCATATGAACCTTCTCTTCCTCCTGTTGGTTCACGTATGATGGGTCATCCTGTTGGTGGTCTGTACGCTCTTCCTCCTTGGCCACAACTAGCGCCGCTTGCACTGCTACTTGTATGCTCTTTGGATGTCGTCCATGTAAACGTAGGTGCCGGACGTTTGCCGCGAGATGTCGAAGCAGTAGTGGTGCTTGAGCATGAAATTGCATCCCATAGCTTGTTGAAGAAGCCTTTGATTTTATCAAGCTTGTGATCTACCTTTTTAAGACGAGTGTCAAGAATTTGTTGATTTCTTGACAATATCCCTAAAGATTGGTTGGTAGTAAAGCTTGGGTCAACAAGACGAATTTCATCATCTTGCTCGAAATGTTCTTCGTGGTGAGGTTGAGGAGGTTGTTGTTGTTGTTGTTGTTCTTGATGCATTGCTTCCCATTCGGCGAGTGATACTATGCGAGGAGGTCGAGATGAGAGTTGCATTAGGCTTATGCTCCGATGGTTGATTTGATGGACCATTGTATTCTCTGACTCAGGTAATGGCGTATCGACATTGAGGAGAAGTCGCATGATGTACTCTCCAAAATAAATAGTGCGCATTTTTCCATTATTAAAAGTGAGAAACTCATCAAGAATAAGTTGTACCCAATTGACTTGTATATTGCCAAAAATAGCATATAGAGCTCGATAGTTATTTGGGTAGGCAATTTCGTACGAGCCTGTGCGAGGAGTAATTGTTCTCATTAGGGCTTTGTGAAGGATTCTTGCCATAGGTCGAAGAGAGGTAGACTTAAAATCTCTAAAGTTGATATTATCATCCATAAATCGATGGTTTATGTTGTCGCGAATATGTGGATTGAATTCTATCTCCTCTAGCTTTCTCCCGACATTTGGTGATTCTAGAATGTGTGCTATTCTATCCAAGGAAAACCAAACTTTCTTTCCACATACCATACTCCAAACACTATTGTTTGGATTTCTTGGAGTTTGGTGTCCAAGATTAAGGTTAGCATAAAATAATTTGACCATTACATGATTTATGGCATGGTCATTTCTTTTCAAATCTAAAAGAGAAGTTAAACCAGCTTGATCGGTTAATGCTTGGATGTTGTAGGTTTGAAAGCTTTGGAAATCAACGAAGGAATGCTCGAAAATTCGGGAATTCTTCATCTTGTTCCATCTAGTGACAGCGGTTCCATCGTAAAGCCATTGCGCTATTTGAGCATCAATTGGCTCAGAGGATGAAGAAGAGGAAGCTCTTGATCTCTTTGGTGCCATTTGAGGGAGATTTGTAACGACCCGGAAATTTCGATCCAGAAACTTCTAGATAGTTAGGAAAAGAAGAAGAGAAAGAAGAAGAAATAGAAAACTCAAACTCAAAATCTCACATTCGCAGCGGATAAAATATAATAGCAAATAAAATAACAGTTTACAAAGAAGAACTGTATCAGTACATTTTAATTTTCACATATAACGACCTGAAAATTTCGATCCAGAAAACTTCCAGATAGTTAGGAAAGAGGAAGAGATAGAAGAAGAAGAACAGAAAACCAAACCCAAAGTCTCACATACGCAGCTAAAATATAATATCACATAAATAATAGTTATACAAAGGAAACTGTACTTGTCAAATTACACTTTGTTATATCAGAGTTACAACAGTTTTACAATCACAGAACAGATAAATCTGTCTATTTCAGATACTATAATATATATTAACATCAGAAGCTCTCCATACGTTCCTGCTCTCCAGCTCGCCTCCTGAGCTCCCGAACGTCCTTACCTGAAAATCTGTAATGCTCGGTCTGACCCGAATGTATTTTGAGGAAATGGGGGCTAGGGTTTCGAATATAATTGGGGAAGAAAATTTTTAGGAATTAAAAAGTGAATAGATAGGGTAAACATTGGTGGTTAAAAAGGGGAAAGTAGCTTGGGAATTGGCGTTCAGTCGACTGAATTCACTGTTCAGTCGACTGAATTGTAGGCCGAAAATTTTCTGGGTTGAATTCAGTCGACCGAACAGGGTTTTTAGTCGACTGAATGTTTGCCTGAAAGTTTCTGTTAGTATTTCAGTCGACTGAGCAGAGGATTCAGTCGACTGAGTTGTAAAAAATTTGCATTCTGTCTTAAGTTCAGTCGACTGAACAGGGGGTTTCAATCGACTGACCCATGTATTTTGTTAATTTTGAAGATAAATTCTTTATTCAAAAGGAATAATTACAATTATATAAATGTAATACCATAAATAGATTTCAAAACTAACTATTTCTTAGTGGATGGACTCGGAGTCTTTTTCCCTTCATTCTTCATATAATTTATATCCTATGAATTTGGACTATATTGAGGATTCTTAGGAGACATCCAACGATTCACAGGATCGATTGGGGTACGATAAGATGAAGACGGATCAAGTGAACTAACGGGGTAAGGTAGGGGTTCAGCCACTTCGTTCTTTTTTGATCCACAAAATCGTAAACCGATTTGCTCTAGGAAGCTTAATCGTCTAGCCGTAACCTTTTGTTCGAAGTATAATTCTCGTTGAAGATCTATTTGTTGTTGTTGAAAGTGATGAATTTCATCAATCTTTCTTTTTGTGTCTGGAGAAATAAAGAGTCCGCGTTTCGCTTTCTTGGATTCTGGTGTGTAGCCAATACGATAGTTATTCCATTTGTAAACTGGCTCATGTGTTGGTGTTGGAGTGGGAAGTTTTGGAGATGTTGGAGTGTTATCGACTGAAGAGATGATGTTGATCGGGGAAAGAGAGTTGTTGGACGACATTTTTATAATGAATTTTTCAAGCTTTTATTCGTGAGAATGATTTGTGAAAAAATAATATTCTTAAGATATATTTATAGTAGGAATTTTCTAAATATATAGTGGTTATAATTCTTTAAAGCTTTTCATCCACTTAATGATTTAATGGTTACCATAATTCAGTTAAAATGTATGGTTTAAAAATGAATATTTATTTTATAATATATTATGTAACATATTTGAAAAATAAATTGAAAAATCCCAATTTTTCTTTATTCAGTCGACTAAACGATAGTGTTAGTCGACTGAATTGTGTAGATTTTTCTCTATATGATATCTTTAATAGACATTATTCCTAACTCTCGTCGTAATTTTATGAAGGAGTATTCTAATAGAGGTTTAGTAAATATATCGGCAATTTGATTTTCGGTAGAAATATGTTCTAAATTTATTATTCCTTTTTCAATATTGTCACGTAGAAAATGGTGATGTATATCTATATGTTTTGTACGAGAATGATTAACCGGATTTTTAGATAAGTTTATTGTACTTGTACTTATATTAAAATCTTTAAGTGTTTGTTGCATGTATATAACTTGAGTGCAAGCTAAAGCAGCTGATATATACTCTACTTCGTAGGTGGAAAGCGAGACACAATTTTGTTTCTTACTAAACCAAGATACAAGTGATTTTCCAATGAAATGGCAAGTACCACTTGTACTTTTTCTATCTGTTCGAGATCCACCAAAATCAGCATCACTGAATGACACTAACTCAAATGGACACTCCTTAGGATAGAAAAGACCGAAATCTTTAGTGTTGTTAAGATATCGTATAATTCGTTTTACCGCTCTTAAGTGTGATTCTTTAGGATTAGATTGAAAACGTGCACATAAACAAACACTCATCATTATGTCAGGTCTACTAGCGGTTAAGTGAAGTAAGGAACCTATCATACTTCTAAACAATTTTTGATCTACACTTTTGCCATTTTCGTCTCGATCGAGATGAGTAGTGGTACTCATAGGAGTAGGTTTAGCAGAAGTGTTTTCCATGTCGAATCGTTTAATTAAATTAGCACAATATTTTTCTTGGTTTATAATAATTCCATTTGTTAATTGTTTGATTTGAAGTCCCAGAAAATACGATAATTCTCCCATATGAGACATTTCAAACTCATTAGTCATTATATTTGAAAATTCTTTACATAAATTTTCATTTGTTGAACCAAAAATAATATCGTCTACGTATATTTGAATTATTAAAATATCTTTCGTAGTATTTTTAATAAAAAGCGTTTGATCTACTTTTCCAATTTTAAATCCCGAATTTAATAAATAACTTTTAAGTCTTTCATACCAAGCACGAGGTGCTTGTTTAAGACCATATAGTGCTTTCTTTAATTTAAATACATGATCCGGATATTTTTCATGTATAAATAAAGGAGGTTGTTCTACATATACATTTTCTTTAATAAAAATATCTAAAAATGTACTTTTAACATCCATTTGATAAAGTTTAAAATTGTGAAAACATGCAAAGGCTAATAGTATACATATTGCTTCAAGTCTTGCAACGGGAGCAAAGGTTTCTTCAAAATCAATACCTTCTTCTTGATTATACCCTTATGCTACTAGTCTTGCTTTATTCCTTGTTATATTGCCTTGTTTGTCAACTTTATTTTTGTAAATCCATTTTGTTCCAATTACTGATTGATTATTAGGACGGGGAACTAATTCCCAAACATCGTTACGTTCAAATTGATTTAATTCTTCTTGCATTGCGATAATCCAATAATCATCTGTTGATGCTTCTTTAGGATTTTTAGGTTCTATTGATGAAATGAAAGCTACATAACCCATTTGATTTAGTTGATTTCTTGTCCTAACTTGAGAATTTATTTCTCCTATTATATTTTGAGTTGGATGATCTCGTAATATTCTAGGAGGAGATCTTAGTTCATTATTATTATTTTCAAGGTTTGTTTCTTCTATATTTATCAATTCTTCATCATCTTTTATATTAAAATTTTATTAAAATTTTCATCAAATGATATATGCAAAGTTTCTTCAATTAAGTTTGTTCGTTTATTAAATACTCGATATGCTTTACTTCCTTCTGAGTATCCTACGAAAATTCCTTCGTCGGCTTTTGGATCGAATTTTCCTAGTTGATCTTTTGTATTCAAAATGAAACATTTTGATCCAAATATTTTAAAATAAGATATATTTGGCTTTTTATTATTAAATAGTTCATAAGGAGTATTTTTAGTTAATGGTCTAATTGATATTCTATTTAATACATAACATGCAGTAGCAACGGCTTCGGCCCAAAAATGTTTTGGTAGAGAACATCCATTTAATAATGTTCTTGCACATTCTTGTAATGTTCTATTCTTTCTTTGTACAACTCCATTTTGTTGAGGAGTTCTAGGAAATTAAAAGTTATGATTTATTCCTTTCTTTTTACAAAAAGTTTCAAAAGCTTCATTTTCGAATTCGTCTCCATGATCACTTCGAATATTTTTAATTTTCAAATTTTTAGTGTTTTGAATTCTTTTGACAAATGTTTTAAAATGCTCAAAAGTGTCACTTTTATTTTTCATAAAAATAGTCCATGTATATCTTGAAAAATCATCAACTATTACAAATACGTATCGATTATGATTAATGGATTGAACTTGTGTTGGTCCAAATAAATCCATATGTAGTAACTCTAATGGTTGTAAAGTTGAAATATTTTTCTTAGATTTGAAAGATGATTTCGTTAATTTTCCTTTTTGACAATCATCACAAAGATTATTTATTTTAAAGTTTATTTTGGGTAAACCTCTTACTAATTCATTTTTAGAAAGTTTTCTAATAGTTTTAAAATTTATATGATAAAATCTTTTGTGCCATAACCAAGGATCATTATCTTTGGCAAGTAAACACATACTTGTATTATGATTAATATTCATATTTAGAACATAAATATTTCTATCTCTATTTCCTTCAAAAGCAAGATTTTGATTTTGATCAAAAATACTACATTTATTATCCGAGAAAGTTATTTTAAAACCTTTGTCACACAGTTGACTTATGCTAAGTAGATTATGTTTTAAATTTTCAACTAATGAAACATTTGTTATAAAAGGTAAATTTGATGTACCATAATTGTTCACATCTCCTTTGCCAATGATATAGCCTTTTGAATTGTCTCCGAAGGTAACCGAGCCACCATCAAAGTATGTGATGTTTGTAAGCATATCTTTGTCCCCGGTCATGTGTTTTGAACAACCACTGTCTAATATCCATTTCTTCTTTTTGAGTGGGAGCTGAAAATAAATATGAAATTATTGGTACCCACCTTTTAATAGGGTCCTAAAAAGTTAGAGTTTAGGAAACCAAACCCAATTTGGTTTAGTATCCTTTTTATAAATATAGTTTTCATTATGATGAACATTATCCATAAATGTTTTAATATATTTATTTCTCATTAATACATTGTTAGTCTTTGGTACCCAAATTTTAACTACCTTGGTTTCTACTTTTATTTTCATAGGTTTCTTTAATAATTGTTGTTTTAAATCAACATTCCTGTTAAGTTTTATATTTTTCTTATTAGGAATTTTTGACTCCTTTTTATAACCTAAACCTTGTTTGTTTGAAGATGATTGAGAATTTTCTAATATCTTAGATAATTTTTCTCTTCCTTTGTTAAAGTTAGAAACATTTTTAGTGATGTCATCTAATTTAGATTGAAGACTATTATTTTCTAATTCAACATGTTTAATCTTAATTTTTAACTCGTAATTTTCAGAAACAAATACATCATTCTTTTTCTTTTGAGTTTCAATTTCTTGACTTAAAAGTGATAATTGATTTTCCGAATTTGAATAAGATTCTTGAAATTTTTCAAGTTCTTCTTCAAGAATTTTCTTTTCATCATTTAAGAAATCTCTTTCAAACTCAGCTTTGTTTTGATTTTCACGAATTTCCTTAATTTTCTTTTCAAGAATTTTTATTGTGCTTAAAAGTTTAGTGTTTACTTCAATTAAATCATCAAAAGTTAAATTACTTACCTCAGAATCTTGAGCCATGAAACATACATTTGCTTATTCATTGTCGCTATCACTATCATTTTCGGATGAAGATGAATCTGAATCGTCCCATGTTACAGAAAATGCCTTCTTTTTGAATTTATCCTTCTTGATTTTGTTATTGAAGCTTTTCTGATTTTCCTTTATTTGTTCTTGATAATCTTTTTGCATGTGTCCTTTCTTATGACAATTGAACCATTCAATATTTGAGGATGAAGGTTTGTTCAAGAAATTCTTTTTGAATCCGTTTTTGTTTCCTTTTCTATACTTTAAGAATTTCTTGAAATTTTTGGCTATAAATGCTAGATCCTCATCTTCAGACTCTGATTTTTCCTTTTCCGCATGAAAAGCAACATTCTTTCTTTCTTGAGCTTGATTTTTCTTAGCTTGCATATTTACTTCATACGACATAAGATTTCCAATCAATTCTTCTGGTTTCATTGTAGATAGATCATTTGCTTCCTCGATTGCTAGTACTTTTCTCTCCCATTCATTAGTGAGTGAATTTAGAACTTTAGACACAATGTCAAAGTCCGTGTATCTTTCTCCTAGTCCGATTAGAGCATGATGAATGTCTTAAAATCTTGAGTACATGTCATTGATGGATTCATTTTGTCGCATTCTAAAGTTTTGGAATTGATTCTTTAGCATGGATATCTTTGTTTGTTTAACCCTGTTTGTGCCTTCATGTATGACTTTAAGTGTTTCCCATATCTGATATGCAGTAGTACATATGCTAACACGGTTGAATTCATTTCTATCCAGGGCGCAAAATAGCATATTCATTGCTTTGGAATTTGCACTAGCTTCATTCTTTTGAGTTTGTGTCCATGTAGGATAATCGGTTGTGGGTACAATAAACTCTGCTTGAGTAGCATTCCAGGCTTCGAAACTTGTTGCTTGCATATAAATCCTCATCCTTATAGCCCAATACTTGTAGTTTAGTCCATTGAATATGGGGGTCTTTGGGTAGATTGTCCTTCCGCAAATGTAGAACTATAGGCAGATGTTGTGCTTGTACTTGCGTTATTTTCCATATTATCAATATGTCTAATAACGGTGTTATGGTTATAGGACGGCCTTGCTCTGATACCAATTGAAAGAGGGGATTATGCGGTAGGATCGTGTAATATGGAATAGCGGAATGATATAGATAAATAACTATAATAAGTAAAGTGGACACCAAGACTTTATACTGGTTCGGACCTCTAGTCCTACGTCCAGTCCCTAAGCTTCACTTAGGAATTTCACTAACTAACACCCTCACTTCACCCGGAGGAATAGGTTTACAACTTACCCGAACAACCGAACGGGATTTCTTGCCTCAACTACCGAAGAGGACTTCAACTCAAATACTAAAAAACAATATTCGACTTGTTGTGTTCTTATCAACACTAATGAGTCTAATGTAGTACAATATTCCTATAATCTTATCCTCGAGAGTATGCAATGTGTTTGTGAAGATTTAGAAAATGTGAATTGCTATGAATCAAAAGAATGTTATAAACAAAACAGTGATTCAAGCAATAGATTGGTGATTGCTTTGAGAATATCTAGAGAATATGATCAAGAGAATAGTAAGATTAAAGCAAGAGAATTCGGTGAGTTTAATGATGTTAGAATCATGTATATATACTTGTAGAAGAGGTGCATTTGTTGTCAAAGATTGCAAACAAGAGATGCTTCTATTTCCATTGATGAATGATTGCAACTCTTAGGAGGAAGAAGGTGTCTTTTCAGAGAAAATTCGCAGGTTCAAATTCATTCGACTAAGCAGGGAATTCAGTCAACTAAAAATATGAAGTAAAATTTTCAGGAGCAAATTCAGTCGACCGTGCAGAAAATTCAGTCGACTGAAACTGTGCATGTTTATATATTTGTTCCAGTTTCAGTCGATTGGATAATCCTGT
Source organism: Allium cepa (assembly GCA_030765085.1). Taxonomy (NCBI): domain Eukaryota; kingdom Viridiplantae; phylum Streptophyta; class Magnoliopsida; order Asparagales; family Amaryllidaceae; genus Allium; species Allium cepa. The sequence goes on from CM060934.1 coordinate 837,389,747, forward strand.
TCAGTCGACTGAACTTATAAAATATGCACAGTGAAAGCTTAAATAAAAATGAAGTTTTATAAAAAAATTTCTAGTGTTCGTGCAAGCCTCTTGAGAATAGATTTTAACAATAAATCTAGACTAAGACCTATATAAATAACATACTTGTGTTTGTTTGGTCTTCATCGATCTTCCTTTAGCGTTGCATATATTTCTTCCTTGTTTGTTGAAGCACATTGTCATTGATCAAAATCTTCGCGTATCAACAAAGGTATGTTGTTTGGAATGGAATATGCTTGGTTAGGCGAGTCCTTTAAGTCTTAAATATGCAAGCTAGGGTAGTCCCACTTAGGTTTTTAACAAAGTCGGAGGTTTGAGCTCTCCTTCTAGCGCCAAATGTTAATTAATAAATTCGTGAACCCCCAAAAGTGTGTAGTAAGTAGCGTTAACTCAAACAGAGGCATTGTTGAGGCATGTCGAAGTCAACAAGGCGAAGTAAATTTCCATAATAATATTGAGTCGAGTCATCAAAGTCGTATAAGGCATCATAGATGATTCATGTCAATGGGCAAGTTAAGGTGCTCGTAAAAAACATTTGAGAAATGATTACCTTTAAGAGGAGATACTATAAAAAAAATTTTGGAAAATGTGTGTATAAATAAAAGGAACTTGATAATCTAAATCTCAGTGATTTTCGAAAAATCATTTTCATGGTTTACAGGTTAGTAATAGTAATTAAAAATGTTCTTAGATAAAAACATCTCTAAGTGGGGTTACGCTACCATTAGGATTTTGCTATATAATTGTTTTGTTAAAATAAATTCTGATTTAATTCCAAAAATATGGTTTGATTTACTATAAAATAAATGGGTATATTATTACTTCAAATGATTTTGGGAATGAAATAATAGTTTTATTTTAGATAGTTTGGAGAACGAATGATTTGGAAAGGGTAATAATAGATTTCTTAAAAGGCTTTTGGTATCAATATTTTGGAAATAGTACACCTAAAAATATATCTAACTATAAATACCTTTGAAAGGGAGTTTTATAGAAATGGTATTCCTTTGGATTTTGTTTGAGGAACAAGTCTCGGTTTGTTTTGTGATGATCGGAATAATCTTCTAACTGATGATCAGATGTTTGCTTAGGCTAATGGTATTGTGCACTTAGTACATTATTCTCTTTGTCATTGCACAGTCGGGATGAGTTCGAATCTGGGCGAATCCGAAGTAAGTTGGAAACTGGTAGTTTGCTGAAAACTATTTAGTTGCAAATATTTATGATATTGTTTCAAAATGGGTTTGAAAGAAAGAAGTAGTTTTAAGTTAACTAGTTCGAGTGGCTCGAAAATAACTAAAAATGAGTAAGAGATACGTTCGAATGGTAAACATTTATCTTGAGTAGTATCCTTCTTGTAAAGAATGTATGGTACTGTTTGATACTACCTAATTCCTTGGTATAATTTTTGAGGTTACTCAGGCTATATATATATATGTATATATATATATATATATATATATATATATATATATATGGATTAAAATTTTAGTATCTTTTCAAAAAGGGGTTCTGATTAAAAACACGAGAGTTTAAAATTCTTAAGTAAATTCAAAATCAAGTTTGAATTATTGTTGTGTATACTCTTAGGATATGTTTGGGGGTTATACTAGTTTGTAAACTTAAGCTATGTTTTATGAAACTTTTCATGAATAAATTAGTCGTAGAAAAAGGGGTACTAGAAATACCAACTAAAAAAGTACGTAGAATGGACGCATATCATTTCTCTTCCATAAAGTCTGATCCAATTAAAAGGGGTATTATGAAACTTTTCTATTTTATTATTATTTTATGATCGTCTCATGTTGATGAGCACGATCGTATTTTTATTTTAGTTGCTCGTGGCTCATACGCAAACGGAATAAAATATGGCGAAATACTCTAAACTAATTTTCCTAAACGAAATTTCATACATGCAAACAAACTTTTAAAAATCTTAGCACACGCGTATCCTGTCTGTCCTTTATTAGGCACGAGCATTTAATGTTTTTACTTCAAGTTTACTTAGCTATGAAGTATCTAGGCTTTTATATTTGCACATTTGCAGCACACGCAATGGGCATTCATTTATATTCACATCTTTTTCGTTCTCTTTGGTTTCACTTTCTTTTCAGTAAAAGGTGGAAGACACACAAAAAGCATGAACAAATAAAAATGGAAACACATTTCATATTCTCTGCAAATGCCAATGCATACATAGCATAACTTTCTCCTTTCTTCTTTAAAAAACAAAATAGGCACACAATTACATTTTCTTCCATTTTTCTTCATTCTCTTCCTTTTTCCATTTCTTTTCCTCTCCAAAGGTTTTGATGGCTTTGTTGTATGATTCACGTATGTATGTTGTCGGTGTTGCTTGGGTTGGGAAGAGGGTTAGCATATGAGCAGGCATGCATGGAAACATGAGTTCAAGTGTGTGCGCTATGTTGGAGATGCATGCGTGAGCATGCATGAAGTGGAAGGAGTGATGGGATAATGGGTGGTGCATGCAAGTGTGTGTGTGTATGCATGGCCGTGAGTGATATGGGCTGCTGGGAGATGGAGACAGGAAAAATAAAGGAGAGAGGCGCAGCGTAACAGGAGATTTTGATATATCTTTTGTATTATAGTTGTGGTGGAGCTTTTCCTGCCTTAGAATCTTCAGAAGGTGCCCTTAGGTTGAGGGAAGCGTCCTGGTCGAAGAGAATCATACAATAGAAGCGGGCTGGGTTTAGGATATGATTGTGGAAGCAGGTTCTTGGTGCTCGGACTTCAATAGGAGGTAGGGCGGCACGATAGTGGAACTGATGGAGGTGGCAACAGCAGCTGAAGGTGGACAAGGCAGTGGAGACGTGGGAAGAAAGTGAAAATGAAAGTAAATAGGGAGTCGGATTTTTTTTGGGCTTTAGCGAACGTGTGCATTGGTGACATGGAGATAAAGAAGCAGAAGAGAAACATCAAGGTTTCTATAGAATAGTGTATGCGGTTGATATAGAAGTTTAAGCCTTGGGCCGCATTATAGTTTGGGGTGAGAACAAATTTTATTGTTTATTTTTTGTAATAATGATGTTAAGTTTAAACCGTGAAATATAGCTCGTTTTATATCCAATAGACTTGCAAATTTTTACATTGTACTCGTATTGACGAGTATAGCGTTATAGTGCAACTTTTTGATAGCCTCGGACAAGTATAAATTTATGATATATGGAAACGGGCAGATTATAAATCACATTATCTTAAATAATAACATCATTTAAATTTATATATATATTACATATTGATGTTTATTTGGCCAAATAAATTACTTTTGAGTTAAATTGGATTGAATATGATAATTGAACATTTGTCCGGCGGAATAAAACAATGTTCCACTAACTAGATTAATTTGACATTTTATTAGCAGAATAAATCCTCGTTCTGCTATATTATAGATTTGGACAGCTGATTACATGTCGTTAATTAATATGCCACTTGCATGATATGTTAAATCATGATGGTTAAATATTGAATTTATTTACATAATCGTGGATTATGTAAATATCCGTTATTAACTTAGAAAGCTAATTGAATAATATGGTAGCTTGTTTAAGTACCATGGTGATCATTAAGCCTCCTTCGAATCTGAAAAGCTAATTATTGGTTTGAAAGTTATTTTAAGAATAACTATTTTTATTATAGGGTTTAAAGATAATTATAATTTAGTAATAAGATTTAAAAAGGTAACAACTTAATAATGATAATAATAATTTAAAGATAATTTAAAATTGGTTTAATAATGTTTTAACGTTAATTATTTTATTAATATGATTCTTAAAGGTTATTCCTTATTGAACGTTTAATTATTATTTCAAAATTATTTAGTTTTTATTTTAAAAATGTTTTTAATTTTAATTTAATTACTTATTTAAAACGATTTGACAGTGCCTTAATTTTTAATTAAAGTTAATTAATTATATTGATTTAAGTAATTTAATTATTTTTAAAGGATAATTGATTATCATATTAATATTAATTTAAAGTTAATTAATTATTGTTTTTATAACGTTTAAAATTAATCAATTATTATCTTAATATTATTTCGAAGTTAACTTATTATTATAATAAAAGTGTTTAAAATTAATTTAATACATTATTAATGAGACTTTAAGATATTATTCAAAATGAGATTTAATTTAAATAGAATAAAAGGATGTTTAAATAATAACTGATTATTTAAAATTATTTCAAATAATTTATTGGTTTATCAAGGAATCATACTGACTTGAAAGTTAGTAAATGAGTTGTTTAAAATGGAAAGAGTTTTATAAATGACTTTGGATATTTATAAAAGAATTTATAAATGTGTTTTAAAGATCTGAAAAGAAGAAGTTTTTAAATACGGTTTGAGATTTAGAAAAGAATGTTATAAATAAATTTGATGTTTATAAAGTACGTTTTATAAATAGATTAGGTATTTATAAGAAATTTTTAAATAGATTTGGAGATATTTATAAGACAGTGGAATTTGGAAAGAGATGGTTGATATTCGTGGTGTAATTTAAGGGGCAGGGATTGCCTACGGTTTACTGTGGATTCGCTGGGATAGTGACGCAACCATTGAGTAAACTGCTATCCATGATTGATATTGAACGATGCTTTCAAAAATCTGTTTCTAAAAGTTCTTAAGTTTTGTAAGCAAAATAGTTTGTGAATATACTTATACCATTGAGATAAGTATATTTTTATACTTTCTATGTACCGAAAATATAGTGGCTTGTGAATATACTTATCCTGTTGAGATAAGTATATGGAAGTGATTTTCAAGTATTTGTAATGTGATTTTTAATTAATAAAATATTAATTATAGAAGCTTAGTGATTTCCATAGGAAATATAATCTTTGTTTGGAATGTTTGTTTATTTGATACATAAATAATCGATTATCAAATCTTGGCCAAAATATGTAATCCTTCTTAATTTTAGTGGTAGAGAAATATTCTCCACTTAACACCGAAGGATTTTAACTCTGGAAAAATCAAGGGAAAACACGGGAATTGTATGGTACGGTTACCATCGGTGGTGCTATACTGTACGTATAAACTTGTTTTGTTCTTCCAGGACAAAAGATAAGGAGATCCATCCACTTAAACAGGTAGGCGATGATTCTCGCTCTTATGTACTGTCTGATTATTTCCTAAAGAACCGTTATTGAGCATTCTGGAAATCGATGTTTGGTTTATGGAGCATCCACGAAACAGAAGAGTGTACTTATAAGAGATAACTTGAAATCCGTGACTACTCCGAAAACCATATACCGTTCTTGGTGGAGTTTTGTGATATATTGAGATGTTGGGATCCATGTGGGATTCTGAGACCCGTTATGGTATGAAAATCCGGGTGTGATTCCAAGATCTAATTGAGATGTGGGAATCTACGTGTGATTCCGAGACCCGTTGGGGTATTGGAATCCATATGGGATTCTGTGGTCTATTTTGAAAGCGGTGCGTGAGCTGGAATGCCGGACGTAGCTTCATCAGCGGGAATGACTAAAACCAGAGATAAGAGGCATGGCTAGTAGGGTTTGCAAACCCATAGGGTGTAGTTGGCTCCTCCTAGATGTCACTTATAGTTGTCATGCATGCATGGGCGATGCACTCTTTCTTAGCGGTCCAGCCATGTTTTTCGTATGGTAAATCACTGGGGATGTATGCTGCTTCGGAAGGATATCTATGATCCTTGTGCAGGAGGACCATTCCTCGAAGTACAGAGGGCACATCCATGGAAATCCTACCCAATTAGCGAACGTGCCTTATCAATTTTTGGTGATATATCTAGTATTATCGTGATGTATACTCACGAGCATCATAGCTACTTGGTTGTTATTATTTTTGCCCTTAACAATATCATTGGATTTCCTAATATAAAGGTTTTGGTTATTGAAAAGAAAAAGCCCGTCCGTGTTTATGTGCGGTATGGTCTTACGAGATGCATTTGATTTTAAAGGATTTTACAAATTAAAATAAATAAATTGCTTGTGATTTCAGTTTTCACGTTGGTTTTACCAGACTTACTCAGGCGTTGTTTTTCTATAACGCTCGGACCGGACTGAGCATATTTCTAAATTTAGTTGGATATTCTTCGAGCTTCAAGAGATGAGCCGGAGGCCAGAGACATATTCAATTGCATGGTTACTTTTTCGTTGCATTCATGGTTTTTTTCTAGCAATTGTGAGGACATGTTTTATAACGGTCCGAATTGAAATAGGTTAGTAAACTCTGATTAATGTCTGTATATATATGTATATATTACATTTTTGTTTTTATGTAAAGGTTGATTGTATATTGTAGATTATTCATTCCACTGTGAGATTTTGTGTTGTTTAGTCTCTTCTTTCTTCTTTCTTCTTTCTTCCTGCTTTTCCCTAACTATCCAGTCTCCCGTTCAAATTGGGTTGGATATATATGGGTTATTGTCAGCTTAAACTGTACAGAAAAGTGGGTCGTTATAAATCAATATTTCAATTACATTAAATTTCATTGACTTTCAAATTAATTTCAATGGATTTAATAATAAGATGATAAATAAAACAATTGTTATACATTAATAATTCATATTTATTAACTTATTGTTTACAAACAGGGATTGTAAATTACTTACCACATAACTGATTTCTTATTATTAAAACAAATTTAAATTAAATAACATATAATTTCACCTTTAATACACCATTTGTTTTATTTCTTATTTACTTTTATTATTATAATTGATTGAAATTACATCAAAACAGTTGTCAATTACATTCAATCAATATTATTAAATTATATTCTAATATTTTTTTCATTAATAGATCATAAATTTTAATTTCTCACAATATTAAATTCCAAAATCTTATTTAATTTAATATTTTTAATCGTAAATAATACGGGCCACTGCAATCTCCCCACTCAAAACTTTTCATCCTCGAAAAGGAACAAGAAAGAATCAAGATTTGATATATTTTATTTAAAACAGTTCATTAATAAACAATTCTTAAATATGTAGGCTAATATAAATTATAAAAATAAATCAACTTTTATGCAAAATTTTCTAAGTCTTAAATTCATAAAAAATTTTGACAGCGTTTCCTTTGCGCAGATAGGTCCTAAAAACAAAAATATCAATAATTACATTGTATGTATATTGTATTTCAATAATATAGCATTCCAACCATGGGAAAAACAATAAAATACCGTACAAAAACCGTAATTCAAAAACATACCTCTTTGTTGGGCAAACAAAACTCTATTTATGAAATCAAAAGCAACAGCTATTGCTTCCATAAACCTGTATCTTACTTACATAATCCAAAAGAGTCAAAATTATGTAAAAGATCAATATACTAGTTGTTCCAAACAATAGCACAAGCAACACAACATATATAATAATCATATGAAAACAAAAGCAATACGATCATTATACGCAACAAAATAATCCATCACACAATAGAAACTAAAAACCAATGGTTTGTTGAGGTTCAAAAACCTTTCATCGTACCTGGGTGATAAAAAAACTATCAAGTGTAACTTACGCTCAACTGGCTTAAATAATTATTTAATAGATTATTCATACAACCTCAAATGATTTGAAGTATCATGTCCCAAACTTCCCATAAACCAAACAACAAGGAATTTAAATATTATTTCAATTTGTACGATGTACATATATCAATCGTACACAACAACAATTCTAATTGCTTGCTTGAATACATAACTTTTACTTTCAAACTAGTATTGTTAACTCGACTACTCTAGTGCAAACTTTGATCCGATTTCTTGATTAAAAATCTCCATTTTCGCTGCATGGCTATCAACTATGATAAAAAACTTCAAACCATATCAAAAATTTGTGTCAACTATTCACCGTCAAGTATCAAGTGGAAAATCCTAACTCGCACTGGTGTGAATTTCCATAAATTACTTATTCAAATCTGGATCAAACTGTTATGCAAATAAAATGATCGACGCGTAACTTACATATTTTATTATATTGGTTTCTTTAACACATTATCTATTTTCATTTATTTTAATTCTCATTCGTTCATGCAAGATCATCATTTATTAATTTATATTTATTTACTTATACAAAAAATTTCCTATTCAATATTTAAAATCATCAATAAATAAATTCTTAAAGTATTACCTAAGTTTCTTTTGTTGTTTAATTCACATTTATTTACTTATATAACTTGATTTCCCTAAAATATTAGTATTCATTAATGAATCATTTCATACTTCTCTATTCTTTAGTTCACATTTATTTCTTCACATTAGTATCATTTAATATTAAATCTATTTATGAATCATTTCATCATTTCTTAAGTTTATAATCATTTACTTAAATAATATTCATTTTTTTACTATTCAGTTTAATTATTAAGCATTTCAAAACATTAAATTAATTTTATTACATTTCTTGTACATCTTAATTTCTTATTTATATATGGGCATAATTTCCTTTTGAAACATTTTTATTACTCACCTTTTTACTTGTATAATATTCCATTAAATCCTAGAAGCATATACTAAATCTTATTCATTTTACTTAACAAAAACAATCAATAGTTTAAACCAGTTTTAAATTTCATTACATGTTAATTTAAGAGTTACAAACTTCCTCTTTTATAGTTTCATTAAACACTTAGCTTTAGTTTCATATTTCATTTGGAAGTTTCTGACCATTAAAAATCACCGGAAGTACCATTGCATCGTAATAATTGAAAATCATTGATTACCAAAAAACTTAAGAACTACGTATCGGTTTTATTTCAAATCATCTTGAAATAATATATACTTATATCTTTTGTATATATCAAATCAACTTCGAAAATTTAAATTAAAATATGTTTCACAAAAAAACTGTGTAGCAAAGCTACTATAGTAGTCTTTTCGATTTGAAACTCGAAAATGAACGTCAATGATGCAGCGGTCATCACCAAAATTATTTTCCAGCGAAAAAATAGGGGAGTACATAACTTATTTTCCTAAAAAGTTCTTTTGAAACATTTCTTTCAAGTGCCTTTTGAAAACTTTTCTATTTGCAAATACTTCCAAATAACACTAATATTATTTTTCCAAAAATCTTCGAAAACCAATTTTAAAACACCGGAACCTAAGTTCTCAAATTTCAATTTATATTCATTTTATTTGTAGATCTTATTTTACAAACCATATTTATAAAATTTCACTTTCTAACAAACAAACATATCATATACAACTATATCAATTTATAAAAATTATTCTTTTTATAAAATATGATTTTTGGTAAAATCATTTCATTTACCAATTTCAAAAATAATATTATGTCGTCTACCCTGTTTAAGTGTTTAGGAATCCCTATCGATTATATATCGTCCTATGTACCGATTGAAATTAATAAATACTCGACAGAACAAATTAACACAATACAAAATATTTTTATAGCACTAATAATGCTCTCATACACACACACACATGCTCAAACTCATTATTTAATAAACCTATCTCTAATGAGTTTAACCACAACAGACTGAGGTATCTCTAAATCAAAGCTCTAATACAACTATGATGACCCACCTTTTTGGATGATTTAAGTCGACACTAAACCATACATGTCTAACTCAAACCATTCAAAAAGGAAGATTATCAACAAGGTTTAATAAGAAAACAAGAGAAAAGAAGGAAAGATGTGATAACCCGAATTTTTGGACATATGTTAATCGGTAATCAACAGGATTAAATTATTAGTAATACTGATTTTTAAATTAAACAAATGAATTCTAATAATTAAAATATCTGGATATAAATATTTATTTGATAATTTTCTTTTATAATTATTTATGTTATCCCGCTTTTTAGCAAAGCTGTGATACCAAAAGATCGATCGAAAACAAAGGACAGTTCGTCTCAGAGATTGGTCATACTTTGCTTCACTATGGATATCGCTGAATTTTGTCCTAGTCCAGATTGAGTAACAATTGTTAGGATATGACAAGAAAGATCATAGAAGTCAGCATTTCAAATTTCAAGTCAATCCGAGTTCATACGCTCAAGTTATGATCGATTCAATTTGAAGGGAAAAGCCCAGATTTCGTATCCATCACTATGGGTGATTTCGTATCCATCACCGAACTCTGGTTCGAATCGATCACTTTCGTATCGATCAACTTCGAATCCATCGAAGTACCTCGGTTCGACTCAGTCTCATTCGAACCCATTGGCAGAAGGCCCACATCGCATCCATCGGAAGATGATCTACTTCGTATCGATCAACTCCCATGAGTTCGTATCGATCGGGATTGGCCGTGTTCGAATCCATCGAGTTCGTATCAATGGACTTCATACCCATCAGCAGATGATGCACTTCGTAATGATCGGCCAATGTCTTCCTCGTATCCATCATGGAAGCATACCTTCGAATCCATCTGGTCAAAGAACTTCGTATCCATCAGGTTACCCTGCTTCGTATCCACCAATAGTTACAGTTCGTATCCATGAATAAGGCATCATTCGAATCCATCGAGTCAACTAGCCTTGGTGACGTGTCGTCCCTCGATACGAACAAGCCGAAGTATATGGAGTCGACACGGTCAACTCGGAGTGAACATCGGATCGAGTCGAAGTTTACGCTCCACGTCAATACAAAGGCGCATGCCGCCATCGAATCGAAACCATCGATTCGAAGAAATGGGTTCGAACCAAACAGCCACTCGAGAAACCCATTTCGTATCGACAATAACTCATGATCTACTGACCCAAATGCCATGAAATTTTCACTGGAGATTGCACACATGCTGAGGAACGTCTCCACCATATTTCAGCTCAATTGGACATCATCTTGATCGATACGAAATGACTTCGTATCGATCACAGATCGACTTGAAACTTTCTGAGGTTGGCCGCGTGAGCCCATTCACGTGCCAAAAAAAGTATCCCGAGATTTGAGCGTGATCTCAGCCTTCTACGCCTATAAATAGAGCCCCAGAGCCAACAGAAAAAGGATCTTTTGACTCTCAAACGCCCAGACTCAGCCGGATCGAGATCTCCATCATCCTACATCATATTCTTACTGTTGATTTCGAATTTCCAGTTGTAACTTGCTGTTGAATGCTGTAACAACTTGTAATCATTGAAAGAGAATCAATAAAACTGCAAAAACTTCACAGTGGACGTAGGCAACACGCCGAACCACTATAAATCGCTTGTCTAAGCATTTACTTTACTGTTATTTGGAGTTTTTGTTAGATAATCCTTATTTTCAATTTACATTCTCCATTATTATCTCTTCAAAGACAAGAGTGTTGTGACCAATTTTGGTGCAAACACTTTGGTGCTTTCACTGAGAAAACCCAGATTTTCTCCTGCTCTTTGGTTCTGTCATCGATGCCGGATTGAATAAATCTAAGAGAAAGATCCAGATCACAAATCCAAGTTCCTTCCCTTCTACTCAGATTTGCATAAAGTCTGGGAAAGGAATTCAACTTTCAAGATGGTTAGCACAAGGACCACCTCTAACGCTATCAATCAAGAGGAACATGATAGACAGAATCCTGCGCCACTACCTCCATCTAATCAAGATGCTACTGGACACTCGGAACCATCAGGTCCGGTTACCCGACAGGAGTTGCAGTTGCTACTCCAAGAGCTGACCCAGAGTCGGAAACAACTAACAGAACAGTTACGCACTAACGTCGAGCTGATCAACCAGCTGGATCGCCAGAAGCGAAAGAGATCCAAGAGAGACCATGCTTCTCGCCCCTCCAGCGAAAGTTCCTCCTCTTATGATTATCATAATCAATCTCCATGACCCCGGCTAGATGGGAGTCACATACAAACTGCTGGAAATCAACCGGCAATGACTGTTAGACAACTGAGAGTTGATCCATCAGCCAGTTTCCAAATCAGGCCATCCTCCATAGGAGGTGCCATTCCTCACTGCACCGCAGAATACCGTGCCATGAATGCCGCTGATGAACCAAGGGTCGAAGCCCCAAGTCAGTCAAACCCGGACAGTCGCCAGCATGGGCGCACCCCTGAACCGTACGTCCCAGAGGACTACGAGCCAAGAAGGCAAGATTTGGACCGCCAACAGCATCCGGTCCAACTCCAGCATGTGGGATTCAATCATATTCCGGCACGAGCCGCACAGAACATACAAATGCCGGATCTTCCGACCATGATATGTTAGATGATCTGTGAGAGCCAGGGTCTCACCAATGACGATTGGGGAATTTCCCGAAGTCACACTCCTTTTACGGACGATATTCTTACTGCTGAACCCCCACGGCGATTCAGGATGCCAACTCTACCCATGTACGAGGGAAACTCCAACCCCAACCAACATATTCTGAAATATGAATGGTCAATGACCGCTGCCAGACCCGACGATGCAGTGAAGTGTCGTAGTTTCCCCATATCCTTGGGGGGCATCGCTACCATATGGTTCACTCGACTGCCACCTCGATCCATCTCTTCATTCAATCAGTTGGCCACAAAATTTGTTGAACAATTCCGCATGCACGTCGCAAGGCCAAAAGATGTCAACACTCTATCTACCGTCACTCAAGCTCCTAGAGAGACGCTCAGACACTACTTAGAGAGATTCCATATTGCATGTGCGGAGATCAGCAATCCGAATGATAACTCCATCCTTATGGCGTTGACTAAGGGGATCGACCCCGACTCTGAGTTTGGCAACTGGTTGGCTGGAAAACCGCCTGCAACATTGGACCGTTTCCACGCCAAGGCAGCTCAATTCTTGAGAAGGGAAGATGCGAAACAGTCTTGGAAGCAAAATGATGCAGGGCCAAGCACAGAAGGAATCCAAAGCAATGTCGCAATCAAACAGTCTGGTGAGAGATCCGAAAAAGTTCAATTTAACGTTAAAAACAAACAAACGCGGCGAAGAGAGAGCATAAATAAAACGAGAAAACGAGATCAAAATCGTGGCACACAGCGCAAGAATCCTATGTTTGACAGTTATACTCCTTTGAATACTTCACTAGAGAACTTGTATTTACAAACCTGTAATACAATTCACTATCAAAAACCTGCACCAAAACCGTCGTCAGAGAGGCAAATCCAGACGGGAAAATTTTGCAGCTTCCATGAAAGCTACGGGCACAATACGAACGAGTGTCGTCACTTACAAGATCTCGTTGAAAAATTGATCAGAGAAAGGAAGCTGGAACAGTTTGTGCGGGCACCGCGGCCTAGAGAAGCAGGCCCATCAAATCAAAACAATGATCCTGATCGACTGAGACAGGAGGACTCCACTAGTCCCCGTGGAAGATTGGTGATAAACGCCATCAGTGGCGGACCAACTTTCTCAGGAACCTGGAACGACGAAGATCTTCGTCACTGTTACACATGACAGGCTCTATTCAATCTATGAATACTTTGCAATTTCCTTTACATTCTGAAGTTTGAATTTGTAATAAGGCACTGACTTGCCATGTTTTTCCATTCCAGCAATAAATTACTATCACTTCAAGCTAGAGCTGTGATTCACCGAATGCATCATTCAACATTCACGATACACGAAGAGCTAAGTTCCATCGAACAATGGAATTTATTCAAATAGCGAGTGACTGTGATACGACCGGCCACTCACTAAGTGAAACCTCAGCTCGGAGGCAAGCCATCACATCAAAGGCTGAACTGGACCAACTCGCGACAGTCCTACAACTAACTCCAAATTCCCAGAGTGTGAATTGGAGTATAAACATCAAATAAATCGTTCCCAGAGTGAGAACGGGCTCCAAATTTCCAGAGTGCGAATTGGAGTATAAACATCAAATAAATCGTTCCCAGAGTGCGAACGGACTCCAAATTCCCGGAGTGCGAATTGGAGTATAAACATCAAATAAATCGTTCCCAGAGTGCGAACGGACTCCAAATTCCCAGAGTGCGAATTGGAGTATAAACATCAAATAAATCGTTCCCAGAGTGCGAACGGACTCCAAATTCCAAGAGTGCGAATTGGAGTATAAACATCAAATAATGAACGGACTCTAGGTTCCTAGAGTGCGAACCAGAGTATAAATCCATCGTTCCCAAAGTGTGAACGAATTCCTAAAAAGCCCAAATAGATGTAACTAACCATCTATCGGCTGACTCCAAGTTCCTAGCGTGTGAATTGGAGTATAAACATCAATATCAGGTTCCCGGAGTGCGAACCAAAACATCAATGCTAACTCCAAATTCCCAGAGCGTGAATTGGAGTATAAAATTACAGGTTCCCGGAGTGCGAACCCAAACATACATGCTATCTCCAAATTCCCAGAGTTTGAATTGGAGCACAAATACCAAGTCAAAGTTTCCGAAGTGCGAACCGAAATATCAATACTAACTCCAAGTTCCCAGAGCGTGAAGTGGAGTATAAACATCAATTCTAGGTTCTCGGAGCGCGAACCGTATTACAAACATCGATAACTCTCAAATTCCCAGAGTGCGGACCGGATTATCGATCGCAAATTATCCTAAGTCCCCAGAGTGTGGGCATGTGCTTAAGATTTGCAATAAGTGCGATCAACCACCAAAATAAAAATGTTGTTCCCCGAAATTAGGGGCATAAAACTTAAGTGTTAATCACTAACCGAAGTGAAACAATGACCGAAGTTCAACTTATTCATTAATCACACCATGTGACCAAGATTTTCAGACTTGGCAAATAAAGCAAACTCTACTTGACAGTAAAAACACCACAAGTACACCGGACTGAAAGACAAACACTGCAAATAATCAAGCACAAAAGAAATGAGAATTGAAACAAAGAAATTGATTTTTATTTCAACTAACTGTATGTGAAGATTCATGTACAAGTTCTTCCAAAAAATTCCTACTAGCAGGGGGCCAAGCCTGCATCTATACATAGTCTACGAAAGAAAAATAAAAGTGTCTTCCTAACTGCCAAAAATGCACCATATGGGATCGTCTACTTTTTCTTCTTCGGTTTTCTCTTCAGTGCGGAACCACTGGAACCACTAATATTCTTCCGCTTCGACCCTGTACCCTTTGGCGGATCTTCCTTTGACGAAGGCATGATATCAATATATTCCTCCGAACTTGAACTTAAAGGAATATTCTCTTCTGGAGGAGTCGGAGGAGTCGGGTCTACCACCGGGGGAGGAATGGGCGCGCTGGTTCCAACAAGAATGTCCCCGGAAGATGTCACTGCAAGAGGAGTGGGGCCAACCGCCGTAGTAACACACTCAGAATTACCTCCATGTGCTGCCGCTTCCATCTCTGCATCAATTTGAGCAAGTATCTCAGCCACGAGCAGCACGAGATTCACAATAGGTGGCGGTGGACTGCCACGATACAATAGAAACAGGCGGGAACGCGCCGAGAACAAATGGCATGTCAACAGAGGGTCACTGTGCTGGCTCAAGAGTTCATTCATCATCTGTTCGTCGAAAGTAACTGAACCCCCCTGTGTCACCTCAGTCGGCGCGGCTGTCGTCGTGGCGATCGCTTCAGTAATAATGGCCTCATGTTCTTGATGTGACTCTTGGACTGCAGGAGGCGCTGTCGATGTAACTTTACTCACTGGACAAGAAAGAAAAGAAGTTGTCAGAACACGCTTCAATACAAATACTTCAGTTCAGACACACAGTAGATTTGTGCAGAGTACCTTCCTCAACTTGACTCGTGGCTGACTGAATAGCTTCAGAAGAATGCTCCCTTATGGGAGATAAGCGTAGCTGCTCAGGATCATAGCCTGGGACCAACTGCGGCTCAGTCGCTGGCGTCGGCTCCGATCCAGATGAAGTGATCATTTCTGAACTTGTAGCTGGATGCTCAACGCCAGACCCCTCACCAACTTCCACCGCCTGATCACACGCTTCCTGTGTGGAAACGTTAGCAGTGTCCCTCTCCTTCATAATCTCTGCAACTTTGGCCTTGAGCTCGTTTAGCTCTTTCAAGGCCGCATCACGCTCGGTAGTTACGATGGTATTTCGGTGGCCCATGTCCTCCACCGTAGCGTAATGCTCACGCTCCATCCTATCCATTGCTGCCTGAGCTTCATCGGCTTTTCTAAGAGCTTCAATCTCTGATTTTCGAGAAGACTCGGACTCACTGCCGAGCGCTTGAATAATTCAGTCCTTTTAACCAAGTTCCTTTTCCAACTTCTCAATCGTAGCCGCTTGATCAAAATCCACCTTTGATGCTTTCTTAGCGGTCTTCGACCATTCTTGATACTGAAAGAATACGTCTGAGAAATAGTCATGCATCATAGGTGCAACTGTCGACGATATCCTTTTTAGATGCGGTGGAAAGAAGAACCCGTCAAAGCAAATTTCAGGAAATTATTTCTTCAGCTGAGCAAGCCTAACCGCTCCTTCTCTCGAAGGCTCCGTCAATGTCTGCTCTGTTGGCGGGGAGGCCGCGATCTCCGTTCTGCGATGAGTATCAGACCTCGATGGTTGGGAAGACGGCTTGGGCCGTGAAGTTTTTGGAGGCCTCGAAACATGAACCGGAGGCGGTACGGGAGCTCTAGGAGGTGGCGTGCGAGATCGAGACCGACGCCTATAATCTTTGTCTCTGTCAGAGCGCTCATGACTCGAGCGCCCATAGTCATAGTCTCTATCTCCTTCCCTCCTGTATGATTCATAATACGAAGAAGACTGGCGTTTCTTACGGAGACTACCAAGCATCGGACCTCTACCAGACATAATATCTACGAAGCAAAAAACATAAAACGGAATTAGTAATCTCTCACAGTGAACGTATTACACATAGAAATCGTGTAGTGCCGTGAAGTGTGATTGTGAGTGCAACCCCCCGACCAACCAGATGTGTCAACCGCACTAGTGGGCAGAGACTCGCTCAAAACTAAGGCTTCTGAAAGTTCGTCCAATCCGACATCATGCTGCAAGGACACATCGTCCGGAATCGGAATATCGACGAGCCCTTCATACAGATTCTCAGTTTTTAGGGGAGACATCTCCAAAATTCTTATTCCGGAGGCGGGTCGAGCCGTGACAACCGATTTCCATCTTTCCTTTTTAGATGACACAACAACGGCTGCCTTGCCTTTTCTTTGCTCGTCGATATTCTGGGCTGCATCCGCAGATTCGCCCAATGGCTCCTCATCAGTATGAGTTCTCTCGGAGTCAGCCTCCTCGATCACGATGACTTTGGGTTTTCTTCGTTTAACTCGTTCTTTCGAGACAGTTCTTAATGCACCATCGAGCATTATACTTTGTCTCCGCTCAATCAACCCAAGGATTCTGAGATTCCTGTCTGTCAATAGCAACTCGATACTCCTCTCTTCACTTGGGATTTCTAGAAAAACCCGAACTATCTCTTTGAAATGTTCACCTTCGGGTCGCTGAATTACGGCAGAAAGGGAAAAAAGATGTGAGTTCGACTTCAAATACATCAGTCTTATCAACTACCCGAAAAATAGCAATACTCACGTCTAACTAGCCATCGCCGAGCGAACCCTGGGGGGCACCTAACATAAAACCATTCCGTCCTGAAGTAGCTCAATCTAGTCCAAGCCCCTGTGATCACTTGGCAATTTCTTACCGCCTCCAGGAACTTGAAAGATGGACTATCGGCCCGACTCTTGAAGTTAAACAAGTATCTGATCTCAATCGGGAGTGGCGGTCGATGGAGATACTCCATAAATGCAATGAACAAGCTATTGAGTGATGCATATCCGTTCGGATGCAGCTGAGATGGGGCGATCCTCAAAAACGACAATACTTCTCTTATATACTAGTTAAACGGAGGGAGTGTCCCAACTGCGCACGCATGGCGATTGAATGCAATATATCCCTCCGGTGGATTGTGTGGTCTATCATTTGGCCTCGGCAGTAATACATCATCCATCAACAAACCATGCCTTAAACATATTCTTCCTAGCATGTCTTTCGAAATGTTGGACGGAAAAGAGTCTGATGGGTTACTAATGAAGGATGCATCAGGCAACTCGTCCGGAGCTGGACCGATAACTTCAATCTCAATCTCCGGTACTTCAAGCACGGAAGGGACTGAACTCTGAGTTTCTTGCGACTGTGAACTTGAAGTTTCCATAACTAGCTAACCCATGAGAAATCATCATTAGATGTTAAAAAGCTCGTGCATTCCCCGGTGTAAAGTGCATGAATGTGTCGTGCAGTGCTGTGCATTAATTGAGCAAATTCTATAGAACAAACTGAAATGTATGAACGATAAAACTCTGAAAATCAAACTGGAAATGACCATCATCGCTGACCGTCACAACCATGCCATCCAGACGCAAGCGGTCGATCCAAGTTAAAGTTCGTTATATTTTTGATTAAGTTACGGTTCCATCGGCGAGCTTCGAAAGGTAGTCCAATATGCAGTTCTACGGACAAGTTCAGTCATGAAAGGCAGAAGCTCGTCGGAGTCAAGTATTCTAATGTGCAAAAGTTCTCTAAATTCGTCTAGTTTCAACTTGGAATCAGTACCGCAGTTCAAATTCATATCGAGTCAGAGATATATCATCAACCATGTTCGAATCGATACGTTTCGTATCGATCATGTTCGAATCGATACGTTTCGTATCGATCAGGTTCGACTCGATATGTTTCGTATCGATCAGGTTCGACTCGATACGTTTCGTATCGATACGGTTCGAAAGGATGTGTTTCGTATCGATCAGGGGCACACCATTTCGCATCGATCTGAGAACATTCGCATCGATCGCCGCTCTCATATCCGTATCGATACGAAATCGCATAATCTCCTTCGATTCGAAAACTCCATAACTCCTTCTTCTCCAAAAAGGCCTTAACTCCATAGCCGTGCTCCATCCCCAATCTTGCGCTCACTCGCCCAGATCTTAAATCCATCGAAACCGATCATAAAAGAAAGAAGGATGGATTGAGATTTCGAGTTTCATCGTTCTAAACATGATTCTATCCATTAATTACCTGGTTTTAATGTTTAATTTTGAAGGATTGAAGGACTGAATTGATTCAAAGGCTAATAGTTCTTTCTCTTGGACTCTCTATCGATACGAAAGCAAAAGGCAGCAGTAAAAGTAAAAAAGATAAAAAATGGCTAAGTCCACGCTATTTATATGAAGCCATAGAAGAACCGAGTCGATTCGCCTCCCAATCAACTTGACCGGTCGCAACCAGTCAAAACACGGATCGGTTCGAAAGCTCCGTTCGAATCCATATGCCTGAGGCCTTATCGATGCGAAATTACTCTCATACTTCATCGATACGAAGTACACAGCTAAGGCGGTGCTGAAGACATTGAATTCCATCGACATGAAACAGACAGTGAGCACATCGACTCGAAGCCCTCGTTCACATCAACAAGTTCACAACTCCATCCACTGCATATCGATACGAACAACAATTTTGTATCCGTCAAAACATATCGATACGAACAGCAATTCCGTATCCATCATTTCTCATCAATACGAACAGATATTTCGTATCCATCCAAAATCATCGATATAAACGGATGTTTCGTATCCACCTAAGCTCATCGATGCGAACTATCATTTCGTATCCATCATTTCGACTCGCATCGATATGAAAAACTACTTTTCAACCTTTTACATCGATTCAGGAGAGGATCGATACAAGAGGATAGTCAAAAACAACCATCAAGCGTTGTTTCAACTCGAATTTCAAATCAGTTCAGGAGAGAATCGATACGAAATTCAATAACAAACTAAACTGACAATGACTCGTGAACACACAACGTTAATGAGAGTCAAATTAACATATGTGCATATATGTCGGACTAATATTTGATTTTCAACATTCACAGGGATCGAATACTCACCTTGTTACGATTACAACAATGAACAGCAATCAGTTATATCAACGCAAGGTTACAGCAATACAGAGCACAACCTTCGACAAAAGAGCAATGATTGTTTAAAGAGAAATTGCAGCTTTTCAAAGCACGTCATGTTTCCACAAGACGTACTTTGGGGGGCAAATGTTATCCCGCTTTTTGGCAAAGCCGTGATACCAAAAGATCGATCGAAAACAAAGGACAGTTCGTCTCAGAGATTGGTCATACTTTGCTTCACTATGGATATCGCTGAATTTTGTCCGAGTCCAGATTGAGCTACAATTGATAGGACATGACAAGAAAGATCATAGAAGTCAGCATCTCAAATTTCAGTTCAATCCGAGTTCATACGCTCAAGTTATGATCGATTCAATTTGAAGGGAAAAGCCCAGATTTCGTATCCATCACTATGGGTGATTTCGTATCCATCACCGAACTCTGGTTCGAATCGATCACTTTCGTATCGATCAACTTCAAATCCATCGAAGTACCTCGGTTCGAGTCGGTCTCATTCGAACCCATTGGCAGAAGGCTCACTTCGCATCCATCAGAAGATGACCTACTTCGTATCGATCAACTCCCATGAGTTCGTATCGATCAGGATTGGCCTTGTTCGAATCCATCGAGTTCGTATCGATGGACTTTGTACCCATCAGCAGATGATGCACTTCGTAACGATCGGCCAATGTCTTCCTCGTATCCATCATGGAAGCATCCCTTCGAATCCATCTGGTCAAAGCACTTCGTATCCATCAGGTTACCCTGCTTCGTATCCACCAATAGTTGCAGTTCGTATCCATGAACAAGGCATCATTCGAATCCATCGAGTCAACTAGCCCTGGTGACGTGTCATCCCTCGATACGAAAAAGCCGAAGTATATGGAGTCGACGCGGTCAACTCGGAGTGAAGACCGGATCGATTCGAAGTTTGAGCTCTACGTCATCACAAAGGCGCGTGCCGCCATCGAATCGAAACCATCGATTCGAAGAAATGGATTCGAACCAAACACCCACTCGAGAAACCATATTTCATATCAACAATAACTCATAATCTACTGATCTGAATGCCATGAAATTTTCACTGGAGATTGCACACATGCTGAGGAACGTCTCCACCAAATTTCAGCTCAATTGGACATCATATTGATAAATACGAAATGACTTCGTATCGATCACAGATCGACTTGAAACTTTCTGAGGTTGGTCGTGTGGGCCCACTCACGTGCCATAAAAAGTCTCCTGAGATTTGAGCACGATCTCAGCCTCCTACGCCCATAAATAGAGCCCCAGAGCCAATAAAAAAGGATCTTTTGACTCTCAAACGCCCAGACTCTACCGGATCGAGATCTCTATCATCCTACATCATATTCTTACTGTTGATTTCGAATTTCCAGTTGTAACTTGCTGTTGAATGCTGTAACAACTTGTAATCATTGAAAGAGAATCTATAAAACTGCAAAAAACTTCATAGTGGACGTAGGCAACACGACGAACCACTATAAATCGCTTGTCTAAGCATTTACTTTACTGTTATTTGGAGTTTTTGTTATATAATCCTCATTTTCAATTTACATTCTCCATTATTATCTCTTCAAAGACTCCCGAAGAGTGTTGTGACCAATTTTGGTGCAAACAATTTAAATGTGCCATTTTTTTCTTCAAAACAAATAATATTTGTACTTTCAAATTTTTATTGTAAAATAGAACTTGGGTTTGAAATTCAAAGAAAATATCTTAAAAACAATTAATATGTGAAACTCTACATTTTAAATACTAGTGTATATATCTACTTAGTTATTGATTTAATATGATCTTAAGTTAAAATTTAGATAAGAATAAATAGAAAGGTTTTAATAAATTCCTTTTGAATTTTACACGAACAAATATAATTAAGTAAATATATAAACATAAAAGGGTTCTTTGCATATGTATGTAGAATGTGAATATATATGTAAGAATATATACACATATAAACACTTTGGGAAAACATAGTATCAAATGCATATAATAATCAGCCTTATAAAAAAAATCAGCAAAGTAAAGGCCTGAACAAGGGGAGCTATCTCCACTTTCAGCCTTGTGGCCACCTGACATTCGAACCTAATCACATGCAACTTTAATTGTTGATAATATAAACATATATCCATATCAAAGAAGGAATATGTAGATTATGAAAATATATGCATAAGTATGGATAAGTATGTAAACATGGAAGGAGACAAGCATTTAATGCACATTTTAACTCAAGCATACCCTATATCATTTCAAGTTTACAAAATAAATTAAAAATCAAATCAAAAGAAGCTTAATGTGTACACCAAAGAGCAGCATATATACCTCTACTTTGCCTTCTTCATTTTTGCCTGGATTCGAGGATTTGTTAAGTAAAAAACAAATTAAAAACCTTTCTTCAATCTCAAACCAGAGATCAAAATCAAATGGAATCCAAAACTGAATTAGATTCAACTCTAACATCAAGCAAGATTTAAGCTTCATCTCAAAACAAATTTCCAGAGCAAGGATCGGATTAGAAGCTTACCGTTTTCAAGCTCAAATCAAAGCATTTTCCAGTTCAAAGATCAAAGTTTTCAAAAACCAATTCCAGTTCCTCTGTTCAAACATTACAAGGCGAGTAAGCTACATCTTTTAATTTTTTTATAAAAGTAACAAAACAATTTATAGTGTTTCCTGGAAATGAAAGTACTTTTATGCCTGGATATGAAATATAGATGCATGTATAGATGTTATCATCTCTTTTATGTTCAAGTTGCACTGTGAGTAAACTATTTTAAAAACAGTTTTAAAATCTGAATTTTTCTGTGATTTCTGAATATAAATCATGTTGTTAGCCTAAAATTTGGATTGAAATGGATGTGTGTATGTGAGAATATTGAATGACTGTGTAGTTTTAAAATAGGCTCTGTTGACAAACTTCAGGTTTCGATTTCTCTCAAAATCCATTATCTCATCATTTAATCTCTGATAGCCTTTGATTGGTATAAATGAAAGATGTTTGAAAACAAGTAACATTCCTCCTATAAATAATTACAGGAATTGGAAATGAATATTTGGTTCGAAATTTATATTTACAGTGGCATTGTAAATTTGGTCAAAAATTTATGAATTCAATTCTAAGAATGGATTGCATGACTGAATCAGTGATAGGAAAGCATGATTTTTGGTATGCATGTCATAATTTCTAGTTTGAAAATTTGGGTGCATTCTCGAGTTGTTATTTTGGATGAATTGATCGATTTTAGTCAATCAACGGCGAACTAGACATCGTGGTTGAGCTTGAATGTAGAGGGGAAGTCGTAGATCATGGGAAAAATGCTATCATGATTTTTCAGGGGTCGTGATGACCAAAAAGGAAAAAGATAGGGTTTTACTGCCTAAACGTGTCGACGTTGTTCAGATGGGTTTCGCGATACCTAGTGACGATCGGGATCGGTCGCGAGTTGAGCCGTGGGTGCTGGAAGGCGTGATGAAGCAACAGAGAGAATGGCATAGGGTCTCGATGCTTGATCGTTGGTGGTGGTTGATAATTCCAGTGATGTCGTTTCCATGCTGATAGGTTTTAGGGGTCGATTTCGATTCTGCAATGAATCGAGATGATTGGTCAATCTCGTGGAGTTGCCATGGTTGTTGTCGACTTGTCTGAGGGCAGGGTGGAGATCATCGGAGATCGGAGGCGATGTGCAAGTGGATGTGCACGTTTCGTGCATCTGGGTGGATTGGTGGTTTGGGGAAGAAGGTTGGGCTCGGGGTCTTTCACGAGAATTTGTTTGCGTGGCTCGAAGTAGGGGATGTAGTGAGTTGTTCCGCATTTCGATCGAGTAGTTGGGGTGTTTCCTCGAGTTGTTTGTGAAGTGCATATTTAAGGTTTGTTCAGGAAGTTTTTAAAAAAGTTTAAAACAAAGAAAATTGATTTGCAAATATTTCTAAGCTTTAAAACAAAGTAAAACAAGTTTTTACTTATGAAAATTGTTGTTTTCAGGAATAAATGTTCTAACAAGTTTTAAATATGTTTAAAATAGATAAGTCATTAAAGGATAGAAAAGTAGATTTTCGAAATGATTTCTATATAAAAATTTATTTAATAACTTTGGAAAGTTTCAAAGATTTTAAAGATTCAATTAGATGTTGCATGGTTTAATTTATAATTAATTTCCAAAATGTTTATTTTAAATAAAGGTTAATGATAAGAATTTAGTAATCAATTATAATAAGAAGTTTATTTTTAAGTAATTAAGAGTTATTTGAAAAATTAAAGAAATTTAATGTGTGAAGATAATGAAGATGATTCAATTATTATTAATTGTTGGTTAATGTAAATAATTTAATTAAGATAATGATTTTTCTTAATTAAGGGTCCTTTAAATATAATAAGTTAAAGAATTATTTAATTAAATTTAAATGATTAGTAATTGATTAAAGATGATCACTTACGAATGAATTAAGTTAATTACTCGGTGAAGTGATTAGGGAATAATTACTGGATGTAATTAAGAAAAGAGTAATTATTTAAATAAAGTAATTAAAGGTTAATTACTTTATGGAAGTAATTTAGGGGAAGTGATTAGGGGTTAGTCACTTAAGGTTATTAATTAATTAGTTATATTCAATTAATTAATGAAGTAATTAAAGATTAATTACTATAATTGTTTGAAGATAATTAATTTGTGCAATTAATTAAAGGTTAATTACTCAAAGTAATTATAGTATAACTAATCAAGGATGATTAATTAAGATGGATAATTATTGGTGATAAATTAATTGGTTTGTGAATAAATTAATAAGCAGGATTTAAAGATAATTGGAGTAATTAATTTAATTCATTTGTGATTAATTAAATTAATTAGAGATGGTAGGTTGATTAATCTTGCTTATGAATGATTGAATGATATTGTATTCCTTAGATTAGTTGACATCTCTGGTATGTGATGTGTGATGCTATGTGATATAATATGTTAGGTTAAATTAGTGACATCCTGTATATTAAGTTTGAATTGTATTTCATTTAAATAACTTGGGTAATAATGACATTGGAGATGAAGAGACCAGAGTCGGGTATTTGTAAATGCCCGAAACCACTTCGATTCTTTATAGATTGATATGTGAAATCAATAGGCTGTGATGGAATGATTTAAATGAATTGGACCATTTAATCTAAGTTTTTGGTACTTAGAAATTGATGTGTGAAGTAAATGATGTCTATAACAACTTGTGAAGTTGTAAATTTATACAAGTTGCCCGGGTTTATATAAATTATATGCTTTAATGTTCAATGTTAGATGGGTTTACTCACGCTGGTTTCCAGCCTGACCCGGGTGTTACTTTATTGTAATGCTCGGGTCAGACCGAGCATTACAGATTTTCAGGTAAGGACATTTTGGAGCTCAGGAGGCGAGCTTGATGGCAGGAACGTATGGAGTGTATTCCACGGTGATATATTGTAGCTTATCTGGGACAAGTTGTTATAACTGTCCAGTGGTTGTATAAATGAATGTAACTCTGATGTATTTAAATGTAATTAACTAATATTGTTTTTCCTTTGTATAATTGCTATTTTATTTAATATTATATTTTGATCCGCTGCGAATGTGAGAACCTGTGTTTGGTGTTTTCTGTTTTCTTTTTCTTTTTCAACTATTTTACAATTACTTAACTATTTTACAGCTATTTTACAAACTAATAATTATTTTTCAACTACTTGTCTAATTCAAAAAATTTTAAGCTATTTTCTAAATATAAACTGGTCAGAGTTCAAACTGTTATTAATTAAATACCCAACTGAGATCAGATTTAAAGTGATAATCCAAATAGGGATTAAGGAAAATTTGAATAAGTGAATAAAATCAACGTGATGTGAATAGAAAAGGGAATTGATTTGGTTAATAATCAATGGAGATAAATACGTAGGATGTACGTATATTATTCTATTCGCATAGTGATTTGATCCAGATTCGAGCATAGAATTTCGAGATAGTTATAACAATTCGAGTTGGGATTTTTCACTTGATTTTTGACGGAGAACCTGGATATATATTGTTGATTAGTTTTGGATATTCTCTATCATAGTTATGGCTATGCAAGGAGAATGACGGTTTCTGGTCAAGAAACCAGATCCGAGTCCGCATTAGGAAGTCGGATGGATGATACTAGTTCGGAAGTAAAATTGTGTGATCGAGTAAGCAATCAGATTGGTATAGCATATTGGTGAAATGTGTACATCGTACGGGTTTGAATGAAATTAATATTGAAAATTTGTGAATAAGGAATGTGAAATGATTTTTGAAATGAAAGTATATTTTGTGAAATATACAATGAAGTAAAATGGAAATCGAATATTTCCATGATTAAAGGTTCACTTTATAAAGAAAGGAAGTGAGAAATCAAATTTGAATATTTGATTTGGAATAAAAAAATGTTATATATCTTTGTTATATAAGATAAATTTTCCCTTGTCGAATCTATTGCTAGAAGAAAAGGATTTTGAAGGTATTTGAAGTATAAAAGGAGTTTTATACAAGTTTGAAATGATCCAAAGTTTTTAAAAATTATATATATCTATATATATATAAAGGATCTTATGAGGATTTTGGAAAAAGGTTTTGGAAACCTTTGAATTTGGAAAGGCTTTTGATTTTTGGGAAAAAATTATTATAATTTGGAAAGCCTAGTTTGAGAATTATCAATTTTGGGATAACCGATTTTGTGTAAAGGAGCTTTGTATGAGATCATACTAGGTGCATGATTTGGAAGATACTATATGTGTATAGTATAATGTGTTTTGAAAATGGCTCTGGAAAAAAAGGCGCTCCCTTGAAATGAACTTCTCAGGAGTACCATAGGTTGGTACTGCCTTGAGCCCTATGGGGGGGTTCTAAAGTTGATCCTGTGAGGAGTCCAGACAAAACTAGTTCCTGAGGATTTTGTGTAGTGTGTAGCGGAAGTCGAGGGCGCTGATGCCTACAGAGGCATTATGCTATGACGACAGTGTAACTCGATGTCACTACGATCTACTGCAGACCATAGCGAAAGTCATGTGTGCTGATGAAAGCCAACAGTCTGCGTTTGACTTTATATCGGTAGACTGCGACCTATGATAACATAGCGAAATTCGTTTGTGCCACTGAGAGCCAACGGTCTATGTTTGATTTTACATCGGTAGACTGCGACCTATGTGGGAGTGGAGAAGTTTCATTTTGGAAGCAAAAATCGAGGGCGCTGATGCCTACAGTTACACGGACTTTTGTTGTGATGGAAATGTAACCCTGGAATGTAATTGCGATCTGTTGTGGGTTCCATGGCGTAACCGAGGGGCACAGAGTGCCTATAGTTACATGGACTTTTGCTGCGATGGAAACGTAACCCAAGATGTAACTGCGACCATGGATGGGGGTGATGACTTCCAGAGCATTCTCACCAAAGATATTTCCTCTATTTTCAAAATGTTTTTGATATTTTCAATAAAATTATTTTTCAAAGTAGTTTCACTGGATGTTGAAAACGGGTCTTAAAAGCACTTATAAATTTTCAGTCGTACGCCTGATCAACGTATGACCGAATTTCTGTAAGGACAAGGATGGACTGGTTGAGACATCGAGTTATAAAAAGTATTTTTATAAAACTGTTTTTGTAATATTATATAGATTTTAAAGTGTTTTAAAGATTTCTAAGTAAAAAGAGATTTAGATAAAATTGATCAAAGAATAATTTAACTTATATTAAGTATTTTAATAAATTCTGGCTTCGTTCCTTTTCGAGGACGAAAAGATTCAAAGGGGGGAGAAATGTGATAACCAGAATTTTTGGACGTCTGTTAATCGGTAATTAACATGATTAAATTATTAGTAATACTGATTTTTAAATTGAACAAATGAATTCTGATAATTAAAATATCTGGATATAAATAATTATTTGATAATTTTCTTTTTTAAATGTGCCAACTTTTTTTTCAAAACAAATGATATTTGCACTTTCAATTTTTTATTGTAAATAGAACTTGGATTTAAAATTCAAAGAAAATATCTTAAAAACAATTTAGATGTGAAACTCTACATTTTAAATACTAATGTATATATCTACTTAGTTATTGATTTAATATGATCTTAAGTTAAAATTTAAATTAGAATAAATAGAAAGGTTTTAATAAATTTCTTTTGAATTTTACATGAATAAATATAATTAAGTAAATATATAAACATAAAAGGGTTCTTTGCATATGTATGTAGTATGTGAATATATATGTAAGAATATATATACATATAAACACTTCAGAAAAACATAGTATCAAATGCATACAATAATCAACCTTACAAAAAAAAGAAAAATCGGCAAAGTAAAGGCCTGAACAAGATGAGCTATCTCCATTTTCAGCCTTGTGGCAGCCTGGCATTCGAACCTAATCACATGCAGATTTAATTGTTGATAATATATACATATATCCATATCAAAGAAGGAATATGTAGGTTATGAAAAGATATGCATAAGCATGGATAAGTATGTAAACATGGAAGGAGACAAGCATTTAATGCATATTTTAACTCAAGCATACCCTATATCATTTCAAGTTTGCAAAATAAAAAATGAAAAAATCAATTCAAAAGAAGCTTGCTGTGTACACCAAAGAGCAGCCTATATACCCCTACTTTGCCTTCTTCATTTCTGCCTGGATTCGAGGATTTGTTAAGTAAAAAAAAAATTAAAAACCTTTATTCAATCTCAAACCAGAGATCAAAATCAAAGGGAATCCAAAACTGAATTAGATTCAACTCTAACATCAAGCACGATTTAAGCTTCATCTCAAAACAAATTTCCAAAGCAAGGATCAGATCAGAAGCTTACTGTTTTCAAGCTCAAATCAAAACATTTTCCAGTTCAAAGATCAAAGTTTTCAAAAACCAATTCCAGTTTCTCTGTTCAAACATTACAAGGTGGGTATGCTACATCTTTTATTTTATTTTTATAAAGGTAACAAAACAATTTATAGTGTTGCCTGGAAATGAAAATACTTTTATGCCTGGATATGAAATATAGATGCCTGTATAGATGTTATCATCTCTTCTCTGTTCAAGTTGTACTGTGAGTAAACTATTTTAAAAAACAGTTTCAAAATCTGAATTTTTCTGTGATATCTGAATATAAATCATGTTGTTAGCCTGAAATTTGGATAGAAATGGATGCGTGTATGTGAGAATATTGAATGACTGTGTAGTTTTAAAATAGGCTATGTTGATAAACTTCATGTTTTGATTTCTCTCAAAATCCAATATCTCATCATTTAATCTCTGATAGTCATTGATTAGTAAATGAAAGATGTTTGAAAACAAGTAACATTCCTCCTAAAAATAATTACAGGAATTGGAAATGAATATTTGGTTCGAAATTTATAATTTATAGCGGCATTGTAAATTTTGTCAAAAATTTGAATTCAATTCTAAGAATGGATTGCATGATTGAATTAGTGATAGGAAATCATGATTTTTGGTATGCATGTCATAATTTTTAGTTTGAAAATTTGGGTGCATTCTCGAGTTGTTCATTTTGGACGAACTGATCGATTTCAGTCAATCAACGGTGAACTAGTCGTCGTGGTTGAGCTTGAATGTAAAGGGGAAGTCGTAGATCATGGGAAAAATGCTATCATGATTTTTTAGGGGTCGTGATGACCAGAAAGGATCGAGATAGGGTTTTACTGCCTAAACGTGTCGACGTTGTTTAGATGGGTTTCGCGACGCCTAGTGACAATCGGGATTGGTCGCGAGTTGAGCCGTGGGTGCTGGAAGGCGTGATGAAGCAAAGGAGAGAATGGCATGGGGTCTCGAGTGCTTGATCGTTGGTGGTGGTCGATAATTCCAGTGATGTCGTTTCACTACGCCATAGATGGCCTTCTGCAACATTTTTGCAAGGTGTTGCCAGGTAAAATGTTGCGATAGCTATACAATTTTGGTCCTACTGCAATATTGAATTTTTGTTGTTGCCTTAGCCATAAAAATGTGTTGCTCTAGCTAAACAAGTGTAATTGATGCAACATTTTTTTATAGTGTTGCTATAGCAGACCTTTGCATATCTTTCGCACCGATCCGCGCCAATCTACCAAGGCAAATCCTACGTTGGAGAACGTGACACCTCATCAATCCGAACGCTACTCCTTGATCTTTTAGAGCCGTGAAGAAAAAAGTCCCCGCTCTTTCTTTTACCAACTCAACGGTTCAGATGCAATCGAAGAAACACTGGAAGAATCGTTACAAGCGCCGCTCTTTCTTCCAATTTTTTCCTCAATAAAATTCCAAAATTCAATCCCTAGAAAATTGTCAAAAATTTCTAAAGAAAAATGACGGGATCGCTGGACGAGAGGGAGAGGGAGATGGAGATGGCGAAGAAGACGAAAGAGGAAGCGGTTGGGAAGAAGAACGAGGTCATTGACCTTGACGAGGAGGAGGAGGTGGTGGAAAATGACGCGGAAGATGATGGTGGTGACGATAGCGACGGGGATGATCATAGCGACGACGTGGAGGAGGTCGACCCGTCGGGCGGTGCGCAAGTCAATAGCGAGGATGAGGACGAAGAAGTTGATGAGGACGACGAAGAGGAGGAGTCCGACGATGAAGAAGAAGATGATGAAGTGGTATGATTTTTTGTTTTGTTTTGTTTTATTTTTCTGGATTTTCGAGGTTTTTTCGATTCTTGGATTTATCAATATTTTATATTGATTGGAAGATTTTTATTATTTGAATTCTTTCCATTAGTTATTACAAAGGTGTAAATTGGAAAAATAGTTCTCAACATATATCTGAAATAATTTAACACTTAAATTTAGCAATTCAGTACTTAAAAGTCTTCTCTGAAACACAGTTTATATTCCGTTAATTCTTCAAGATCTGTTGTAGTAGTTTGCAGTGAAGATTGATTGTAATCTTTTTAGCACTTCTCTAGCTGTTGGGGTATTTTTAGTTGTTGCTTTGTTAAATCATGCTAGTTGATATCATATTTTGTGCAATTTAAGGAATAGTTCAGTATATATTTTGATACTTAGTTAACAAATTATATGAAATTTCAATCTTGGAAAATTTACCAAATTCATAAATTCGAAACTTGCTCTAACGTTATGTTGAAATATCAAATCAAGCTCAATACTATGCTAAAATATTAGAGTATTAGGGGTGAGACAAGAAGAATAAACAGATAATCATTAAAGAGTATTGCTTTTAAATTAAATCAATAGTAAACATTATGCATTACTCTTATTTATTGATTTAAAAGAAATAAATAACAACAACAGAGTAATCTATCCTTACAATATAGCAAAAAGTTCCATCCCGGGCTTTAATCAGAATGATACTTGACCAGAAACTTTATGTAGTGCATCAAATAGAAATATCCACTCCAAAAATCCGATTAAGGTTTAGAAATTAATAATTTTCTCCTTGAAATCAAATATGATACAACTTAATAGAAATGAAGTTTGATTATTCAGTTAGCAAGAAATTAAAATGAAAAATTTCAAAAGAAAGCAGTGGATAAACTCTTCAAATCCTTCTTTTTTTAAAAGTCGAGCAACAATATCATGTTAGTAAAATTTCATAATGAAACTAATAGAGTTGAGTTGTTTACCAAATTACTTAAAACCTAAACAAACCAAAGTAACAAACATAAAAAAGCAATGAAACTTCAACACATTTACATTAACTAAACTAGGACACACCAAAATCAGGCAAAACATGATTCAACAATTACCAGCTACCACCATACAAAATATACAAACTAACAACTACCATTTACCAAAGAAATTAAAGTAAAATGGATTGTTTACTAAATTCTCACACTTTTCTTCTCTTTCGCAATCTTATATGCATTCGTGATCAGAATGATCCATAGAAGCAGAAGTGGCAAGCTTATAGATTCAATTTAAAAATTTGATGTATCTTTCAATACTTGGCTTCTCCTTCAGCAAAATTAATTAGACATTACTTAAAATTCATTAATGATTTTCTGGTGAGGAGAGGGTAGTTGCAACAGAGGTGTTTGCAACAGTTGATGGAAGAAGTTAACAGTGGTTGTAATGTTGATATGGAGGTGGTGACTGGTAGAGGAATAGGCTAGTTTGAGGAGAAGTATGAAACAACGGGACTGGTGGTCTTGTATGTTTGTATGGTTGGGGAGGATGTTTGTTTTTGTTGTTGAAATCTGGGTGTATGGTGCAACAAACAGATTTGTGGAGAAAATGGATGGAAGGAGCAGTAGTTTGTGATGTTTGCAAGGAAATGGTGAAGTGGTTTCAAGCAGAGGTATATTTTTGGGTTTTAGTGATAGTGCACTGATGAGGTGGGTGACAGTTTTGAAGCACCGTGATTTACGACTGTGCTGGTGAATGTGCTGGGTGCTATGAAAGCAGGGGGTTCATATGATGGTCGGTGGATATTTCAATTTGTTGAACTGATGTATGGAGTTGTTGAAGTGTTGATTAGGAGGTGTGGCAGAAGTGCAGGGGTTATGACAGAGGTTAGAGGATGCACAACAGTAATGAATGGTAGTTTGGAAGTGGGTTGGTTCAGGTGCAGTAAGAGGGTGTGGTGGTTGTATCAGTGGATGGTCAAAGGTGAATGTTGTAAATGGTGTTGTATAGGTGAAGTATTATTGCAATAAGCAGTACTGATGTGGCAGTGGTGATGTTGTATAGGTGAATTATGTGAATGGAGAAGTGATATTGCAAGTTACTGTCAGTAGTGGAAGGAAGTCTGGTGGTAGCAATGAGTAGTAATGATGCGGTAGGGTGGTTGTATGTACAGATGAAGTTTGAGTTGCCAAGGGGAATGTTGAAGTAGGAATTGTATGAAGTATGGGGTTGGTAGGGGAAGGTTTGTGGCACTGATGATGTAAGTGTGTGGTACTGGCAAGGTTGTATGTTGCACGGCAGTAGACTGGTTGGAAGGGAGGGGTTATTGATTGAGAAATAAGAAGGCAGTAAGGTGTTATTCGATAGAAGAGGTTTGTATGTAGTGATGGTCAGGGGGATTGAAGGTTGGACAAAGATGAAGTATGTAGTAGAGAAGGGATGTGCAGGTTGCAAACAGAGAGAGTGGGAGGAAATGAAGTTTTGTATTTTTTTTTCTCTTTTTTTCTTTGAAAATGAAATGTAATGTAAAAATAAAAAAAATGAAATGGAATATTATTTGGAAAATGAAGTCGCGTATATTTTTTTTCTTCTGTAAATAGAAATGCTAACAGAAAACAAAAAGCACTTAAATCAAAATGTAAGCACAAATCGCACAACAAACATACAGTTTTTTTAAAAATGCAAATTAACACAAAGAACAAACACACAATAAAATCAAATGAAAATAATTCGAAGAATAGAAAATTAACTTTTATCACAATAGAGCAGTGTTAATTTTTTTTTGAAGATGTATCATCGTGTCTTTCTTAACCAAGTATCATTGGTTATATAACGTTTGAGTTATTTTCTCATCATGTCTTTACCATTTGAACTTCTTGCAATGGGCGATTTAGTTTTACTAAAATCATTCTTTGTTTTATTTTCCTTTTTTTTCTATTTTGGAATTTGGATGACTATTATAATAAATTGCATATGTTCCTAAATGTATAATAATTTGTCTTGCTAATTGTTTTGCTATTAACTGATGTTCTATCGTGTCGTATTTACATAGTATATAGTGAATTTAGACAAGCGCACTGTTGAATTAATGGATGCACGACTAGATGTGGGCCCAACATCGGAATCACGTTTACCAACATCGGAAGAAGAAGATATGGATGAAAATGGCATGCTGAAGGAAAAGGAACAATGGCTGATTATTTGGCTCTGCGGGAACGACAATAGAAAAATGCTGCAAAAGCTAGTGCAAGTGGTATGGCAAATAAGTATGTTGCGGAGAATGTCTTGCCAGACATTGAAAATGAAGAAGTTGAAGCAGGTACTAAATTGATGTGATAATAATATTTAATATTACAGTCTCATTTATGACTGGTTATGTGTACCGGATATTTTGAGGTAGCTTTGTAGTATTTTGGGGTAACTGGATATTTTGGGGTAACTGACATGAATTGTGATGTGTACTGCTGTATGAATTGTTATCTGTACTGTGTATTATGCAAGTGTTTTATGTGATCTTGTACTGTGTATTATGCAAGTGTTCTATGTGATATTGTACTGTTCTATGTGCTCTTAGTGTCTCTTCAGTATAGTGTTGCAATAGCTTCAGTATAGTGTTGCAGTAGCTTCAGAATAGTGTTGAAGTAGCTTCAGAATAGTGTTGTAGTAGCTTCAGAATAGTGTTGCAGTAGCTTCATAATAGTGTTGCCACCGGGTTATAAATGTTGCTTCAAAATAATGTTGCAATAGTCATTCACGGTGTTGCCATAGGGATGGACCCAGTTGGGTCGTGGGCCCCACATTGTGGGCCTCACAAGATGTGGGCCCCACAACTTCAGAAAGTTAATATCTATAGCAACATTTTTGGAATGTTTCTACAGATACCTATGGGTGTTGCCATAGACCCAAATAGGGTTCTATTGCAACAATATTACTTATGTTTCCTTAGATAATCAAAATGTTGCCTTCGAGGTCTAAGGCAACGGCAAAAATTGCATCACCCTATAAGTGTTGCCATAGACCTATGGCAACATTTTTCGGGCCTGAGCCAACATTTTTTTGTGTTGCAGAAGGCCATTTATGGCGTAGTGTTTCCACGGTGATAGGTTTTAGGGGTCGATTTCGATTCTGCAACGAATCGAGATGATTGGTTGATCTCGTGGAGTTGTCGTAGTTGTTGTCGACTTGTCTGAGTGCAGGGTGGAGATCATCGGAGATCAGAGGCGATGCGCATGTGGATGTGCACGTTTCGTGCATCTGGGTGGATTGGTGGATTGGTGGTTTGGGGAAGAAGGTCGGGCTCGGGTTCTTTCACGGGAATTTGTTTGCGTGACTCGAAGTAGGGGATGCTGTGAGTTGTTCCGCATTTTGATCGGGTAGTTGGGGTGTTTCCACGAGTTGTTTATGAGGTGCTGATTTAAGGTTTGTTCAGGTAGTTTTTAAAAAAATTTAAAACAAAGAAAATTGATTTGCCTATATTTCTAAGCTTTAAAACAAAGTAAAACAAGTTTTTACTTATGAAAATTGTTGTTTTCAAGAATAAATGTTCTAACAAGTTTTAAATATGTTTAAAATAGATAATTCATTGAAGGATAGAAAAGTAGATTTTCAAAATGATTTCTATATAAAAATTTATTTAATAACTTTGGAAAGTTTCAAAGATTTTAAAGATTCAATTAGATGTTGTATGGTTTAATTTATAATCAATTTCTAAAATGTTTATTTTAAATAAAGTTTAATGATAAGAATTTAGTAATCAATTATAATAAGAAGTTTATTTTTAAGTAATTAAGAGTTGTTTGAAAAATTAAGGAAATTTAATGTGTGAAGATAATGAAGATGATTCAATTATTATTAATTGTTGGTTATTGTAAATAATTTAATTAAGATAATGATTTTTCTTAATTAAAGGTCCTTTAAATATAATAAGTTAAAGAATTATTTAATTAAATTTAAATTATTAGTAATTGATTAAAGATGACCGCTTATGAATGAATTAAGTTAATTACTCGGTGAAGTGATTAGGGAATAATTACTGGATGTAATTAAGAAAAGAGTAATTATTTAAATAAAGTAATTAAAGGTTAATTACTTTATGGAAGTAATTTAGTGGAAGTGATTAGGGGTTAATCACTTAAGGTTATTTGTTAATTAATTATAGTCAATTAATTAATGAAGTAATTAAAGATTAATTACTATATTTGTTTGAAGATAATTAATTTGTGTAATTAATTAAAGGTTAATTACTCAAAGTAATTATAGTATAATTAATCAAGGATGATTAATCAAGATGAATAATTATTGGTGATAAATTAATTGGTTGTGAATAAATTAATAAGCATGATTTAAAAGTAACTGAAGTAATTAATTTAACTCGTTTGTGGTTAATTAAATTAATTATAGATGGTGTGGTTGATTAATCTTACTTATGAATGATTGAATGATATTGTATTCCTTAGATTAGTTGATATTTCTGGTATGTGATGTGTGATGCTATGTGGTGTAATATGTTGGGTTAAAACAGTGACATCCTGTATATTAAGTTTGAATTGTATTTCATTTTAATAACTTGGGTAATAATGACATTGGAGACGAAGAGACCGGAGTCGGGTATTAGCAAATGCCCGAAACCACTTCGATCCTTTATAGATTGATATGTGAAATCAATAGGCTAGGATGGAATGATTTAAATGAATTAGACCATTTAATCTAAGTTTTTGGTACTTAGAAATTGATGTGTGAAATAAATGATGTCTATAACAACTTGTGAAGTTGTAAATTTATACAAGTTACCCGGGTTTATATAAGTTATATGCTTTAATGTTCCATGTTAGATGGGTTTACTCACGTTGGTTTTCAGCCTGACCTGGGTGTTACTTTGATGTAAAGCTCGGTCAGACCGAGTATTATAGATTTTCAGGTAAGGACATTTTGGAGGTCAGGAGGCGAGCTTGATGGCAGGAACGTATGGAGTGTATTCCGCAGTGATTTATTGTAGATTATCTGGGACAAGTTGTTATAACTGTCCAATGGTTTTATAAATGAATGTAACTCTGATGTATTTAAATGTAATTAACTGATACAATTTTTTCTTTGTATAACTGCTATTTTATTTAATATTATATTTTGTTCCGCTGCGAATGTGAGAATCTGTGTTTGGTGTTTTCTGTTTTCTTTTTCTTCTTCTATCTCCTTCTTCCTTTCCTAACTATCCGGAATTTTCGAGATCGAAATTTTTGGGTTGTTACAGAAAAACGCAGAATCTCACGGAGGAATGACAAAGTATAATAATCAACTAAACCGTTAATGAAGCTGTTTTACAATATATATTTGATTACAAAACTTTACAACATAATCAGAGCACAATCAATCGACCTACCAAAATATTACAGCGGAATAATAACAATACGGTCCAGCAACCCCCATCTTCATCTTAAAGGAATAATGTCTTCAACACTAAAATACTCAGGCTGACCCGAGCATAATGAAAAAACAAAACACTCGAGTCAAAAGTAAAGTTCTTATGTAAATCAAATCTATAACAAATAAATATGAGTGTAATAGCTTCAGAGATGTTTACGGGATTTTCCATCTCCTATCAAGTATACAACGTGAGTGCAATAATTTAAGAGATGTTACAGGATTTTCCATCTCCTAAGGATCCGTCAAACTATCTATATATAGTGAAATACGCTATATATAGTGTCTATCAGAAAAGTAAAGTATTAAAATAGCGTTAAGGCTTAACACTGATCCCCCTTAACACATTTTTAAGCACTATCCTACAGTTTGCCTTAGTAGCATCACCAGTAACGTTTGGTAGTCAGGGATGCACCGTGATAAGAAAACACTAAAACAAAATCTTAGTGGTTGTGTATATGGATAAAAGTATGACAAGGCATGTGAGGCAATGCCCAAGGTAGGATTCTACCAGTTTACCCTTTCTGGCTGGTTGTAACACATGACGACCGGTCGAGTCCACCACCACTAAAAATAAAATCAAGATGCACTGATCGAGTCAAAATCAATATAACAGTACGAAGGGATGATGGCCCCTAATGGTAGCTAACCCCGTGGCCAGACATAGTGTAACAACCTGTTTTTCCATACCCTTTGATTCGACAATAAAGCACAAATGTCTTACTCAAATTGCACGAAAAAATGGATTATTACAGGTAGAAAGAAAATAAAGAAAGAACAGAATCTCACACGAATGGAATAAAATATATTATTTCAATAATAATCTTTACAATGGAAAATTTTAAAATACAGTATCAAAGTCTAATCTAGATTCAGCCTGGACAGTTATAACACCCGCCCTTACAAATGCTGACAAACAACAAACAAAAACAAGCAAACCACGGCGGATAATAGAATATGTCCATATAATGATGAAGATCTCCAGCTCTCTTCTGGAAACTCCAACTGTCTTCAACTAAACCTGAAACTACTTGGATCTGACCCGAGTATTAAAAATACCCGGATCGGGCTTAATAAACCAGCGTAAGATACTCGAAATTAAAAATGATTATATTATCAAAATCTTTGAAAAGTAGGATATCTCATAAGACCGCGCCCATACATAAACACGGACGGGTTTTTACCTTATGATAACCAAAACACCTTATACCAAAATATGCTTGATATTATTTTTAATGACATTCTTTTAAAAACACTTTTAAAATAAACTTATTCAAATAAGGTATCAACATCTAGACAAAGTCTAAGGTAATATATCTGGCCTAAGTCAACGGAATATACCGAACGAAATATATGATACC
Organism: Allium cepa; assembly: GCA_030765085.1. Classification (NCBI taxonomy): domain Eukaryota; kingdom Viridiplantae; phylum Streptophyta; class Magnoliopsida; order Asparagales; family Amaryllidaceae; genus Allium; species Allium cepa. Next base: position 837,427,950 of record CM060934.1, read on the forward strand.
AAAAGGGGTAGCTGAAATATTTGCAAATCACTACAGCTATTTAGGTAACACAATCAAAATCGTAAATCTTGTATTGGGATTGGACTTCCATCATGATAGAGGACTAGTGGACAGATCAATCTATATCCACGGCTTACATCCAAGACTCGGACGCCGTTATACAGCAACACAAATGGCTAAAAGTGGATACAATATGCAAATAACACAAAGGACTCAGACTTCGCACATCCCTGCCATAAGGCCCACACGTATCTGGTACCCAGGGCTTAGAACATCTGACAACCCAAATCACTACTATCCGAAATGCGAGCATACCTCTGACCACAAAGAATCCCATCATAACCAGGGTGTGAGACTCGCGAGGCTACGATCAATTTCTTCAAAGCCACACTTTTCATACAAAACCATGCTTTGATCATAACAGGTTCCACTTTGAATGCCACACTGTCATTCCTTTGATCACTTTTTGACTCCCACAAGCATACAACCTCTGAGCTCGTATGTCTCAGAGAAGGGTGTTAAACTAAGAGAAGTTGCCTTCTTCACCACCAAGCAGATGTACATTCGTAAAGGTCAAACGTTGTGTCTCATAAATGCAATGTCAGACATTCGTCCATACAAGTTCGTTCTGGGACTGAACGAAACCGAAGGCATTCCCCTACTACTACTAGTAGCTAGTATTCCTTGCAATCCGAAAAATCTCCACAACGAGGAGACCACTGCTATAAATAACTCTGTAATGGGAGCGACCTAGAGCATGTCAACAAGCAGTCCTCATGGTATAAAGATCCTCAGTCTTCAATAATCGTCATCTTCAACTTGTCTTTACTTTCTAACGTATATTGGTTCGAAGTGATTCTCATATAGGAATCATCCAAATCTGACTTCGGTTCTTTCAAAACCAATTATCGATAAAAAGATGTTAAATTCATATGTGGATATCAATTATCATCAATTACTTCATCTTTCATTCAAATCAAATATATTTCTTAGATATACTCTTTTCAAGTTATTCCATTTTCTTTTCAAATGTATATGGAATCATTAAGCCTCATTTAGTAAATCAGTTGATTCATTTAAACCTTTCTTAAATTTCGAAATAATTCCAAATCATTTTCTCTTTTACTTAGGAAATTTTTTCCAAATCATTCTTTTAATCTTAATCAAAGATTTCTTATAATCAAGTTATAACTTTTAACTTAGGGAAAATATTCCCAAATCATTTATTAAATCTTAATCAAAGATTTATTTCTTAACTTCAAATCATATTCTTGCAAATCGAAGATTTTCATAATTGAGCACTACTGCCACTTTAGATATAGTAAATTTCACCTCCAGGGACAAATGGAATGTAATCCTATATCATGAATATCTTTGTCTTCAACGATCTTTATCTTCAATATGTTTTATTTCGAAAATTAGTTTGAAGGGGTTTTCGGATAAGAATCACCCAAGCCCGATCCCGGCTTTTTGGATAGCAATCACCCAAATCCGATCCCAGTTCCTTCGTGCTAATCATCGATAAAAAGATGTTAAGTGGTTAATTAACATTCAAAGAATTTTTTTCTATTCTCTTATCTTAGAAAAACTTAAATATGACCTTTGAGAGCATCCGGGCTTTCATGTCGATCTGTTTCACCCCTCGCATAAAAAAAGAAATCATGGGCTAAGTAAGTTTAAAGCACTGGTTGCTCCATCCCTAACCTTAGTTAAACACCTTATTTTATCTTTTCAGATCTCACAGGTGGGACACATGTACTAGTCGTTTTCGCATACTTAGTTTGTTATTATATTCAGTATTCTTCAATTATTGTTAAGTGTTATAAACAATTCCTCTTAACCATTAAAGCCTCCAATCATTTGTAAATTACTTAGTTATTCTTTTAAAATCATTCACAAAAGAATTAGGAAAGAATTGTTAAGTTTAAACTCATATTCAAAAAGTTATAGAATTCGTAGCATAAAAGTGCTACGGAAAGTGCTATATAAGCTTATTTGATTTAAACAACTTTTTAATATTTAAAAATTCATGTTTTCCATTCCAATTATCTTTTAAACCATTTTAATAGATTTATCAAATTTATTTCATATTTTTAATCGTTTAAAAATATCATTCGTAAAGTAATCCCTTTTTGGATTCCGAATTGCAAAACTGCAATGATTTTAGAAAATTGTTTTGGACATATTTCAAACTCTACTTTATGGAATTTTGATTTTCTTTCTTCGTTGAAAAACTATTATCACCGTGGACGAAAGAATTTTTATCTCGAAGAAATCTGACTTATAAATCATTCTCTACATTAATTTGAAGTTGCAAGTCGAAATTAACGAACTACCGCTACGCGACGAGCCTAATTTTGACTAATTTTGTGAATTGCTTCGGAACTTGTCCAAAACACTTTAACTTTATTTTAAACCATATTCAAACTATTTTAACTCATTTAAAGCAATATTTTCATCATTACAAACTCATTTTTCATTTCAAATTATAATATTATATTAGTATAATATCGTTTTCAATCTTTTTAGATATTTTAAAATCATTAAGAGGCTAAATAATTTTCATATATATATATATATATATATATATATATGGATTTAATTCTCATTTAATTAACTATGGTTAATTACTAATCATTCCTCTTATCATTTATCAAATATCTTTCTTAGATATACACTTTTTAAATTGTTCCATTTTCTTTTCAAATGTATATGGAATCATTAAGCATCATTTACTAAATTGGTTGATTTATTTAAACCTTTCTTAAATCCTGGAAAATTCTAAATCATTTTCTCTTTTACTTAGGAATACTTTTCCAAATCATTCTTTTAATCTAAATTAAAGACTTCATATAATCAAGTTATAAATTTTAACTAAGGGAAAATATTCCCAAATCATTTATTAAATCTTATCAAAGTTTTCTTTCTTAACATTGAATCGTATTCTTGCAAATCGAAGATTTTCATAATATAGCACTACTGCCACTTTAGATATTGTAAATTTTACCTCCAGGGACTAACGACAAGTAATTTTATACCATGAATATCTTTGTCTTCAGCGATCTTTATCTTCAAAATGTTTTATTTTGAAAATTAGTTTGAAGGGGTTTTCGGATAGGATTCACCCAAACCCGTTCCCTGTTTTTCGGATAAGAATCACCCAAATCCGATCCCGATTCCTTCGTGCTAATCATCGATAAAAAGATGTTAAGTGGTTAATTAACATTCAGAGAATTTTGTTTCTTTTCTCTTATCCTGGAAAAACTTAAATATGATCTTTTAGAGCATCCGCGCTTTCCTTTCGATCTATTCCACCCCTCGTCTAAAAAGAGAAAACATTGCCAAGTAAGTTCAAGGCACTGGTTGCTCCATCCCTAACCTTAGTTAAACATCTTATTTTATCTTTCCATATCTCACAGGCGGGACAAATGTACTGGTCGTTTTCGCATACTCAGTTTGTTATTATATTCAATATTCTTTAATTATTGTTTAAGTGTTATAGACAATTCCTCTTAACCATTTATTCAAACTTTTATTAAAACTTCCTAATCATCTTCAAATTAATTAATTATTCTTTTAAAATCATTCACAAAATATTAAGGAAAGAATTGTTAAGTTTAAACTCATATTCAAACGGTTATAGAATTCGTAGCATAAAAGTGCTGCGGTAAGTGCTATATAAGCTTATTTGATTTAAACAACTTTTAATATTTGAAAAACCAAATTTTCCATTCCAAAACTCTTTTAAACCATTTTAATAGATTTATCGAATTTATTTCATATTTTTAATCATCTGAAAATATCATTTGTTAAGAAATCCCTTTTTGGATTTCGAACTACAAACCGCGATGTTTTTAGAAAATTATTTTGGACATATTTCAAACTCTACTTGATGAAATTTTGATTTTCTTTATTCATTGGAAAATTATTATCACTGTGGACCAAATAATTTTTATCTCGAATAAATCCGACTTATAAATCATTCTCTACGTCAATTTGAAGTTAGGAATCGAAATTTATGGTTTGCCGCTACGCGACTAGCCCGATTTTGATTAATTTTATGAATTGCTTCGGAACTTGTCGGAAACACTTCAAATTTGTTTTAAACCATATTCAAACTATTTTAACTCATCTAAAGCAATATTTTCATCATCACACACTCATTTTTCATTTAATTTCATATTATAATATTATATTACTATAATATCATTTTCGATCTTTTTTGATATTTTGAAATCATTAAGAGGCTAAATAATTTCCATACACATTTATATGGATTTAATTCTTATTTAATTAACTATGTATAATTACTAATTATTTCTCTTATCATTTATCAAATAAGTTATCAACTATATCACAAACATATAATCAACCAAGTTATCATCCAATATCAACCAATATTCAACATATTAATTTCTAATTTAACATGTGTATTATCAACTTAAGTTTTATTAAACTAAAACCAAGATTTGAGTACTCACCTTTAATTTAACCAATTCTTCCTACCAACATTCATATCATCCAACACTTCACTAAATCCTCTTATCTTTACCAAATCTTTTTCGTAGACTTTCCTTTTGATTTCGACAGCACCTCCTTCTCTTTTTCTTGCTCCAGAGCTTCACGACTTGCTCCTCCCCCCTCCATAGGTTCGTCCTCCTCCTATTCCACCCCTTCTATCATCATTTCTTCACTTCTTAGATGCTAAAACATGTTTAAATGGTATTCTAAGGTCTTTGGCAAAGTTTGGTGATGTTTTGACTTTGTTTGATTTGGTTTTGAAAAAGTGAGTAAGGAAATGGAAGAGAAGAAGCCATTAGAGAGTGGAAGAAAAACATGAAAAAGAAAGAAGAAGAAGTGAAAAAAGTGAGAAAGTGGATGCTTATTTATAGAAAAAGTTTTGAATTAAAATAATATTTTATAAAAAGACCAAAATACTCTTTGCTCACTTTTAGCAACCTTATTTTTTCAACACTTAACATCACATTTCAAACCATTACTTTATATCATTTTCACTTAAGTATTAAGTAAAGAATAAAATAATTATGTTTGGTTTGATTTGATGTTCAAATTTTGCTTCGAAATGACATGTTTGTCTTTTTGTGCTTACTTTTTCTTAATTATATTCTAGAATTTTCTAAGTATGTTTAGTAAAAGTAAACTTGATTAGTGAATTAATTAGTGCTTATACTATTTTAATATATGTTCCTATATAAGAAATAAAGGTGCGATGACGTTGCATCAACTTTTAATTGACAAAACATTGATTTTCGATAAAATATTTGATGGTCACATTTTGACGTTTTAGTTAAACTATTTTTAATGTAAACCAAATTTGAAAATAAACTTTTTACTTATTTAAATAAATTAAAGCATGTCTCTTCATATTTTAAAATCATATTTAAATAATATCAAAACATCTAATTTTACAGTGTATGTAAAACTGACAAAATGCGACAAAATTTGGTTATTCTTGTAAAACGATTATTAACATACTTTTAAATGTTTTTGTTTGTGCCAAAATTGGTCACAAACCCCAAAAGCCATGAAAGCACCAATGTTTACAAATAGATCCACAATACTCACACACAAATCTCTGATCTATATAATGTAGAGAGTAAAATTGAAGAAACGGTAAAATTAAAAAGAAGAAAGCAGAAAAGAACACATGGTTCATAGTGGTTCGGTAGTCCGGCCTACGTCCACTTTGAATCAATCCTTTTTACTGCTTTTGTACTGTAGTTACAATTACAACACTTTAGTATCAATTGCAAAAATGGCAGAGTTTCCATGTATGAGCCCTCCTAGAAGATCCCCTTTTTAGTAGCAATAGGACTCCTATTTATAGGTGTAGATCCGAAAATATCTGTTCCAAAACCTGGAATACCTCTTCTCTTGCACATAGCGATTTGGGATTTGGGATCTATAGCGTTTTGGGATCTATGCGTGTTTAATTCGTATCGATCCGAACGTGGCCCAATCGAGTTGAAATTGAGCGTGAACTTTCTTTAGGTTGTACATAAGCTTCTATGAAAATTTGGTGGATGTGGACCTATATATTGTCCATTATGATCGATGCAAGTTTGTGTTCACAGGCTAGCTATAGCGTTCGCATCCATCGGTTGTTCCCTTCTTCGTACCGATCCCAGTCGTATCATTTCATATCCATCACCTTCGTGTCCACCACAATCACATCGATGACATGGCTCGGAAACTTAGGGGAGATCCACTTTTGATGCCGAGTTGATCACTTCTTCATTCAAACACGTTTCCTTCGTATCGATCGAATGCTTTGCTCTTCGTATCCATCAGACCATATCCTTTCGCCGCCTTGCTTCGTATCGGTCCACCAACGCCTGTGGGCTTATTCATATCCATCAACTGTGCCTCTGTTCACATCCATCGATCCAAGTCCATAGCCTTCATATCGATCAAACATTTACCTCTTCGTATCCATCGGCTGCTCTTTTGTTCGTATCGATCCCAAGTTGTGATCCTTCATAGCGATCCAAACTTTGACCGATATGAAGTGTGCCTTGCTGCAACCATTCAATCGATGTGTGCTGCATCGATATGATGCCATCGATTTCAAATATGCCGCCATTTCCATTCTAATTGATACGAAGTCATCGATTCGAACCCGTGAGCCGCCACATGATCGATACGAACAGTATCAATATGAACCAATCTCTATGAATCTTAATCCATCCATATTTTGAACATACGAACTCCGATTGACCTGAAATTTGAAACGAATCCTCTCCTAGCCTTTTTCATCGTTCCCAATCAATCCCATCTTGATTGGAGCTCGGCCAAATTTTGACGACATCGATCATAGCCTTGTTTCCTCTCGATCTCCAATCCTGATATCCATCCTTTCCAGCCAATCCGTTGATACCCCGACCTTGACCATAAGGTGGGATAACATTTACCCCCCCCCCCCCAAAACATGCCTTGTGGTAAGAAGGTGTGTTTTGAAAAGCTACGATTCCGACATTCGAAGTCCATATTCCATCCATAGCCATACCATCCGATTCATAATCCAATCCATTACCAAGCCATCCTATTCGAGAGCCACAGCTATATCCTGGTCCAAATCCATGGCTACTCTAAGTCGATGTCCGATTTCGAGTCCAGTAACCAAATCCTTAGCCAATTTCATATCCATTTGAGTCCGACGACCGAGTTATAATCCATCCACATCCAATAACCGAATCCACGACCTCTCCGGGTAGATATCCAAATCCGAGACCACTCCTAGTCCATACCCAAGTCTTTAGCTGTTCATAGGTGATATCCGAATTAATAACCTTTTCGGATTCTTGCGAAGCGTAGTCCACACTCGACGACCTATATTGAAGAACACCTTTGTATCCTTGGTTCAGTGTCCCTGAACGCTGAGTAATACCATGGCTTAAGTCCTAAGCCGAATCTTGGTCGCTCAGGACCCTTCTCGAGCATAGTCCATACTTGACAGCCTAAAATAGTAACCGATAGTTATAATGGGGCCTAAGTCCTAGCCAAAATTGGTCACAAACCCTAAAAGCTGTGAAAGCACCAATGTTTACACACAGATCCACAATATTCACATACAAATCTCAGATCTTGATAATGTAGAGAGTAAAACTAAAGAAATAGTAAAATTAAAAAGAAGAAAATAGGAAATAACACAAAGTTTATAGTGGTTCGGCAGTCCAGCCTACGTCCATTTTGAATCAATCCTTTTTATTGCTTTTGTACTGTAGTTACAATTACAAGCTTTTAGTATCAATTGCAAAATGGCAGAGTTTCTACGTTTTAGCCCCCCATAAGATCCCCTTTCTAGTTGCCATAGGACTCCTATTTATAGGTGTAGATCTGAAAATATCCGCCCCAAAACCTAGAATACCTCTTCTCTTGCGCAAATGGGCCCACCAGACCGATCCAGAGCGATTTGGGATCGATGCGTGTTTAATTCGTATCGATCCGAAAGTGGCCCAATCGAGTCGAAAATGAGCATAAACATTCTTTAGGTTGTACATAAGCTTCTGTGAAAATTTGATGGCATTTGGACTTGTAGATTGTCCTTTACAATCGATGCAAGTTTGTGTTCACAGGCTAGCTGTTGCGTTCGCATCCATCGGTTGTTCCTTTATTCGTATTAATCCCAAGTTATGTCCCTGCATATCGATCCAAACTTTGATCGATACGAAGTGTGCCCTACCGCAACCATTCAATCGATATGTGCTGCATCGATACGAAGCCATCGACTCGAAATATGACGTTATTTCCATCCCGATCGAAACGAATTCATCGATCGAACCCATGAGTTGCCACGTGATCGATACGAACAGTATCGATACGACCAAACTCCATGAATCTTCATCCATCCATATTTCGAGCGTACGAACTCCGATTAACCTGAAATTTGAAACATAGCCTCTACTAGCCTTGTTCATCATTCCCAATCGATCCCTTCTTGATTAGAGCTCGGTCAAATTTTGACGACATCGATCATAGCCGTGTTTCCACTCGATCTCCAATCTTGATATCCATCCTTTCCAGCCAATATGTTGACATCCCGACCTTGACCTAAAGGTGGGATAACAATTTCATTATGCTTTTATCATCTTTATTAAATGTTTTCAATAATATTTATCTTTTTAAATAAATATTTAAACATATTATTTAAGCATTTATTTATTTTTAACAAAACTTAACTTTTATTGATTTGTTCTAAAATCCAAATTTATAATTTTTTTAAATTATAAGAATAAATAATTTCTCTATTATTATCTATTATATATAACTTATTTATTTAAGTTTTTAAACTTTTTAAATTTAAAACAAACGAAATCTCTTATTTTCGAAGTAACGAAATTACGGGTCGCTACACATAGGCTCCTATTTTAGTCATTTCAAATTGACATAAGTATCGAGGTTATCCATCATCCTTCTCATTCTTCATTCCAGTAAACATCACCAATTCAACCTCTACATTCTGGATTACATCCACCGCATACGTGGTCGTTAAAGTGGTTCCGATATTGATAGAAAGTATGCCAATATTCGGCCCCAGTACATCATTTTACACACCGGTTAGTTCTTTTAAATTTCAAGAACAAGTCATACTTCATGTCAAAATATCAGATTCGCTTCAAAATCATTTCGAATTCAAAACAGGTTATACCTTCATATCAAAACATTCGTATTTAAATCAATGATTTATACCTAAATAACTCCGCTCTAAAACAGTTTAAATATTTAAAAAAGTTTGAATAATTAAAATGATTTGAATATTAAAATAGTTTGAATATCGAAAGTAGTTTGGATTATCAAAATAGTTTTAATATTGAAAATAGTTTGGAATTATTGAAATAGTTTACAGAGTGAAAATAGTCTGAATATAAAATAGTTTTAATATTAAAAATAGTTTTGAACAATTAAAATAGTTTTAATCTTGAAAAATAGTTTATATTAAAATAATTTATATTAAAACTATTTCTTCTTTCATAACAATTTGAACTCATGTTCCAATTTCAAATCACAACGAATTCAATTATTCGACTTCCAATTCAAGTAAACTTCATATTCAAAATTCAATTTAGATCAACCTCAATTCAAATGGTTTCCAACTTTATGTCAAATTCGATTTAAACGATTTATTCAAAGGTTGAAAGTTTCATCTTAAATTATCATCTTTAAACAATGTAGTTTAAATCCATTTCACGTTCTAAACATTGAGATACCAACTTAAACCATTTTAATTCAAGTAAATTGAATGTTTAAATTAAAGTTTAATTCATTAAAATAATTCACTTTCAATAAATTAAAACCATCTCTCAATTCCAACTTTTAAGATTTCAAATTAAATCTTTAAACGATTTCATTTAAATAGTTTCAATTTCAACATTCGAAAGCTCGAATTACAAAATAATTATATTCATATAAATGCAAATTCAAAGTTTTAAAACCATTTAATTAAGACAATCTGGTGTCCGTATATAATTTTCTACCCTATGGCCAAGTGATCATTTATCTCAATTTTGATTACATGGATGGATATATATCGTTTCAATCCATAATTAAATGACATAGGTATATGTCATTTCAACCTATTTATTAGTTCATTTTAAAAATACAAATGACAACTTGTATAATATCAAATAATAAATAGGTTAGTAACAGGGGAATAGCCAAAATAAATGAACAACCATACATCCAACATATCAATTAATAGGCATACAAAAACAATCAACATCCAAATCAACCAACACATCACAATAATTACTAATTATCCTTTGTCGGTGTTTAACTAGCAATTAAATTTCAATATTAAATAAATGTCAATTTAATTCAATATAAAATTCAAATTAATTTAAATGACATTTTAACTACCAAACAACAATCAATAAAAATTTATCACTTCATAATTCAATTTAACTAACATTAGAGAAATTAGTATTGCGTGAATGGGTTAAATCACTCACCTATGATTTATAGCTCATTAAAAATCCAATAAAAGCCTAAAATTTTAATAGTCACCAAATTCATCCAAATTAGTTTCATGCTATCTGGAATCTCAATAGAAATCCAATGGAAGAAACCGTGCGTCAATCGTAGCTCGTATGCGAAAGTTATTCACGTTAGTACTTATAAATTTGAGATTGATAATTTAACCATATTAAAATATTAAATAATTTAACTTACATTACATGTTAATGTCACGTATGTAACTCCACCACGTGTTTAAACTTGCAACGAAGGAGCAGCTAAACCCATAGCATCCCTGTTGATCATGCCTTTGACCATCTAATGCACCAATTATGACCACTATGATCGGATCCAAGACCACCACGATGACATTCGTGCCGCCAGCAACCCACACCTCTGTCCCTAGGTCGCATCGCCACCTAGGTCAGAGCCGTCGCCGCGATCAAAAAGGCCAAAGATCATCAATTTTCGATGAACTCAAGCATTCTTTCGAAGATCCAAGCCGATAGATCAACTCCACTAAGCCTCCTCTACATGCCAACGCTTCCTGATCGTCGATTGGGTGAAGATCCACTGTCGAATCTAAACCCTAGAAAGGACGGCCGAGAATGTTTCACCAATTTCTGGATAAATGTAGCCTCCAATCGAAAAACAAATTGTAGAAGCAGATTCCATTTATCGAGAGCTTTGCAATGATAAATAATATATCAGGGTTTGAGCAGTTTGAATTTTTAGATCTGATTTGAAGTTGTAATTAGGGTTTTAGGATAATGACCATTGAGGAGGAGAAGAATAGAACTAAAATGTACGTACATAAAATAGAATAGAAGGTTGCTAGGGTTTCATAACAACATGCACATAAACAAAGATGAGATAGGAATAGATGTAACAATTCGATTGGGCCAAAGCGATAACAAAGGCCCGAAAAACCCATTTTGTTCCCGAAACAAAAATAGGCCATACCTTATGTCGAAATGTAGGTTTTCAATATTTTTAAACTCAATTGAATTAATTCAAACCCTAATTCTATTTTATATCGAAGTTAGCTTTAAAATCAAATTATATTCATTTTCACATGTTAATTAAAACGAATTATTATTAAATTGGTTTAATCACTTTTAAATTATAAATTAAAAGTCTATCATCATTCTTGGTTAAACAGGAATTAATAATCTTTTAAAATACAGATTTTCATGTTAAATCCAAGATTTATATTAAATTAATTTCAGTATTTAGTTGCTAATGTAATAAAATCCATTTATTATTTTTATTTTCCAAACAAATTCTTTTATTTTGATTTACATGTTCTTATATTAAACCAACTATTACCTTATGTGTTCATTAAACATAAATTTACATTTATTACACTCATTACTCCATAATTAATCTCTTTTTTTCTATCAACTGCAATATTTCAATTACATTAAATTTCATTGATTTTCGAACTAATTTCAACGGATTTAATAATAGGATCATAAATAAAACAATTGTTATACATTAATAATTCATATTTATTAACTTATTGCTTACAAACAAGGATTAAAAATTACTTACCACATAACTGATTTCATATTATTAAAACCAATTTCAATTAAATAACATATAATTTCACCATTAGTACATCATTTATTTTATTCCTTACTTACTTTTATTATTAATATTGATTGAAATTACATTAAAACAGTTGTCAGTTACATTCAATCAATATTATTAAATTATATTCTAATATTTTTTCATTGACAAATCGTAAATTTTAATTTCTCACGGTATTAAATTCCAAAGTATTATTTAATTCAATATTTTTAATTGTCAAAAATATGGGTCGCTACACAAAGTTCTTTCCAAACCTTTAAAGTTAAAAAAACAAACGTTCAAAGGGACAGTTTTGCATAAGTGTAAGTTTGACCACATTTTGACTTGCTACTCAACATTTTAAATTCAAACTTTTCATGGTAGTAAACATACATTATAAAAAATCAAAAACATAGTGAGAAACTCTTAAGTATCTCTCTACAAATTTCCATAGAATTTGAAGGATACACGACGATTCCTATGTTCATCAATAGCGACTATCACTATAAGAGAGCACATTCAAATCCAAGTCCAGTCTAAACAAAAGTACATCTACAACCTATATGATTTGTTTCAAGGCATTTCTATAAATCTGTTCCATGTTCGTAGATATGGATCACATATGCCACTTACTTTCAAAGCAAGAATCAAAACCAATATTTCAACATATGTTGGCATCAATTCAAACAATATATATAAAATCAACACAAGCATATATAATCTATATTTTCGTTCAAGGTAATGAGTTAGCTCACCCTTAACCAACCAAACAAGCAAGTCCAAGCAACCAATTCAAACCTCCATCTTGCAAGCACCTTTCCTTCCTTCCTTCTTTCACTTTACACTTGCCTTTTGCCTCGCCTCCTACTAATTACTCATGACCTCTTGATGTAGGGAAGAATGGCTTCACTTCTTCAATATTTTACTTAGTAGACGGTGTTGTAATGTTATTCCAAGGATCCACTCCAAATTTAAGTATATTTGGATTATTTTTGCAATTACTTTTCTTTTAGAAACCTAAGAAGAAGATATGAAAGAGAACTTGTTTTAGCTTGGTGAATTTGAGATTTATTATCAAGGGCATGCCCTTCTTATATAGGCTTCAGATGGTGCTCCTTAGCTTTGTTCTCACCCCCTCTCATGACATGGAAGGCCCCCTCCAATTTGTCCCATTACTTCTCCTTTACACCTCTTTCTTTTAGAAAAAGTTCACTTTACCCCTTACATTTTAAGAACTCTTATCCATTAGAAACTTCTAGAACTTTCCATTTTCTTTATGAATCAAACTGAGTTAATTAGCTCTTAATGTGTTCATTTGATCATTAGATAACTGCACAAGAGTTCAAATGATTTATATTGATCAAAAAGTTGTTTATCAATAAACATTTTCGATCACATTATTGATTTTTCTTCGAAGAATATATTTTTGTAAACAAACTTCAAAAACAAGTTTACCATCATTAGTTATTATGTAAAATAGGGTTAAAAAGGTTAACAAATCAAAATCAATAATGTTTTTCCATTTTATCGAAAAAATCAAATAACATAAACCGCAAGGTGGGTTATCAAATTCTAGCGAGGGTTGGATGTCGTTTCTAGGAATGTAAGGAGAATTTTCAAATCAAGATGTCACTAATAGGTCAAACCTATATAGTATAATCTTCTTTGACATTTATATGTTTTGATTCATGCTTACTATTAACTTTATATATGTTATTATCATTAGTGTAATTATATTTAATATAACAATTGAATTAGTTGGTTAAACGTTCTGTTTGAAGTCAATATGACAGTTTTAAATTAAAACATATGTTTGTATGTTCTATTTCAGCCACATATGTTAAAATATATGTATAATAAATTAATAAATATAAAACTTTTATTATGATATAAAAAATCATTTTCTAATTTTTAACCATCCTAAATCATGAGATAGATTGATGTCATGTTTTAGATCGATACTAGATTTCAAATTAGCATGTATGTTTATAAAATCTAATCCTCTTTTCAAATTTAAATAAAAAATAATCTTTTCAACCAAAATATTGTTTGTAACACATATTAGAATTATATAATAACATAATTAAATATTTAAATTTTGAGCTCAAAATATAAAAAATATATATGGTAAAAATTATAAAATCATTTTGGTTATGTATTACATCTAATATTATTGTATGTATTTTATTATAATAATAGTAGTCAAATTTAGAATATTTTATAATTTTGAATTAATGCCTTAGATCTAGATCTAGCATTTGAATATATGTTTATTAAGTCAAAAGTTAAATATTTTAATTTATGATTTGAAATTTGAAAACTATAATGTAGTCAAATTATAAATGGTAATTTTATACAATTATACTTACTTTTCATGAAATATAAATTTAGAAAATAATATATGTATATTTATAAATTAAATCAAATAATTTGAATAAGGTAATTAACATAAACATAAACACACACGCACACACACACACACACACACACACACACACACACACACACATATATATATATACATACATATATATGCTAACTATATACATGGTAGATATAAATCTCGATATCTACTATGTATACACTTGATCATATTCATATTAACTATGTTATATATTTCATATGCACGTCATATCATTTATATATCATCATATTAGATATGTGCATTCTCACTCATATTCTATACCTAATTAGTGTAGATTAATTGACTAAGATATAGATATATAAGAGACTTGGCTTGATTGAAAAATAAGTGAAAATTAAAAAGGGAAGATTTAGAGAGAGAACGTAAAAGATTTCTATTATTGTAACACCCCTAATTTTTTATTGACATTATTCAGGAGATTTAATTAGATTGATTAAATAGAATAATGTGGAGTGTGGGGACAGAGAGAAAGAGATTTGATCATTAACTAGGTTGGGCCATAATTAATCAATTAACAAGATTATTGTAATCATATAATAAAAGAGAATTGATAAAAGGGGCAAAGTAGGAATAGTCCTTTTTTTTATTCTTAAAACCTTTACCTCCTTAATTCATTCTCATTTTCATTTCATATATCAAAAAACTAAATATAAGAGGTTGACCACTGTAAGAAGAAAAAGGGAGGAAACTCTAAGGGATTCAAGAGGGAAGCTTGGGGAATTCAACCAACAACAAATCCCAATCTCTCTCATTAGTCTAAGGTAAATAATAATATATATCTCTTTTGTAATGTTGTTTTAGGATCTAGAAAAGATTTTTGAATTATTTAGCGATTACATGTGATGCTATGTTGATTTTATCCTTGATTGTGTGATTGATGATTTATGGGAATTATATGGAATTATTATGATAGGTTTTAAGGATATAATTATTTTGGCCTTATAATTTTTATATGCAAAAGAGGATGTAAATTCTAATTTTCGGTGATTTTTGGGGATTTTCCCAAGGGGTTACGACTTTTTGTGAATTAATTATATTAGAAAAGGCTATTAATTAATATTTATTAAGGATGTTAACTGTAAAGGTTTGAAAATTTGTTTTGGGAATGTAAAATGTATTTCCAGTATACTTCTGAAAAGGAAAGGAAAAGATTTTAGATAATCAATGATATTTTGACAAGAGGCGAGAATTGATGAAAAGAAATATCTTTAAAAAAAATTAATCAATTTTATACTTATTTACAAAAAACCATTGTAGATATTCGGCTCCCTCATCCCTTTGTTATGCGACATCTGTTATAAACCAATACTTGGAATGACTATGTAATAGTAATAGGAGGTATTGGATCTATAGATCTGGCATCTATATGGAGTGATACATGTGACATCTTTTCAGTAGATGTATGATGTATTGTATTATTCAAAAGTGCGGGTGCCATTATAGTGGGAGTCCGATATCTCAAGGTTTTAGAGGTACATCACCTCAGGGTTTTGGGACTCAACATCCCTCAAGCTTTAAAGTTACGCATCTTAAGTTTTTAAGAGTCAGACACCCTCTAGGATATATAGGTCCAGCATCCCAAAATGTTTTAAACTAGGAAACTCTTGTCACTTATATTTCATATATATATATATATATATATATATGCATACATACATACACACACACACACACACACACACACACACACATATATATATATATATATATTATGGCATTAATTTTTTATGTTTATGTTTTCAGCATCCATGTTTTACGGTAGAGATGCCATATGTTCATAAATTTGACAACCTTGTTTATGGGCTAGAAAGCCTTATGTTTTGCAAGCCGAAATTTTTGTTTTTAAAGGCCCGACAGCCTATGTATTTGAGAAAATTTGATAACCCTATATTTTCAATATTATATACTTATGCTTTAAAAAATTGGGATGGTTGTTTTCAACATCCTCTTGTAGCAGCATGAACGCCGTAAGTTTACAAGTTGAATAGTTTTTGTTTGATGGCAAGATAAGCCATGTATTTTAAAGGTTTAGCAACCTAATTGGGGAGGCCGAAAAACTATATGTTTTATAAATTCGACAAGCTCATTGGAGACACCAATGAATGTAGATTTAATACAATTGAATGAATAATTTTATATTATTGTTATTATATGATTTATGATGGGTGCAAAGTCATCACAGAAAAACCATGAGATATAGATAGTCCATATGATATACGAAATGGATAGTCTATATGATTTAATGGGCTCATAGTAATTGATATGCTTGTAAAAATGTGCAATTTTACTCCCATATTTAATCTTCTTTTATTTAAATAAATGAGCATATGAGGGTATTCTACATGTTTAAACCAAAATCTAAATTGTTTTCAAATCATCATTCATTCACCTTCATTTGGGGGGAAAATGGTAATTTTGTGTATAAATTAATTTTGAGAGATTATATTTGCACATTTTTATTTTTTTGTAGGAAATTAAGTGGAAATTGGATGGAGCTTCATGGATATATGCATGCACAATTGTTCAAGGCCAGGAGAATGTAGAAAATAAAAGAATTCATGCAACATGGAGGAGCCCACATGCCCACTAACTAATGTCCATAATTAAAATCACATGCACATGTTAATGGAGACTCAAAGGCATGTTGGAGGGGATTAATTAATTTCTTAATGATTATTTGGAGGTTACATTATCTCAAGGGCATTTTTGGTAGTCCCATAAAAATGAATTAGGACTTTAAGCATGTATAAATACCTCTTATGTTTCATGTAACCATGTTCTTATTTTTTATGCAAGTTGTAGCACAAAATTAATGCTAAATAAAACATCTCTTTAATGGCTTTTTA
The DNA here is from genome assembly GCA_030765085.1 of Allium cepa. Lineage (NCBI taxonomy): Eukaryota > Viridiplantae > Streptophyta > Magnoliopsida > Asparagales > Amaryllidaceae > Allium > Allium cepa. Next base: position 837,445,266 of record CM060934.1, read on the forward strand.
GCCTTGTTCTTTACTTTCATTCCATTTTTATTTCATGCTTTCTTTTATTGCTATTTTATTTTATGCTCTCTTATCTACTTTATGCTCTCTTATTTCATGTTTTTAGCATAGATTTAATTCTTGCAATTATTTTAATTTTATTTCATGCAAGTAGTGAACTCTTTTTTCTTTTAATTAGCTCTCATTTTCCTTTTTTATATTGACATCACTTTATATTAAGATGTATTCAAATATGAAAAGCTAAACCCCTTTAATTTAGGGGTAATGAAAACTCTCATGAAACAAATTAAATTAACATAATGATTTCATTTATGATATCTCTTTTGTGCTTAATGAAAATTATGGATGATAATAGTTTATGTCTTTTTTAGTGAATTTGATAGTTTATGTTGACATCTCAAATAGGTTATGATTATTCCATTGTAAACATAAACTATTGGATCAATTGCCTAAGTGATTTTGATGATGAAAGTCAAACAAGAATCAAAATTTGATGCTCTATTACTAAATCATAGTAAACAGACCATGCTTAAAATAGATTTTTAATTTAATGTCATTTTCATGAGAGTTTATATGTGGGTTTGAATGGTGTGTTAGAGTTTGATGGTTTAAGTTTTGCTAATTAATAGTACAAATAAATCATATTTATAATAAGCACATCTATCATTTCTACTTAAAATTAAAAGGAGAGATTATAGATAAATTTTTGTAGTTTTATATGAATGATTGGAAGTGGATTTGCCTCTAAATTGCTCTTCATCTCGTAGTTTTATTCACTTTTGGTATTTATTTTATACAATTTTCTTAGTTTAAAATAACTTCAAAACTTTGGGCTAATTTGATTGAGTAATATTAGAATTTAATTCTTTTCCAGTGAATCGACCAATACTTGTGCACGTACTACAATTATGCGCCGTGCGTTTGTGGTTTTTATAACAATTATATTTTTCGATGGTTTTTTAATCGATAGAAAATCTGTCGTTGAAAAAAAAATTGGAGTCATTGCAATGGAAAGCAATTGAATTTTAATTCTACTCTTAGAATTATTTTTACATTTGTTTTATTTTGTTTAGTGTTATTTTTCATTTATATTTAAAAAAAACTGTTGTTTCACATGTGCATTTGTTACACATTATTCTTTGTTACATTTGCACTTGCATTTCATTTCAATTGAGTTACATTACAGTGCATCTATTCATTCTTTATTGCTCACCTAAACATCGCCGCATTTACATTGCATTTGTTCAACAAATTTTTTTACTACTGCATCTACATAACATTTACATTGCTCAACCAAACATATTTTATTCTCTATTGCCATCACAGCAAACAACTCCACCATTTACCAATCTTTCACTTCTCCACTACACAACAACATATTACATTAAATTTACATTTACATTACATTACAAACTTCACCATTTCAACAACAACTCTAAAACTTCTAGCTTCATCGATAACCAAACCTGTTAATGTAAGCCCCTCTACTGCAGCACCCCACCATCATATCATACAAACCCAACATCACCAGTAGCACTTTAACCTTCATCTCCCATACACTCACACTTCCCTTAAACAACTTCTTTTGCCAATAGAAAACACCACACAATCATTTCCTAAGTTCCTTCCACCATATACCATCCACTCTCCACCTCCATTTCCTCTGCCACCATCCTCCTTACATCACCACAACAACAAAGCGTTCCTCAACATTCTCCTACCGTCAACTTAAACCTGAACTACCATCTCAAACTTCTGCCATTTCCCATACCATTCTTCTGCCTACAACAAATACCACACTTCAAACACTTCATCAAACCACATCACCACACTTCATGCTCTGCTCCTCCACCAACATTTCTCCAATACAAGATTCCATCTACAACAAACAACCTTTCTGACCACCAAAACCAACCCATTAGCCACTGTCATGACTTCCAAAGGCTATCACCCAAACATCAAACTATTTGCACATTAATCCTCTTGAACCACCCTCCCCAAGTTTAACTCTTACTCTTCCTTTTTCACCTACAACTTTTGCTACCATATTCCCAATCAACTCACCAACCCTCTAATTCTTCCACATAAACACTCCACTATCCAACCACCATCCACACCCACTGTGCTAGCACCAAAATTGGTCACTAACACCCTTGAGTACAGTTATGTAGAGAGATTAATGAAAAGAGTAAATTAGAACTGAAGAATAGTGTAATTCAATGCAAAAGGAACAACAAAAACGAGAATACCAGATTTATAGTGGTTCGGCGTAATTGCCTACCTCCACTTTTTGTTTAATCTTTATTGCTTTCTCAATCACTTGAATACAGATACAATCTGTAAACCAATCGCTTGCATACAAGTTTGAATTAAAAAGAGGAGGGTATCCAAAATGGCAGGGTCTCCCCAATGTTCTTCCAAAAAGGTCCCTTTCACTGTGCCTCTGCCCTTCTATTTATAGAAGAAGATGGGTTGGACTTCCCTCATGGGCTTAGGAACAAGGTACCTCGGCCCATAGTAGGTGACTTCTGTGCACCGGGCCAGGCAGGCCAAACGCTCTTGCTTTGTTATAGGCCAGACAACTTGCTAACACCTCCAGTCTGCACCGTGCCAGGGATGTCGAAACATGTCGATTGCATCAAACCCTTATACCTCCAGGATCTTCTTGGTCAAAATTTTGTCTAGTGTTAATAATAATATATTCATCTGTCATTTTGTAGCTGGCCCATGGTGTCAGGTAACACCTGCCCTCTAAAGTGTGTCGTGTAAAGCAACATGACAAGCTTTGAATCAGCGAGTATTCCTTGTTTGCAGAAAGAAATCCATCATGTTTCCTGAATAGTCATTATTCTTCAATTTTATCCCCCCAAGGTTTCGTATCCTTCTTTGGTCGTCATGACGCTTGGTCGATTCCTAATATTATAAATCCAGGGTTGTAATTCATTAGTGGCCATCCATGTCCGGTTCTACAGGGCCAATAAGCTTCAGCTATTTGATCCAGTCTTTTCTTAGTAACCTTAAGTGAGAATTAATTTTCCTGTTGATTTCAATAAGTCGAACTTTTTTCGGATGTACACATGCATGTTTGGGTACATGTTCTTGCCATTGGCCATTGGATGCATTTTATATGCTCATAAGTCGTCGCCACTTCCATCTAGTTTAATTCCAATTCAATTACGATTCCTTGTTTGTATTTTCTCAAAGCAGTAAGCAAGGGTGAATGGAGTATGGCCAGTCAAGGACCCATGGGTTGTTCTATAAGCCCATACCGTTGTAGGGAGTTCATCCACCCATTTACCTCTAGCCTTTTCCAAACTTCTCTTTAGAATAGGCTTTATGACTTTGTTCACATCTTCAACCTGTCCATTTGCAGTAATAATAGATCATAGAAGGTCATAAGGACAGATGACGTTATGGAAAGTGAGGTTGAATTTTGTTTTCTTGATTGTGGCTAAAAGTTCTTTGTCTGTCTATTTGGTGAAGTAAACAACTGCTATGGTGGTGTATTTCGCACCACCTTTAGGATTAGCAAGAAGATGATTTCAATGCCCCAAAGTGGCAAACGGCTATAGACTAGCCATTTGAGTAATTTCCATCGACGGGGTTCTTGGATTTTTTGCAAACATCTTGCACTCGTCGCATTGTCTAGCATGATCAACCGCATCTGGATTGATAATTGGCCTGTAATACTTGTAGCAGAGTATTTTCTTTATCATGGTTTTCCCCCTGATGTTATCGCCGCATTCTTCTTCATAGACTTCCTTCAGGACTCGTTTTATCTCATCATGGGCTATGCACCGGAATAAGAGGGTCGAGAATCCCCTTCGATACATTATTCCACTCTCCATTACATATCGCGAAGCCTTACGAATGACTTGTCGTCTTTTGCTCCTTCTTACGGGTAAGACCCCATGTAGTAAGTATTGCTTAAACGGGGTCATCCATGATTCCTTATCGATTTCGGTTTCTAACACGAAATCTACCTTCATCATATTTATACTCAGAGTATGTAAGGTTTCAACGGGAAACAATCCTATTTGCTGCGCATCGCCAATGCTTGCAAATTTTGCCAATGAATCGGCTGCTCTGTTTTGCTCACGTGGGACATGTGAAATATCATAATACTCGAGATTCGCTAGCATCTCCTGAACTCGGACCAAATACGGGACAAGTCTCTGCCCCCTTGCTTGGTAGTCTCCCTGCACTTGGTACACCACCAGTTGCGAGTCGCAAAAGATTTCAACCGATCATACTCGCAGTTCTTTGATGAGTCTTAAGCCGGCAATCAATGCTTCATACTCGGCTTTGCTATTTGTTGTTGGGAATTCAAGCTTCAAAGCATAACAAACTGATCATTTTCAGGAGTCACAAGAACTACGCCAGCCGTGGAACAACGGTCGTTAGATGCCCCATCGGTATTCATCTTCCATCGAACGGGAGGTATGACATTGTGGCCGTTTGAGTCGTCTGACATAGTGAATTCAACAATGAAGTCTGCTAGTGATTGCCCCTGTATGGCCCTTCATGGCAGGTAGGTAATATCGAACTGACTCAACTCGATATTCCATTTTAACATCCTTCCAGAAGTTTCCGGTCGTTGGAGTACCTGTCGCAAGGGTTGATCAGTGTAAACACTGATTGAGTGTGGCTGAAAATATGGGCGCAGCTTGCATGATGCAATCACCAAGCAATAGGCTAATTTCTCGATCTTGGGCTAATTTTTTCTGCCCCCGTCAGACGTTCACTAACATAGTAAACTGGCTTTTGAACTCGGTCCTCTTCGCAAACCAAAGCCGTACTGATAGCATGTTGGGATACTGCCAAGTGCACATACAACATTTCGTGGTCTATTGGTTTCGATAGCACCAAGGGACTTTCCAAATGCCTTACCAGAGCTCGGAATGCTTCCTCACAATCGGATGTCCACTCGAAATTCCTCTTTCCTTTCTTTATCACATCGAAGAAAGGAATACACTTGTCTGTAGCTCTGGATATGAATCGACTTAGCGCAGCCACCTTTCCATTCAAGCTTTGTACTAGCTTCATAGATCTAGACACTTGTATGTCTCAGATAGCTTGAATCTTCTCCGGGTTAGCTTCGATTCCCCGTGCATTCACAATGAAACCCAAAAGCTTTCCCGATGCTACGCCAAATGAATACTTCAAAGGCTTGACTCTCATTTCATAATCCCTGAGTATATCAAACATCTCCGCTAGGTCTCGAATGTGGTCGTTTGACTGCCGTGACTTCACGAGCATGTCATCCACATAGACTTCCATCGTTCTACCAATCTGGTCTTTAAACATTTGATTCACCAGACGCAGATAAGCCGCTCCTGCGTTTTTCAATACAAAATGCATTACTACATAGTAATATAGCCCCACATCTGTGACAAAACTTGTCTGTTCTTGGTTTGGAATGTGCATCGAGATCTGATTGTATCCTGAATACGCATCCATAAAAGATAATAATTTGTGTCCGGCCGTAGAGTCGACGAGCTGGTCGATTCTAGGTAAAGGGAAACTATCCTTCGGGCATGCTTTATTTAGATCAGAGTAATCAACACAATTTCTCCACTTCCCATTTGCTTTCTTCACAAGCACAGGGTTAGAAACCCATTCAGGGTAGAGGGCATCGCGGACGAACCCATTAGCTTTGAGTTGTCCACCTCCTCTCTGAGAGCAGCGGAGCACTCCAGGTCCATGCCTCTCCTTTTTTGTTTTATACGGACGTATTTTGGGTCTATGTTCAACATATGACTCGCAATAGCGGGAGAAATCCCGCACATATCAGAATGCGTCCAAGCGAAAACGTCTAGGTTCGCTTGGAGGAAATCAGTGAGATCTTCAGCCAATGATGGGTCGAGTTGCGATCCAATCTTAAGGACTCGTGATGGGTCATCCCGCCTGACCGGTATGTCAATCGTCAGCTCAGCCGGTGCTGCATTCGTTTCCCTAAGTCCCTCATCATCATCTCTTGGATATATGTCTCTACATATCCAAGAATGCTACCCGAACCAGGGCTCGGGCACTACTTGCCAATTGTCTGTGTTTTGGATGCGGACGGAGCTGTCCACCTTGTCTGCATTTCGACTTCTAAACACTATATCGTTTGTCATCATGCGTTTTTGTTTTGCAGGGTTTCCATCTTCCACATTCGAGCAACATTCATGATCCTCATGCCTCGGGTTGGAGTGAGAGTTAGTTGCCCACTAACATACGTATCGATTTAATGATTCTATCCCTAGGCATTCTTTCGGTCGTAGCCTTGAGTAGTTGTAAACATTATATATAAGTTTCAATATCGAGCTATCGTAGCCAATCTTTGGATGACCACGCGTCTGCTCCCAGTCTTGGGTTGATATATGTACTGCATGGACGGTTGAGTCTCGTCCTAGCTATATTTGTATCCCCACCTAAACTTCGAAAACATAGAGTTGATCGATGAATAGTCGGTTCACATTCATGTTGCTTCTAGCTCATGCCCCTATGTCTGGGAATATATACCAATAAGTAGGAAGGTCATCCATGCCCACTTTAGCATTACTCTCTTTCCCGTTGAATCGGGGATCAGGTCATTCGATGGGAGATGGGGTCTCGCCTATCTTGGATTTTATCATGGTTTTTCATTCCAAGAGGAATACTTCGATGCCTCGTCGGCTTTAGGGCGTAATTTGGACACTGGACGGTCATCCACGTTTACTTTGGTTCATGTTCTGTAATCAGATCTCGAGGTAAAGTTGGCTACTAATGCAGTCGAGTCATGCCCATCCAGTTTCATGCTCCTCCTAATGGATCGAAGGAGGGTGCTGGAGAATTTTTGACCAAGTCTTCATGGTTTACTCTCCTTTCCACACTCTGGAGGTTATAGTTTTTCAAGGAACAACCCAGTCACATTCGTACATGCTTAGTGCGGATCGGTATTGACCCTCGATTTGAGGTATGATATAGTCGGTTGCTCGTAGCTTTAGATGTCGTTTCGATTAGTTCTGTATTGAGGCCTCCATGTAGTCGTTGCCTTAAGTTATAAAGAACGCCAAGCTAGAGCTACAGTAAGCTGTCGTATTCTACTTTTAGTGATTTGTACCCCCTGCTCGCAGCATTGATTTAGCCAGGCCGCTAGTTGGATTGTCGAGCTCCATCCTTAACGAGTTAATAATCCTCCTGTCGATTTTAGGCCGAAGTTTGGGGAATAGAGACTGGTCGGAATCCACTCGTTTATTTGTCGATGTTTATACACCACTCTGCATTCTGGTGACTTAGTATTATTCTTCCCTCGTTCGACTCGCGCCCAATTTGTGTTCATGCTTCGGTCCACGCTCTAGGGACTTAGAGATTTGTCGAACGGTTTATACATTAGTCCACAGTTCGGGACGTAGAGATTTTCGTCAATTCGTTTATACTCCGGTCCGCATCCCGGGGACTGAGAGTACTTTATCCCGCACTCAAGGGACGTAGAGGTTTTTAAGCCGTTTATACTCTAGTCCACGCTCAGGGGACTGAGAGTACTCTAGTCCACTTCAGGGACTTAGAGGTTTTTAAGTCATTTATACTCTAGTCCACACTTAGAGGACATAGAGTACTTTAGTCCGCACTCTGGGGACGTAGAGGATTTTATGTCATTCACACTCTAGTCCGTACTTAGGGGATTGAGAGTACTCTAGTCCGTACTCTGGGGACTTAGTGGTTTTTAAATTATTTATACTCTAGTCCGCACTCAGAGGAATCTGAGTACTCCAATCCGTGCTCAGGGGACTGAGAGCAGTCCAGTCCGCGCTTAGGGGACTGAGAGCACTCCAGTCCACGCTCAGGGGACTTGGAGATTGAAGTCGTTTATACTCTAGTCCGCACTCTAGGGACTTAGAGTACTCCAGTCCGCACTCAGGGGATTTGGACATTTTAGTCGTTTATACTCTAGTCCGCACTCTGGGGACTTAGAGCACTCCAGTCCGCACTCAGGGGACTTGGAGATTTAAGTCGTTTATACTCTAGTCTGCACTCTAAGGACTTACTCCAGTCTGCGCTCAGGGGACTTGTAGATTTAATTCGTTTATACTCTAGTCCGCACTCTAAGGACTGAGAGTACTCCAGCCCGCGCTTAGGGGACTTGGAGATTAAAGTCGTTTATACTCTAGTCCGCACTCTGGGGACTGAGAGCACTCCTGTACGCACTCAGGGGACTTGGAGATTTAAGCCTTTTATACTCTAGTCCGCACTCTGGAGACTTAGAGTACTCCAGTCTGCACTCAGGGGATTTGGAGATTTAAGTCGTTTATACTCTAGTTCGCACTCTGGGGACTTAGAGCACTCCAGTCCGCACTTAGTGGACTTGGAGATTAAAGTCGTTTATACTCTAGTCCGCACTCTGGAGACTGAGAGTACTCCATTCCGCACTCAGGGGACTTGGAGATTTAAGTCGTTTATACTCTAGTCCGCACTCTAGGGACTTATAGTACTCCATTCCACGCTCAGGGGACTTGGAGATTTAAGTCGTCTATACTCTAGTCCGCACTCCAGGGACTGAGAGCACTCTAGTCCGCACTCAGGGGACTTGGAGATTTAAGCCGTTTATACTCTAGTTCGCAATCTGGGGACTTAGTACTCCAGTCCGCGCTCAGGGGACTTGGAGATTTAAGTCGTTTATACTCTATTCCGCACTCCGGGGACTTAGAGCACTCCAGCCCGCACTCGGGGGACTTGGAGATTTAAGTCGTTTATACTCTAGTCTGCACTCCGGGGACTTAGAGCACTCCAGTCCGCGCTCAGGGGACTTGGAGATTGAAGTCGTTTATACTCTAGTCCGCACTCTGGTGACTTAGAGTACTCCAGTCCGCGCTCAGGGGACTTGGAGATTTAAGTCGTTTATACTCTAGTCCGCACTCTGGGGACTGGGAGTACTCCAGCCCGCACTCAGGGGACTTGGAGACTATAGTTGTTTGTACACCAGTCCGCACTCTGGGGTCTGAGAGTACTCCAGTCCGCACTCAAGGGACTTGGAGATTTAAGTCATTTATACTCTAGTCCGCACTCTGGGAACTTCGAGTACTCCAGTCCGCGCTCAGGGGACTTGGAGATTTAAGTCGTTTATACTCTAGTCCGCACTCTGGGGACTGAGAGTACTCCAGTCCGTACTCAGGGGACTTGGAGATTTAAGTCGTTTATACTCTAGTCCGCACTCTGGGGACTTAGAGTACTCCAGTCCATGCTCAGGGGACATGGAGATTTAAGTCGTTTATACTCTAGTCCGCACTCTGCGGACCGAGAGTACTCCAGTCCGCACTCAGGGGACTTGGAGATTTAAGTCGTTTATACTCTAGTCCGCACTCTGGGGACTGAGAGCACTCCAGTCCACACTCAGGGGACTTGGAGATTTAAGTCGTTTATACTCTAGTCCGCACTCTGGGGACTTAGAGCACTCCAGTCCGCACTCAGGGGACTTGGAGATTGTAGTCGTTTATACTCTAATCCGCGCTCTGGGGACTTAGAGTACTCCAGTCCGTGCTCAGGGGACTTGGAGGTTTTTATCGAGAACAGTGGTATTTCCACCCATTTAATTTGTATTTCATTTACCGTATCGAGGCTAATGCTGTCGAATGAATGATCGAACCACGTTTGCTCATGGAATGGGACTCTGCCCCCAGCATGAAGGATGAAACTTGAAGAATGGACGGCCGACTCTCGTCCGCTTGGTGATTACAGCTCTTCCAATCAACTCAAGGGAGGAGGTATATGACAGATGGTTGGATCACATCCATGTTGGGTTAGATAGTCAAATCTCACATAATTTTTTCGTATCTCTTTCTAGAAACTAAGAATAATGGATTATTTAGTAGACACGATAAGTTGCATATGTTTCAAGGTGCAGTCATATCCATGTATTGAGAGCGATGGTTGACGAGTAGGTAGTCCATCACAACTACTCCAAGTCGGGCTTTCGAATAACCTTTTGTGTTCAAGGTAGGATTTGATGTGTAGACGATCAAATCACGTCCACTCTAGACAGATCCCGACGTCACTGAGCTTTAAGAGGGGCATCTGTATTTTGTCGAACTTTGTTCCGTGACTCGATTTGAGTGGATGATCGGGCCAGGCTCATTCCAAGCCTTGCGTAGGTCTCCAAGTCAAATGTGGAGGTCGATGAATGTGAAGTCAGTCGTGTTCACTTTGTATTGGGCTCTGATCATGATGAGCTTTTCAATATCTAGTCCATAGCCCCAAATCAAAGGCATATGGTTGATGATGAGTGATTGAATTATGCTCGTCTAGATGTAACTCCACATGTCCGATCATGGTCTGCGTGGATTGGTTGGCGACCAAATCTGAGTACCTGGTCACCTGCATCGTTTTGAACGTAGTTTAGTTCAAGCTAGTCGTAGTTCATAGAAAAATTGAAATAGAAATAGAGTTTGAAATAATTCAAAGAAGATTAGGATAAATCTCATTGATAAGTGAAGCAGCATCGTGTGCTCGCTATTCGACTTTGCCCCTGGCTCCTTTCAAAGGGATGTCGGCCCTCAGCAGTCCAACTGATAATCATAGCCCTTTATTAATAGGCATCAGATGTTCGCCCCCCGCCATTCTGCAGGACTTGTACATACTATTGAAGCTTTCCTTTCCAGATCGGCTTTTCGATCACACCTCGGAGGTGTTTGTAATCGCCCGTGTTAGGATCAGTGAGCATATGGGAATATACAACATTCCCCTGATTTTCTTTAGACTTTGGTGTACTCTCTCAAGGTTTGTTTCCAGTACCACTCCGAGTCGTGAGTCTTCAAGTAGAGGTTGTCAATTAAATCTTTCAAAGAGCATATGTGTCGAATTTTGAGGTATTGTTTTGGCTACTGGGATCTGCATCCTTAGCCAATGGGCCTTCATTGTTATTTTTCTTAGTCTATTCCGCTCCTCCACACTTTGGTTTAGATTCAAACGATCCATAGTCGTAGGAGGCTCTCCAGCTAACTAGCGGCCAAAATCATGGTTTTAAATCTCCTATATTTCGCCCGAGATCTCGCTTGAGATCTCATTTTCAAACTTAAATGAGACGAGACATCAAATCTTCTCCATATCTCCCTCGACACTCATCTCGTCCGAGATATTCAAATCTCACCCGATATATGGATCAAAATCTCAATCCGAGATCTCACCCGAAGTTATACATTTTTCCTATTTTCCATAATAATTTTTATTTTCATATTGATTCAAAAGAAACTACTCAATCCAATTATAATTTACCAACTTCTTGAACATATTCTTTAATTTTTTATCTTAATGAGTCATAGCGAAAGGTTTCACTTCTTTATTACGTTCAAATAAAAGGATATTATTCAATCATTACCAAATCAATTAAGCTAATCAAGCAACTACTCTTCTAAAAATATTTCTTTTTCCATGTAAATCAAGTATGTTACCATTTTTATTTTTACTAAAAAGGTTATAATCATTAAATTAATTTTTGATACATCAATTTTAAACACATAAGTACATCCGAGATATTCCCGAGATGCATTATAAGACCCGAGATGTCAATCCGAGATGTTCACCCAGTACATACTTATCTCGTCCGAGATCTCTCCCGATACGAGATAACTTGAGGAATAATTCCGAGACGAAACGTGACCGAAATCCGATATTTAAAACCTTGGCCAAAATATATATGGAGGTTGATTCTCCTCAAGGTGATCAGTATGATTTCCCTTTGAGAGTATCGTTTGAGTAGCGGTTTTTTGTCCGTTCTCTTGTTGCCGTTAGATCCTCTATGCCCTGGTCGATCATTGGATGTAAGGGAAGTAGATAGAATGTTCCTTTATTAAGTTGAGTTTTTGAAAATTTGGGTCGTACCCGAAAATATTTTTATATATAAAATAGGCGTCGTATAAGAGACCGGTGTAACTTAAGTTTGGATCGGCCTTGATGCCGCTCGGCATAGGAATACGGATCGGCCTGGATGTCATTTGGCATACGAATGCGGATCGGCCTGGATGTCACTCGACATACGAATATGGATCGGCCTGGATGTCGTCGGCATACGAATGCGGATTGGCCTGGATGTTGTTCGGCATTCGTATGCGGATCGGCCTGGATGTCGTTCGGCATATGAATGCGGATCGGCCTGGATATCATTCGAGATCGATGTCGCTCGGCATTTCTGGGGTGATCAACATATGCCTTTTCTGGGGCGATCGGCATACGCCTTTTCTGGAGTGGTCGGCATACGCCTTTTCTATGGCGATCGGCATACACCTTTTTCGAAACGATCGGCCGAACTGCCATCAAAGGAGGGTCGGCCTTTATTCAACTTGAGTGCAAACTTCAACGTCTAATCCCTAAATCTTGTGCACATCAGTGAATCCAATCTACGGCAATCAGCTTCCTTTAGATTTCTTTCAAATCTGAGTAGAATAGGAAGTTTTCTAGTAGACAACTGGATCTATCTCGCGAATATGGAAATCCACTAATGGACGATGAGATCCAATAAAGCTGAGAATTCAACCCTCAGTGAAAGCACCAAAATGTTAGCACCGAAATTGGTCGCTAACACCGTTGAGTAGAGTTATGTAGAGAGATTAATGAAGAGAGTAAATTAGAACCGAAGAATAGTATAATTCAATGCAACAAGAACAACAAAAACGAGAACACCAGATTTATAGTGGTTCGGCGTAATTGCCTACGTCCACTTTTTGTTTAATATTTATTGCTTTCTCAATCACTTGAATACAAATACAATCTGTAAACCAATCACTTGCATACAAGTTTGAATTAAAAAGAGGAGAGTGTCCAAAATGGCAGGGTCTCCCCAGTGTTCTTCCAAAAAGGTCTCTTTCACTGTGCCTCTGCCCTTCTATTTATAGAAGAAGATGGGTTGAACTTCCCTCATGGGTTTAGGAACAAGGTACCTCGGCCTATAGTAGGTGACTTCTATGCACCAGGCCAGACAGGCCAAAGGCTCTTGCTTTATTGTGGACCTGACAACTTGCTAACACCTCCAGTCTGCACCGTGCCAGGGATGCCGAAACATGTCGATTGCATCAAACCCTTATACCTCCAGGATCTTCTTGATCAGAATCTTGTCTAGTGCTAGTAATAATATCTTCACCTGTCGTTTTGTAGCCAGCCCAAGGTGCCGGGTAACACAACATAATTCATACTTCACCAGAAACCACCCACTTCTGCCAAATCACCTTCCTTCATTATCTCCACTACATCAGCAAATTCGAACAAACGGGCAACCCTCACTGTTTCCACCTCCGGCCTGCAAATCCCAACCTAAATACCCAAACAATCACCGTCGCATATCACCCTTACCCAATCGCAACCGAACACGCAAATTTCCGTAAACCAAACATCAACCACATCCTAATCAAAGTCCACGACCAACGACGACAATGTGACCGGCCGCATCAAAGCAAACCACCTCACCCGATCCCAAAAATTGAAATCAATTTGGAAATCAATACTCAAATGTATTTTTTTTAATCTGCAAATTGCCCGTTTTGTGTAATTCGTGTTTTCAATTTTGAACAAAGAGATTGGGTTAAGGTTATTATTATTTTTAAAAAAACAAACGAGGCTGACTTGCTTGGGCCTAGTTTTTGGTTTGATTTTCTTTTGCTTTATGTTTGATTGTGTTTAAACTTTCATTCTCTCCACTTTATATATAAATATATATTAAAAAAATACACTTTTTATATTTTGTTCAACTCTTTCTTTTTCCGGTTTCAAAAGCAGAAAAGGAGATGAACTGCTTGCTAAATAACTGCTCTGCTTACTTGCTTATGAAAAAAATTACCCCTTTAAAAATTATTTTCTTTCTGTGTGCTATAGTATCGTGCTCTTATCTTCTATTTTAAGTTTTCTTGCATTATTGGTTACTTGCATTTAAAAATCCAGAAACAAAAAAAAAATCAAATCTCATTTATAGTTGCAATATTAATTCACATTTATTTTCAATTTTAGATCATACCATCTTAATTTTCTCTTCTAAGACCAACACCCAAATCAACATAAAGTGAGGGATTTCATCACCTCTTCCTTGGCTCACAAATTGCATTTTATCGTAAAATTTAGCTAATAATAACAGTCAAATGTTGGACTTAAGGGTGTCAAATCCTCATTTAGGGCTTAATTATATCTTGACAAGTTGTCTTCTTTCAACAATCTAATTTCTTGATGTCTAGGATACGACAGAGTAATAATAGGTTATAAATATTATGGTAATTCATAAATATTATAGTGATTGTTTCTCTGAAGGTACTTAAATCTTCGGCTGCATTGCTACGGCGATTCGTGGTGCACTGATAACTCATGTCTATTACATAGCTAAGAACTATTTTGTCAGATTTAGTCAAAGATTGGTTATACAATTTTTGATTAGGAGCTACGAAGGACATAAAATTTGTAATTAAGTCCTTGCATTCATTTAGTTGCATTAGTTTATGCATATGTATAAAAAAAACAAATTCCAAAAGTAAAAAAAAAATTATATTTTACTTAACTTAGTTTTTAAATAAAAACCCAAAAGGAAAAAATCTTTTCAAATCTTTTCCTTTGAAAAAAAATCAAACAAAATCAAAAATCCAAAAAAACCAAGCATTTGACATAATTTAGATTTTAAACGAAAATCCAAAAAAAAAGTTTCAAAAAAATCTTTTCAAAAAAATAAAAAATTAAAAACGTTTAAAAAAGAAAAAAAACCAAACAAAATTTAAAATCCAAAAAAAAAAATCAAATCTTCCTTTTGAAAAATAAACTCTTTTTGGTAAATATTTTTTCTTTTTAAAAATACAAAAGAAAAGAATTTTTCATTTCGTTCTCTAAACCTTGTTTCATTCTTTTTACCTTGATTTTCACATCTTTCTCTCCTTTACTTTTTTTTTACTTGTGCATGAGTACCTGGACTCATGACCCAACAACGAATCTTTTAAATCGAACCAACAGTCCTCTAACGATGGTAAGGAAAATCCTCCTCGAACTCTCATGGATAGAATCTTTCCCGATAGAGTTTCTATTCCTTCTTTTATCACATTACCCGCCCCAATGGGTCATCACTTCGAAATTCATTCAAATCACATTGCCACACTTCCGAAATTTGGTAATTTTAAACACGATAACTCGTATATCTTCCTAACAAAATTTTAACAAGTATGTGCAACCATTAAACTCCAACAACTATGTGATGATGGAATTAAACTTTGGTTAACTCCATACACCCTTTCCTATTATATTGAAAGCTTACCTTCCAACTCGATCAAAACTTGGGAAGAATTAATTAAAGTTTTATTAACAAATTCTACCCCCTGGAAAAAGTGACCAAAATCCGAAACAGAATTGTCAATTTTCATCAATTCAAGGGTGAAACTTTCAGAAAATACTTTGAAAGGTTTAAAGAGCTTTTGATAAAATGTCCATATCAAAATTTTCACAAATGTACACTTTGCCAAATCTCATATGATAAACTTGAAAATAGTTCACGAACGATGCTTGAATCCAAGTGCCAAGGCAATTTTCTTGCCCAACATCATGACGATGCTTGGCAATTCCTTGAGAACTTGAGCAAAAAATCATCCCAATGGGAACGTTCTATCGAAAAATTTATTTGCTCACGATCGAGCGTACACTCGATAGGATCATTGTTGGCTTTGGAAGATAAAATCGATGCAATGATTAATAAATTCGACAACATTTTCTCATCCAATCAAATGAACCAAGCTTCCCAAACAATGTGTTATAAATGCAATGATCCGAACAACATTGCCTATTAGTGCCCATTCGATAGAACAACTCAATGTTTTTAATAAGGTTAAGAATGACCCTTTTTTCCAAGTGAATATTAGGCTCATGTCCCAAATAAGTTTCAAAACACACAAAAACCCCAGTAAAAAAGTATGCAAATTAGGTTCCTAGAATTAAGTTACTAAGTAATTGCATGTAGTTATGCAATTATTCACTAAATAATTACATACATTATGCAAATATATCCAAAATTTGCATAAACTTATGCAACATTTTCGGTGAATAATTGCATAAATTTCCGCAATTTTTTGGTGAATAATTGCGGAATTCTCTGCAACTTTTTGAAAAAATTGCGGAAATTTCCGTAATTTTTCAGTGAATAATTATGGAAATGTCTGCAATTTGTTGGTATAATTGCATAAATCTCTGCAATTATTCACTAAATAATTACATAAGTGTATGCCATTATTCGGTAACTTAGTTCTAGGGACCTAATTTACAAACTTTTTTCTACTGGGGTTTTTGTGTATTTTGAAACTTATTAGGGACCTGCACAAACTGTCCCGTTTTCCAATGTATAATCTCGGTTGGAGAAATGATTCTAGCGTTTCATGGAACCAAAATAAATCTAACACGAATTTGGTCCGTCCCAACTTTTAAGCATTTTTGGACAATGCTTCAAATCCACACTTTCAGCCAAACCACTTTCAACAAAATTTTGCGGTTTTGTCCCAAGATCAACTACAACAATCTTCTGCTCCCCGAGGATAAAAGATTGACTTCACTCGAGAAAAATTTTGAAACTTTGGCTAAAGCAACCACTCAAAACCTCCATTCAAATAGCAATTTGCAAAATTTGTTAATACATGAAGAATACGAGTAAATTAATTGCTAAACTTGAAATTCAAATGGGTCAATTAGCCACTTCTGTGAGTGAACGTGAACAAGGCACATTTTCAAGCCATCCGGTTTAAATCCCATAAATCAAAATAATAACTCGAATCAAGCCCATGTCGTTCAAGACAGCAATGTGAACCAAATGAATGCTATCACAAATTTGTGCTCCGGTAAACAAATCGATAACCAAATTGTCAATCTAAATGATTTACCGAAATCTTTTCTTAACACTTCATAAACGACAGCGATTCTGAATAAAACATCGAGCCAAATATCGAGTTAAATTCCAATCCAAATTCTTCTTCTGCTCAAGTAGCTACTGAGTATCAAATTCCATTTCCACATCGCCCTCGACCTAAGAAACATCCTGATCAAATTGAAAAGATGTTGGAAATTTTCAAACAAGTCAAAGTGAATATCCCTCTTTTTGATATCGTTCAACAAGTCCCGACTTACACTAAGTTTCTAAAGGACTTGGGTACTCAAAAATGACACATTGATGCACCAAAGAAAGTTTTCTTAGCTGCCAGTCTTTGCGAAGTTTTGTCTCAGTCAATCCCCGTAAAATACAATGATTCTAGATGTTTGACAATCTCGTGCACGATATGAGGCAAGACAATAAATAAGTGCTTATTAGACTTAGGTGCAAGTATCAATTTGATTCCTTATTCAGTTTACCCGCAACTTGGCTTGGGTGAACTAAAACCGATGAAAGTAACTCTTTAATTTGTCGATCGTTCAGTAAAGAAACCTGTAGGAGAAATTAAGGATGTACACATCAAAATCGATCAATTCACATTCCTCGTTGATTTCACTGTCCTTGAAACACAACCTATGAATAATTGGACGAGTCAAATTCTATTGATTTTAGGACGACCCTTCATACCCACTTTAAATGCCTTAATCAATTATCGAAATGGTTCGATGAAAATTATTTTGGAAACATGACTTTGGATCTTAACATCTTCAATCTCGAAAATCGAACGAACGAACCACTTGTCAAAACGTTGGAAGTTAGCTCCATTCAAGAAAATTTTGACAATGAAACAGTTTACCTTAACTAGAAATGCAAGACCGAATACGAACAACTGTTACAAGATGAGCTTAACGAGATTGAAAATACGCTCCATTTTGAACCCCTCATAGTTGAGTCAGAACTTCAATCGAATTCTTCGAATGATTAAACCCATAGGTTGAAACTCAAACCTCTTCCTAACCACCTTAAGTATGCATACTTAGGTGACAACGAAATGTTTCCTGTCACAATCTCTTCAACTCTTTCTCTTGATCAATAAACCTCCCTTTTTTCAATCTTTTCGAAAAACAAAGAGGCAATCAGATGGTCGACTACTGATATTAAGGGAATTAGCCTTACTCTTGTTCAACATTGTTTCCACTTACTTGATGAAGCAGAGCATGTTCGTGGCGTGCGACGAAGGCTTATCTTAAAAATGAAGGATTGGTTTGACACGAAATTTTTAATCTCCTCGATAACAAAATCATATACCCTATTTCTAATAGTTCATGTGTTAACCCAATTCATATCGTGCCTAAAAAGTCCGGATTTACTATTATTAGGAACGACGCTAACAAACTCATTCTAAAAAGGGTTGGCATGTTTGCATTAATTATCGAACATTAAATGCTGCAACACGTAAGGTTCACTTTCCTCTTCCATTCATTGACCAAATGCTTGAGCGATTAGCCGGCCATGAATTCTATTGCTTTCTTGATGGTTATTCCGATCATAACCCAATTCCAATCACTCTTGAAGATTAAGAGAAAACAACTTTCACATGTCCCTTTGGCACCTTTGCATGTCGACATATGCCATTTGGCCTTTGCAACACTCATGCTACTTTCTAAAGATGCATGGTCAGCATCTTTTCTGACATGATCGAACGCTTTCTGGAAGTGTTTATGGATGATTTTTCCGACTTTGGAAACTCTTTTTCCAGGTGATTATACCATTTTAGGATGGTTCTGAATCAATACAAGGACAAACACTTAACTTTAAACTAGAAAAAATGTCATTTCATTGTCAAACATGGTATTGTTCTCGGGCATGTCATTTCAAACAAAGGCATTTAGGAACATAAAATGAAAGTTGATATAATATGAACCTATCCAGTCATAATTCTATTAAGGACATTCGTTCATTTCTAGGATATGCTATTTTTTATCGACGTTTTGTGAAAGGCTTTAGTAAAATTTATCGACTTTTGATGACTCTTCTTGGAAAAGACGTTCCATTTGACTTTAATTTTGATGGTGTTTCTGCTTTCGAATGTTTCAAAAATGAACTCATTTCCGCTCCCATCATTTGATCACCTAATTGCAATCTTCCTTTTGAAACAATATGTGACGCTTTTAACTTTATGGTTTGTGCTATCTTAGGACAACGCATCAACAAAATTCTTCATGTCATCTACTACGCTAGTATGACTCTAAATGATACTCAACTCAATTTCATGCCACCAAAAAAGAGCTTCTGGCGGTAGTCTTTGGGATTGAAAAGTTCCAACCCTATTTGATTGGCTCATAAATTAAAGTTTACACTGACCATTCCGCTCTTAGGTACCTTTTTGCTAAAATGGATGCTAAGTCTCGTTTGATCCATTGGATCGCTACTCTAATAAGTTCCCTAACGATCAAAGACAAAAAAGGATCCGACAATGTCATTGTTGATCATCTGTCGCGTCTTCCAAACGTACCACCTTCTTTACTGATTAATGAGAACTTTCCTAACGAACAACTCTTTTCCGTTTCCTTTTCTGTTTCAGTCGATCCATGGTATTCCAATATAGTGAACTATTTAGTCACTGTGGAAACTCCTTCATTTTGGTTGAGATAAGATAAATATAAATTTGTTTCCTAAGTCAAGTACTTCTATTGGGATGTTCATACTTGTTTAAATATTGTTCCGACCAAATCATTTGACATTGCATCCCGGATTGTGAAATTAAGAGTGTTCTTTCGTTTTGTCATGACATGCTTGTGGTGGTCACTTTGGCCCTAAGAAAACAGCAAAAAAGTTGCTCTAATGTGGTTTTTACTGCCCTACGCTTTTCAAAAAAGCATTTGAACTCCATTCTTTCGATCAAAATCTTTGACGTTTGGGGTATTGACTTTATACCGTTTCCCAGCACTTTTGAAAATCTGTACATTCTTTTTGCTGTTGATTACATCTCTAAATGGGTTAAATCCATTCCTTGTAAAAAAATGACCACAAAAGTTGTTGTGAAATTCATAAAAGAAAATATCTTTTCAAAGTTTGGAACACCTCACACAATAATAAGTGATAACGGAACCTATTTCTATAATTGATCATTTGAAACTCTAATGAAAAAATACTCGATAATCCACAAGTTATCTATTCCTTATCATCCTCAAACTTGTGATCAAGTTGAAGTTTCAAATTGCCAAATCAAGCATGTTTTGGAGAAAACTGTAAATAAAAATAAAAAAAGATTAGTCATAAAATTTAACAGATGCACTTTGGGCTTACAGAACTGCGTATAAAACCAATCTTAGGATGTCCAATTTCAGGATAAAATGTGGAAAAGCATGTGATTTACCCATCGAACATGAACAAATTAAGAACATAAATTTTAATCTTGAAAAAGCCGGTGAAATTAGGAAATTGCAATTCAATGAATTAGAGGAGATTAGGAATGACGCTTATGAAAATGAGAAAATTTACAAAGAACAAAGGTTTTTCATGACAAGTCAATCCTAAGAAAAACATTTTCACAAAATTAAAAGTTTCTTTTGTATGACTTTAGACTTCATTTGTTCCGAAAGAAATTAAAATCAAGGTGGACAAGACCATATGTGGTACGTACTGTTTTTCCACGCGGTGTCATAAAAATAGAAAATCCAAGGGATAGATTGATTATTAAAGTTAATGATGATTGTTTAAAACCTTACTTGGAGTTGGCGAGTGATTGAGAGGAGAAGCTCATGATTCTTCATGAGCCACACTACGCCTAATAAGAAATTTTAACCCTCACTCGTAAATATGTATATATTTTTCTCATTATATCATGCATTGACTGTGGGGATACAGTCAAAATCAAGTGTGGGAGAAAGTCTCTTGTTTATTTTGATTATTCATGGTTTATTTTTTGCATTTTCTTTTCAAAAAAACAAAATTCCAAAAACAAAAATTTCTTTTTAACATATGCATTTACTTTTGAAAAAACACGATAGGATAAGTATATGTTTTTGGTTATTAAATTGAAAATTTTGAAAATCTACTTGCCTTAACAAAAATAAAAATAAAATTTTGATTACAAGTAACTATGGTTTAACTAGTATATAGGAAGATTTATCGGTGATAATTATGAAGTATATTTGAATTGTAATCTTTGTTTAAAAGGGTGGTTGATTTAAAGTAAAGGCGAAAACATTTTTGATCTTCTAAGTCAAGTGGTGCGAAGATGATTGTGCATAACGCTTTTTTTCCAAAAATTAAAAAATGAAAATAAAATAATAATATATATTTCATAAAAATAAGAAACACCTAGAGTCATGTGTTCACACATAAGTGTGTACACTCGCCACACTCTATACCCTTCTCATGCGAGCCCGAAAGGCAGTGCATGATCGGTATATCCGGCCTCAGTTTATCTAAGTTAGGTGTATATAAATAAAATGAAAATAATAATAAGAAATACCTAGAGTCATGTGTTCATACACAAATGTGTATACTCATCACGCTCTGTTCTCTTCTCACGTAAGCCCGAAAGGGAGTGCATGATCAGTATATCTGGCCTCAGTTTATCCGAGTTAGGTGTGTAAATAATAATGTTAATATTTTGAAGATAGAGAAAGCAAGCAATTAAAACCCAACCACTATCTTTATGTAACGACCATAATTTTGAGTAATATAATTTAGGATATTTAATTAGTTAAATAAATTAAAATAATGTAATGATAGGGGATTGAGATTTATGATTAATAGAAGGGCAGTCGTGCCTATTTAAACTAATGAACTAAAGGAATTAAAATTAATTAAGTTAGGGTAAGAGACAAGGACAATATAGGAATAATTATATTCTTATACCCTAAACCCTCGTGCACTTTCATTCTCACGTTCATAAACAAAAATCAAACACTATAGAGACCGACCAGCATTAAGGAAGAGCAAGAAGAAGATAAGTGAGAATATAAAGGAAGGAAGCTTAATAAACTTAAATTAAAATCAAATCTCAACACCTTAATCACAAAGCTAAGGTGAATAATAACCACATCTCTTATTTTTAATAGATTTTGGTTTTATCTAATCCGAGCTAATTTGCAAATGTTTTGCCATGTTTCGAATATTAAAATGGAGATATATGCTTGTTGATGATTTATGCTATTTCACATAGATTTGATGATATATCTTAATGTGACAACCTTAATAAATGACATCAAAATCCCTGCGATTTTTGCATATGATCAGAAATGATATTTTAGAGATGAGTTTCAATTTTCATAATTTTCTGATTTAATATGGATTTAATATAAACTTTCTAGTGAGGAAATATTTATTTTGGGTTTCAATTAATTATGGCTATTTTATGATGAGTTTGGGTCAGAAATTAATATATGTTAGAAAACATGTAAAAACTAATTTATGGGAATTTTTATTGATTTTTCCAAAGTTTTTTAATCGATATATAAAATTAATTAATGTATGAGACTTAAATGTTGTATATATTTATAAAAGGAGAATGGGCATTTTGTAAATGACTGAATTTGTTCATTTTTGAAATTTCAGCAGTGCTTTTAGAAAAGAAATTAGCAACCAATTATATTTTGACAAACAAGGTGGGTTAGTTGAAAAGAATTACTTTAAAAAGTTAAAATCAGTTTAAACATGCTTTTTAAATGTTTCGCCACTTTCGGCACCTAGCTTTCGACTAAGTTCCTCCGCCTCCATCACTTTTGAAACCAATGCGCATGGTGTCAAAGACTTGATACGCAGCGAATTAGACATGGACGAAAGGTACGTCGCCGAAACATGGGGTTCTAAAGGGGTCAAAGCCTTACATTGTGTTTAAATGAAAACGTGCCTGCTTTGCTTTCAAAAAGATTGCTTTCGACTTGGTTAGCTTGAGACATGGTCAAATTATTTTAAAGGAACGGTTTAGAAGAGGTTGCGCCTTTTTTAAGTATGAAGAGGGTCGAAACCCTTTGCTGCCGCATCTTACCTTTCGAACAAATGCCTTCGAAAAGGTTTCTTTTTTTTAAAATCCAAGTCGCTTCTCCAATGCTTTCAAACGTTTATTTTCGACACCATCACTTCTTTACTTAGGAGATAGCTTTCGAAAGAGTGCTTTCGACTTAGTTGATTTATGACCAATTGTTCTATTGAAAGTTAAACTCAATCGTTTTCGAAAGGAAAAGTTTTAAATGGTTTCGAAAGGTTATTCCAAATGTTTTACTTGAAACCAAATGCTTTCGAAAGGTTTGATTTTATGAAAAGGATGTAGTGCTTTCGAAAGGTTTAAGATAAAGGTTTCTAAGGGGTGGTTCCCCAATGGTTTCGAAAGGTTTTAAATGGAAGGTTCCAATGTTTTCGAAAGACAATGTTTATAGTGTTTTGATAAGAGGATGTCTGAGGTTTTAAAGCTTTTGAGAGAATGGTTTTTCAATGTTTTGAAAAGTTTATTAAGAATGGTTTCGAAAGGTATGTTTTAATTTTTCGGTCTAAGGCTTTACCTGGTTTCGAAATGGACGCTTTTAATGGTTTTGAAAGGGATACTTTCAAAGGTTTTAATCAACAAAGTTTTGTGTAAAGTATGTATAACATGGCAAGGTGGTTTGAGTAAAACACAGAGTATATTTTCCTTGTTTAAATTATGATTTAAAGGTTTAAATCAATTTGAGAGAAAATGTTTTCAAGGAAAACTTTATGGGTAGATGACCCAAAGTAAAATGACTTAGGATATTAGAATACCAAATGGGACTGGTATGGGGTCATGCCCTATACATTAGCTATTAGCCCCTAGCTAATTAGCCCAAAATTCCAGTGTGTAGGACTTTGCCGCAGGTAAGACTAAAATGATGTTACACACAAAAAGGAATATATCAAGTGAGGATAGGTTATTGGTGAGCCCACAAAACCATTAGGATCGGTTGATCTAAGGAGACGTAAGTTAGGGATGGACCTTCTAGAATAGGATATCTAACAGAAGTTAGATTATTAGTTTATTTTGTCTAGTAGGCCCGAGTCAGCCTGAGGTTAGTAATTAGCTAAAAAAACTATATTTTCGGATAGATAGTCTACTTGTTACCCAATTTATATGTGTACACGATATTGCTTTATTGTTTTAACCAGTTTTGGTTGCAGGATTATGATTTGCAAATGATATGTTTTAAAAGGATATTAGTGGGGGGGAACCTGTTCGCTAAGCAGTGGTCTCACTTAATATCAAATAACCAAGATGTATAGTATTATTCACACCATACTTTATGTCTGAATCGAAGTTTAGGTTTTTCTTCTTAAACTCTCGGGTGCTCAAAACTGATTTGAGTAGGCTGAGGATTGAGGATTTTCAGGTTCTAGTAGGTGGACGTATAAAACTTTCGAAGACGAGTAGGAGGTTGAAGTTAGCTATTTAGGAGTTGTTACATTTTATTTCCAATGTGTTGTATTCAGTCGGTTATGACTATCTAGTACTCTGGTCAAAATAAGGGGCACCTTCATATGTCGCTCTTAGCTTATTTATGTAATAATTATATTTGATATGAACCTAGGAGATGATTGGATTATGTAACTTGGATATGAAATGTTTTTTTAAGATGTAATCATAAACGTGTTTTAACCTGTGATGATTTATTTCATATTCTAGTGTTTTTGGTACTGTGGATACTATTAACATTACTGTACTTGGTCCTCGAAAGTTAATACTATGGATGACTTGAGCATCTGTAGTGCTTAGCTTCGGGACTCCAGATAGGGGATATTGCACTTCAATTATTTCATTTGACTTGTGGTTCAAAGGAAATTAAAATACCACATTGCAAAAAATTTATAATCAAAGAAAGGATTCATTTCGTAGTTGCACTATGTTATCAACTAAAACAACTAGCCCAACTATAGTCTAATTATGATGATAACTTAAATTTTATTGGAAGGTTTGATGAGTAAAAAAGACTAAAATTTCTTGATAATAACCGAAACTTATATCTAACTTACTAGTGTCAATTTAAAAGTAAATTCTTCATCTGTAAATATTTTGAAAAACTTGCATCATGTAGTCGCTTTAGAATTTGCATATCGCATTTGGATTTTGTGGGTAGTATTTGCTGAAAACCCTCACAAGATAACACTCGCCCTACTCAATGCAATAGTGTTTCCTACGAAAACGGATTTATCCTAGTTTTAGTTTATTCGAGAATGAATAAAAAGATAAGTGTGGGCGTATTTTGATGTGTACGTAGCAGTATATATTTTTGCTCCCGTATTTAATTTTCTTTTATCTAAATAAATGAGCATATTAGGGTACTTTACATGTTTAAACCAAAATCAAAATTGTTTTCAAATCATCGTTCATTCAACTTTATTTGGAGGTAAAATGGTATCTTTTTGCATGAATTAATTTTGAGAAAATTTATTTATGCATTTTTATTTTTATTTGTAAGAATCTGAGTGAAAATTAGATTGAGCTTCATGGATATATGTATGCACAAATGTTCAAGGCCTAGAGAATGTAGAAAATAAAATAATTCATGCAACATTGAGGAGGCCACATGCTCACTAACTAATGGTCCATAATTAAAATCACATTCACATGTTAATGGAGACTTAAAGGCACGTTGGAGGAGATTAATTAATTTTACTTGAAGGTTATACTATCTCAATGATATTTTTGGTAGTCCCCTAAAAATGAATTAAGGTTTTAAGCATGTATAAACACCCCTTATGATTCATGTAACCATCTTTTTCCATTTTATGCAAGTTGTAGCACAAAAGTAATAAAAAATAAAATATCTCTTTAACGCTTCTTAGCCTTGTTCTTTACTTCCATGCAATTTTTATTTCATGCTTTCTTTTATTGCTATTTTATTTTATGCTCACTTATTTAGTTTATGCTCTCTTATTTCATGTTAGTAGCATAGATTTAATTCTTGCGATTAGCTTATTTTTATTTCATGCAAGCAGTTAGCTCTCTTTTCTTTTAATTAGCTCTCATTTTCCTTTTTTTATGTTGAAATCGCTTTATGTTAAGATGTATCAAATACGAGAAGCTAAATCCCTTCAACTTAGGGGTACTCATGAAATATATTAAATTAACATAATGATTTCATTTACGATCTCTCTTTTGTGCTTAATGAAAATTATGAATGATGATAGTTTTTGTCTTTTTTAGTGAATTTGATAGTTTATGTTGACATCTCAAATAGGCTATGCTTATTCCATTGTAAACATAAACTATTTGATCATTTGCCTAACTGATTTGATGATGAAAGTCAAACTAGAATCAAAATTTGATGCTCTGTATTACTAATTCATAGTAAATATATCGTGCTTGAAATAGATTTTATTTTTATTTTCATGTCATTTTCATAAGAGTTGATAAGTGGGTTTGAATCGTGTGTTAGAGTTTGATGGTTTAAGTTGTGCTAATTAATAGCATAAATATACTTATAGTAAACACATCTATCATTTCTACTTAAAATTAAAAGGAGAGGATATTGATAAATTATGTGTTGATTTATATATATGATTGAAAGTGGATTTGCCTTTAAATTGATCTTTAATCTCATAATTTTATTCAATTTTTATCTAGTTTATTTTCTATAATTTTTTTAGTTTAAAACAACTTCAAACTTTGGGCTAATTTGACTGAGTAATATATATTAGAATTTAATTCTTTCCCTATGGATCGACCCGTACTTGCTTGTATGTCGTGCGCTTGTGGTTTTTATTACGATTGTACTTTTTAACGGTTTTCTAATCAATAGAGAATATGTTGTTTAAACAGTAATTCTAGAAAAACTATGACATGTGTGTGGGTTGTCCACATGATCTTAAGAAGATAGACTCTATGTTTGATGGATAGTTCACATGACCTTAAGTAAATAAACTATGTGAGATGAGTAGTCACATAACCTAAGATATATAATCTATATATAATATATGAGATGGGTAGTCCACATAAATTGAGACGAACGATCAATTAAATTTAAGACGGATCTATTTTATGAAGTTGGATAGGTGAGGGAGTGTATAACCCTATGAAGACAAATTATTTAGACTTACACATATTACATGCCTGTATATGATTATGTTATGATTTTCTAACGATTGTGGTTGCATATGCATGGTTTATGACTACATATTTGGATAAGATACTAATGAGGAAAATACTTGTTTAGCTCAGTGGTGTGGTCTCACTAGATATCTAATTTTGTTCGAAATGCTATATTATTATTCATACCAGATTTTTTGTCCGACTTGAAGTATTTTTCCCTTTAAACTCTTGGGTATCCACTTAAGTAGATCGGGTGTAGGGTTTTAAGGTATTCAAGTTTGATGAATAAGCTTCTAGAGATTATAGGAGGCAAAATTTATCAGGAGCTTTTATTTTCTACTGTGTTGTTTTTCTTGTATGAATGGATGTAATGACAGAAATTATAATTGTCGGTGTTTTGACTCTAGTCAACTAAAGGGGAATTTTCATATGTCGCTCTTGGAGTATTATATAGTTATTATATTTTCTCTGAACGACGGCAATGATTGGGATTACGTAATGAAAACGAAATTTTTATTGATGAACCATGTTTTGAAAAATTTCATATTCATTTGCTTTTGATGTTATTGATACTATTAACTGATCTCAATTTTTCACCAGAGAATAATAGTATTGACGATTGCAAATAATATTTTGAGAACCATGCTTTTGATGTTATAACTTGGTATCAGAGCTTTTGATGTTATAACTTGGTATAAGAGCATAGGTTTATGTAAAGCTTAAAAATATTTTGAGAACATAATCTAGATAAATCAGCAAATAATATTGGGTCATGGGATGATACTAAAGTAATGTAGTTGTGTTTGCTATATATAAGTATACATCCTACCACTATTCTCCCATCTCTCTTAGACCATTCTAGTATCTTACAAAGATCCATAAGCAGAATAAAGGAGGTAAGATATGAAAGTAGGAAATGGAAGAGTGAATCTAGGTGAAGGAAACACCATAACAAATGGAAATGTTCGACATAACACTAGAAGGCATTAGGGTCAATAAGCTAGTAATAATATAGGTGTTGGAACTCCACCAGTAGTTATAGGGACTATGTATCAGTTCTTTATTAATATGATGTAAGTTGGAGCTGATGCTAGTATGGTTAGAAAAAATGTGCTAATGCGGGAGGAGCTAACCCCAATCGACCGTCAAAAACTGTGCTAAGTTGAGCCGGGATTATACCAGTCTCAAAGGAAATCCTTTTCTAGGAATGGACAATGCTATCGAAGTTGGGATTTGGCTGTAACATTATGAGAGAATATTTGCTGACTTGGGCTTGAATGATGAGTGAAGAGGAGGTTGGCTTCTAGGCTGTTGCAACTTGCAAGAAGCAGCTTTATAATGGTGGAACAGTATGACCGTAGGATTCCAAAGGAGGGTTTGACTTGTGTTGAGTTTCAAAGGAGATTCGAGGAGAGGTTCTTGATTGAGATAGCCACGTCAACTTCGCTTAGGAAGTTTATGGAATTGGAGCAAGGAGAAATGGATATTTTGGAGTATGGAACCAAGTGTGATGAATTGTCCAGATATGGTTAAGCTACCGTCGATACTGTTGTTAAAAGGAATGAGAATTTTATTCAAGGGTTAAAGCCGAAGATTTCTAAAGCAACCATGCTGCATCTCAGAGACCCATGTGATTGGTAGTAAGATAGCGATAAGGAACGAGGAAATGCTTTCAACCTTTGAAAAGGACAAGCCTATGGAGACACAAGGTCTTTAGGAAAATAAGAGAAAGTTCTTCAAGAAGAAGTGAGCTCAAGAGGGTGGGGCTGCCCAAAAAGGGAAAGGTGGTATTGTTTGTCACAAGCGTGACAAGAAATGGCACTATGCTAATGAGTGTCGATCTGGTAATGGAAAGACGGTAGTGGGAAAGAAGAATGTAAAGTGTTATAACTGCAACCAGATAGGGCATTACAAGAACATATGTCCAAAAGCTGCCAAAGCTGATTAAGGGAAGGTTTTTTGCTTGGAGTGGTCAGCTTCTAGGCCGACCATGGAGGAGAAACGAAAGTCTATGATGGGAGGTATGCTTTTAATCCATAACATACCCATTAAAGTATTATTTGACACATGCGCTTCACATTTGTTGATCTTGATATGTTTGATAGATAAGTCGAGTCTAGAACCATCATATCTTATTACTTTCTTAAGGGTTGTGAATTTGATAGGAAGGTATGCAATTCTTGGAATGAGATGTGACCATTTAGAAATTGAGATGTTAGACCATGCTTTTGCCTGCAATTTGTATGTATTTGACTTTGCAGGCTTTAGGATTATTCTTGGTATGGATTAGTTCAGTAGATAAGATGCTATGATATTTTGCCCAAATTGGAATATATCACTAAGGCACTCTAATAGCAATAATTGAACTATATACTTAGTAGATAATTCGAATTTAGATGTTTGCGCTTTATTGAGTGGAACAGAGGTGGAAGATGAGTTGAATCGGCTTTTTATCATTAGAGAATATGCAAATGTCTTTCAGCCAGTTACGTGACAGCTACTAAAATGAGCTATTGAGTTTTGAATAGATGTAACAACAAAAAATTTGAGCTATAATAATTAATTAATGAATTAAGTAAATAATAAAATAAACTAGTGAAATTGTCAGAATCAAGCTATGGGTGTTGCACCATTGGGTCCGTGGTGATCTTTTGATTAATTTCCATATATAACTTGTCGAAATTCGAATCAGTATGGAGAAGTTATGAGAGAAACAAGAAATCGGAATTTAATAAACAAAAAAGAAGGACCCTAAAGGTCGACCCATAGGCCCCTCAGGTCGATCCGTTCCTGCACCCGATTTAATCTTCAAATCCAAAGGCTTGAAATCCCTAAGCCACACTGTAAATAAGACCCTAGACCTAGCTATTTTTCTCATTCGGATTTTTTTCCAATTGATTTCATTGCCTAAAGCCGAACCCTAAATAGAAAATATTTCTAGGCAGGAAATCTTTTTAATAAAAATATTCTACGCCCTAGTAGCAGATCTAGGAAGGCACAGGATTAGAGCTAAGGACCACATGTGACTGTTCTGTAATTATTTTAGATTTGTAAGAAATTTAAAATAATAATGTTCTCAATAGTTGTAGTTTTTATACAATTTTGAGACAGTTTTTATGTAACTTTATTTACAGTCGAATTTTAAGCAAATTTTCGGATTTCTTTCCGGTCTATATTTATTCATCTATTTTATTCGTTTGTTTATAGTTATTTACATCTGTTTTAAGTTGGGATTTAGCTGTAAATGTTAGTTTCTTTTTACAGAGATTTATTCCCTATTTCCATGAATGAATTAAAAAGAGAAGAATTCACTAATATGGATTAAAATAGAAAAACACTAAATTTATAGAAATTATATGTAAAAAGAGAAAAACTGAAATAAAAATAGAGATGGACTGAAATATTCTAATTCAAGATATTTGCAAGCATAATTATAACAAGTGGTTAACTAAAAAGAGAATATAGAAGAAAAATAGCTGCAAGAACAATTATAACATAGGTTATAATTAGATAGAAAGAAATAACGGAAGAGGCTTATTTTAAAACTTAGATCTTGTTAATAAGCAAATACAGTAGAAATACAGAAGTGGCTTATTTTAAAATAAGAAAATATAGCAGAAATAACAGAAGAGACTTATTTTAAAACTTAGATCTTGAATTAAGTTAATAAGCAAACATAGAAGTAGGGCACGTGCCGACATTCCCTTTCAGATCTAGGACTGATGGTCTCACAATAGTAGGTGAGGCTAGGATACGCTTATGCTGATTACGATAAATAAGTAGCCCATAGATAGTGGCTCAAATCTGAGGATTTGGGCAAGGGGCGTAAAATTAGAATTTCTTGTTAGGACAAATACCGGTAGCATTCCTTTCAGGACTAGGACTAATGGTCTCATAATAGTTAGGTGAGGCTGGGCAGCATTCCCTTTTGGGTCTAGGACTGATGGTCTTACAACAGTTAGGTGAGGCTGAGCACGCTTATGCTGATTAGTGTAAATAAGAGGTCAAATAGGGGGCGACAGTTAGTATGTACCGACGATGACTGAGCGTGCGGCATTGAATAGGTTAAATAATTCGCTACTGCATCCTACGCGCTAAAGAGGTGTCTTTTTGCTATGGGATCAACAGGATTGGATCAGCTCACAGTGGCACAACAGAGATATAATAGGTCGATCAATGGGTAGAATTAGGATTTCAGCCTAATTAAGTTAGCAATTGAGATAGGATTAGCGCTTCAGCCTAATCATAGCAGTTTAAGACAAGTGCTGTAACGACCCGTTAAATTTGATGATATTAAATGAATTAATTTAATATGTTTTCTAATTTAGTTTAGAATGAAATAAAAGTCTTAAGATTTTATTTGAGAAAATGTAGGGGTTAGATATAGTAACTGAAATTTAAGGTTAACAATTTAAGTGTTTATATGGCATAGATTGAAATAACGTAAATTGGTGTTTGTGGTTATAAGTTTTAATTAGTGATTAAAATGGTATTAATGAAATAATAACTGAATTGAATTGCAACTATATAAATTGAAGGTAAATTTATCTAGTGGATGTCAACATTGAATAAAATTTATTTAAAATAAAAAGATTTAAATGAATGTTTGGATAGAATATAATTGATGGATTAAGTGTTAAGTAATTTGAATTTAATTCTATAAAATTTGGGGACTGAATGTATGTAAATAAATTCGTAGGAATGAGTTAATAAACAATTTATTTGCGCATACCCGATTTAATTGTAATAACAAAAAGGACAAGAATTTGATTACCTAGGTATGTATGTTTTGATAAACTATAACTAAGTAGGAAGTTTAGTGGTAAATAGGAATATAAGAAAACAAAGGCAATTTGTGGATTTATTTAATGAATTGGAATTAAAATGAATGATAATTTAATAAAAGTCAATGTCCTATAGGTAATCATATTAGTTGCTTGAAAGTAATAAACTTAAAGTTAATTAAATTTTTATGGTTAAAATTGTATAAGTTACTTATTCGTTTAGTTCATAAGAATATAATTCGAAAGCAATTGCAGTAGTTGACTCAAATTTGTGGTGATTGAATGAATTCAAAGTATATGAACCAATGAAATAATACATAATAGATGGAATGGGACTACGCATTGAAATTATGTAAGTAAGTAACTTGCGTTGTAAACTTTAACTTATAAATGCAGTTAAAAGTAAACGATGGCGATATTAGTGTGTTGCCCGTTTATTTAGTCTATTAATTGTAATGAAAAATCAAATTTGAAATCAATCAGACCTAAATGAACCTTAATGTTATATAAATAAGAATTAATGCAGTAGCTAATTTAGTGCAAATAAATTTATGGAATTGAATATAACATTTTACGTTAATTGGAAAATAATAAATGAGAATAGGAAGGTTATTTATTAAGGAATAATATGTAATAATTACATTTATTTGTAGGTGGGAATAAAACGTTAATGATAACGAGTATTCAAGATTTACCATCTATTTAGTTTATTAATTATAATTGATAATCAGCTGCGATAAATAATAAATAATTATTACGTTAACGTTAATTTAAGTGATATTTGAAATTTAATATTTAGGAATTATGTAAATATAAGTTCAGATGAAATTGGAAATATTTACATATTGAAATATGAATCCAATGATAAATTCTTCTATTTGACAATAATAATGGAAAGTAAATTTAATTAAAATTTTGGAAATTTAATTTATAATTTGGTGAAATTAATGGAATTTGGGGATTTCTAAATTTTAATTCGACAAGTTAAATCTTGTTTAAATTAGTATAGGTGATTGAAAAATTTATAATAATAAGAATCGTTAATTATCAAAGAGGAATGGGAAATTTGATTTAATTGACTAATTTTTAATTTATTTAATTTTATAAAAATAGCCATTTTTGCCACGGACTCGGATTTCGACGAAACCAGTTTCATCGGATCTGTATCGGTGAATTATTGTAGGATTTCAAGTTTCATATCGATCGGACTTTTCGTTTGATCGTACGAACGCAAAACGCTTTGAAATCGAAATCGAAATCAATTTGAAATCAATTTGGAAATTTTGTTTTCAGCATAACTTCTTCATACGATCGAATTTGGACGTGAAACTTTTTCTATTGCGTTCAGAATATTTTTAAATACCTATTTGGACATACGGGTTTAATAAATTTCGTTCCGGGGTTAGAACGGGCTTTTTGGGCCATAGTTTGTTCCGCACGATCATCTCTCAGGTCTATCTACTCTAACCCAACCCTACCTATAAATAGACGATTATAAACCCTAGCCTCCATCTTCTATCATTTATCTGTACGTTCATTTTCTTCATCTCTTTCTCTTCCTCAATGATTGAAAAACCTAGATCTATCTACAGTTCAAAATCAAGTGAAAATTCAAACTCTCCGGAAAAATTCTGAAAATATGACCTAGTTTTCGAAATACGTAATCCAGCAGTGCAATTCGTTTTTCGATTCGAATTCCCATTTGTCCTGAAACTCCAGTTGAACCAGGGCCGTTCGTATGAGATGTGAGACGATCCAACGGTGGATCGTCGACCGTTGGTCGATCAGAAGGTACCGTTGTGAAGCTAATGGCGAGTAGGCCCCGGATCTTACATTCGTTCGTTGTCAAGGGGTTCGAATTTGCCAGAATTTGGCACGATTAAGGGCGGCAACGGAGGGTATAGGGGGTCTCGGGGGGCGTGCGCGTGGGGTCCTTTGGGTCGGCCGTGGATGGGGGACTCGGTGATGCTCTCAGATTCGGTCGATGACGATGATGGTGGAGGCATTTTGATCGATTGCGTGGCGGCTAGGGCTTGGCTTTCAAAATTCGCGTGCGTACTGATGCTTTGGGTTGCGTTTTCTGGAGAGAGGAAGGGAAGCTGTGACGTGGCAAAGCTTGTGGGTGAGTGTAGTTTATTTTCTTGTTTAATTTAAATATAAATTTCCAAGCGTTTAATCGTATAACTTTCACATACGGACTCCGACTCAAGCGAGATTTTTTTTGTTAGGTTCGTTTTTAAATTCTGGATCTGATGATGCTGGTTTGGACAGATTTGGAGACCGTCAAAATTTTGGGTTTAAATCGGATTTAAATTCGATTTAAATTCAAAAGGTGAGTGTTTTAACCCACTCACAACTACTAAAAGCTTTTATGTTTGTTAAATTAATTTTAGAAATGAATAGAAATTTATTTATGAGTATTTGGCATGTTTAATTCATCATATCTGTTAAATTGCATTTATTTAATTTAACTGTTAATTTAATTTATTTATTGCGTATTAATTAACAGTTAGAATTTATTTGTTTGTATGTAAACTGCTAGTTAACAGTTATATAATTTATTACTGAATATAAACTGTTAGATTAATAGTTGTTAAATTTAATTTGAATAAAATGCCAGTATTACCTGTTATATATTATCAAATATATATTGTTATTGATTGATATTGTTGATGATTGTGATTGGATGATGGATGAGGTTGATGAATGGATGTTTTATTTGTATATCATTAAACTGCAAGTTATCATGCATATTTCATTTCATTTGGGATTGTGGTTTGAAATGATATATAACCGCGTTTTATTTTAAATTGCGGGTTGAAATGATAAATACCCGTATCACTTGACCATAGGATAGAAAATTTTATACAGGCACCGTGGTCTATATATAAATTATTTTAAAAGTGATTTCTATGGTTTGGATGTGATACGATTTATAAAAAATTGATTTTGATATTTTATAAATATTATTCTTCCATTTGTATATATATATGAAGTTAAATTTTTGAATTTAAGCTGTGTATAAATCCGTTAAATAAAATGGAATAAAATTTAGAAATGGGATTGATAATTTATAATATTGTTAAGTTTGGAAAATTTTAAGATATGATATTTATAAACTGAATTTTTCTAAATAAAACTTAATAATGGATATTCTAGTATAAAGTAAATTTGAGAAATTATTAATTACTAGGATTTGGAGTTTTATTTATGAATCGTATGTGAATATTCAAAACTAAATAAAAGAACATTAAATTTGTTGAAAGAATAAATTCCAACTTTAGTTTTGAATTATTAATACTCAAAACGGATATATATATATATAAATTGAAATGGTTTTGGAACTTGAAAGTGATATTTAAATTATGGTTTAGACCTTAAAATAAAGAAATATATTTGTAAAGCCATGGAAATTATTTTCTTACAAAGTAACCTTAAAGTTAAACCACTTAATTTATATACTATTGAATATCCAAACCATTTAGTTTTGAAAGTAATGGTTTTAAAAACTATGTATTTCGAAGTATTATGTTGAAAGTTAAAAATTCAAATATTTGGTTACAAGGAATTATAAATTTTAAAAGTGGCAAAATTTTTGGAGAGGATATATATTTGGGAAAATGATATCATTGATTTGGGTTTTATAAAAAAAAATATCAAAATGAATTGTTTTGGGTTTTAAAAGAAGAAATGATATCGTAATATTATGGTTTTGAAATGGATTATATTCTGGTTTTAAGGTATAAACTATTTTTTAAATGACCGCGGTGTTATAATAACGATGGGTTGGCAAAGAGACCGGGATCGGATATGGACATACTCTCTGTCGATACCGAAAACCATTTTGACTAACCGTGTACGCGGTGGAGATTCCAGAATGAAGTAGGTTGGTGGCGACGTCCTGTAAGGTAAATACGTGGACCCAACTCCCGTGAGTTAGCATAAGGTGGCTAAAACAGGAGCGATCGACGGGTTAATGAGGTCATTCCTCTGATCAGACACTCCTCTTCGATATTATACTTTGACTTTGGATTGATTCAGTGGCCACTTCTATTTTTGATTTTGGGGGAGTTTGTTCGAGGTGGGCGGTAGCTGGGGCTACGCGTTTCCATCGGCCCGGAAGCGTAATTGGTATATCTACCCTGGCATTGCCTAGTTGTGCCGTGTCACCTACCATACCGAGCCTTGTACGAGTTTGGATTTCTCCCGTAGCCCGTGTGGTATCCTCTGGTGGCTTCCTGATCAGGAGGGACTATGATATTGGATGGACTACTGGGACTATTACGTGTTAAGGGGAATATTGGGTCACTCCTTAATGCTATTAAAAAGTATGTTTATTTTATAAATAGACACTACTATAATAGCGCAATATACTACACAGTAAATAGTTTAACGGATCCTTAGGAGATGATCCCGAGCATCTCTTGAGTTACTGTACTCATATTTATTTCTGTTAATTTAACTCACATAAGATCTTTTAGTCTGACTCGAGTGTTTTTGTCTTTTCAAATTTGCTCGGGTCAGTCCGAGCGTTTCAGGATCGAAGACTTTAGCTTTGGAGGACGAAGAATCCGTATTATTACTACCTATATTATTGCACCACACTCATACTGTTCCGTTGCATTGATTGTATTGGTATGTGTAACTCTGATATTTATTGTATAAAGATGAATCAAGTGTTTTGTAAACTGTTTATGAACTATCTATTTATTATTATATTTTATCCTTCCGCTGTGAGATTCTATTTTGTTTTATTTCCTTCTCTGTTTTTTTCTTATTTACCCCATAACAATCCGCCCTTCCGTATGCTTTGAATTGGCACGTGTGTCGGTTTAAAGTGTGCGAAAAGGCGGGACGTTACAGTTGGTATCAGAGCTTTGGTTTAGCGATAAACCTTGGCTTTGTGGGGTTTGACTCTTTGATAATAGGGTAGTAATACCCTATGGGAGTCGCTGAGTGTATATATATGAGAGAGCGTACTTGTTAGTTTTATAAAAGGTTTTTATGTTGTGTTAATCTGTCCCGTTTTGTATTTATAAATTCCGGTTGATGCATGGGACGCTGTGACATCAATAGGGATTTCTAAACACTTAATAGGACAGACCGACATAATATTTGTTTTTATATAGGTGAATGAATTAACTTTGCCTATTATATTTTCTATATATAGAAATATTGTATAAAGATATATATATTTGGTTGATATAGATTGGGTGTTAGGTAATAAAAATATTTATAATAATTGAAGCTAAGTTGAAATTATAATAAATCAAACTGGAGATTTTAAAACTTAAATTCCAGGGTTTTAGAAACTTCTTTCAAATGATTGGAATACAATAATAATATTTTAGAATATTTTCTGATATAAGTTTTTCAATGTAACTTGAAAGATTGTTTTAAAGAAGACTTTGAAGAAATAAGTTTTGTACTTTCCTCTCTGTCGCTGGAAAATAATTTCGGTGATGGCGGCCGCATCATCGACTTTCATTTTCGAGTTTCGAAGGGGAAAGACCACTGTAGTAAATTCTTCTGCAGGTTTATTTTTGAAATTTTGCTAAAATTTTAATTGTTTTAGATATAATTAGAGGTATATAAGCTATAAGAATATATTTATCTATTAAAATAAATTGAAATTTGACCCGGTATTTAATTCTTAAATTTCCATTAATTAATGGTTTAAATTATTTTAGTGAAATAAAAAGTAAGTAATTAATGAATTGAAAAAACCTCTAATTTAGGTAAGAGAAAAAAAATGCTAAGTATAAAGGAAGTTAAAATTTAAACTTATAAGAAAAGATAAAGATTTATTGAACAATGAATGAATTAAAAGAATTGAGATAAAACTTGTATAAGTTAAATTGCATTTTCTTTAACATATATAACTTACCAAATATGAAAAGTTGAAATGTTAAATAAGAGATTGGAATAGAATATTATACAAGTAGAAATTTTGGAAATAATGAAGTATTCAATGAATTGCTATTATAAATAAGAATTTAATGGTATAAACTTAAGTTATAATTGAAATTTTACTAAAATTAAAGTTAAGTATTATTAATAGAGGATTTTAAAACTTAAGTAAATAAAATGAAATTCTTTAATAAATAAGGATTGATGTGTAGGGTCATTAACTTAAGTATGATTTAAAATGCTACTAGGTTAATATTATGGAAAGTAGGAAATATAAATAAATGACTGCAAACCATAGTTAATGAATAAATAAAATCCTTTACTTATAAGAATGAATGTTATAGGGTTAAGAATTTAAGGGTAATTAAAAAGGATTACTATAATTAAATATAATATAAATGTAAGCATAGAATAAATGATTTAAATGGAGAAGTGCATTAAATATAATACAAATAAAAAGAAACTTGCTTGACCTGAATAAATAAAAAATTAATAATTGCAAGTAATAAGCAAAAATAAAGGAAACAACCACTGATGAGTAAATATAATTTAAAAGTTGTTAGAAATAAATTTAGATTATAAATAAAAAGAAAATCTATGTGGTTTGAATAAAAGAAAGGAAATCAAACAGCTAATGTGTGAAATAAAGAAATTTTATAATGAGTTAATTGATTTGTTGGTTAAATTGTTATTGTTTAATGTATGGTTGGTCGGGTAAGGAAATTTGAAGTTGTTGGATGAATAAATAATCTATTTTGTTCCATCTAAGACTATTGAGTAAACGATGCACTTGATAGTTGTTTTTCATTCCGTACAATTTCAGATTTTGAACCCGAACAACTATTTGTCTGTTTGATTCAATGATTGTTTGTTTTGTTGTGTGTGTTGTTTGTTAAAATTGATGGTTGTTGTATTGATTGGATATTAATGATTGAATCCACTTAAATATTTCACTTTAAAATAAACAGTTAACTTTTTAGATTATATAAGTGAAATACAGGTTATGGAAGCAACTGCTACTGCTTTTGGTTTCATAATAATAAGCGTAAAATTGCCCGACAAATAGGTACGTTTTCGGATTACGTTTTGTAGCACAATTTTATAAAATTTTCCCGTGTTGGATTATAATATTTGGATAATATATGTATATATTTTTTATATTTTGATATTTTATTTTTCCCCGAGCCTCTCCGTACAAAGGAGACTCTGCCAAAATTTTCCGTAAATTTTGGACTTAGAATTTTGTTAAAAACGTTTTCCAACTTTAATTATTTAAGTATAAAAGGATATAATGATTTTAAAATAGGTATATTTTATATAAGGTAATTAATTTAGTAAATTATTGTTTATAAGTTAATATTTGAAATAAGATGTACTGTTTTATTCTTCCTTCTCCCTTTTTCCTTTTCGGGGACGAAAAATTTTGAGTGGGGGAGAGTGTAATGACCCGTTAAATTTGATGATATTAAATGAATTAATTTAATATGTTTTCTAATTTAGTTTAGAATGAAATAAAAGTCTTAAGATTTTATTTGAGAAAATGTAGGGGTTAGATATAGTAACTGAAATTTAAGGTTAACAATTTAAGTGTTTATATGGCATAGATTGAAATAACGTAAATTGGTGTTTGTGGTTATAAGTTTTAATTAGTGATTAAAATGGTATTAATGAAATAATAACTGAATTGAATTGCAACTATATAAATTGAAGGTAAATTTATCTAGTGGATGTCAACATTGAATAAAATTTATTTAAAATAAAAAGATTTAAATGCATGTTTGGATAGAATATAATTGATGGATTAAGTGTTAAGTAATTTGAATTTAATTCTATAAAATTTGGGGACTGAATGTATGTAAATAAATTCGTAGGAATAAGTTAATAAACAATTTATTTGCGCATACCCGATTTAATTGTAATAACAAAAAGGACAAGAATTTGATTACCTAGGTATGTATGTTTTGATAAACTATAACTAAGTAGGAAGTTTAGTGGTAAATAGGAATATAAGAAAACAAAGGCAATTTGTGGATTTATTTAATGAATTGGAATTAAAATGAATGATAATTTAATAAAAGTCAATGTCCTATAGGTAATCATATTAGTTGCTTGAAAGTAATAAACTTAAAGTTAATTAAATTTTTATGGTTAAAATTGTATAAGTTACTTATTCGTTTAGTTCATAAGAATATAATTCGAAAGCAATTGCAGTAGTTGACTCAAATTTGTGGTGATTGAATGAATTCAAAGTATATGAACCAATGAAATAATACATAATAGATGGAATGGGACTACGCATTGAAATTATGTAAGTAAGTAACTTGCGTTGTAAACTTTAACTTATAAATGCAGTTAAAAGTAAACGATTGCGATATTAGTGTGTTGCCCGTTTATTTAGTCTATTAATTGTAATGAAAAATCAAATTTGAAATCAATCAGAGCTAAATGAACCTTAATGTTATATAAATAAGAATTAATGCAGTAGCTAATTTAGTGCAAATAAATTTATGGGAATTGAATATAACATTTTACGTTAATTGGAAAATAATAAATGAGAATAGGAAGGTTATTTATTAAGGAATAATATGTAATAATTACATTTATTTGTAGGTGGGAATAAAACGTTAATGATAACGAGTATTCAAGATTTACCATCTGTTATCCCATTTTTTGGTCAAAACTGGAATATCAACAAATTGGCAAGGAATTATGGATATCAGGACTGGAGATAAGGCTACAATGGATATCGTCAAAATTTTGTTGAACTCCGATCGGGACGAAATTGTTTGGAAATGATGATAAGGACTATGAAAGACTATGTTTCGAATTTCAGGTTAATCGGAGTTCGTATGAAGGAAATATGACGGATTCAAAGTAGGAATAGTACGTAGTTCGAACCCATCAGGTTCGAACCCATCAGATTCGAACCCAGGAGGTTCGCATCGATGACGCTTCGAATCGATGGGAACATGATGGGTTCGAAAGGAGTAGCTTCAATGCAATGGAGATGGATTCGAAGTGGGCATGGATTCGAAGAACGAGATGGAGTCGAAGTAGACATGGATTCGAAGAAGGAGATGGAGTCGAAGTAGACATGGATTCGAAGAAGGAGATGGATTCGAAGTAGACATGGATTCGAAGAAGGGGATGGATTCGAAGAGGACATGGATTCGAAGATGATGGATGCGAAGCAAGGGACATGGATTCGAAGGACGAGGATTCGAAAGGGATGGATTCGAAGAGGATGGACTCGTAGGATATGGACTCGAAGGAGGCGGCTTCAGAAAGCATGGATTCGAACAGCATGGGTTCGAAGGGTATGGATTCGAAGGGGTCGGCCCTATGGATTCGAAGAGGATGGTTTCGAAGTAGATGGTTTCGAAGCATGGGTTCGAACCATTCAGGACGCACGGATTCTTGAACTTGGATCGATCATATCTTCCAAACCGTTGATCCAAATGCAATGAAATTTTTACAGGAGCTTACATACATGTTGAAGAATGTTCACACCAAATTTCAGCTCAATTGGATGGATTCTTGATCGATTCGAACGTCACTTCGAATCGATCCCAAATTGGGCACGGATTCCGAGAACACGGGCCTGTGGGCCCCCCTCACGTGCCAAGCAGTCTCCCCAGGTTTTAGGCGGGATTTCGGCCTTCCACACCTATAAATAGAGCCCCTGGTCATTCAGAAAAGGGGTCGGAAAATTTGGAGAGGAAAGGCAAGCCCAGACGCTGCTAAAATTATACCATAGCATCATTACTGCAATTTTCTTCAGATTTGGTCACTACAACTGTGGTAATCACTTGTAATCTTCAAGGATAATCAATAAAAAGAGAAAAAAATTGGAGTGGACGTAGGCCGGAGATAGCCGAACCACTATAAAACTTGTGTCTCCGTTCTTTACTTTTGGATTGCTGTCTATTATTTGTTGAGATTTGTTGTTTGTGTTTGAATATCACTAATTTATATTCATACACTGGTGCTTTCACGGTATTGGGTGTTTGTGACCAATTTTGGCGCAAACATTTTGGTGCTTTCACTGAGAACAACTAGCACCCGCTGCATCGGATTTGAAGAGTTTGAGGAATTTGGATTTGGAAGACAATGACAAGGCAGAATAGCAGAAGGCTAAGGGCTGAGAGAAGCCAACAAGGAGGAAGTCAACAAGCATCCTCCGGAGGTGAGGAAGGACAGACTTCGGTCTACATAACTCGGGATGAAATGGAAGCTATGGCCAATTCTTTGCAGGAGAGATTGTTGAAAAGTCAACAGGAAATGATGCAAACTTTCTTAGAACAAATGAGAGCTGCAGGGATGCAGAACTTAGGAACAGCTACAGCAGCTGCGGATGCAGGACAAGGAGCTAGGGTTGTGGAACCTAATGAAGGACAGGATACGGAGCCAGAAGGCAATCAACAAGGGCTTGGGGGCAGGCCCACAGGATTCAATGAAGGAGAACCTTTGGAAGGAAATCAGCAAGCTAGGGCTAACATTGCCGCTAGTGAGCCACACGAGGAATATGTACCAGAATTCCCTCGGGGGCATGGGGGGCAACCCCTACCAGACAATACAGG
Organism: Allium cepa; assembly: GCA_030765085.1. Lineage (NCBI taxonomy): Eukaryota > Viridiplantae > Streptophyta > Magnoliopsida > Asparagales > Amaryllidaceae > Allium > Allium cepa. The sequence goes on from CM060934.1 coordinate 837,487,416, forward strand.
ATTAGTAGAAATGATTAGGAAGACTGTGCGAGGTGGTTTGACAAACGGAGATTTGGAAGGAGTGAATAGAAGTCCATTCGTTCGGGAGATAAGGATGGCTCGGAACCCACCTAAGTTCAAGCTACCTAGCTTGGAGGTATATGATGGTAAGACGGATCCAACAGATCACTTAATGAGGTACACCAGACACATGGAGGTGCTGGGGGCATCGGAGGAAGTGATGGCCCGATGTTTCCCTTTGTATTTGAAGGACTTAGCTGCAATGTGGTTTAGGCAGCTGGAAGAAGGATCTATCAGGACTTGGAAGGAATTAGTGGAAAAGTTTCTGGGACAGTTCCGGGTTCACGTCAAGAGGCCGAAGAACGTAATGACTTTAACATCGGTGAAGTAAAGGATGGACGAATCGCTTAGAGCTTTTCTAACTCGATTCAGTGCGGCAGTCGCTTCGGTGGATCGGCCTGATCCATCAATGGTTTTAATGGCAGCAGTATCAGGAGTCAAGGAGAATTCGGATTTCAAGGTATCTCTGATACGAGATCCCCCGCGAAATCTCGACGAATTCTTTCATGAGGCAGAAAGGTTCCTTCGGCAAGAAGATGCAAGTACGGATTTAAAGGTGAAGAAGGCTAATGCAATCGAGGTTGGAGCGGTATCCAAAAATGGTTTGGATAAGGATAAAGGGAAAAGGAAGTTAGATGACAACTCTGGAAACGCTAGGAAGCGATGGAAGGATCCAAAGTTTTCCACATACACAGGATTGAACGAGACGCTGGAGCGGATATACCTGGAAACTCGGAATCGCCTTCCCTACCGAATGCCGGCTAGGAGGGAACCAACAGAGCGGGAAAGGACATCAGGAAGGCACTGTCTCTTCCATGATCTGGATGGACACGATACCAACAGCTGCAGGCACCTAAAGGACATAATCGAGGAGCATGTAAGGAATGGACAGTTACAGCAATACGTTGGAACTCGGGATGCAACGGTGGAGCAGGAGCAACCACCGACCACTTCACGCCGTGATGATGGGAGGCCCAGGGATGATCGTCGATTGATCATCCATTGACCAGGATAATATGGAATAAGTAGCAAGCTACTAGCAAACGGTAAAGTCATTTACACATGTACGGGGACGGAGATAGCCCCTAGACATGCTCTGAATGATGATAAACCGGGATGCTATGGTTCGTGAAATTTATTTCTTGCTTTTTAGATTGGACATTGCCTTTCTTTTTTTTGGATTTGGTTTTGGAGCTTGGATTAAGCTCCTGGTTTTTCGTGCTTTTTTATTTGGATTTTCCTTTGGATGATTGTTTTTGGTTTTGGATGCTGGTTTGGATTTCTGGTTTTCTGATTTGGATTTGAATTTTGGATTTGAATTTGGATTTTGGATTTGGATTTCGAATTTGAATTTCGGATTTGGACTTTGAAATAAATTTTGGTTGGACTTTTATCTGGTTTTTGGTAAATGGTCGTCGGGTATGGATTATGCCTGGCAAGGGATGAGTCACTTTACCCAAACAAGGTAGATTGACTCAATCAGGTCGTCAAGTATGGACAATGCTTGGCAAGGGTCCGGAGTGACCAGGATTCGGCCTAGGACTTAGGCCCTCTATTATCATTTATTATTCTCAGGTCGTCGAGTACGGACTATGCTCGGCAAGGGTCCGGAGAGATCAGGATTCGGCTTAGGACTTAAGCCATGGCATTTTACAGCGCCCAGGGACACTGGGCCAAGGTCGTCAAGTATGGATTGCGCTTGGCAAGAACCCGGAGAGGTTGGCTCAACGTCCAGGGACACTGGACCAAGGTCGTCAAGTATGGATTGCGCTTGGCAAGAATCCGAAGAGGTTGGCTCAACGTCCAGGGACACTGGACCAAGGTCGTCAAGTATGGATTACGCTTGGCAAGAACCCGGAGAGGTTAACTCAACGTCTAGGGACACTGGACCACGGTCGTCGGATGTGGATCACGCTTGACAGGAACCCAGAGAGGTTATGGATTTGGATATCGACCCGGAGAGGTCCTGGCTCCGGTTATTGGCTATTGGATAAGGATGGATTGGAACTTGGTTGTCGAGTTCGAATGGATACGGAATTGGCTAAGGCTTTGATATGGAATTGGACATCGACTCGAAGCAGTCAAGGACGATATACTCTGGCAATGTGGCTGTGGACTTCGGATATTGGATTCGTAATTATTCAAAACACGCCTTGTTATCACAAGGCATGTTTTGGGGGGCAAAATGTTATCCCATTTTTTGGTCAAAACTGGAATATCAACAAATTGGCAAGGAATTATGGATATCAGGACTGGAGATAAGGCTACAATGGATATCGTCAAAATTTTGTTGAACTCCGATCGGGACGAAATTGATTGGAAATGATGATAAGGACTATGAAAGACTATGTTTCGAATTTCAGGTTAATCGGAGTTCGTATGAAGGAAATATGACGGATTCAAAGTAGGAATAGTACGTAGTTCGAACCCATCAGGTTCGAACCCATCAGGTTCGAACCCATCAGGTTCGAACCCATCAGGTTCGAACCCATCAGATTCGAACCCAGGAGGTTCGCATCGATGACGCTTCGAATCGATGGGAACATGATGGGTTCGAAAGGAGTAGCTTCAATGCAATGGAGATGGATTCGAAGTGGGCATGGATTCGAAGAACGAGATGGAGTCGAAGTAGACATGGATTCGAAGAAGGAGATGGAGTCGAAGTAGACATGGATTCGAAGAAGGAGATGGATTCGAAGTAGACATGGATTCGAAGAAGGGGATGGATTCGAAGAGGACATGGATTCGAAGATGATGGATGCGAAGCAAGGGACATGGATTCGAAGGACGAGGATTCGAAAGGGATGGATTCGAAGAGGATGGACTCGTAGGATATGGACTCGAAGGAGGCGGCTTCAGAAAGCATGGATTCGAACAGCATGGGTTCGAAGGGTATGGATTCGAAGGGGTCGGCCCTATGGATTCGAAGAGGATGGTTTCGAAGTAGATGGTTTCGAAGCATGGGTTCGAACCATTCAGGACGCACGGATTCTTGAACTTGGATCGATCATATCTTCCAAACCGTTGATCCAAATGCAATGAAATTTTTACAGGAGCTTACATACATGTTGAAGAATGTTCACACCAAATTTCAGCTCAATTGGATGGATTCTTGATCGATTCGAACGTCACTTCGAATCGATCCCAAATTGGGCACGGATTCCGAGAACACGGGCCTGTGGGCCCCCCTCACGTGCCAAGCAGTCTCCCCAGGTTTTAGGCGGGATTTCGGCCTTCCACACCTATAAATAGAGCCCCTGGTCATTCAGAAAAGGGGTCGGAAAATTTGGAGAGGAAAGGCAAGCCCAGACGCTGCTAAAATTATACCATAGCATCATTACTGCAATTTTCTTCAGATTTGGTCACTACAACTGTGGTAATCACTTGTAATCTTCAAGGATAATCAATAAAAAGAAAAATAAAATTGGAGTGGACGTAGGCCGGAGATAGCCGAACCACTATAAAACTTGTGTCTCCGTTCTTTACTTTTGGATTGCTGTCTATTATTTGTTGAGATTTGTTGTTTGTGTTTGAATATCACTAATTTATATTCATACACTGGTGCTTTCACGGTATTGGGTGTTTGTGACCAATTTTGGCGCAAACACCATCTATTTAGTTTATTAATTATAATTGATAATCAGCTGCGATAAATAATAAATAATTATTACGTTAACGTTAATTTAAGTGATATTTGAAATTTAATATTTAGGAATTATGTAAATATAAGTTCAGATGAAATTGGAAATATTTACATATTGAAATATGAATCCAATGATAAATTCTTCTATTTGACAATAATAATGGAAAGTAAATTTAATTAAAATTTTGGAAATTTAATTTATAATTTGGTGAAATTAATGGAATTTGGGGATTTCTAAATTTTAATTCGACAAGTTAAATCTTGTTTAAATTAGTATAGGTGATTGAAAAATTTATAATAATAAGAATCGTTAATTATCAAAGAGGAATGGGAAATTTGATTTAATTGACTAATTTTTAATTTATTTAATTTTATAAAAATAGCCATTTTTGCCACGGACTCGGATTTCGACGAAACCAGTTTCATCGGATCCGTATCGGTGAATTATTGTAGGATTTCAAGTTTCATATCGATCGGACTTTTCGTTTGATCGTACGAACGCAAAACGCTTTGAAATCGAAATCGAAATCAATTTGAAATCAATTTGGAAATTTTTTTTTCAGCATAACTTCTTCATACGATCGAATTTGGACGTGAAACTTTTTCCATTGCGTTCAGAATATTTTTAAATACCTATTTGGACATACGGGTTTAATAAATTTCGTTCCGGGGTTAGAACGGGCTTTTTGGGCCATAGTTTGTTCCGCACGTTCATCTCTCAGGTCTATCTACTCTAACCCAACCCTACCTATAAATAGACGATTATAAACCCTAGCCTCCATCTTCTATCATTTATCTGTACGTTCATTTTCTTCATCTCTTTCTCTTCCTCAATGGTTGAAAAACCTAGATCTATCTACAGTTCAAAATCAAGTGAAAATTCAAACTCTTCGGAAAAATTCTGAAAATATGACCTAGTTTTCGAAATACGTAATCCAGCAGTGCAATTCATTTTTCGATTCGAATTCCCATTTGTCCTGAAACTCCAGTTGAACCAGGGCCGTTCGTATGAGATGTGAGACGATCCAACGGTGGATCGTCGACCGTTGGTCGATCAGAAGGTACCGTTGTGAAGCTAATGGCGAGTAGGCCCCGGATCTTACATTCGTTCGTTGTCAAGGGGTTCGAATTTGCCAGAATTTGGCACGATTAAGGGCGGCAACGGAGGGTATAGGGGGTCTCGGGGGGCGTGCGCGTGGGGTCCTTTGGGTCGGCCGTGGATGGGGGACTCGGTGATGCTCTCAGATTCGGTCGATGACGATGATGGTGGAGGCATTTTGATCGATTGCGTGGCGGCTAGGGCTTGGCTTTCAAAATTCGCGTGCGTACTGATGCTTTGGGTTGCGTTTTCTGGAGAGAGGAAGGGAAGCTGTGACGTGGCAAAGCTTGTGGGTGAGTGTAGTTTATTTTCTTGTTTAATTTAAATATAAATTTCCAAGCGTTTAATCGTATAACTTTCACATACGGACTCCGACTCAAGCGAGATTTTTTTTGTTAGGTTCGTTTTTAAATTCTGGATCTGATGATGCTGGTTTGGACAGATTTGGAGACCGTCAAAATTTTGGGTTTAAATCGGATTTAAATTCGATTTAAATTCAAAAGGTGAGTGTTTTAACCCACTCACAACTACTAAAAGCTTTTATGTTTGTTAAATTAATTTTAGAAATGAATAGAAATTTATTTATGAGTATTTGGCATGTTTAATTCATCATATCTGTTAAATTGCATTTATTTAATTTAACTGTTAATTTAATTTATTTATTGCGTATTAATTAACAGTTAGAATTTATTTGTTTGTATGTAAACTGCTAGTTAACAGTTATATAATTTATTACTGAATATAAACTGTTAGATTAATAGTTGTTAAATTTAATTTGAATAAAATGCCAGTATTACCTGTTATATATTATCAAATATATATTGTTATTGATTGATATTGTTGATGATTGTGATTGGATGATGGATGAGGTTGATGAATGGATGTTTTATTTGTATATCATTAAACTGCAAGTTATCATGCATATTTCATTTCATTTGGGATTGTGGTTTGAAATGATATATAACCGCGTTTTATTTTAAATTGCGGGTTGAAATGATAAATACCCGTATCACTTGACCATAGGATAGAAAATTTTATACAGGCACCGTGGTCTATATATAAATTATTTTAAAAGTGATTTCTATGGTTTGGATGTGATACGATTTATAAAAAATTAATTTTGATATTTTATAAATATTATTCTTCCATTTGTATATATATATGAAGTTAAATTTTTGAATTTAAGCTGTGTATAAATCCGTTAAATAAAATGGAATAAAATTTAGAAATGGGATTGATAATTTATAATATTGTTAAGTTTGGAAATTTTTAAGATATGATATTTATAAACTGAATTTTTCTAAATAAAACTTAATAATGGATATTCTAGTATAAAGTAAATTTGAGAAATTATTAATTACTAGGATTTGGAGTTTTATTTATGAATCGTATGTGAATATTCAAAACTAAATAAAAGAACATTAAATTTGTTGAAAGAATAAATTCCCACTTTAGTTTTGAATTATTAATACTCAAAACGGATATATATATATATATAAATTGAAATGGTTTTGGAACTTGAAAGTGATATTTAAATTATGGTTTAGACCTTAAAATAAAGAAATATATTTGTAAAGCCATGGAAATTATTTTCTTACAAAGTAACCTTAAAGTTAAACCACTTAATTTATATACTATTGAATATCCAAACCATTTAGTTTTGAAAGTAATGGTTTTAAAAACTATGGATTTTGAAGTATTATGTTGAAAGTTAAAAATTCAAATATTTGGTTACAAGGAATTATAAATTTTAAAAGTGGCAAAATTTTTGGAGAGGATATATATTTGGGAAAATGATATCATTGATTTGGGTTTTATAAAAAAAATATCAAAATGAATTGTTTTGGGTTTTAAAAGAAGAAATGATATCGTAATATTATGGTTTTGAAATGGATTATATTCTGGTTTTAAGGTATAAACTATTTTTTAAATGACCGCGGTGTTATAATAACGATGGGTTGGCAAAGAGACCGGGATCGGATATGGACATACTCTCTGTCGATACCGAAAACCATTTTGACTAACCGTGTACGCGGTGGAGATTCCAGAATGAAGTAGGTTGGTGGCGACGTCCTGTAAGGTAAATACGTGGACCCAACTCCCGTGAGTTAGCATAAGGTGGCTAAAACAGGAGCGATCGACGGGTTAATGAGGTCATTCCTCTGATCGGACACTCCTCTTCGATATTATACTTTGACTTTGGATTGATTCAGTGGCCACTTCTATTTTTGATTTTGGGGGAGTTTGTTCGAGGTGGGCGGTAGCTGCGGCTACGCGTTTCCATCGGCCCGGAAGCGTAATTGGTATATCTACCCTGGCATTGCCTAGTTGTGCCGTGTCACCTACCATACCGAGCCTTGTACGAGTTTGGATTTCTCCCGTAGCCCGTGTGGTATCCTCTGGTGGCTTCCCGATCAGGAGGGACTATGATATTGGATGGACTACTGGGACTATTACGTGTTAAGGGGAATATTGGGTCACTCCTTAATGCTATTAAAAAGTATGTTTATTTTATAAATAGACACTACTATAATAGCGCAATATACTACATAGTAAATAGTTTAACGGATCCTTAGGAGATGTAAATCCCGAGCATCTCTTGAGTTACTGTACTCATATTTATTTCTGTTAATTTAACTCGCATAAGATCTTTTAGTCTGACTCGAGTGTTTTTGTCTTTTCAAATTTGCTCGGGTCAGTCCGAGCGTTTCAGGATCGAAGACTTTAGCTTTGGAGGACGAAGAATCCGTATTATTACTACCTATATTATTGCACCACACTCATACTGTTCCGTTGCATTGATTGTATTGGTATGTGTAACTCTGATATTTATTGTATAAAGATGAATCAAGTGTTTTGTAAACTGTTTATGAACTATCTATTTATTATTATATTTTATCCTTCCGCTGTGAGATTCTATTTTGTTTTATTTCCTTCTCTGTTTTTTTCTTATTTACCCCATAACAATCCGCCCTTCCGTATGCTTTGAATTGGCACGTGTGTCGGTTTAAAGTGTGCGAAAAGGCGGGACGTTACAGTTGGTATCAGAGCTTTGGTTTAGCGATAAACCTTGGCTTTGTGGGGTTTGACTCTTTGATAATAGGGTAGTAATACCCTATGGGAGTCGCTGAGTGTATATATATGAGAGAGCGTACTTGTTAGTTTTATAAAAGGTTTTTATGTTGTGTTAATCTGTCCCGTTTTGTATTTATAAATTCCGGTTGATGCATGGGACGCTGTGACATCAATAGGGGTTTCTAAACACTTAATAGGACAGACCGACATAATATTTGTTTTTATATAGGTGAATGAATTAACTTTGCCTATTATATTTTCTATATATAGAAATATTGTATAAAGATATATATATTTGGTTGATATAGATTGGGTGTTAGGTAATAAAAATATTTATAATAATTGAAGCTAAGTTGAAATTATAATAAATCAAACTGGAGATTTTAAAACTTAAATTCCAGGGTTTTAGAAACTTCTTTCAAATGATTGGAATACAATAATAATATTTTAGAAGTATTTTCTGATATAAGTTTTTCAATGTAACTTGAAAGATTGTTTTAAAGAAGACTTTGAAGAAATAAGTTTTGTACTTTCCTCTCTGTCGCTGGAAAATAATTTCGGTGATGGCGGCCGCATCATCGACTTTCATTTTCGAGTTTCGAAGGGGAAAGACCACTGTAGTAAATTCTTCTGCAGGTTTATTTTTGAAATTTTGCTAAAATTTTAATTGTTTTAGATATAATTAGAGGTATATAAGCTATAAGAATATATTTATCTATTAAAATAAATTGAAATTTGACCCGGTATTTAATTCTTAAATTTCCATTAATTAATGGTTTAAATTATTTTAGTGAAATAAAAAGTAAGTAATTAATGAATTGAAAAAACCTCTAATTTAGGTGAGAGAAAAAAAAATGCTAAGTATAAAGGAAGTTAAAATTTAAACTTATAAGAAAAGATAAAGATTTATTGAACAATGAATGAATTAAAAGAATTGAGATAAAACTTGTATAAGTTAAATTGCATTTTCTTTAACATATATAACTTACCAAATATGAAAAGTTGAAATGTTAAATAAGAGATTGGAATAGAATATTATACAAGTAGAAATTTTGGAAATAATGAAGTATTCAATGAATTGCTATTATAAATAAGAATTTAATGGTATAAACTTAAGTTATAATTGAAATTTTACTAAAATTAAAGGTAAGTATTATTAATAGAGGATTTTAAAACTTAAGTAAATAAAATGAAATTCTTTAATAAATAAGGATTGATGTGTAGGGTCATTAACTTAAGTATGATTTAAAATGCTACTAGGTTAATATTATGGAAAGTAGGAAATATAAATAAATGACTGCAAACCATAGTTAATGAATAAATAAAATCCTTTACTTATAAGAATGAATGTTATAGGGTTAAGAATTTAAGGGTAATTAAAAAGGATTACTATAATTAAATATAATATAAATGTAAGCATAGAATAAATGATTTAAATGGAGAAGTGCATTAAATATAATACAAATAAAAAGAAACTTGCTTGACCTGAATAAATAAAAAATTAATAATTGCAAGTAATAAGCAAAAATAAAGGAAACAACCACTGATGAGTAAATATAATTTAAAAGTTGTTAGAAATAAATTTAGATTATAAATAAAAAGAAAATCTATGTGGTTTGAATAAAAGAAAGGAAATCAAACAGCTAATGTGTGAAATAAAGAAATTTTATAATGAGTTAATTGATTTGTTGGTTAAATTGTTATTGTTTAATGTATGGTTGGTCGGGTAAGGAAATTTGAAGTTGTTGGATGAATAAATAATCTATTTTGTTCCATCTAAGACTATTGAGTAAACGATGCACTTGATAGTTGTTTTTCATTCCGTATAATTTCAGATTTTGAACCCGAACAACTATTTGTCTGTTTGATTCAATGATTGTTTGTTTTGTTGTGTGTGCTGTTTGTTAAAATTGATGGTTGTTGTATTGATTGGATATTAATGATTGAATCCACTTAAATATTTCACTTTAAAATAAACAGTTAACTTTTTAGATTATATAAGTGAAATACAGGTTATGGAAGCAACTGCTACTGCTTTTGGTTTCATAATAATAAGCGTAAAATTGCCCGACAAATAGGTACGTTTTCGGATTACGTTTTGTAGCACAATTTTATAAAATTTTCCCGTGTTGGATTATAATATTTGGATAATATATGTATATATTTGTTATATTTTGATATTTTATTTTTCCCCGAGCCTCTCCGTACAAAGGAGACTCTGCCAAAATTTTCCGTAAATTTTGGACTTAGAATTTTGTTAAAAACGTTTTCCAACTTTAATTATTTAAGTATAAAAGGATATAATGATTTTAAAATAGGTATATTTTATATAAGGTAATTAATTTAGTAAATTATTGTCTATAAGTTAATATTTGAAATAAGATGTACTGTTTTATTCTTCCTTCTCCCTTTTTCCTTTTCGGGGACGAAAAATTTTGAGTGGGGGAGAGTGTAATGACCCGTTAAATTTGATGATATTAAATGAATTAATTTAATATGTTTTCTAATTTAGTTTAGAATGAAATAAAAGTCTTAAGATTTTATTTGAGAAAATGTAGGGGTTAGATATAGTAACTGAAATTTAAGGTTAATAATTTAAGTGTTTGTATGGCATAGATTGAAATAACGTAAATTGGTGTTTGTGGTTATAAGTTTTAATTAGTGATTAAAATGGTATTAATGAAATAATAACTGAATTGAATTGCAACTATATAAATTGAAGGTAAATTTATCTAGTGGATGTCAACATTGAATAAAATTTATTTAAAATAAAAAGATTTAAATGCATGTTTGGATAGAATATAATTGATGGATTAAGTGTTAAGTAATTTGAATTTAATTCTATAAAATTTGGGGACTGAATGTATGTAAATAAATTCGTAGGAATAAGTTAATAAACAATTTATTTGCGCATACCCGATTTAATTGTAATAACAAAAAGGACAAGAATTTGATTACCTAGGTATGTATGTTTTGATAAACTATAACTAAGTAGGAAGTTTAGTGGTAAATAGGAATATAAGAAAACAAAGGCAATTTGTGGATTTATTTAATGAATTGGAATTAAAATGAATGATAATTTAATAAAAGTCAATGTCCTATAGGTAATCATATTAGTTGCTTGAAAGTAACAAACTTAAAGTTAACTAAATTTTTATGGTTAAAATTGTATAAGTTACTTATTCGTTTAGTTCATAAGAATATAATTCGAAAGCAATTGCAGTAGTTGACTCAAATTTGTGGTGATTGAATGAATTCAAAGTATATGAACCAATGAAATAATACATAATAGATGGAATGGGACTACGCATTGAAATTATGTAAGTAAGTAACTTGCGTTGTAAACTTTAACTTATAAATGCAGTTAAAAGTAAACGATGGCGATATTAGTGTGTTGCCCGTTTATTTAGTCTATTAATTGTAATGAAAAATCAAATTTGAAATCAATCAGAGCTAAATGAACCTTAATGTTATATAAATAAGAATTAATGCAGTAGCTAATTTAGTGCAAATAAATTTATGGGAATTGAATATAACATTTTACGTTAATTGGAAAATAATAAATGAGAATAGGAAGGTTATTTATTAAGGAATAATATGTAATAATTACATTTATTTGTAGGTGGGAATAAAACGTTAATGATAACGAGTATTCAAGATTTACCATCTATTTAGTTTATTAATTATAATTGATAATCAGCTGCGATAAATAATAAATAATTATTACGTTAACGTTAATTTAAGTGATATTTGAAATTTAATATTTAGGAATTATGTAAATATAAGTTCAGATGAAATTGGAAATATTTACATATTGAAATATGAATCCAATGATAAATTCTTCTATTTGACAATAATAATGGAAAGTAAATTTAATTAAAATTTTGGAAATTTAATTTATAATTTGGTGAAATTAATGGAATTTGGGGATTTTTAAATTTTAATTCGACAAGTTAAATCTTGTTTAAATTAGTATAGGTGATTGAAAAATTTATAATAATAAGAATCGTTAATTATCAAAGAGGAATGGGAAATTTGATTTAATTGACTAATTTTTAATTTATTTAATTTTATAAAAATAGCCATTTTTGCCACGGACTCGGATTTCGACGAAACCAGTTTCATCGGATCCGTATCGGTGAATTATTGTAGGATTTCAAGTTTCATATCGATCGGACTTGTCGTTTGATCGTACGAACGCAAAACGCTTTGAAATCGAAATCGAAATCAATTTGAAATCAATTTGGAAATTTTGTTTTCAGCATAACTTCTTCATACGATCGAATTTGGATGTGAAACTTTTTCCATTGCGCTCAGAATATTTTTAAATACCTATTTGGACATACGGGTTTAATAAATTTCGTTCCGGGGTTAGAAAAGGCTTTTTGGGCCATAGTTTGTTCCGCACATTCATCTTTCAGGTCTATCTACTCTAACCCAACCCTACCTATAAATAGACGATTATAAACCCTAGCCTCCATCTTCTATCATTTATCTGTACGTTCATTTTCTTCATCTCTCTCTCTTCCTCAATGGTTGAAAAACCTAGATCTATCTACAGTTCAAAATCAAGTGAAAATTCAAACTCTCCGGAAAAATTCTGAAAAATATATATGTCCTAGTTTTCGAAATACGTAATCCAGCGGTGCAATTTGTTTTTCGATTCGAATTCCCATTTGTCCTGAAACTCCAGTTGAACCAGGGTCGTTCGTACGAGATGTGAGACGATCCAACGGTGGATCGTCGACCGTTGGTCGATCAGAAGGTACCGTTGTGAAGCTAATGGCGAGTAGGCCCCGGATCTTACATTCGTTCGTCGTCAAGGGGTTCGAATTTGCCAGAATTTGGCACGATTAAGGGCGGCAATGGAGGGTGCAGGGGGTCTCGGGGGGCGTGCGTGGGGTCCTTTGGTTCGGCCGTGGATGGGGGACTCAGTGATGCTCTCAGATCCGGTCGATGACGATGATGGTGGAGGCGTTTTGATCGATTGCGTGGCGGCTAGGGCTTGGCTTTCAAAATTCACGTGCGTACTGATGCTTTGGGTTGCGTTTTCTGGAGAGAGGATGGGAAGCTGTGACGTGGCAAAGCTTGTGGGTGAGTGTAGTTTATTTTCTTGTTTAATTTAAATATAAATTTCCAAGCGTTTAATCGTATAACTTTCACATACGGACTCCGATTCAAGCGAGATTTTTTTTGTTAGGTTCGTTTTTAAATTCCGGATCTGATGATGCTGGTTTGGATAGATTTGGAGACCGTCAAAATTTTGGGTTTAAATTCGATTTAAATTCAAAAGGTGAGTGTTTTAACCCACTCACAACTACTAAAAGCTTTTATGTTTGTTAAATTAATTTTAGAAATGAATAGAAATTTATTTATGAGTATTTGGCATGTTTAATTCATCATATCTGTTAAATTGCATTTATTTAATTTAACTGTTAATTTAATTTATTTATTGCGTATTAATTAACAGTTAGAAGTTATTTGTTTGTATGTAAACTGCTAGTTAACAGTTATATAATTTATTACTGAATATAAACTGTTAGATTAATAGTTGTTAAATTTAATTTGAATAAAATGCCAGTATTACCTGTTATATATTATCAAATATATATTGTTATTGATTGATATTGTTGATGATTGTGATTGGATGATGGATGAGGTTGATGAATGGATGTTTTATTTGTATATCATTAAACTGCAAGTTATCATGCATATTTCATTTCATTTGGGATTGTGGTTTGAAATGATATATAACCGCGTTTTATTTTAAATTGCGGGTTGAAATGATAAATACCCGTATCACTTGACCATAGGATAGAAAATTTTATACAGGCACCGTGGTCTATATATAAATTATTTTAAAAGTGATTTCTATGGTTTGGATGTGATACGATTTATAAAAAATTAATTTTGATATTTTATAAATATTATTCTTCCATTTGTATATATATATGAAGTTAAATTTTTGAATTTAAGCTGTGTATAAATCCGTTAAATAAAATGGAATAAAATTTAGAAATGGGATTGATAATTTATAATATTGTTAAGTTTGGAAATTTTTAAGATATGATATTTATAAACTGAATTTTTCTAAATAAAACTTAATAATGGATATTCTAGTATAAAGTAAATTTGAGAAATTATTAATTACTAGGATTTGGAGTTTTATTTATGAATCGTATGTGAATATTCAAAACTAAATAAAAGAACATTAAATTTGTTGAAAGAATAAATTCCCACTTTAGTTTTGAATTATTAATACTCAAAACGGATATATATATATATAAATTGAAATGGTTTTGGAACTTGAAAGTGATATTTAAATTATGGTTTAGACCTTAAAATAAAGAAATATATTTGTAAAGCCATGGAAATTATTTTCTTACAAAGTAACCTTAAAGTTAAACCACTTAATTTATATACTATTGAATATCCAAACCATTTAGTTTTGAAAGTAATGGTTTTAAAAACTATGGATTTCGAAGTATTATGTTGAAAGTTAAAAATTCAAATATTTGGTTACAAGGAATTATAAATTTTAAAAGTGGCAAAATTTTTGGAGAGGATATATATTTGGGAAAATGATATCATTGATTTGGGTTTTATAAAAAAAAATATCAAAATGAATTGTTTTGGGTTTTAAAAGAAGAAATGATATCGTAATATTATGGTTTTGAAATGGATTATATTCTGGTTTTAAGGTATAAACTATTTTTTAAATGACCGCGGTGTTATAATAACGATGGGTTGGCAAAGAGACCGGGATCGGATATGGACATACTCTCTGTCGATACCGAAAACCATTTTGACTAACCGTGTACGCGGTGGAGATTCCAGAATGAAGTAGGTTGGTGGCGACGTCCTGTAAGGTAAATACGTGGACCCAACTCCCGTGAGTTAGCATAAGGTGGCTAAAACAGGAGCGATCGACGGGTTAATGAGGTCATTCCTCTGATCGGACACTCCTCTTCGATATTATACTTTGACTTTGGATTGATTCAGTGGCCACTTCTATTTTTGATTTTGGGGGAGTTTGTTCGAGGTGGGCGGTAGCTGCGGCTACGCGTTTCCATCGGCCCGGAAGCGTAATTGGTATATCTACCCTGGCATTGCCTAGTTGTGTCGTGTCACCTACCATACCGAGCCTTGTACGAGTTTGGATTTCTCCCGTAGCCCGTGTGGTATCCTCTGGTGGCTTCCCGATCAGGAGGGACTATGATATTGGATGGACTACTGGGACTATTACGTGTTAAGGGGAATATTGGGTCACTCCTTAATGCTATTAAAAAGTATGTTTATTTTATAAATAGACACTACTATAATAGCGCAATATACTACATAGTAAATAGTTTAACGGATCCTTAGGAGATGTAAATCCCGAGCATCTCTTGAGTTACTGTACTCATATTTATTTCTGTTAATTTAACTCACATAAGATCTTTTAGTCTGACTCGAGTGTTTTTGTCTTTTCAAATTTGCTCGGGTCAGTCCGAGCGTTTCAGGATCGAAGACTTTAGCTTTGGAGGACGAAGAATCCGTATTATTACTACCTATATTATTGCACCACACTCATACTGTTCCGTTGCATTGATTGTATTGGTATGTGTAACTCTGATATTTATTGTATAAAGATGAATCAAGTGTTTTGTAAACTGTTTATGAACTATCTATTTATTATTATATTTTATCCTTCCGCTGTGAGATTCTATTTTGTTTTGTTTTCTTCTCTGTTTTTTTCTTATTTACCCCATAACAATCCGCCCTTCCGTATGCTTTGAATTGGCACGTGTGTCGGTTTAAAGTGTGCGAAAAGGCGGGACGTTACAAGTGCAAACAATCAAATAATCAAAGCAAACGGTCAAATAGAATCAGAAACAATATTTTATCCGAGTTTTATCTTTTCTATATTTTTCTTTCAAGTTATAACTATTGCTTAGTATATTATCTTTATCTTGCTTAGAAATGCTAGTAATTATTTTCACTCACCAGAATTATAGTCCGACCCGCTCCTCTATTTCCCCCTTTTTCCCCCAAAAGGCCAGCAGAGTTGGGTTGCTTGGATATCCATTCCCGGAGTTTTCTCATTTCAGGTGTATTTTCCTGCTTTTCATCTTCTTTTCATTTGGCTTATGATGGACTTGCACTTGTGAGAGGGATTACTATTATCATTACTTTTGTACTCTGATTATGTGAGACTGAGATGTATTTTCATGAGACATGAGATATTTTGATTTTTTGAGACATGTTATGTTTTTATAACTTATTTTGAATTGAAGTTTAATTTGGAATGCTAAGTTATTATTTCAATGTTTTCAACTGTTTTTACTTATTTTTCTTGTTAATTTAAGTCTTTGTGATGCTTTAGCTATACCTATAATGCACCACATCCTCTGGTATGCCCTCTTTGGGTATATTGACGGATGTGGGGTGTTTCATTAGGTATTAAAGCCTAAGGTTATAGGATTCCTAAAAACTTGTTTTAAAAGTAAAGTATTTTTCAAAGGTAATATATTTTCGAACTATTTTTCAGAAAGAAACTCTTAGAAATAGTTTTCAAGAATAAAAGAGTTTGTATAAAAATCTCAAAGTCTAGTTCAACCTTCTTTCGATTCTTTTGAGCCTAAATTTTCTTTTCTTTGCATAGAATGGAAGATGCCCTCAATTTTCCAAAGGATGTCCAAGCCACTACCTGGTTCCGTATATACCACCAAGCTACGGCACAAGAGGTACAAGGGCAAGCGCCCAATACAACACTAGCTGGTGGAGATCCCATTAGTCCACATGCAGCATCTGATTTTTCTAAGTCATGTAAGGACTTCCCTAATCTAGGAGGCGAGATATATTCTGACATGGAGGATTTCGTGGAGGCACGGACTTGTTTGAGGTATGTGGAGCGGATATTTAGGCTATTAGGATTGGAGGACCGACAGAGAGTACAGCTTGCATCTCAGCAGCTGAAAGAAGAGGCTTCTTACTGGTGGGATATTTTAGAGATGGAGGGTAGAGATATTGGTTGGTTTGGATTTCGGGAAAGGTTTGAGAGAAAGTTTTTGTCACAAGCCAAGGAAAGCATGCAATTGGAGAAGTTCATTAGTCTGAAGCAGGGGAGTCTTTCAGTGAAAGAGTATATAAATCATTTTAATGAGTTATCGTGGTTCAGAATGGAGCCTATTAATACACCGCACAAGAAGACCACCAAGTTTGCTAAGGGTTTGAACCAGCCCATCCAAGGGTGGACATTGACACATGTACCTATGGGAGCGACATATGAATTACTTATGGAAATGGCTCTCATGTCAGATGTTGCTAAGAAAGAAGAGGTTAAGGAGGTTCCTAAATCAGAAAACTCTAAGAAGCAGCGGTGGAAGAATAAGAAGGATAAAGACAAGAAGAAAGGAAGAGGACCTCAAAATGGATAGTTAAAAAAGGCGTGAAATGTCATAATTGTGGATTGGCCGGGAGTTTCACAAAGGACTGTAAGAAGGACACAATAAAGGGGAGGTTTTACAACTGTGGACATCATGGACACCTTAGTAGAGCTTGTCCTCAAAAGACTGGGCAAAGAGCAGGCGCACCTAGGGCGCAAGTACAAGCTTTGGATGCAACACCTTCTAGTAGTGGACCAGATCGAGGTAGGAAAGTCTCTGTAGAAGGTTTGATTTCTATTTTGGATTTTCCTATCCGAACTCATTTTGACTTGGAGCATTGCGTTCTTTCATTTCTAATTCCTTGGTTGATTGTTTGTACTTAGATATTTCTCTAGTTGTAGACCCTATAGTTGTTTCAAACCTCGTAAGAGGATCAATACATTTATCCATGATTTGTAAGGGTTTGAAATTTTTTATACTAGGCGTAGAGTTTGATTGTAACGCTTATGTACTGGGTTTTTGGGACATGGGACGATTTTTGGGATGGATTGGTTATCCACTTATGGTGCGATATTGGACTGCGAGAGGAGAGTCGTTAGGCTAGAGCCACGTAGCAGGTGAACACGAGGTTTCTCACGATCCACAGGGGTCAGTCATGTTAAGCTTCCTTTATTCCCTTGATTCATCACTAGGAGAGTTAGATTCAGTTTTAGTTGTTAGAGATTTCCCAGGCATTTTTGAGGAGGTTAGGGGACTACCCCTTAAGAGAGAGATCGACTTTAGGATCTATCTGAATGACAATGCTAAGCCAGTGGCATTGCCCGTGAGACATATCGCACCTAGGGAGAGGAAGGAGTTAAGTAAGAAGATTGGCGAGCTATTGGAGAAAGGCTTCATCAGATGGAGCATATCTAAGTGGGAGCGCTATTTGTCTTCGCTACAATGGCGGACGGTTCCCTTCGACTTTGCGTAGACCGTAGAGAGTTGAATAAGCTCATGAAGAAGAACCATTATCCACTTCCTAGGATAGATGGCCTTTTCAATCAGTTAGTTGGCACTTTTGTATTTTCTCAGCTTGACGTAGCCACTTGATTTCATCAGCTTAAGGTCGCTGATGATAGCATCAATAAGACATTGTTTAGGGCACCCGATGGATTCTATAAGTGGTTGGTTATGCCGTTAGGCTGACCAACGCTCCAGCCTATTTTGTAGATCTGATGAGCCATGTTTTTTGAGATGTCCTAAATAAGTTCATTGTAATATTTGTGGACGACATTTTGGTATTTTCCAAGAGTAAGAAGAGAGCAACCTTTAGCCCAATGTTTATGGAGTGGAAAGGCTTAGAGTTTATTTCCACCTTTGATTTTAAGCCCTCTACCGACGTTACTCCTGGATTACTGGCAGCACTTGAGGTTAAGCTTACCCTCATAGATCGGATTGGCCCAAGGCAGCAAGTGGATTCAGATCTTGTGGATATTTTGGATAGGATTAGCGGAGGAGAGGTCTCTAAACATCTCCAATGCTATTCCATCGATAGTAAAGGATGGTTAAGGAGAGATGAAAGAATTTTTTTCCCCCGCACTAGTGATTTGATAAGCGTAGTTCTAACGGAAGCACACCATTCTCGAATGACTATTCATCCGAGTGGTGATAAGATGTATAGGGACAAGAAGAGAGTGTTTTATTGGAGTGGCATGAAGAAGGATGTAGCAGAGTTTGTGGCCTAGTGTCTTGTGTGCCAAAGAGTTATAGCAGAGCAGTAGAGGCTTAGTGGATTGCTTCAACCATTTGATGCACGCGAATGGAAGTGGGATAGTGTTTATAAGGACTTCATATATGGTTTACCCCGATCTAGGATGGGGAATACCAGTATTTGGGTGATGTTTGACTAAGAGCGCCCACTTCATTCCGGTCAAGAGTAAGAGGACAACACCTTATTTCGCATCCTTATACATACATGAGAGATCTAACTTCATGGAGTTCCCTCTAGCATAGTGAGCGATAGAGACCCTATCTTTACCAGTGAGTTTTGGAGAAGCTTGCAAGAGGCTTTAAGGACACAACTTAGATTAAGTACGGCCTATCACCCTCAAACAGATGGACAAACAGAGAGAGTCAATAAAGTTCTTGAGGATGTGCATTCTTGATTTTAGAGAAACTTGGAAAGAGCACCTTCCTCTAGTGGAGTTCGCGTATAACAATAATTTTCAGACTAGCATTGAGATGGAACCTTTTGAAGCCCTTTTATGGAAGACCTTGCAAGTCGCCTTCATGTCGGTTGGAGTCTACAGAAAAGTTGCTACTTGGTCCCGACATGGTTAGAGAGACTTAAAAAAAGGTTGATTTGATTAGAAGAAGATGAAGATGGCTCAAGATAGATAGAAATCCTATGTAGATAAGCGGAGAAAGGGTATTGAGTTTGAGGTAGGAGATTAGGTTTTCATTAAAGTGTCTCCGTTAAGAAAGGTTGTGAGGTTCGGATCAAGTAGGAAACTTGCTGCCAGATTCGTAGGACAGTTCTCCATTGTGGAAATGTAGGAAAGATGGCTTATTGTATAAAGCTACCGGAGAGGCTCGTGGAAGTTCATGATGTTTTCATGTTCCACACTTGAGAAAATGCTTACATGGTTCAACAGAGGTAGTAGAACCTAACCAACTTAAGGAAGTTGAAGTGGAGAGAGAAGCATTGGTTCATCGCATTCCTACCAAGGTCATTGGACTTGATGTCAATAATTTTAGGAATAAAGAAGTCCCTTTGGTTAAGGCGCGGTGAGGAGATGGCATTGAGGATACTATGAGGGAGGCTGAGGAGAAAATACGTACCTCTTATCTACATTTTTCGATAGTACATTTTTATAGTTAATGCGTTCGGTAGATTTAAAGCGATGGAGGTGCTAAAAGTCATAGCGGGGATACAGCGAGGATATAACGGGATATAGCGGATGGCTCTAAAATAGCATATAAAAATCGTACTTAATATTTTTACAAATATATAAATATTAAATGAAAAATTATCATTCAATTAAATTGTAAATAATACATAAATAATTTTAAATAAAAACACGTGCGAATATACTTTAAATAAACGAAAAACTGTTATATAACATAATTGAATTAGGTAGAATATTAGAGTATTTTCATTTCTGAAAATATATTAAAAATTAAATCAAATAAATTAGTTTCATAATTTTATAATGTATAAATGCAATTTTTCAATTCATTTTATTAAAAAAGATATAGCGGGAATAGCGGAATATAGCGAAAATAACGGGATATAGCGGAAATAGCGGGGATTAACGCGGAAAGGCTATATTCTGGGGCTATATGGAAAAATCGTAGCGGCAGGAATCCACTATGAGATATAGCGGGGTTGTCGCGGGGTAATGGCGGGGCATTAACTACACAACTACATTTTGAATAGGTTCTTTCCTTCAGTATCCTTTGGGTGGGTAGATCTTAGGATTTACCTATGGATGGTAGGACTGAATGTAAACATGTTACTAGAACATGTTATGTATGATGGACGTTCGTGGTTGTGAGTGTTTGCTAGTGGATGCATACACACATACACACTAGGAACTATTATCTCTTAGGGATCGGCCTAACTAGGTCACTAAAGCATATGCATATGGATGTGTGCGCACTTGCATTTTTATTTTATTTCCATGGATGCTATAATCAGTGATTAGCGTATGATTGTTGCGTTTGGATGATGATTGTAGCATGCATATAGAACTATCAGTTGTCATTAGGAAATTTGCATTCATTTGGATACATGGCAAGGACATGAAACACATAAAAAAGGAGATCGACTGAATTAGTAGACCGCCTAATTTTTTGCATTACTTAGGGACATTGACATTATACTATTGCATATAACATAAATTGCATTAGAATGCTTAAGGACAATGGATGTAATGGATGACGAGTGAGTATATGGTTGTAGAATTTGGATGAAAATACTTATTTCATTCTTCTGCCCTTGGAGATTTCGGGGAAGAAATCCTTTAATGAGGGGAGAATGTAACAATCCAAATTTAAGCTATAACGATTAATTAACGAATTAATTAAATAATAAAATAAATTTGTGAAACTTTTGAAATCGAGCAACGGGAGTTGCAACATCAGGTCCATGTCGATTTTTTGATCAATTTCTATTTATAAATTATCGAAATCCGAGTCTATATGGAGAAGTTATGAGAGAAACAAGAAATTAGAATTTAATAAACAAAAAAATGACCCAAGGATCAACCCTCACCAGGGTCGGGTCGACCTATAGGTTGACCCATAGACTCCTCAGGTCGACCCGCCATTTTTCCTAGACGTGAAAACGTCCAGGTACGAGATAATAACCGTGTTTTGCAATTTTCTCAAATCTTGTGTGTTCTTTGTTGCATCTGACGGTTCCTAGCGAGCCTATGACGTAGTTGCACAAAATTTGATCTTCTAATCCGATGGCCTAAGATCCCTAAGCCACACTGTAAATAAAACCCTAGACCTACCTATTTTTCTCATTCGTATTTTCTTCCAATTGGGTTCATTGCCTGAGTCTGAACCCTAAATAGAAAAAATTTCTAGGGAGGAAGTCATTTTTATAATAATATTCTATGCCCTAGTAGCCAATCCAGGAAGGCCCAAGATTAGAGCTAAGGACCATAGTTGAGTGTTTTGTAATTATTTTATATTTGTAAGAAATTTAAAATAATAGGGTTCTCAATCGTTGTAGTTTTTCTATAATTTGGAGATAATTTTTGTGTAAGTTTATTTACAGTCGGTTTTTAAGTAAATTTCAGAACTTTCCATTCTATTTTAATTCAACTATTTTATTCAGTTATTTCATTATAGTTATTTACATCTGTTTTAGGTTGAAATTTAGCCTGTAAATGTTAGCATCTTTTTATAGAGATTTAATCACTTTTTACGCGAATGAATTGAAAAGAGAAGAATTCACTAATGTGGATTAAAACAGAAAAGCACTAAATTTATAGAAATCAGACGTAAAATGAGAAAAACTATAATAAAAATAGAGATGGACTGAAATAGGAAAATCAAGATATTTGCAAGCATAATTATAACAAGTGGTCATAACTAAAAAGAGAAAATAGAGGAATAACAGTTGCAAGAACAATTATAACATAGGTTATAATTAGAAAGAAAGAAATAACATAAAAAGCTTATTTTAAAACTTAGATCTTGTTAATAAGCAAATATAGCAGAAATAACAGAAGAGACTTATTTTAAAACTTAGATCCTGTTAATAAGCAAATATAGCAAAAATAACAGAAGATGCTTATTTTAAAACTTAGATCTTGAATTAAGTTAATAAGCAAACATAGAAGTAGGGCCCATACTGGCAGTATTCCCTTTCAAATCTAGGACTGATGGTCTCACAATAGTAGGTGAGGCTGGGACATGCTCATGTTGATTAGGGTAAATAAGTGGCCAATAGATAGAGGCTTAAATCTGAGGATTTGGGTAAGAGGCACAAAATTAGAATTTGTTTGTTAAGGCCAATACCGACAGCATTCCCTTTAGGGACTAGGACTGACGGTCTCACAATAGTTAGGTGAGGCTGGGTAGCATTCCCTTTTAGGTCTAGGACTGATGGTCTCACGGTAGTTAGGTGAGGCTGGGCACGCTTATGCGGATTAGGGTAAATAAGAGGTCAAATAGGGGGTGACAGTTAGTGTGTATCAGCAATGTCCGAGCGTGCGACATCGAGGTAGATAATTCGCTACTGCGTCCTATGCGCTAAAGTGGTGTCTTTTTGCCGTAGGACCAACAGGATTGAATCGGCTCAAAGTGGCACAATAGAGATAGAATAGGCTGATCAACGGGTAAAATTAGGATTTCAGCTTAATTGAATTAGCAATTGAGATAGGATTAGCGCTTCAGCCTAATCACAGCAGTTTAAGACAAGTGCAAACAATCAAACAATCAAAGCAAACAGTCAAACAGAATCAGAAAAGTATTTTATACGAGTTTTATATTTTCTATATTTTCCTTTCAAGCTAGAACTATTGCTTAGTCTATTATCTTTATCTTGCTTAGAAATGCTAGTAATTACTTTCACTCACCAAAGTTACAGTCTGGTCCACTCCTTTGTTTCCCCATTTTTCCCCCATAGGCCAGCAGAGTTGAGTTGATTCAGGTTGCTTGGAGATCCATTCCCGGAGTTTTTTCATGTCATGTGTATTTTCCTGCTTTTCGTATTCGTGTCATTTGGCTTTTGATGGACTTGCACTAGTGAGACGGATTACTATTATTGTTACGTTGTACTCTTATTATGTGAGAATGAGATGTATTTTCATGTGACATGAGATATTTTGAGTTTTTGAGATATGTTATGTGTTTATAACTTATTTTGAATTAAAGTTTAATTTGGAATGATAAGTTATTATTTGAATGTTTTCCATTGTTTTTACGTATTTGTCTTCTGAATCTTAGTCTCTGTGATGCTTTAGTTATACCTATAACGCATCATATCCTTTGTTGTGCCCACTTTGGGTATATTAAAGGGTATGAGTTATTTCAATAGATCTTGTACTTGGAGCTGAACCCTTGAGTAGTCGGCCAAGCAAAATGAAACATACTAAGATGAAAGAGTTAAAGGTGCAGCTGGTGGACCTATAGGGAAGACTTTTGTTAGATCAAGTAGTCCGCCTTGGGAAGTGGCCACAGTGTTCATTAAGAAACTGGATTGGTCGTTGAGGATGCGTATTGATTACCATAAGTTGAATGAGAAGTCGATAAAGAATCGGTATCCTTTGCCAAGAATCAATGGTTTATTTGATCAATTGAGTGGAGCGAAAGTATTTTCCCAATTGGATTTGGCACTAGGGTTCCATCAATTGACAGTGGCGGAGGACATCATTCCTTTGACGGCATTTCGAACGAGGTATGGTTTGCATGTGTAATACCCCCAATTTTAGTTTAACATTATTCAAGATATTTAATTGGATAGATTAAATAGAATAAGAAATGGTTAAGGAGAATGAGATTTGGGCATTAATAAGATTACACCTTAATAAATTAACTGATAAGATTTTTTTTTGGAGAAATTAATATATATGAGGGTATATAAGAAGGCCAATTTAGGTATAGACCTATCTTATATCCCTTAAACCTTCTCTCCCTCATATCATTCTCATTTTTTACAAATAAAAACAATCAAAAGAAAACCCTACCAAAACCTAGAGGGAAGAAGCACAAAATCAAGTGGAATTAAGAGCAAAAAGTTTAGGGAAGCTAAGAAACATTAAATCTCAACTCCAACATTTGATTTTAAGGTGAATAATAAATGTTCCATCTATTTTCTTGTTTTGAATCATCTATGGGTATTATCCAAATTATTTTGGTTATTTTTGCCAAGATTGGTTGTAGAATCATTGTTTGGATAGAACAATGATTTGTAGGAAATTTTATGAAAATTTAGAAAGGGTTTTAAGGGTAAAACCTAAGTTTTTATTCTTCAAATATTTTGATTTTCAGATATGTTATGTAAAAAAATATTTTGAAGATGGATTTTTAATGTCATATTTTTTCAAATTATATTCAACATTTTATGAATTTCCTAAATAAGAAATAGCTTAATTTTGGGTTTTAATTATTTAGAATAATTACATATGGTTTTTGGCCTTGAAATTTTTATGTGGTAAAGAGAAGGATATTCCAGAATTTCTATGAATTATTTTGAATCCTTTCCAAGAGAATATGATTTATTATGAATATAACATGCTAGATAAGCATTTAAATTAATCATTAACTAAGGTTATTATATTAAAGTTGATAAATGTTTTGGTACTTGAAAATGGTATGCGCTAGTATTTCTGCCAAGGAAAGGTTAATATATGTTTTGCCCAATAGAAATTGGACAAAAATTTGGATTTGGCAGAAAGTATATGCTTTTATTCGCAATAAATCATTTTTCTGGATAATCATTATAATGCCATGTCACATGTATCCTCTCCTCGCCAATAGAAACGTCACGTCCATGAGTGTCGATTCAAAGTGAAAGGAAGCATAGGATAATTACTTCGGTAGTTATGGAATGTTTTCAGGTAGGACGAATTTGACCTTATTGACAACTTAGTATCGATGACACTGCCACTTCGCGATACATCTATAAGTGATGTCGCGTCTCTTCTCCCATGTCTCGACTTCGTGCCCATACGTTTGTGGCATAATAGTCGAAATAAGTAAAGTATAAAAAATTTAATGACTTCGCTGGTCTTGTTACTCGGCGACCCTATACGTTTGGTTCTCGGCAGTTAGCCAATTGTTTATGTTATCCTTTCGTTAACATCGACCTTATTTCTATATATACTTTGCTGTAGAATAGTCGAAGGATGTTAGTTATGTCTCTAAAATGACGCCGCTTGTATTGATGTCGTTGTTCATCATTATCGGCAACTTATACTTGTTTCAACAAACAGTAAGCTTTGTTTCGAAAAGGGTAGATAACCTATATTTTATCTATGTCGTCGACATCATCCTCGACATTGAGTTTTGATACTTAAAAGAACTTAAGTGACGTTTTCAACCTTAGTAGGGGCCAACGAGTTTGTAATTCCATGGGTTTCACAAATTATTTTATTAAAGGCGGAGAACCTTATACTCCTTTATTGATATTGTTTTTGAGGTCGACATAGATTCTTATCAACTACATTAAAGGTGACGAGCCTATTGTTTTGTGACTCTGATTTTTTAACATTGGGAATACTAATGCTATTTTGATTATTGATGTCCATTCTATCATTGTGGACACCAAAGTAGATTAATTTCGACGGAATAAATGTTATATAAATGAGTCTTTATCATTCGGGATATCAATACATTTTCTTACATGAGTTCGACAATGATCCTTTCGGGATGCCAATGTATGTTGCTTTGAAATGTTATAACTTTAAAGGGAGATAATCAAATTGGGGACACCAATAAACATTGGTTAAACATGTGGGTAACATGAATCAATTTTTTAAACCATGGGTTTATAGTCATCCTAGGAAAACTATGCGATGTGAGATGGATAGTTCATATCAAATATTAGACGGATAGTCTCTATGAGGTTAATAAAGGGTTTGTAGCTATATAAGAAAACTATGGGATGTATAATGGATTGTCCACATCATTGTAAATTAATGGAATATAT
This sequence comes from Allium cepa, assembly GCA_030765085.1. Lineage (NCBI taxonomy): Eukaryota > Viridiplantae > Streptophyta > Magnoliopsida > Asparagales > Amaryllidaceae > Allium > Allium cepa. The sequence continues at coordinate 837,513,812 of CM060934.1, forward strand.
GTGATGGATAGTCCACATAATTTAAATAACGAAACCATTTTAATGGGAAGTCAATATGCTAGGGGTGGGTAATCCAAGTAATAATTATTATGAGATGGATAGTCCACATAACTATGAATATGTTTAAATCTGAGATGAATAATCCACATAGTTATAAGATGGGTAGTCAGTTTAAATTATGATGGGTAGTCATTTGAAATCAAGATGGGTAATCTAATAAATGGAGACGAGTAATCCAATATATGTTGCATAACTATAAATGTTATTGTTGTTCTAACCATTATGATTGCAGGAGTACAGTATAAGGCTAATTAGTTTTGGTTAAGATACTAGTGAGGGAAAAAACCGTTCCGCTCAGTGGTGTGGTCTCACTAGATATCTATTTGGTTTGAGATGATAGGTTATTATTCATACTAGACTGTTGTCTGATCCGAAGTTTTTATTTTTTCCCTTAAACTCTCGGGTACACATTTGAGTAGGTTGGAAGTAAGGGCTTTTAATTCCAGTTAGATGAATATGCTTCCAAATACATGTATGAGGCAATCTAGCTATTAGGAGCTTTATTAGTCTCCACTGTGTAGTTTGTTTTTGTCTATTTCAGTGCAACGGAAAAGTTGTATAATTGCCAAATATTTGACTTCGATAAGCCAAAGAGGCATCCTTATATATCGCTCTTGGAGTACTTTGTCATAATTATAATTTCTTTGAACGTGGGTTTGCGTATGAGATTATGTAATGAATATGAAATATCATTTGTGAAATGAAATGTGAAAATTTGTTAGTAGATTGTGTTTGAAATTTTTTCATATTCATGTGCTTTTCTTATTGATATAGTTAACACAACCGCATTTTGTCACCTGGATTTAATAACTATAAATGACTGTAGCTTCTGTAGTAGTTTTGAGCCTCAGAATAAGAGATGTTACAAGTTGATATCTATAGGTTTATGGTTAAAAAAACTTTGAACCTAAAGAGTTTTTAATAACATAATCCTAATGAATCAGATAATAAGATTGGGATATCGGATAACACTATAGAAATTTACTTGAATTTTCTATATATAAGTAAGTATTCCATCTCTATCCCTCTTCTCTCTTCTCTCTTATACTGTTCTTCTGCATCTTAATAAGGCTCATTTGTAGATTTATGAGAAAGAAAGATATGGTGGTAGGAAACATAAGAGTAAATCTTGGTGGCGGAATCACCACAACCAGTGGAAATGCTTGACCCAACACCCGGAGGAACCAAGGTCAATAGGAAAATGCTAACCAAAATGCAAATGTCAATGTAGATGTTGCAACCCCGCCAGTGGATATGGGGACTATGCGTCAGTTCTTCGCTAATCTGATGCAAGCCGGAGCAGTTGTAGGAGTAGGTGGAGGAAATGCTGCTAATGCGGGAGAACTCAATCCTATAGCATCGGTGGGTAATAGCTATGCTAAACTGAGTCGAGATTACACCAGTCTAGGTGGAAGTCCTTTTCTAAGGACCGCGGACGTAATAGAGGTAGAGAACTTGTAGTTCCATTGTGAAAGGATTTTTGCTGATTTGGGTCTAAATGACGAGCAGAAAAGAAAATTGGCTTCGAGATAGTTGCTATGAGCTGCTTCGTTCTGGTGGAACAGGGTGACCATAGGGGTACCAGAAGGGAAATTGACGTGGCAGAATTTCGAAGGAGATTTAAGAAAATGCTTTTGTCTAAAGTAGCCAAGTCAGCCTTGCTCGAGAAGTTTATTGTGACATCCCCGAGTTGGAGGCCCAAAACTAACAGCTACGGATGCTATAATTATCCATAATTATTAATCTTGACGACCAAATACGGTAATGTTAGATACATTGATACACATAAACATATGAATATGGAAAAAAAATTAAAATATCAAACAAGTTCCACATTCCATTTTATAACATTTCACGTTCATTACATGATACCAATATGAGAACCATATTCAAAGAAAATATATTTATTGCAACATTTCCCAAGAGCGACATATGAAGATGCCTCCTTGGATGATCGGAGTATATATAACCAATTTAACAACTTTGCCTTTGTAAGAACAACATGATGGAATTAAAATAAAAGGGAACTCTATACAGCTATCATGTCTCCTACACGTCCTCGAAAGCTTATTTATCTAATAAGGTACCTGAAAACCTCAACTCTCAAACTACTCAAAATCAATTGAATACCCGAGAGTTTAAGGGGAAAACATAAACTTTGAGTCGGATATAAATTCTGGCATGAATAATAATCTACATCTCAACTCGTTTGGATATCTTGTGAGACCACGCCGCTTAGAGAGACAGGTATTCCCCTTACTGACATCATAAAACCTTTATAAAACTATTTACTATGATCCTGCATCCACAATAGTTAAAACAATTCAAAAAAATATGATTACATGCAAAACAAGTGAATCGATTCATGATTACCCATCCCCATTCATTTCTGACTAGCTATCTCTTTTATAGTTTCTAGGATCACTATTAACCTATTAGTTTTCATGGGCTTACTAATAACCTATTCAATATTTATGGACTCACTATCTAGTTTCATAGTTTTCATGGGATCACTAAGAACCTATTGGCCCCTGCCAATATCATCATTATTTCATGGGTCCCCCCTGAACCTATTGATAACTCCAATATCATTTCTCTTATCCTAGGTTTCGTGGGTTGGCTAAGAACCTATTGACTTCTGTTAATATCATAATCCGAATATAGTTTTCATGGGTCAACTACAAACCTATTAGCTCCTACAAAAATCAAATAATAGTTTTCATGGGCTAACTATGAACTTGTCTTCTTGACATCTTTTTTTACACATAGTTTTCATGGGATTACTATGAACCTATTTGTCTACGCCAATATCTTTTCCTATACACAGTTTTCATGGGCTTGCTGTGAACCTTTTGGCCCCTACCAATTTCTTTAATTAATATCTTAGCATCCTATACTCTGGTCTTCCTTGCCTCCTGAATTCAATTCAACTCATTCAGGAGTTAATTAAATTTACACTCACTGCTGGGTCAAACTAGTTGGTTGTTCTGTCGTCCCCTAAATTACAGTTATGGGTCCATTACAATTTGAATATATTCGGATACGTATACGAAGAAGCAAACAAAATAATACCAACCTCTGTGGTTTATTATCCTTGAAATCATTTTTTATAAAACTCGGTTAATCCCTTTAACCCATTAATCAAGAAAAACTTCTTCAAAATTCCATTTCAAAACACTTTATTTATTTATGCCATGGTTTTCCTTTAAAACAAGATTGGTTTATTTGTTTTGAAACCGAAGACTTTCGAAACCTTAAAACATCACTTTCGAAACCCCTGGATAACCTCCTTAGCATAGAAAACTTCTTTTCAAAACACAAAATATATACCTTCCAAAGCTCTTTAGATCATCTCTTTCGAAACCAAAATATATCTTTCCAAAGTATCAAAACATTATTTAATAGTCCATAGAAACGTAGCTTCAAAACCAAAATATACCTTCCCAAAGTATCAAAACATTATTTAATAGTCCTTAGAAACATAGCTTTGAAACCAATGAAACTACCCTTTTCAAAACCATTGGATTTACTCAAAAATATCTTCTGGGTCAAAGTGAATACATACGAAAGTATCTCTTTCGAAACCTTTGACCTTTTTTCTTCATATAAAATTGTTTGGGGAAAGTTTGATGGCATCGGCACCATCTTTTTGAAAGCTTCAAAACATTTAAGAAAAATACTAAAGGATAGCATTGAAATCCCCTTTTGAAGCCATTGTCTTCAGAACCTGTAAACCCTTTCGAAAGCATTTAGGAAGTGGCTTAGCATTAGTTTAAAACAAATACAACCCTTCGAAAGCATTGATGGCTTCAATACACTCGAAAGGCAAAAGAATCGCGGCTGGTTTTCGACTAAGTCAAAATCACCACTTTCGAAAGCATCATCATATAAATAAAGGAACGCACTCGAAAGCCTATACTTTTAAAACGTAAAATGGCAACCCCTTCGAAAGCTATTAGAAAACCTCTTTCAAAAGCATATGTTTCGATTTCTCCAAAGATTTAATAAAATAAGGGTAGGCGCTTAACTTTTTAATACAAACAAAGGTATCGACCCCATCGGAAGCAATGCTTTCGACACCATGCCTTCCGCCTTCCTCCAATCCAATGTGTACCCATATTGATACCTTGTGTATTGGATTTATTTTGTGTGGTTTTTAACTTGATTGAAGGTGGAAGTTATGAGTCGAAACGCACTTCTAATAGAGGCGGAACCCACTTTTCTGGTTAAATCTAATTTAATGCCAATTAAAGTAAATACTCTCTAACTTACCTGCCTACTTGTAAACATATGATTGGTTGTATCAACTTTTCAAATCCTTTGCACAAAATAACTGCCGCGTAATTTCAAATTTAAACCAAGATTAATTTAGAAAGTAAGCTCTTCCATTAAGAAAAACAATTAAATCATTTAGATCCTCCTTTTAAAACAATTTAATTCTCATAGTAATTTACTTAGGAAAAATCCTCAAAAATCACAGAAATTTACTTTTAACATGTTATCTAACATATCTAAATTTCAGACCCAAATTCTCAATATAATTTCTGAAATGAATTTCTAAACCGAATTAACCATATTTTCCTTTGAAGATTCATAAAAATCTTTCCATAACTTGGAAAATTATCAAAATTAAAACCCAACTTCAAAATCATGTGTTACATAACTTATAATTTTTCCATGGCATTAAAAATCAATTTCAATTGGTTTTGCCCTAAAACCGCATAAATTCTCGTTTAAACAATCTTGTTTAAATCAAACAAATTAGAATTCAATCGTATCATCACCCAAAACATCGTAGAAATGAATTTAATCTTAAATCCTAAAACTATGTTCATAAAACAAAATAAAGATGGTTTAAATTATTTTCACCTTGATTGAGATAAGGAGATTGAGATTTATTCCCCTTGCTTTAATTTCTTAGCTTGATTTGAATTTCTCTTCTTTAACAATGGTCGGCTCCTCTTTGTTTTACATTAGTATTTTGTTTTCAAAAAATGACGTGAATGGGAAATGAAACGTGAATGGGAAATGAAACGTGAATAGGGAATGAAACGTGAATGGTGTAAGGAACGAGAATATAAATAAGGTTTATGGTGATAAGTGCGGTTAATTCCCAATACATCCTAATGTAAATTAATTAACTTAGAACCATTCTTAAGCCCATTAAATTTATTAAGCATGGCCATAATTTAATTTCATATCTCAATCCCTTTATTACTCTAACTATTTACATTATTCTATTTAATTTAATTTATTCAATTAAATCTCCTGAATAATGTTATCAAAAATAAGGGGTGTTATAGGCTCGCCCTCTTAAAGAATTTCGTCCACAAAATTCGGTAAGGACTAAATGCTAATCATAGCAATCATCTTAACGACTCCGAACAACCATTCTAGTCTACCCGACTAGCAATTATCTATATAAATCTAATATAGACATACCCTCAAAGTATATCAGAATAAGTATTTCGAATCCTATCTTCTGTCTCCCAAGCACTTCTCGGTGTCGCTCCACTGAACTTTCACCAACTTGATTGTCTTGTTCCTTACCTTTTCTCATCTCTCTCTACAACTCGAACTGGTTGTCTAACAAAAGTCGAATTAAGCTCTACTACCAAATCTTCCAATCCTGTCGAAGAAATAGTAGTTTTTGAATCATGCACATACTTGCGAAGATGAGACACAGTACATTATGGACACATGCCATACTGCACAGCAACTTTACTTTATACACGAGCTCTCCAATCCTCTCCATAATCTGGAATGGATCAACATATCTCGGTGCTAGTTTCCTTGACTTTCCAAATTGTACCACACCCTTCATAGGTGATACCTTAATGAAAACCTTATCTCCAACTAAGAAATCTAGGTCTTTATGCCTCTTATCTACATAACTCTTCTATCTGGACTCAATCTTCTTTGATGCCTCTCTAACCAAATCCGGACCTGAGACTAATCTGTCTCCAGTCTCTAACAAGTATACTGGTGATTTGCTTGGCCTTCCATAAAATGCTTCAAAAGGCGCCATTCCTATACTAGTCTGGTGACTATTATTATAGGAAAACTCAATCAAAAGTAGGTGATTCTCCCAAGATCCACCAAAGTCCAATACACAACCTCTTAATAAATCTTCGAGTACCTTATTGGCTCTATCTATCTGCCCATCCATCTGAGGGTAATATGCAGTACTCACTCTTGAGCTTAGTGCCTAACACATCTCATATACTCTTCCAGAATTCACTAGTGGACAAAGCATCTCCCTGACTATGCTATAAGGAATTCCATGAAGTCTAACTATGTTCCTTATGAATAACTTAGCTAAAACAGGTGTCGTCCTGGTTGACTTAACTAGAATGAAATGGGCACTCTTGGTCACCCTGTCCACTATGACCCTCATTTCCCCAATTTGACCTTGGAAACCTGTCAATGGTACCATGGATATCGAATCTTATTTCCAAACTGGAATCTCTAGAGGTTGAAGCAATCCACTCGGCTTTTGATATTCGGCCTTTACTTGTTGATAGTTTGCACACTGCCTAACCCACAAGTCAACATCTCTCTTTATACCTTCCCAATAGAAGCTCCTCTTCATATCTTGATACATCTTGGTCCCTCCAGAATGAATCATAAACTTAGATCGATTACATTCTCCAAGAACTTCTTTCCTCAAGTCCTCAACATTTGGAACACACAATCGTCCCTTTTTTCTTGACCATCCCCTTTGGTCAAGACTAAAATCTTTTAGATCGTCGATCTTTGATCCAACCTCAATCCTTCTAATCCTCTCGGCTAATACTAGATCCTCCTTTTTCTTAGAAGCTATCGTTTTGATTAATATTGGTCGAACTTCTAAACAAGATAACAGCGGTACACTAACTAGAACTAGCAATCGATCTTAACTGCACACTACACGTAGTCAAAGCTTCTAAATATTTCCACTCTAGCAACATAGCTAACACAACATTCTAATGTCTTCTACTAAGAGTATCTGCTACCTTATTTCCTTTCCCAAGAGTATACTCTATACCAAAATCATAAGCAGCCAAAAACTCCAGCCACCCCTGTTGTCTCATATTCAGCTCCTTTTGAGAAAATAAATACCTTAAATACTTATGATCTGTGTATAGCTCAAATCTCTCCCCTGAGAGATAATGCCTTTAAATCTTCAATGCTAAGATCACCGCAACGAACTCCCAATCATGAGTAGGATATCTCACTTCATGTGGTCTAAGCTATCGGGAAGCGTAGGTAATCACTTTACCCTTCTACATCAACACGACTCCTAATCCAATCTCACATGTATTGGTGTACACCACCAACCCTTGGTTTCCGTCTGGAACTACCAACATCGGTGCTATAGTCAACAAATGTTTTAACTTAAGGAATGCTTTCTCACATTTGTCGGACCAGACAAATTTCACCTCCTTCCTAGTTAGCTTAGCCAAAGGTGTTGCTATCGGCAAGAAATCCTTGATGAATCTTCGGTAATATAAAGCAAGTTCAAGAAAACTTCTAATCTTTGTCACTGCCTCTGGTCTCTTCCAATTATTAACAGCTTCGAACTTATCTGGATTGACTGACAACCCTTTCTCTGAAACCACATGACTAAGAAACTTAACCTTTTCCTTCCAAAAATGACATTTGGAAAACTTCGCCTTCAGCTGATGCTACCACGGCATCTCAAGCACCACTCTAAGATGATCTTCATGCTCCCTTTCATCCTTAGAGTACACCAAAATTTCATCTATAAACACCAACACGAATCTATCCAAATATGCTTGGAAGACTCGGTTCACTAGATCCATGAAGAAAGCAGATACATTCGTTAACCTGAATGGCAATACTAACCACTCATACGAACCATACCTAGTTCAAAATGCTGTCAAAGGAATACTGTCCTCTTCCATTCTCAACTGATGGAAAACGTCGCCAAGTCCGACATGGAAAACGCTCTAGCTCCACACAACCGATCAAATCAATTCTCGACAAAGGATACTTATTCTTAATAGTCCTCTCGTTCAACTTATGATAGTCGATGCACATTCTCAACGACCCAACAAGTTTCATCACGAACACTACGCCCTCTCCTCAAGGTGAACTGCTTGGTCTAAAAAAATTTCTTCCTTCTAGATCTACCAATTGCATCTTCAATTCCTTTATCTCAATCGGTGTCATCTTATTAGGTGGTTTACTTATAGGTTCAGCTCCTGGCTCAAGATCAATTTGAAACTCAATAGCTTGTTTCGGTGGTAGTCCTATGACCAACTCAAAGACATCTACAAACTTTCTTGCTACTCAGACCAGACTTAACTCTTCTCCCACTTCCATAGCAGTTAACCAAGCATAACTACTCCGGTCAGAATTCTCCACTGAGAATATGATTCGGTTATGACTATCAGGGTGTCTTAGTGATATCTTCCCATCTTGGCAAAATATCCTGGCCCTATACCTTCTCAACCAATCCATACCCAAAATCTATGAAATCGAAAACATACAGACTGTATGCAAACTAATGACCTAAACATCGAGTTCTAACTGCTTGCATCTCATCCCCAGAGTTGCATACTCTCCTACTGAATTCGCAATCCTTGAGGAAGTAATAAGGTATGTGGGTTTTAAGCGTAACCTATCAACCAAACACTGGGATATAAATAAATATGATGCACCAGTATCAAATAGTGTCCTAACTGGTATACTCTGAATCAAAAATGTACCTCCCATCATAGTCTTCCCTTTTTCAGCTGCAGTTGGCTTAGCAGATGATGGTCCAATAGCAAAAACCTTTCCCTTGTCCGCCCTGACTGGCTCAGGACACTAGTTCTTATAATGCCCCACTTGATCACAATCAAAGCGCTAAACATTCTTATTATCTACAGCCTTCTTCCCCTTTCCTCAATGGCACTCATTTGCATAATGACCCTTCTTATCACACTTAAAGCAAACTAAACCAGCCTTTTCCTTCTTGGCTGCATCTCCCTTCTGGGCTCCCTTCTTATTAAAGAACTTTCATTTCTTTCCCCGAGAAACCTAGGTTTCAGCTGGCTTCTCTTTAGCACAAACAACAAGCGTCTCCTTATGGAGAATTTCCATCTCCACCGCCGCATTAAAAGGATCACGAATATGTGTTAGGGTCAACCTAGCGAGCTCAAGTCTCAATCCATGAATGAACCTCTGATTCTCCTGATTTTAGTATCTATAGTAGCATGTCCATATCAGGACAGTTCATCAAACTTAGTAGCATACTCAATTACCGACATTTCTCCCTACACCAAATCCATAAACTTTCTCAACAATGCTGATTTAGAAACTTCAGATAAAAACCTCTATTCAAATATCCTTTTAAAATATGCCTAAGCTAACTCCTCCTCTGGAACCTCGGTAGTAACAGTATTTCACCAATGAAGTGCTGACCCTTGCAAATACCTAGAGGCCAACCTTCTCTTCTGCGCATCATCTAAACCAAAATCAGCAAAAATTCTCTCACAATGTAACAGCCAATCCTCAACTTATATAGCATTCTCTGTCCCCATAATTTCCCACCTAGACCTGTGTAATCTCTGCTCAGCTTAGCATAATTATTCCCAGCTAGAGCCACATGTTAGCTACTCCAACATTACCAACAACTCCTTCTTGCATCATATTGACAAAGAACTGATACATCGCCTCCAAATCCATTAGTGGATTTCCAGCACTCACATTGACATCAACATTTTGGTCAGCATTAGCTTGTCGACCTTGGTTCCTTATAGTATTAGGTCGAACATTTCCATTGGTTGTGGTGCTCCCTTCACTGAGATTTCCTCTTCCGTTTCCTACTTTCACATCTTCTTTCTTATAAATTTTCATACGAGCCTTAGGAAGATACAGAAGAACGATCTAAGAGAGTGGGGAATAAGTACTCATATATATACACCAAATACAAGTATGTTACTATAGCGTTAACCCAAACCCCATTCTTATTTTCAGATTCATTGGACTATGTTTGAAAATGTTTTAGCTTTAAAATTATTTTAAGTTTCATAAACCTATACTCTAACACCAACTTGTAGCATTCCCTACTTGGAGGCCCAAAACAAACGGCTATAGATGTTGTAGTCATCCATAGTTATTAATCCTCAATGACCAAATACAGTAATGTTAGATACATTGATACACAGAAACATATTAATATGGAAAAAAAATTAAAACATCAAACAAATTCCACAGTCAATTTCAAAATATTTCAAATTCATTACATAATCCTAATACGGAAACCACGTTCAGAGAAAATATATTTATTACAACATACCCCAAGAGCGACATATGGATATGCCCCCTTGGATGATCAGAGTATATATAGGCAATTTAACAACTTCGCCTTCACAACAACAGCATAGCGGAATCAAAATAAAAGAAAACTTTAGATAGTTATCTTGCCTCCTGCACATCTCTGGAAGCTTATTTGTCTAATGAGGTAATTAAAAACCTCAATCCTCAAACTCAAAATCATTTGAGTAACTGAGAGTTTAAGGGGAAAATATAAAGTTTGAGTCAAACATAAAGCCTGGTATAAATAATAATCTACCATCTCAACCCATTTAGATATCTAGTAAGACCACGCTGCATAGAAGGACGGGATTTTCCCTCACTAATATCCTAGAATCTTTATAAAACCATTTACTGTGCTCCTGCATCCACAATGGTTAAAATAATTCAAAACAATATGATGATATGCAAAACAAGTGAATCAATTCAAGATTACCCATCCCCATTCATTTCTGGCTAGCTGTCTCATTTATAGTTTCTAGGGTCACTATTAACCTATTAGTTTTAATGGGATTACTAATAACATATTCAATGTTTAAGGACTCGCTGTCCAGTTTCATAATTTTCATGCGAACACTAAAAAACTATTGGCCTCTGCCAATATCATTATTATTTCATGTTTCTCCCTGAACCTATTGGTAACTCCCATATCTTTTCTCTTATGCTAATTTTCATGGGTTGACTAGGAACCTATTGACTTCTGTAAATATCATAATCCAAATATAGTTTTCATGGGTTCACTACAAACCTATTGGCCCCTGCCAATATCAAATCATAGTTTTCATGGGCTAACTATGAACCTATCTTCTTCACATCTTTGTTTATACATAGTTTGCATAGGCTTACAATAAACCTATTGTCCCTACCAATATCTTTTTCTATATACATAGCTTTCAGGGGCTTACTGTGGACCTATTGGCCCCTGCCAATATCTTTAATTAATATCTTAGCATCCTATACTTTGGTCTTCTTGACATCCAGGATGCAATTCTACTCATTCAGGAGTTAGTTTAATTTATATTCACTACTGGGTCAACCTAACTGGTTATTCTACCAATTCCCAAATTACAGTTATGGGTCCATTACAATGTGAATATATTCAGTTACATATACGAAGAAACAAACATAATAATACCAACCCTTATGGTCTGATATCTTTGAAATCATTTTCTATAAAACTTAGTTAATCCCTTTAACCCATAATTAAGGAAAACTTCTTCAAAACTCCATTGCAAAACGCTTTATTTATTTATGCTATGGGTTTATGAGATTGGGTTATTTGTTTTGAAAACTTAGGCTTTCGAAACCTTAAAACATCACTTTCTAAATCCCTGTATAACCTTCCTTCGGAAGAATAGAAAATTTCTTTTCAAAACATAAAATATATATCTTTCGAAGCTCTTTAGATCATCTCTTTCGAAACCAAAACATACATTCCAAAAGTATCAAAACATTACTTAATAGTCCTTAGAAACATAGCTTCGAAACCAATGAAAATACTTCTTTCAAAACCATTGAGGTTTACTCAAAAACATCTTCTGGGTCAAAGTGAATACATACGATAGTCCCTCTTTCAAAACCTTTTGTCTTCATATAAAATTGTTTGGGGAAAGTTTGATGGCATCAACACCATCCTTTCGAAAGCTTTAAAACATTTAGGCAAAATATTGAAGGATAGCATCGAAACCCTCTTTAGAAGCTATTGCCTTTGGAACCCTTAAACCCTTTCGAAAGCATTTACGAACTGGCTTAGCATAAGTTTAAAATAAAGACAACCCTTCCAAAGCATTGATGGCTTCAGTATACTCAAAAGGCAAAAGAACCGGGCTGGGTTTTGACTAAGTCGAAATAACTACTTTCAAAAGAATTATTTTATAAATAAAGGAACCCATTTGAAATCATATACTTCTAAAACATAAAATGGCAACCCCTTCGAAAGCTATTAGAAAACCTCTTCCGAAAGCATATGTTTCGGCTCCTTCGAAAGCTTTAATAAAACAAAGGTAGGCGCTTAACTTTTTAAAACAAACAAAGGTATCGAACCCATCGGAAGAAATGCTTTAGACACCTTGCCTTCTGCCTTCCTCCAATCTACTACGTACGATATTAATACCTTGTGTATTGGTTTCGGCTTTGTGGGATTCCAGCTTGATTGAAGGCGGAAGCTATGAGTCGAAAGGCACTTCTAAAAGAGGCGGAACCCACTTTTATAAGTAAATTTGATTTAATGCCAATTGAAGTAAACACTTTCTAACTAACCTGCCTACTTGAAGCATATGATTGGTTACCTCAACTTTTCAAATCATTTACATAAAATAACTACGGCATACTTTCAGATCTAATCCAAGATTAATTTAGCAAATAAGTCCTTCCATTAAGAAAAACAATTAAATCATTTAGGTCCTCCTTTCAAAATAGTTTAATTCCCACAGTAATTTACTTTGGAAAAATCCCTAAAAATCACAAAAATTCACTTTTAACATGTTATCTAACATATCTAAATTTCAGACTCAAATTCCTGATGTGGTTTTTAAAATGAATTTATAAATCCAATTAACCATATTTTCCTTTGAAAATTCATAGTAACCTTTCCATAGCTTGGAAAATTATCAAAATTAAAACCCAATTCCAAAATCATGTTTTACATACCATATTATTTTTCCATGGCATTCAAAAATCAATTTCAATCGGTTTTAGCCTAAAAACGCATGAATTCCCATTTAAACAATCTTGTTTAAATCAAACAAACTATAATTCAAGCATATCAACATCCAAAACATCATAGAAACTAATATAACCTTAAATTCGAAAGCATGCACTATGCCACAAAGTGAATCAAACAATGGTGATCACACAACATAAGGTAGATTCTTTATTATCCTGCTTTTTTACGTAACACATTGAAAAATCATTTGTTGTCTAACACAGCCCTTGAAATCATTATGTTATTGAGATTTCATGCATGACAATCAAACAAAGTTTTATCCATTGTTTGAATGTAGTTATAAATTTTTTTAGACTTGGCTCCATAAATATGTTATTTTCCCTACTAATATGGTCAACGTTTTATTTTCCCTCTCATAATTTAGTTTTGAATTCAGACCATACCTTTATGTTGTTTGATTATGATTATCAAAAATTTCAAATTTGGCTCTAAACAATTAGATCTCCCTCCAAACGTGGTCAGCGTTTTACCTTTTTCCTCTCACATTTTAGTTTTGATTTCAGACCATACTTATATGTTGTTGGAACAAGTAGTTAAAAAAATTATTTTTTGGTCCACATTTCATATTTTGGTTTCGATCTCTGTGTTTTACAATTTTTTGTTGTTTGTCGAAGTTCTAAAAATATTTAATGTTCAGTCCATATTATACTTTTGTTTCCCTCTCAACATTTTATTTTTCCTCTTCTTCTTATTATTATTTTTCATGTCTCTCTCAATATTCTCTCTATCTCAAAACTCAATCGAACCCTAATCTCAAAAATTTGGCAGCGAAACCCTAATCTCGACAAGTAGTAAGGTATACCCCAATTCTCTTGTCCTCTATTTGAGAAATTATAATGAGAATCTGGTGATTGTTATTGGTTGATATCGGTTGTTTTGATTGTTCGGAATTTGGCTATTGTGCTTACTGCAATTATACTCTGCTAATGTTCTTCTTCTTGTTAGTTAGGCTACTCCTTACTGCTTTTGGTTTGTATTTAGTGGTTTCAACTCTACTGTCTAGTGTTATTTAGTATTGAATACAAAATGGTTTCTACTGAAATATAATGGTTTAATCAGTTTCTACTGTATTGTCTGCATTTATCATTATGGTTTGCAGTTTCTTTAAAAAAATGATAAACTTGTTAATTTTGTTTAGTGTTGTAGGTGGATAATCTCAATTACAGAATAACAATAAACTCAGTTCATTTTTTTTAGTTGTATATGGATAAGTCATGGATGCATATGGATAGACGTTCATATAAATTTGAATAGGGATTAACATTATTTTTTGAGTTTGCATCAGCTAATGCCAGGGATAAAAATAATATACTATGTCCTTGTTTGAAATGTTGCAACACATATGGATTCTCCATTTCAGTTATTAGGGGCCATATTTATTTGAGTGGCATTGATGAGGGTTATCAACATTGGAAGTGTCACGGAGAACCAAATATAGTTGGGTCGAAGCATAATGTTGGAGAAGAATCTGAAAGTGAAGATGGGGAATATCATAGTGGTGTTTAAGAGGATGAGGTAGATGGCGAAGAATGTGAGGATGAACATATGTTAGATGACTCAGTTGACTTATTGGAAGTATGCGAAGGATGGTGATAAACAACTATACCCTGGTTGTACGAAGACAACTGAGTTGAATGCTTTGATTCAGGTTTTCAATTTGAAAGCATGGCATAACATGACTGGTAGCTGTTTTACAGATATGGTATTATTGATTTGGGGTTTGTTTCCAGAAGATAATTTGGTTCCACACTCCTTGTATAAATCTAGAAAGAGTCTTGATACATTAGGATTAAAATACGAAAAAATTCATGCTTGTTATAATGACTGCATGTTGTATAGAGGGCAGCATGCAGCTAATGTTCGCTGCCACATTTGTTGCATTTCACGCGGGAAATTAGGAAGGAAAAAAAGAATTAACAGGTCTTCCTGCTAAGGTTTTTGGTACTTTCCACTAATTCAAAGGTTGAAACGGATGTACCAGTCGTCAAATACATCAAAGAATCTTACATGGCATGACCATAGTAGGAAGAAAGATTAAATGACGCGACATCCACTTGATTCCCCAACTTGGAATTCAATAGACAAAAAAGGCCAGAATTTGGTAGTGAGCCGAGGAATCTCATACTAGCACTATTATCAGATGGATTTAATCTCTTCAGCTCCCAAAACAGAAAGAATTCTTGTTGGCCTGTTTTGGTTGTCACATATAATCTTCCTCCATGGCTATGTATAAAGAGGAAGTTTATGATGTTGACGTTATTAATTTCTAGGCTGAAACAGCTGGGTAATGATATTGACATCTATCTTCAACCCTTAATAAATGATCTTGTTATTGTGGGAGGGTGCTGATGGAGTATACGATGCACTAAGAGGTGAATACTTCATGTTGAAAGCAGCATTTCTTTGGACTATTAATGACATTCCTGCTTACGGGAACTTGTCTGGTAGCGTTGTGAAGGGTTACAATGCTTGTCCAATATGCATCGACAAGACAAAATCAAGGTAGACGAAGCATGGTAGCATCGGAGGTTCCTACCACGAGATCATCCTTATCGGAAGCAGAAAAAAGCTTTTGACAACACAGTAGAGGAGGACATGGCTCCTGTTCCATTAACGGGTGAAGAAATGTTAGAGTGGATGGTCTAAACTGTGAGTTTGGAAAAAAAGGTAGATCCTACTTCAGTGATGGGTTGTTCAAATCGTATTAAACCTGTTTGGGAGAAGAAGACTGTTTTTTCCAGCTAGAGTATTGGCTATATATTCCGGTTCGACATATGTTTGATGTGATGCATATAGAGAAGAACTGTGCTGAGGCCATTCTTGGTACCTTGTTGAATGTTCTAGGGAAGACAAAAGACGGGGCTTCTGCTTTGTTTAGACATGTGCGCGATGGGTATTAGAAAGGGTTTGGTAGCTAAAGATGGTGCCAAAAGTTCGAAGTGTGGTAATATAGGTTGGTCCTGATTGTACATTCCGATGTTTGTTTAAATTAACTTCAACGCTTTGGAGATAGTTTGGCCAAACATGTATTCAAAGGTTTGGTGGGTTTTGTTTACTTTGCAGCTCCATTGCAATTTACAATCAGCACAAAGTGAAAGGCAAAATGAAAGTTCGATTGACGCCTTGTTTGGTGCGTATACGTACTCAATATTTCTCAAGTCTGATGACATTTTTCCTTAACATGATTGATTAAATTATATGTTTAATTGACATCTATGCATGCTTTAAGGAGCTCCAAAACAGAGAGGTCAGTTGACATGTGGATTGTGGGTTATGCGCTACACGAAAGAAATCGTTGGAGACAAGAATCAACAATAGGCTACTAAGGTAATATATGTCAATGTTGTATTTTAGTTTGGCACATATATATCGACTTACATGAAGAGTAAAGTTAACCTCTGCATTTCCTATATTTTGTAGTGGGAGAAGGATGTAAACAATACTTTTTCCTAAAAGAAGATTGATATCATTTGGGTGGAGTGGGCTACATATGTCTACAAGTTTGTTGAATCATAGTGCTTGAATTCTATATATGTCTGCTATTATATTATGTAAATATATGCATCTTGCAATTGAACCCTGTATGGTTTGCTTTGCCAATGTTGGTTTTGCTATATTTAGTGTATCTATGGGTTCAGTTGCATAGTTTATGTAATTTATGTTGAACTGCTGCTTATAGGATGTATTTGGATTTGGTGTCGAGGATGGTTTTGTTTAATATTATATGTAGTAGAAATCTGAACTGCTATGTCATCTGAATTGCATTGTGTCATTTGAATTTCTTTATGTCATTTCATTTAAGAAAGAACAACACATGTAAAAAATGATTTGTGTTATCTTATGTAATGACCCATTTTTCCGTACCCTTTGAATCGAAAATAAACCACACATACCTAACTCAAATTGCACGAAAAAATGGTTCATTAAGGATAGAAAGAAAAGCAGACAAAACAGAATCTCACACAAATGGAATAATATATACTATAAAACAAATATTTACAGCGGAAAACATTAAAATTACATATACCAGAGTCTAACCAAAATTTAGCCTGGACAGTTATATTGTCCTTACAATTGCTGACAAACATCACAAAAAATAAATAGCAACGGATAATAGAATATGTCCATACATAGATGAATATCTTCAGTTCTCCTTTGGAAACTCCAACCGTCTTCGACTAAACCTAAAACTACTCGGATCAGACCTAGGTATTGAAAATACCCGGATCAGGCTTGATAAACCAGCATGAGAGAACTTAATAACAAATGATAGTGTCATATCTCAGCCTTGAATAAAATCCTTTCAAAGAAAGAGTATCTCATAAGACCACGCCCACACATAAACAGAGACGGGTTTTTACCTTATGATGGCTAAAACACTTTTATATCGAAACATTTTATATTGTTTCTAATGACATCTCTTTGAAGACATTTGCAAATAAACTAATTAATTTTAGCCGAAACTGTTACCATTATTAATTTCAGCATACTTGGTTCTACAAATAAAACCGTAATTCTTATTGGAGGATGGATTTCCATAGAAATGACCAGGTGAAGGGACTACCTTCAGGCAATACATCTCTAGAGAAATGTAACGAGGACCATCACAAAAGATCCTTTACCAACACAAGACCGGCCTACCTTTGTAACTAGGTAGTACCGAATATGTCATCTCACGGTCGTCGCCGTCCTTTAAATCGGGCATGTCATCTCACGGTCGTTACCGTCCTTTAAATCGGGCACGTGAGCATACAAACCACATTAATTTAGATCCCAAACATCATAGTGGAAAGAAATATATCTAGAAGGGGATAATTATACCCTAATTGGGAATGACCCACTTAGTCTTGCTGCATGTAACCCGGTTTTGGTCATTTCCAATTGATGGGGCTTGAGGCAACGATTACCTTTTCACATAGCACAACTTCTTTCACTTTGAATGCCACATTGTCATTCCACGTTCACACGATTGATTTCTATAAACGTATAACTTCCCGAGTTCGTATGACTTGGGAAAGGGTGTTAAGTTAAGAGAAGGTGTCTTCTCCGTCACCGACTGATATACATTTATAGAGACCACTCATTATGATTTAGAATGCAAGGTCAGACACACATCCATACAAGTTCATTCTGAGACTGAACGAAATCGAAGATATTTTCCTCGACCATTATTAGGCAAGAAGTCCTTGTGGTCTTGAGATTTTTCATAACAAAGAGACCACTACTATAATATAGTGAATCGGGATTTTATCCACAATTAATCAACAAGTAGTCCCTCGTTATTAGTAGTCTCAATATCTCCATCTTCAAACATCTCCATTTTTCGAACATGTAAATTGGTTCAAAGTGGTTTTCAGATAGGAATCACCAAAATCCAACCCCGGTTCCTTCGAAATCCAATTATCAATAAAAAGTGAATATGAGTATACAGGATTTATTAAGTCTCTTTTCACTTTAATTCTTTTTGGGTGATTTCAAAATCCCTTTCTTTTGTCTTAGAGTAATTCTAAGTAATTCATTCTTTTTCTTTGGATAATATTTCAAATTTCCTCACTTAACTCTCGATCAAAATTGTGACGATTGCGATTTTTCGTTGCCGAAAAACCGAAATGTTAGGGTTTAAGAAGAAGAAAAGAAAACGAAAGAGGTAGAAAAAGATAGAAAATAGAGAGAAAAGAAAATAGAACGGAAAGAAAACATCATAACAACATCAGAATCTCACAATCGCAGCGGAACAACATATAATAGATAAATAAATAATCTTTAAACAAAGAACTATATCAGTTATTACATTACATTACATTACATCAGAGTGTACAACAACAAACAACAACAAACAGCGGAAAAGAAATACTATATACTAGTGAATACACCCTGCCATCCATCTTGCCTCCTGCAACTCCTGAATTCCAGAATATCCTGATAAACCTAACTCTTGACTGCCCGTGTGGAAATTGGTGGGCACCTAGAGTTTAGGAAGGAAAACAATAAACTCCGAGTCAGTCATGTGACTGGTGTGAGAACTCAAAACAGTTTATTTATCTTAAAAATCAAAATAGAGGAATATTTTTAAAGTCAATTCGCAATGCTTTTAGAAATGAGACTACCATAAGGCCTCCCGCACACACACACATGCAAACGCAGAATCGGAGGAGATTTCTCCTTATGATAGTCAAAGATGCTTGATACACATTAAAAAGAAACATTTGATATTATTACTAGTGCATAGTGTAGGAAAAATTCATTTCGAAAATAAAGATATAAATCTTAGCCAACATACGACCATTATCGTATGCCTACTATAGCTACTATGTTCAATAGCAGGTTACCGCCACATTCCATAGCAGGTTATACAACTAAAACTGTACAAGATCGTATTGTTTCTTTGGATTTCCAACAAATGGTCAGGCCAAGGAACTTTCCATTGCCACATGAGAACGCCTCTGGAAGGACGTCCCCGAGAACCTAACCGGATCTCTGCCAACACAAGGCCGGGTTACCCCTAACTGGGTAACTACTGACACGAGTATGCCATCCCCCGGTCCTTTGGGACCTTTAACCGAGCGCTCGTAATCAACATCACACCATAAGAATAAGTGTTTCAACATGAGTAAGCATCTGGGCTCCATACCATGATACCACCCTTTTCCAGAAGGAAATGCACATACCCTAAAGGGAGCTACCCCTCATAACCTTGCCGCATCTTTCCTGTTTTGACCATTTCGGGGTGTGAGGCTCGACGAAGTCTCGTCCACAAAGCCACGATTTATACAAAAGTTGTGCTTTGGGTCAACAAATGATCATAGAAATGATCACAAAGATAAACGATCAAACCAATGATCATATCACAAATGATCAAACAATGATCATTTCACAGCAACACTCAGCATGTCACATTACCAAATTGGGAATATATTGCCGATAACCTTCAACTACATAACCTCTGAGCTCGTACGTCTCAGAGAAGGGTGTTAAGCTAAGAGAATAAATTCTTCGCCACC
This sequence comes from Allium cepa, assembly GCA_030765085.1. Taxonomy (NCBI): domain Eukaryota; kingdom Viridiplantae; phylum Streptophyta; class Magnoliopsida; order Asparagales; family Amaryllidaceae; genus Allium; species Allium cepa. The sequence goes on from CM060934.1 coordinate 837,533,903, forward strand.
AACAGAAATATATTTGAAAGAAATCAGCTTAATATCTCAATTTGTAATGTCAGACATACAATCCATACAAGTCTGTTCCGGGATCGAACAGAACCGAAGGCACTTACAAAGAAGTCCTTGGAATCCGGATAATCTCTAATCACGTCCGGATTTCCCATCACATATGGAGATCTCTATACCGGGGATCAGCCAGTGCAGAGACAATCAACAAGAAACCCTTTCGTTTTCGAAAATATCCGGTCTTCAACACCGGTCTTCAAATGCAATTCATAACGACGTATCACATATTCGGAATGGGTTATACGACCCCAAAGTCTTTTCCCGGTTAACCCGAATAGTGAGCGCTTATTTTTAAAAAAAAATAAGTGTGGCATTCAAATTCAAGCAAATCACAACAAATACCCATTCAAAGGTAAATATTGATAGTCGGTTATTGAACTATCAATGGATATGCATAACATCACCAAATTCCAAATAATTTTCCAAATAATTTATTTCCCAAAAATATCTTTACAAGATATATAATTTTCACACTTCAAAAATAAATCAATATTTATTTTTTTAAACAGATTCCCCTTTTCATTTATAAATTCCATAGTGAATTTTCAATTCCCAAATTATTTATGCATACACGGTTTCAATTATTCATTTTCAATTTATCTTCAAAAAGATAAATTCTCAAAACGTTCCATTTCACATTGGAAAACATTTCCATACTTATTTATTAATAAGTAATTCACAAATCTATATATTTTCAACACTTGGAAAATATTCAATATACTTAAATCAAAATAAAGTATATATTTCATTCTTTAAGGAAATCATTCTCTTAACCATATTTATTTGGGCCAAAACGAATGTTGCGTAAAACATCGTTACGACAATCCAAAATCACTAGTATAGGGATTCGAAATTAAAATAGATATATAAATCCCAATACTACACAAAATATTTCCTTTCGGAAATCATTTACTATAACAACAGTGTTATAGTATACAATTTCCTTCTATTTCTCGAAAACGTCTATTTCAACAGTGAATGTTGAAATCTATGGTTTCGAATCTTAACATATTTTGAAAACATCGTTATATCGTTTTAATTCTATTTAAAACATCACATCCAAACATTTTCTTTAACATGTTATTCACTATTCAAAAACGTGAATATACTACGTTAACCAATTTCATCATTTCTATTCATTTTATTTTAAAGGCTTATTCACTGTCTAAAACGTGAATATAACTCCATTAACAAGTTACAACAATTTACTTATCAAAATAAGTAGTTTGCGGATTTATAAAACAATGTTTATAAATTCTATTTCTATTTATTTTATAACTATTTTCTTTATAAATCACCTTTATTAACCTATTCAATTCATAACTCAATTATATACCGAAAGTCCATATTATAAGTTAAATACTTATAATTTATTTGTTTACAAAATTGTTCTTTTAACTTCCCAAATTATAAATCTTATAACTTATAAGATTCATTTATTTATCCAAAATCTATTCTTTTAAATAACTTTACAAATTTTATAAACCTACTGTTTATAAAATTCCATTTATAACTTCACCGTTATAATCCTATAAATTTCATTCATTTATGAAATTCATTCACAATTCATTCTAATACTTATAAAAGCTCGTTTTATAATTCAAGATATTCTAATTTATAAATATCCATTTTATAAATCTGTTATATGGATCAATTTATATTATTCTTTTAAAACGTCTTTAAACTCCTTTATAATTTCATCATTTTGATTTATAAAATAATCAAATTTCATAAATCCTATATTTAAACTTTTTATAATGAATTCAGAAATCCCAGTTTAAACTATTTTATAAAATCATTAATCCCATGTTTTCAAAAATCAACTTTTAACTGTATTTCTCAAAAATCATAATTTTTATGACATTAAAATTATAACGTTTATTTATTTAAGATGAATCGATTCCAAAAATATTTTATAAACGTATACTTTCAAAAATCACTTTAGAAATCCCTTAAAAATCAAAATCGTTATTTTTAAACTTCAAAATTGGATCCGATGATGTAGCACATCAAATAGTCAATCACGACTTTCTAATATCATATATCGATATGATAAACACTCAAATATCACAATATCTGAATCAAATAAATATTTGTGAGGAATCCAGTTGGATCCCTCCAACCTGTTTCCCTGCATCCATAGACATTAGCACAATACCAATTCCGCTTCAAGACGGAATATCGCGGTATATGGGATTTATAAAATATTATCCGCTTAATAGGCGGTGCAATAGGGTCTCATCCGCTATACAATGCGGGAAATCAATCAACTGCAATATAAACATATGCCAATATATATATATTGCTATATATATAGATATATCCTACTATATCTAATATCACAACCAAATAGCAATCAATAAATAACTGCAAATCCAACTTTAAATTTTTGAGTGAGAAGTTCTCACCTTTGCTTTTATTAGCAATCCATTTTCCATCTTGATTTTCTTGATTTATACCTTGTATAAATATTGTAAAATTCATTAATATTCGAAGTGAATTGAATAATTCAATTTGCATTTGATAATTTAATTTACTTGTGATTTTATTTAAAACCAATATTCTCAATCTTAAACAAATACCCTTTAAATAATTTGATTTAACAAGAAATTAAATTCAAAACTAATCTTCCTTTAATAGATTAAATTAACTTACCCTTAAATTAAATTTATCCAACTAATTATAAAATTTCTTTTTCTTCCCAAAAATTATATTTTAACTAATTTCATTTAACTATGATTAAATTTTTAAAAATAAAACAGCACACACTTGAACTGTAATTATTTATTTTGATGTTATTTTTTTCTCAGGTTTAAATAAAAATAAAATTTATTTTACAAAGTATATATTTATCTAACTTAAATATACATGTATTAATTAAATTTTAAATTTGAAAAAGATATACCTAATTGCCTCAGATCCTTAACCTGACTTCTCGGCCTCGTTGAGTTTGAGCCCTCCACTTCGTCATTGCCTCGACTCCATCGCGACGCTCGACTTCGCACTCGACACTCCATCGCACGGCCCCTCTGACACCGAGCACCACAAGCCACCGAACGCTCATCTCGATTCCGGCCTGACCCCACCTCAGTCGCGACATCAGCCATGACTCGCTGCCCTAAAATCCTATCGCGACCAACAATGAGCACGGCCTTGCTTCAGTGCTGCCGCCACTCCAAATCGTGAATCGCCATCGTGCTCGAGAGTCCCCTTTTTCGATTTGATGTTGCTGCCTTCATCGATCGTCGAACCACGGCTTCGCGTTGATTTTCGAACGCAACCCTTTGGTTAGTCGCGAACGAAGTTGCCTTAGGGTTTTCGGTTTAGGGCTTCGGCCATTAATTTCTTGAGATTTTATTCTGCGTTTTGATTTGAATAGAAAGTGTCGGCCATTCTATTTATTTTGAACGAGAAGAAGATTTTTTCTTCTATCGGCCATGCCTTGCACGATTTATTTCGTGATTTTTGGCGTGATACTCGGCTGAAACAAAGGGGCGTGTGATAAAGGAAGAACGTGGTGTGTTGTTGACTATATTTAAATTTAAATTTAAATTGAATTCATTGAAAATTTCAATGCGTTTACTCACCGTGTGCTCACATATCAACTCCGAAAAATATGAAATTTGAAATCCGATAATAATTCAATATTACGGACCCAATGGAACTGGTTTCGTCGAATTCCGAGACTGTACCTCGGAAGGCTATTTTTAAATATCGATTCAAACGATATAATTTCAAAACTGAACAATTCAGTTTCAAATTAAATTCTGAAGCTTCGATTATCTTCATTATTATCAATATGAATTTTACAAGCCTTTGAAATATTTTTAATCGGCTTAAAATTGAAGATTCAAATTATTATTCAACTCTCAATAGATTAAATTTATAATTTAATCACCAAATTCATTCTGATAATTTGAAATTCAAGTCAAACCATCATTCAAATATTTAAAATTAATTAAATATTTCATTTTCAAATTAAATTGTTCAAAATTCTGGGTCGTTACAAAAATTCCTTAACTTTAAGGAGGGTCAAAAACAATGTTATTTAAGACATTGTTTACAGTAAACCCTAACATCAATCTTAGCAAACATTATTGAGTAAACAGGATCATAGATATCATTCTAATTTTACTCAATATTAATTTACGGATTCAACAAGTGCTATGTGTGGAATAACGGTGAGATCACCTTTAAAATTCCACGAAGAGGATTATTTCCCTTTTTGAATTTTAATACCAAATACAAGAAGATTATTTCTATGCAATCCAAGTTGTAGTTTATTCATTTTGGAGATTTCTTAAATTTTTGATAATACTAATCTCCATTTGATTTTGGAAAACTTAATATAATCTTTTTAGAGCATATGGGTTTTCCTTTTGATATGTTCCATCCCTCGCCTAAGAAACGAAAACATAGGTCAGATAAGTTTAGGGCACTAGTAGCTCCATCTCTAACCTTAGTTAAACACCCTGTTTTATCTTCCTAGATCTCACAGGCGGGACAAACGTATTTGTCGTTTTCGCATACTCGGTTATTAAATTTTTTATGGAATTGATTGTAAAAAATTTAAATTATTGTTTAAACACTTAATTTTCCTTTTAAAAACATTCATGATTGATTCAAGGAAAAAATTTTACATTTAAAATCACATTCAAAAAGTTATATAATTCGCAGCATAAAATTGTTGTGGAAAGTGCTATGTAAGCTTATCTGATTAAAAGCTTTTTAATATTTGAAAATTCATATTTTCCACTTCAAATCTCTTCTAAACTATTCAAATAGATTTATCAAATTTATTTCAAATTTTTTCTTAATTAAAAATCATTCATTTAAACGAATTTTCCGTTATGTTCACTTAACTGCACTAGCGCGATTTTTTTGGAAAATTGATGTGGGCATATTTCAAAATATACTTAACATAATTTTCATTTTCTTACTTTGTTTAGAAGATATGGATTTAATATTACGGTATTTCTTAACTCGAAGAATTCCAAGCTATATTCCACTCTACACACTCATTTGAACTTTTCGGCGCGAAATCGCGAGCTACCGTTGCAGGATGCGCCTAACTTTAACTTATTTTTTTCAACACTTGAAATAATTTATTCAAATTAAATTTTATTACTTATAAAACCATTATAAATCATTTTAAATCAATTCTTTCACTTTTTAAAGCTTTTAAATTGTATTTTCACTATTTCCATATTATAATATTATTACATTCTTATTATTTTAATATTAAATTCAAATTCCAATTTCAATTCAATTTCAATTCTAACTACAAATTAAACCAAATTAAAACTTAGATTTCAAATCTAATTTCAACTTTAATTTAAATTTCAACCTTAACCTCAATTACAATTTTCAAATTCGATTTCAATTTCAATTTTACTATTCATCTCAATTTCAATTTCAATTTAACTTTCCAATTCAAATCCAATTTCACTTCTAATTCCAAATTCTCTTTTATTTCCACTTTAATTTCAATTCCACTTAAAAAAGACTTATTTTTTTTCAACTATCTCATATCACCAAAATAAGGTCCTATTTAACAAAGGGGATACTTAATCAAAATGAGCATAATCGTGTTTACCATTTATCATTAACATAATTATGGTCCATACACAAGCTAATATGAAAAATAATCACAACCATAAACACTTGCAACTATTCAAACATAACATAAACATAACCAAACATCAATAACATCATTTTAAAGGGATGTATACTTGCATATGTAATAAGATGATTATTATAACAAAATCAAAATACGATTTTTTTTAAAAAGCGATGAGGATTTTCTCACCTTTAACCAAATTGACTAACTTCCTACCAACATTTATCTCAATCAATACTTCACTAAACTATCACCTAAACACTCTTCACCTCTTCCAAGTGCTCGGCAACCACCCCCACTTTTTCTTAATGAAATTCTAGTATTTTCTAAGTATGTTTAGTAAAAGTAAACTTGGTTAGTGAATTAATTAATGCTTATACTATTTGAATATATGTTCATATATAAGAAAATAAAGGTGCGATAACGTTGCAATAACTTTTAATCATAAAACGTTGATTTTTGACAAAATATTTTACGATCATATTTTGACATTTTAGGTAAACTTTTTATTTATGTAAACCAAATTTAAAAATGAACTTTTTATTTCTTTTAAATAAATTAAAACATGTATATTCATATTTTAAAATCATATTTAAAAAATATCAAATCTCAATTTTTACAGTGTATGTAAAATTGATAAAATGCGATAAAATTTGGTTATTTTTGTAAAACGATTATTAACATACTTTTAAATCTTTTAATATACTTTATTACTGTATTATGTGTTTTTAATAAGATCTAAATTTTCAAATAAATATTTAAATCTATTTATTTAAGCCTTTATTTATTTTTAACAAAACTTAACTTTTGCTGATTTGTTCTGAAATCCAAATTTATACTTTTAAATTACTAACTATAAGAACAAACAATATCGCCATTATTATTTATTATATATAACACATTTATTTTAAGTTTTAATCCTTTTTAAATTTAAATAAATAAAATACCTCATTTTCGAAGTAGCGAAATTATGGGTTGTTACATTCTCCCCTACTTAAAAGCATTTCGTCCTCGAAATGAAAGTTAAACAAAAGAATCTATCTCATACTCGTATCCTCAAACATTTTGACTTATTTACCGATGACAGAAAAATGCATATATATAAAAAAGTTGATACCATAACAATACTGAAACAAATGATACCAATCATATATACAGAGATTCCTCACACTAACCTGAGTACTTATCACGTACTTAAGGTTACATATACATATATCAAGTCAGACTTCTATCCTACCCATCCTAGTGCGTACTACACACTTAAGTCAATATATACAACAACCAAACAAGACTATATATCCAAAAATAACCAAACTGATACTATATCAATATAAATGAATACATCCACATATCCCATCCCCTGACCTGAGCATGCACTACACCTGAGGTCTATATACCAAAACATAACTCTAACCCTTCTATCTTAGTGTCTACTATTTAAGATAACTATCCAACTACCTTGTTGACAAACCCAAAACATCATACTATATGTGATATTTTATTCGATCTATTATCGGAATCCAAAACTTTACTTCCGAACTAGTATCGACCCCGCAATTTGGTAGTGCGTACTTTGACCAGACTTCATGATCACAAACCCTTTCTTTCCTTGCATAGTTCTCAACTATGATAGAAAACATGAGTACATAATCGCAAACACTGATCAATATTCACCTCAAGAATCGAGCGATAAATCCTTTCTCGGGCTGGTGTAAACACCTCAAAGTTCTGTGCTCAAATCTTAGATCAAAAATTTATGTGCCAAAATGATCTACGTATAACATACGTATTTATTCACATTCGTTCTTACCTAATATATTTCTTCGAAATTTCTATTAATCCAAGTTTATTTCACAATCTTTTACTTTCTTCTAAATCCATTATTACTTAAGAATACAAATATGACTTAAACTTGCATAATATATCTTTACTTCCTAAGAGTATATATCCATATCCCCAACTTTAAAACGTTATTACTTCAATTAGGATATTTAACTAATGTGAAATTCTACTATTATCTCAAATTAATAAGTTATAAAACTTAATCCTTAGTTTTATTTATCTAAGGTCTTAATTTAGCTAATATTATTTATCTTATCCATATATTAATAAGACAACTTTACTAAGTGTACATCTTTTTCTTACTAATTCTATGATTATCTACTTATATTTACCTATCCATTTCTATATCAAATTTTTTAACCTTAAAGCCATAAAATACCTTATAGTCAAATTGTGAAACTTAATTCACATGGTATTTGTTTATTTAAACATTTTCATCCTGCAATCAATCTACTAACCATATTATTCAAAAAAATTACTTTTTTAACTTTTTCTAACCTATCCACTTCCAATCATACTTCATTTTGAATTACGAATGTTACCCTAAATGTATCACTGATTCAAATTATTTATATTGGGATGATATTTCTCATATCTCTTATTCCTAAATTTCACTTTGATTTTAACCTAATCAAAGTATCTAAGTTTCAAATTATCTTATCTCATTTATAAGTTATAGAACTTACCCTTTTATATTATATTTACCCAAAGTCTCATTTTGGGCTTATCATTTTTCTATTTTGTTTATAAGAATTTTTCTAAGTGTGCATTTACTTTTTACTTCCTCTGGTTACAATTTCTAGCTTAAATATTATCGTCAAATATCTTATAATCAAACTGTAAATTTTACTTCACAAGATATTTGTACTTAGCCTTTAAATCCATTAATTTCGATGATCATTAAATCATTTTTTCTTAATAACCAAGTATCTAGGGGTATATGATTAAAGTTCTAAATTCTAGTTTTCAACTAATTGATTCCATATGGAATATCTTATAGTTAAATCGTGCAATTCTAATCATTAGATATTCGTATTTTAGTTTTACTAAGCAAAATTACAAACAATCCTTAATTTCTAATACAAAAACAATGATATTCCCTTTAATATTTAAAATATAAATCCAAGGTAAAATTATTTCATTTGCCAATTTATTTAAAACAAAATCACTGTTATAAAATTAACAAATACGCGCTCAATTATATAACACTCTCATAACTCATTCTAGGGTGTTACTGACCCTATCTCCAATGAGTTGCTCATCCTAGGATATTATTAATCCTATCTTAGATGAGTCTTTACCCTACTAAAGCTAAGGTTCTCGCTTAACCTTCAGCTTTGATACCAAATGTGACTATTTTTCCGTACACTTTGAATCGACAATAAACCACACATGTCAAACTTAAATTGCACGAAAAAATGGATTATTGAGGATAGAAGGAAAAATAAACAGAACAGAATCTCACATGAATGAAATAATATATAATGTTGAACAAATATCTTTACAGCAAAAAACTTTTAAAACACATATATCAGATTCTAAACTAAATTCAACCTAGACAGTTATATACATCTTCCTTACAATTGCTGACAAACATCAAAAAAAACAGCAATGGATAATAGAATATGTCCATACGTAGATGAATATCTCCAGCTCTCCTTTGGAAACTCCTACCGTCTTCGACTAAACTTGAAACTACTCGGATATGAATCAAGTATTGAAAATACCCGAATCATGCTTGATAAACCAGCATAAGAAAAACTCAATAATAAATGACAGTGTCATATCTCAACCTTGAACAAAATCCTTTCAAAGAAAGAGTATCTCATAAGACCACGCCCACAAATAAACACGGATGGGTTTTTACCTTATGATAACTAAAACACTTTTATATCAAAACATTTGATATTATTTTTAATGACATCTCTTTGAAAACATTTGCAAATAAACTTAATAATCTTAGCCAAAATTGTTACCATTATTAAATTCCAGCATACTAGGTTCTACAAACAAAACTGTAGGTTCTTGTTGATAATGGATTTCCATACAAATGACCAGATGAAGGAACTACCTTCTGGCAGTACATCTCTAGAGGAATGTATCAAGGACCGCCACAAAGGATCCACTCCAATACAAGATCGATTTACCTCTGTAATTAGGTAGTACCGAATATGTCATCCTCCAGTCATTACCGACCTTTAAACCGGGCGCACGAGCATATAAACCATATTAATTTACATCCCGAATGTCATAGCGGGAAGAAATATATCTAGAAGGCGATGATCATACCCTAATTGGGAATGGCCCACTTAGCTTTGCTGCATTTAACCCTGTTTCCGTCATTTCCGGTTGATGAGGCTTAAGGCAATACCTTTTCACATAGCATAACTTATTTCATTTTGAATGCCACATTGTCATTCCACATTCACACGACCGATTTCTATAAACATATAACTTCCTGAGCTCGTATGTCTCGAGAAAGGGTGTTAAGCTAAGTGAAGGTGTTTTCTCACCCATCGGTTGATATACATTTATAGAGACCACTCATTGTGATTTAGAATGCAAGGTCGGACACTTATCCATACAAGTTCATTCAGGGACTGAACGAAACCGAAGGTACTTTCCTCGGCCATTACTGGTCAAGAAGTCCTTTTGGTCTTGTGATTTTTCATAACAAAGAGACCGCTGCTATAATATAGTGAATCGGGATTTTATCCCCAATTAATCAACAAGTAGTCCCTCGTTATTATTCGTCTCAATATCTCCATCTTCAAACATCTTCATTTTTTGAATAGGTAAATTGGTTTGAAGTGGTTTTCGGATAGGAATCACCCAAATCTGACCCCGGTTACTTCGAAATCCAATTATCCATAAAAGGTGAATATGAGTATACATGATTTATTAAGTCTCTTTTCATTTTAATTGTTTTTGGATGATTTCAAAATCTCTTTCTTCTGTTTTAGAGTAATTCTAAGTAATTCATTTTTTTTCTTTGGATAATATTTCATATTTCCTTACTTAACTCGGCCCAAATTCCTTAACTTTTAGGTGGGTAAAAAACAATGTTATTTAAGACATCGTTTACAGTAAACCTTAAAATCAATCTTAGCAATCATTATTGAGTAAATTGGATCATAGGAATCGTTCTAATTTTACTCAATATTAATTTTTGGATTCAACAAATGCTATGGGCGGAATAACGGTGAGATCACCTTTTAAATTCCACGAATAGGACGTTTCCCTTTTCGGATTTTAACACAAATACAAGAAGACTGTTTCTATGCAATCCAAGTTGTAGTTTATTTATTTTGAAGATTGATTAAATTTTGGATAATACTAATCTTTTTTTTATTTTGAAAAACTTAATATAATCTTTTAGAGCATCCGGGCTTTCCTTTCAACCTACTCCACCCTTCTCCAAAGAAAAGAAAACATAGGCCAAGTAAGTTTAGGGCACTGGTTGCTCCATCACTAACCTTAGTTAAACAACTTGTTTTATCTTTCCAGATCTTACTGGTGGGACAAATGTACTAGTCGTTTCCGCATACTCAATTATCAACTTTATTTTGGAATTGATCATAAAAATTCTAAATTATCATTTAAATACTTAATATTCCTTTTAAAAATATTCATAATAGATTCTAAGAAAAATTGTTACATTTAAATTCATATTTAAAAAGTTGTATAATTTGCATAAAAGTGTTGCGGAAAGTGTTATATAAGCTTATTTGATTTAAACAACTTTTTAAAATTTAAAATTCATGTTTTCCACTTCGAATCTCTTCTAAACTATTCAAATAAATTTATCTAATCTATTTCATGTTTTTCCTTAATTAGAAAACGTTCATTCAAACAAATTTCCCATCATGGACACTTAACTGCACTGGTGTTATTGTTCTAGAAAATTGATTTGGATGTATTTAAAAACATACTTAATGAAATTTTGATTTTCTTCCTTTGCTTAGAATATATGACATAATAGTCCGGAATTTTCTTATCTCGAAGAATTTCGAGCTATATTCCACTCTACACACTCATTTGAACTTTTCGGCGCAAAATCACGAATTACCGTTGTGCGGCGCGCTTAACTTTAACTTATTTTTTTCAACACTTGAAATAATTTATTGAAATTAAATTTTATTACTTATAAAACCATTGCAAATCATTTTAAATCAATATTTTCACTCTTTAAAGCTTTTAAATTGTATTTTCACTATTTCCATATTATAATATTATTATATTCATATTATTTTAATACTAAAATTAAATTCCAATTTCAGTTCAATTTCAATTCTAACTTCAAATCAAACCAAAATAAAACTTAGATTTCAAACGTAATATCAATTTTAATTTAATTTTCAACCTTAACCTCAATTTCAATTTCAAAATTGATTTCAATTTCAATTTTACTATTCATCTCAATGTCACGTTCAATTTAACTTTCCATTTCAAATCCAATTTCACTTCTAATTCCAAATTCTCTTTAATTCCCACTTTGATTCATATTCCACTTAAAAGGAAACTTATTTTTTCCAAGTATCTCATATCACCAAAATATGGTCTTATGTAACAAAGGAATACTTAATCAAAATGAGCATAATCGAGTTTAACATTTATCACTAACATAATTATGGTCTATACAAAAGCTAATATGATAAATAATCACAACCATAAAAACTTGCAACAACTCAAATGTAACATACATATAACCAAACATACATAACAACCTTTTAAAGGGGTGTATACTTGCATATGAAATAAGATGATTATTAAAACAAAATAAAAATATGATTTTTTAAAAAAAAACGGTGAGAATTTTCTCACCTTTAACCAAATTGATTAACTTCCTACCAGCATTCATATCATTCAATACTTCAATAAACTACCACCCGAACACTCTTTCACTTTTTCCAAGCGCTCAGCCACTACCCCACATCTCTTCTTGCTCTTGGTCATAGCCTCCCCCTTCTACATTGCTTACCTCCTTCTCCTATCAATTCCCAAACTCAAGGTCTGAGGCCATTTTTAAGAAGAGAATAGGAAGAAGTGAATTAAGAAGAGGTTAGAGAGTAACAAGTGGATTAGTACTTAAGCGCTCCACTATTTTTAACCCTCCTACCTCTCTTAGAGAGAGAATCCATTAACATAGCTTAAAGGAAGAAGAAGAGAATAATTTGTGTGAAAACATAAGAGGTATGCATGGCTATTTATAGAAAAAGTTTGGAATAAAATATTATTATGTAAAATGACCAAAATACCATTTACTTACTTTTTAAGAAACCTTACATTTTTCAACACTTAACATCACATTTCAAATCATGCTTTATATGTCACTTTTACTTAAGGAGTAAGAAAAGTAAAGTAATAATCATTTTAGGATTGATTTGAAATATTCTGGAATTTTGTGCTTATTTTTTCTTAATGAAATTCTAGAATTTTATAAGTATGTTTAGTAAAAGTAAACTTGACTAGTGAATTAATTAATACTTATACTATTTGAATATATGTTCATATATAAAAAAATAAAGGTGCGATAACGTTGCGACAACTTTTAATCGACAAAACGTTGATTTTCGACAAAATTTTTACGGTCACATTTTGATGTTTTAGTTACACTATTTATTTATATAGACCAAATTTAAAAACGAACTTTTTATTTCTTTTAAATAAATTAAAAAATGTTTATTCATATTTTAAAATCACATTTAAATAATATCAAAATCTCTTTTTTTTACAGTGTATGTAAACTGATAAAATACGACAAAATTTGGTTATTTTTGTAAAACGGTTATTAACATAATCTTAAATCTTTTAATATACTTTTATTATCTTTTTTATGTATTTTTAATAAGATTTAACTTTTCAAATAAATATTTAAATCTATTATTTAAGCCTTTATTTATTTTTAACAAAAATTAACTTTTGTTGATTTGTTCTGAAATCCAAATTTATGCTTTTTAATTATTAACTATAAGAATAAACAATATCTCCATTATTATTTATTATATATAACATATTTATTTAATTTTTAAACCTTTTTAAATTTAAAATAAATAAAGTACCTCATTTTCGAAGTAGCTAAATTACGGGTCTTATTTTATTAACTTTCAGACAACATATAGTATTCATCTCTATTATTTGTAAACAAGAACAACACATCAGACAATGCACGACTTTGTTTTTATTTGTTGTGTTAGTTATTACAAGATGACGGGGAATATCAATGGTCTGATATGTAATGAGATGGCATGGAAATAGACGAAAGATAGGTGTTCATTCAGACAACAGAGCATATATGTCGTCTAATTCATTTTTTCCATAGTGATATGTTCATAAAATAAAATAGAGATGGTATAAATTATTATTCACCTTGATTGAGATAAGGAGATTGGATTAAGATTGAGATTTATTCCCCTTGCTTTAATTCCTTAGCTTGATTTGAATTTCTCTTCTTTAACAATGGTCGGCTCCTCTTTGATTTACGTTTGTATTTTCTTTTTGGAAAAAGACGTGAATGGAAAATTAAATGTGAATGGTGTAAGGAATGAGAATATATATAAGGTTTATGGTAACAAGTGCGGCTAATTCCCAATATACTCTTATGTAAATTAATTAACTTGGAAACCATTCTTAAGCCTATTTAATTTATTAAGCACGGCCTTAATTTATTCTCATATCTCAATCCCCTTATCACTCTAACTATTTACATTATTCTACTTAATTTATCTAATTAAATCTCCAGAATAATGTTGTCAAAAAATAAGGGTGTTACATTTATGGACTTGGAATAGGGGGAAACGTCAATGTTTGGGTACTCTACTAAGTTTGATAAGTTATCCAGGTATGGATATGACATTATTAACATTGTTATCAAGAGAAAACGAGAAGTTTATGCAGGGGTTGAAAATGGAAATTGCTAGGGCGACTATGCTGCATCTTAGAGATCCATCAATATAGTGATGGAGATGGATATTAATAATGAAGAAATGGTTTTGACCTTTTGGAAAGGGAAGTCGGTAGAGAATAAGAATTATCAAAATAAGAAGAGGAGATTCTTTAAGAAAAAGGGAGCTCAGAAAGGTGGAGCTTTCAAAAAGGGAAAGCCGATATAGTTTGTTACAAATGTGATAAGAATGTGCATTATGCTAACGAGTGTCAATGTGGCGATGGTAAGGTGATTGGAAAGCAGAGTGTGAAGTGCTTTAGTTATGACTAAATAGGGCATTATAAGAAAAAATGTCCAGAAGCGGCCAGGGAAGGAAAAGGAAAGGTCTTTGCTTTGGAACCATCATCATCTAATCCGATAGCAGTTGAGAAGGGAAAGTCTATGGTTGTAATGACCCATATTTTTGATAATTAAATCTATTAAATTAGATAATATTTTAAAATTGAATATTGTGAGAAATTAAAATTTATGATGAGAAAAATAATTAGAACATGATTTAATAATGTTATTTGAATGTTACTGACAACTACTTTAATGTAATTTCAATCAATTGAAATAATTATAAATTTAATTTGGTTATAATTTGGTAATAAGGAATAAAATAATTGTCAGAATCAATTTTTGAAATTCAATGTAATTAAACATTGTTGTTAATATAAGTTAAGGTGATAACTGTAGAATAAGAATGTAATAAAATGTAAACTAATGTTAATTATATTTATATGGTAATGGTTGATTCAATAATAAGATTGTAAATCGAAATAATAGAATTCGATTGAAATTAAAATATAATTAGCTGTGGTTTTACTACAGTTGTAATTGAACGCTGAAATTAGTGCAATATTTAAATACTGGATTTAACATGAAAAATTAATTTTTAATATATTACTAATTTCTATGTAATCAGGACGATAAAATTAGTAACTTTTAAAATTGAATTTAAAAGTGATAAAATCAATTTAATAATAATTTATTTTATTAATGTGAAAAAATAGCCATTTTGAACACTGTCTCGGATTCCATGAAACCAGTTTCATCGGATCTATAATAGTGAATTATTGTAGGATTTCAAGTTTTGTAGCGATGTCGTTTGGCCGTGCGAGCTTGAAACGTGTAGAAATCAATTAAAAGAATTTAAAAGAATATAATATGATTTTGAAAGCTAACTTCGGTATGAAGTGGAATTAGGGTTTGAAACTAGTTCCATTGAGTTTAAAAAATTCAAAAACCTATATTTTGATGTATGGGACGACCTACTTTCATTTCAGGAACGAAACAGGCTTTTCGGGTCGTTATCATTTCGACCCAATTCGATCTGTCTATTCTTTTTTATCTATCTCTGCCTATATATATAGGTTGTTATACACCCTATCATCTTTCTGATTTCATTTTTTATACGTATTTTTCATCTGCTCCTTCTTCCTCCCCAATGGCAGAAACCTTAATTTCAATTCCAATCAAAACCCTAATCCCCAAATTCAAAATCAAATTGAAAATTCAAACTCATCAAATCCTATCGAATTATATATCGTTGGACAGCCCTTGATGAGCGTAATCTAGATCCACTATTCATTTTGCAATTGAGTCCCCTATTGGACAAAAATATTTGATGAAATTTTGGTCATCCATCCTAAGGTTTTCAATTCGATGGTGGATTGTCGATTATACGATGATAAGGGGGGACTAGCACGTAGAGGAGGCTGAGGTGAGTTCATTCATGCGGATAGTTTGGCAAAATCATCGTCGATTTCGCAAGAAAATGGCTTTAAAGATGCGGCGGCAGTAGTTTTGTTGTTGATATAGGGTCACAGGTAGGTCCGATAGGGGCGGCTTGGCTAGAGAAGTCGGGCGGCAGTCTCAGATCCTAGTGAAGTTAGCCGTGGGTTGCATAGCAACGACAGGAACGTGGAGGTTGGGTGATGTTTGGGTTTCAAACGCATGCATTCTGATGTGAGAGAAAGGTAGCAATTTTACAATATTGCCCTCCATTTTAATTTTAATTTTAATTTTAAAAGATCTAACTAAAAAACCTTTTCATACGAGCTTGGATTTGGACACGATTTCTTGCACTGGGTCCATATCGAAATTTCGGGCAACATGGAACTAGTTTGGTTAGATTCTAAGATTTTTCAAATTTTGGGTTTATTTGTATTTTAAATCGAGTAGAAATAAAAAGTGGGTGATTTAACCCACTCACAAATACTAAGCCTTCTTATGGTAGTTGAATTTAATTTATGATGTGATAAGAATATTTTTGGTTGTTGTTTGGTAGTTTAATTTGACATTTTAATTGAATTTGAATTTATATTGAATTAAACTGTTATTTAAATTAATATTGAATTTAATTGTTAGTTAAATACCTGATAGTGATAACCAATTATTAGTCGTGATTTATTGGCTACTTTGGATTGTGATTGTGATGGATGTTTAATGTTGACATTTTTGAATGATTTGATGTTTATACTCTTGTTATCACAATGGGTTGAAATGATACATACCCAAATGATCTTATAGACCAAGAAAAATCATTATGGGTTGAAATGATAAACTCGAGCGATTTTATTGATTTGGAAATTATTGATTCGGGATATGGTTGATATGATATATACCCGGGAAATTTAACTATTTTGGGGTTGAAATGATACATACCCTATCACTTGACCATAGGGTAGAAAATCATATACGGACACTGTTGCTCGGTTCTAAATTATTTTTCGAAAAGTAAAGTATGTTTGATTTATAAATTTATTTAATGATTTATTTAAAAATTTATATTTTAAAAATAATCTATCTTATATGTTTTAAAGCTTCAAATTATAAGTTAACATATGGTTTTAAATGTGAATTTAAGATTTTAACTTATAATATATATTAAATAGTTCAAAATTTTAATTTAATAGAATATTCAATATAGTTCCAATATATACATAATTTAATTTAATTTAATATAATAAATATAGTTTTGATTTAAAATAATAAATATAGACTTTTATAATAACTTTAATAGATAAAATATTTTTTGTAAAAGATTTTATAATTTTGAAAAAGGATTGTAATAAAAGTTTTATAAGAGATTTTGTAATGGATTTTTTTAAAAGGCTTTTCTTATAAAATGTTTTTATAATGTTTTTTATAAAGGAGTTTATAAAGGTTTTAAAGGATTTTATAAAGGGTCTTATAAAAAAAACTTGTATAAAGGGATTTGGAATCATTTAAAAGGATTTGTGTAGAAGTTTATGAAAAGTGGACGAGTTGTAAATTGTTTAGGAATTTATAAATAGCTTTATAAATGGTTTTAAAGCATATAAATATTAAGTAAGATTTACAAATTATTTTTGAAATTGATTGAAAGAAATCTTCCTTGGTATTTATGAATATATTTATACTTTTGGAATAAGTATATGGATATGTTGATATGGAAGTATAAATAGTTTTTTGGATTTATTATTATAAATGTTTTATAAACTGACTACGGTGTGAAAAATATAACGATTGGTTGTTAAAGAGACCAAGGTTGGATATTGTCATACTCTCTACCAATTTCGAAACCACTTTAACAACTATGCATGTGGTGGAGAATCCAGAATGCAGTAGGATGGTTTGGCAAACTCTACTCATATGAGGTAAGAATGTAGCCCTAACCCCTCGGGTCAGCTTGATATGACTAAAATAGGAGCTATCCCAGGCCAAGGGAGGTCGCTCCTTCGTTCGAACATGCTTCTTCAATACCATATCTGTTACGTTGTGATTGATTTGGTGACCACTTTTGATTTAATTATGGGAGTGTGTTTCGAGATGGGTGGTAGAAGCTGCTATGCGTTACCACTAGTCCGGGCGTGCAAAACGGTAGAATCCTACCCTAAGCATTGCCTCGCGTGCCTTGTCATATGCCTTATCGAGCCCACTACGATTTTGGTTTGTGTTTTACCTATGGAGTGCTCCATGATATCCCACCATGTTGGTGGAGTTTATAGTATTGTATAGACTGCGACATTTATGAAATGTGTTAAGGGGGACATGGGTAACATCTTAACGCTATCTTAATACTTTACTTTACTAATAGACACTACATATATAGCGCATATTACTACATATAAATAGTTTAATGGATCCTTAGAAGATGGGAATCCCGAACATCTCCTAAGTTATTGCATGCACGTTATGCACTGAATAGGAGATGTGAAATCCCATAAACATCTCTGAAGCCATTACACTCATATTTATATGCTGTTGGATTAAATTATATGAGATCTTTTAGTTCTGACTCCGGTGTTTTGTATTTTCATTACGCTCGGGTCAGCCTGAGTATTTCAGTGTTGAAGACTTTATTTTTAGAGGACGAAGACGGAGGTTTGTATACCATATATATATATATATATATATATATATATATATATATATATATATATTCCACTGCGTCATGTTGTTCCGCTGCATTATCCTATTATACTTGTTGTATGTGTCTCTGATTATATTGTAAAGTGTAATCAAATGTATTTACAGAACAATTTCGTGAACTGTTTATTTGATTATTATATTTTGTCATTCCACTGTAAGATTTTGCGTTTTGTTTTTCTTTTCTTTCTCTTATTTTCTTATTTACCTTATTAACAATTCTTCTTTTTGAATGGTTTGAGTTGACATGTGTGGTTTATTATCGATTTAAACCGTCCAAAAAGATGGGTCGTTACAGTCGGTATAGGAGCTTTGGTTTAGCGATAACCTTAGCTTTGTGGGGTTTGACTCATTAGAGATAGGGTAGTAATAACCTAGAATGATTCTAAGTGTATATATACAAGAGAGCATATTTTTTTTAGTGTTACAAAATTGATTTTATACCGTGTTAATTTTTTATGTTGAATATTTATGAATTTTGGTCGGTACATAGGAAGCTATGACGTCGATAGGGATTTCTAAACAATTAATAGGGCAGACCGAGACAATATTGTTTTTGAAATATAGGTAAATGAATAAGTTTACCTAATATAATATTTTGTATATAAAAGAATAATTTTTATAAATGGATATAGTTGTATGTGATATGTTTGTTTGTTAGGAAGTGAAATTTTATAATTATTGGTTGCAAAATAGGATTTACAAATAAAGTGAATATGAATTGAAAATTTGAGAACTTAAGTTCCAGGGTTTTGCAAATTGGTTTTCAAAGATTTTGGAATATAATATTAGTATTATTAGGAAGTATTTTTGGGTATAAATATTTTCAATGTGATTTGAAAGAAATGTTTTAAGAGGATTTTAAAAGGAAACAAATTCTTTACTGCCCTCTTCTGTCGCTGGAAAATAATTTTGTTGATGACCGCGGCATCATCGAGATTCATTTTCGAGTTTCAAAGTGGGAAGACCACTGTAGTAGCTTTGCTATACATTTCTTTTAATAAGCAAATTTTGATTTAAGTTTCTTAAGTATGATTTGATATACAAAATATATAAGCATATATTATTTCAATATGATTTGGATGAAACTTGGTATTTAGTTTTTAAAATTTTACGATAATTAGTGGTCTTCGGTTATTGCAATAGAATGGAATTTTGACTATTTTAATAAGATTGGAAACATACAAATTGAAATTTGAATTAAGAGATAACTGTTTAATAAAAATATAAAGAGATTGGAGATTTGTAACTTGTAAATTTAAAGATGAAGAAAATTAAGAAGATATGAACTATTATACATTTTTGTTAACTAAATTGAATAAGATAAACTTCTGTAACATTCAATTACATTCTAAAAACATATATAAAACTTACTCGAAATTTTTAAAAGTTGAAATGTTAAATATGAATATGTAATGGAATATTATGCAAGTGAAAACTTAGGTAATAATAATGTTCAAAAATGAAATCATGTCAATATATAAATTAAGAATTAAGATGTTACTAGACATGATATAAACTTAAGTTAATGGTTGAAATGCTTTATAATTAAATTGGATAGTAAAAGTGAATATCACTTAAGTAAATGATTATAAGCTTACGAAACTGTTAAAATGATTCATAAATAGATTTAATATTAAAAGAAATACTATGGTGAAAGTGAATCTGAATTGAAAAGTAGAAAAACTTAAGTATGAGTTTATTCACTAATGAATATTAATATTAAATGGAAATCAAGTTATATAAATAAATAATAAATGTAAATTAAACTGTAAGAAACTTATATAAAATTTTAAGAATTGATTTATTGATGTTCTAAGTAACTAAGTTTGAAATAATTTATGTGAATAAATGAATGTAAACTAATAAGAGATAGCCATGTATGAATAAATTAAAAATAAATAAAATGTATGTAATACTTTAACAATGTATTCAACGATGATTTCAAATATTAAATGGGAACTGGAAATAAATTGAAGTAAATAACGTGTAAAAGGGAAACCGATTGAATAAACTTAAATAACATATAAATTTTGTATTGTTTGGCTAATGGGAAGTCGGGGAGAGGATACTTCATATTGTTTAAGCTTATATGAGTAATCATTAAATTATTAACTAAGGCTGTTGAGCTTAAGTACACTTATTAGTTATTTATCACCCTTGTACGATGAAAAGTTTCTGAACCTTAGTAAACCATTAGTTTTTGGTTGCTATGGATGTATGGTGGATTCCTTTGTTGCATATAATGGTCATGCGGTTTTGTTGGCATATGTTTATTATTTGCGTTGTATTGCTTTTGTTATTGATGATAACAACTAAGATGTAAATATTTTACATAATTTTAACTCTTTTGGATTATGTAAATAAAATACAGGTTTATGGAAGCAATAGCTACTACTTTTGGTTTCATAAATAAAGTTGTTTGCCCAACAAATAGGTATGTATTCGAATTACGGTTTTTGTAACGATATTTTATTGTTTTCCCTATGATTTGGGATATTTTATTATTGAAATAAGATATATATATATATATTATAATTATTGATATTTTTATTTTTTCGGACCTATCCATGCATAGGAGACTACCGAAATTTTTCTGAATTTAGGACTTAGAATTTTTTTATGAAAGTGAGAATATTTTCAAACTTCTATTAAATTTGAATATGAAAGATTCAATTGTTTATAAATTGATATATTTTATTTAAAAAACTTAATTATGTAAGTTTAAAGCGTTTATAAATTGAATTTGAATAAAATTATTATGTTTCTTAATTCCTTCTTTTCCTTTTCGAGGACGAAAAGTTTGAGTGAAGGAGAGTGTAATGACCTGTATTTTTGATAAGAAAATCAATTAAATTAAATAAGATTTTGAAATTTAATATTGTGGGAAATTAAAAGTTATGATGAGAAAAATAATTAGAATCTGATTTAATAATATTGTTCGAACCTTATTGACAACTATTTTATTGTAATTTCAAGTTAGGACCAAAAATTTAACCACTTTAAAATATAATATTTAAAGTGATTTTAAATATAAAATATAAAGGGTTTTATGATTCAAATAATAATAGCTAGGTTTTGGAAATAGAAATATACATAAAAATAATAGCATTTGCTTATATCGATAAAAGTGACAAAATCCTGATTTCTGAAAAGTAAATTTAAATGGTTTAATAAATTATTTTAATTTATTTTTGAGTATTTATATTATTAAATAACATTATTTAAATTTATTTTTAAATTTGGTTTACATAAATAAATAGTTTAATTAAAACGTCAAAATATGACTGTAAAACATTTTGTCAAAAAATCAACGTTTTGTCGATTTAAAGTTGTCGCAACGTTGTGGCATCTTTATGTAGACAATTTAATAAATATGTTAACATATAAAGGTAGTTAATAATTAACTAAACAAGGTTAATTTTAATAATCACACTTAAGAAATTCTAGAAAGTAATTAGCAAAAGTAAAATAAAAAAGACAAAACACATGTCATATCAAATGTGACATAAAGTAAAGTAATCATACTTATTCTTTACTTAACTCTTAGGTATTTGAATTTTAAAAGTGTGATGTGATGTGGATGGTAAATGTTCAGTTAAACAAGTGTACTTAATTCTTAAGAAATGTTATTTAAGTAAAAACACAAATCTATATTTTATCTCAAATATTTTCTATAAATACCCATCCTCTTCTTCACTTTTGCACCATTTCTTCTCTACATTCTTAACCTCTCTTACATCTTTTATTGGCTTCTTTCCATGATTAAATAATGCCAAAATATTTTCAAAAATAAAACAAAGAAAACTATCGATAAAACTCCGTCCGAACCACTTCAAAACTCCTCCTTCCCCCCTTATTGCTCACGCCCCCTTCACCATCTAGCCGAGCCCAAACCCTCCTTGAAACTCATAGCCTAAAGCTCCAAATACCTCCACAAGTCAAGTCAAGCCACCTAGAAGCCTTAAAACAAGCATTCGTGAACACCCGATTGAAGTTGGAAAAGTTATAATCACTTTAAAGTTAGTTCGTTTTCAATTAAGGTGAGAACTCCTAATTTATATGTATATATTAGGTTGTGATGTTGTGATGTGTTTATTTGGATGTTTGTTTATTGGATATTTGTTTATGATATTGATTTTCATATGTTGTTTATTACATGAAAATATTGAAACAAGTCACGGATTTACACGACGTATAATCACATGAAAATTACTTTCCAAAAGAAATAAAATATGATATGGAATCATTTATACCTTGAAAAGATGTTTGAATATGCTTTAGAATTGATTTCTAAGTGTTTAAACTGTTCTCGGCAAAGTTGTATATGAATCTCAAAATACGCCTAAAATTTGACGCGTCACGTAACGGTAGTTCGTGTTTTCGCGTCAAAAATTCAAATGAACATACGAAATGGAATATAGTTCGGAATTCTTCGAAGTAAGAATTTTTTGAATCCTTATATCCATATCTTTTGTATAAAAAAGGAAAATCAAGATTTCATCTTGTATATTTTAAAATATGGCAAAATCAACTTTCAAGAAAAATCCAGTTTTTGCACTAAATGACCAAAGTTAGAATTGATAAAATAATCGGTTTAAAAAATTTTAAAAATTCTAAAAATCTTTTAGAATGTTTTAAAAGTGATTTAAGTTGAAAACATGGTTTTTTAAATGATTTAAAAGCCGTTTTGAGGAATATATCTTTTAAAGCTCTTTTTGTAACACTATTTGCAACGCTTTTCGATAACTTTTGAAACAAAGGTTGGAACTAAACAATTCTTTCCTGAGTCTTATGTAAATATTTTTAAGTAAATAATGAAGCATTTTAAAAGAAATTTGAACAGTTCAAAATTACTTCAAAGATGGTTAAACAAATAGTTAAGTGATTAAAAAGGGAAATGAGTATGCAGAAACGACTAGTACATTTGTTTTGCTTGTGAGATATAAAATTGAAAACAAGGTATGTAACTAAGGTTAGGGATAGAGCAACCAGTGCTCCGAACTTACCTAGTCTCAATTTTCTAGTTTAGGCGAGGGGTGGAACATATCGAAATGAAAGCCCGGATGCTCAACTCGGATTTTATAGAAATATTCTTCTTATACTCATTATTAAAATCCGAAGAGGGAACTTGTCCTATTCGTGGAATTTAGAAGGTGATCTTACCGTTATTCTGCCCATAACACTCGTTGAATACTGAAGTTGTTTTGAATAAAAGTAGAATGATTTCTACAATCCTATTTTCTCAAAAGATACTCTTAAAAATGATTTGAGAAATATTCAAAAAGAGGTTTAAATGATTCCATATTCACTAAAAGAATATTTTGAAAATATATATCTCTTGAAGATATTTTGGTAAAGAAAAATAAATGAATCGAAAAACAATCACCTAATTACATCATTTTTATCGATGATTGGATTTCGATGGAACCGGGGTCAGCTTTGGGTGATTCCTATCTGAAAACCACTTTGAACCAGTGCATACGTTCGAAGGTGAAGACAAGTTAAAGATGATGATTTTTGAAGACCGTGGATCTTCATGGCGTAAGGACTGCATGTTGACATGCTCTGGGAAGCTCTCATTATACAGTTATTTATAGCGGTGGTCTCCTTGTTGTGGAAATTTTTCAGATTGCAAGGACTACTCCTACTAGAGGTAGTAGGAGAGTGCCTTCGGTTTGTCTTATTCTTGGACAACTTGTATGGATGTCTGTCTGACATTGCATTTCTAAAGATTGCGTACATTGAATTTTACAAACGTACATTAGTGATGGCGGAGAAGGAAACTTCTCTTAACTTAACACCCTCCTTGTGACGTACGAGCTCACGGGTTGTATTTTTGTGAAAGGCAATTAGTAGTTAGCAGAAATGGCAATGTAGCATTCAAAGATGTGATATGTGAAAGGTAATCGTTGTCTCGAGCCTCATCAATTGGAAATGACCAAAATAGGGTTAGATGCAGCATGGCTAAGTGTGTCATTCCCAATTAGGGTATGATCATTCCCTTCTAGATATATTACTTCCCTCTATAACATTCGAGATGTAATTTAATGTGGATGTATGCGAAGAGAGATCTCGGATAAAGGTCGATAACCACCGGAGGATGACATATTCGATGCTATCTAGTTATAGAGATAGGCCGATCTTGTGTTGGTAGAGGGCAGATGTTCTGTGCCTCGGGACATCCATCTAGAGGTGTACCCATCGGAAGGTAGTCCCTTCACCTTGTCATTTGTATGGAAATCCATTCTCCAATAAGAACCCGCGGTTGTGTTTGTATTAGTGTAATGAATAGCCTCGAAATGCTATATGGGTAACCATTTCGGCTAAGATTAATAGGTTTATTTGCAAACATTTTCAAGAATGTCAATAAAAATAATATCCCTAAATTTTACGTAATAAAGACTTTTGGTTATCATAAGGTAAAAACCCGTTCCATGTTTATGTGCGGCGCGGTCTTATGAGATACCTTTTGTTTTCAAAACATCGTACTTGAGTTCTCACACATATTCCATGACTGACCCGGAGTTCGTTTTTCCCTTTAAACTCTGGGTGCTCTATTTTTCGGGCAGCCGTGCAGTCAGGATACCTTAGGAGCATTTTGGAGAAATTTTTTGAAGCTATGAAGCTGAAGTACCTTATGTAGATATCTACCCAATTTCCGCTGTGTTATGTAGTATGTATTTCCCAACGTATGTACAAATAGACAGTTATAACTATCCCGTTGGATTGTATTTGACTCTGATTAATCATGTATAATTAAAATATTAAATGCGATATGAGATTCTATTATTGTGTTATCTTCTATCTTTATATTCTTTTACACCCCTGATAATTTACCTCCCCGACACTTGGATTTACAGCACATGAATACCGTAGATGTATTAGTGTTGTTATTTGAGGGTCGAGGAGATGGGTTGTCACACATGGTATCAAAGCTTAAGGTTAAGCGAAAACCTTGGCTTTGTTGGGGTATGACTCATTGGAGATAGGGTTAGTAACGTCCTAGAATGATTTTAGTCTAAGGGAGCACATAATTAAAACTTTAACTTGAATAACTATATTTATACTATATAGCATTCCCTAAGATATCTCATCTATATATCCTAAAAATATTTTTCTTACCATATACAGATAGTAGAAAATGAGTGGAAGAAGAGTATAAGGTAGGGGAGGAAGTAATACCACAAATGGTCAAACTCCCGCGGCTACAGTAGTCGAGGAAGTAGTAGTTCCGGTACAGCCCTAAATTAACTTTGCAACTTTATGCAAGAACTGTACCCGCCTTGGGGGTAAACCTTTCAAAGGAACAAAAACCATCATTGAAGCACAAGCTGGATTCTCTCTTGTGAAATAATTTTCAAAGGACTGAATATTTTCAGATGAGTAGAAGAGATTCTTAGCTTCTTGGCAACTACGGGATGGATCTCTAGTTTGGTGG